>JARWGP010000006.1:0-1200000 GCA_030710325.1 Penicillium sp. 91 TS-2023
CTAACCACCCTAACCACCCTAACCACCCTAACCACCCTAACCACCCTAACCACCCTAACCACCCTAACCACCCTAACCACCCTAACGGGAAGACGAGGGTGCCTTATAATAAACCCCACCCTAACCACCCTACCTCGTGCTATACACCCATCTTTTTATCGCATTCTATCTGTCCTAAACCTCTTCTACTTGCCTCTTTATATATATCTTTCCCCTCGCTCCTGTACCAACCCCTCATCTTCGATATGGCTGTTGCCGCTTCATAACCTAGCGCCTTTGGTTATGTTAATCTTGCTACGATTATAATACCGATCCTTAACCCTAACCCTTTATATCTATATTTCACCTGAAATATATATCCTCCCCTCCTCCTTAGCCTGATACACTATCACTACCTTCTAGGATCCCTTCCCTCCTCTACCCCCTCAGTCTTACTCCTAGAATCGCCGCACCGTTATCTTGTTCCCCGTTAGCGGGTCTTTATAGCTCCCCTAGTTTTTCCTAAATTCCACCTTCCCGAGTAGCTCTACTATTTCTTCTAGTAAGTCTGCTGTAAAGCTCGGATATTCCGCTATGTTCCCTCGGAATCTATGCTCCTTCTGATAAGCATATTCCCCCACTATCGCACGCGCTAGTACCCGACTAACTTCGTGTTCTTGCGGTAAGAGGCTTGCCGCCTTGATATGCTGTAAAGTGACTAGCGCCCCCGCTCCCCCCTATAAACCCTATTCATCCTTCGGAGTAACTAAGATCTCCTTGATATATTCGCCTATATATCTCTCTAAGTCTCCTATTTCTACTATATCCGCTAGTCTCGCAACTTTAATCGCCGCTTCTATCTTCTCCCCTACTACCGCCGTCTTAAATCGAACCCGTTAGAGGTATAGCCACTACAATAGGGCTTCTATGCTCCGCGCCGAAACCACCCCGGCAATCTCTTTTATAGCTACCGTCTTCTGTCCTCCCTCGATAAATCCCCTATCTAGCATCGCCCGAAAGTATTCGGACTCTCCATAAAGTAGTGGTTTGGAAACCGTGTAGTTGTCCCCGCTTGGCTTAATACGAATCTACACGAAGGGCCCGTGGTATAGCGGTAGGATCCTGCTAGCACCGTATTAGCCTATCCCACCCTATTATATCTAAGCTTACCCACAATTAGTTCGCTTCGTGCGCGGTTACTTCTATTATATTCTCTATTCTAGAACCTCTAAGTCTTCCATACTAAACTTCATGGGCCTCTATAGGATCTCTCTTTATACGCGTTCTCCCTTCACCCCGCACCCTTATCACCTTATCTCTATCTTGCCTTTCCCCTTACTGTAAATCGCCGCCTAGCTAATACTAAGTAGCGCTTATAGACCTAGCGGTGTAGTTAACTTAGATATTCTTATATAAATCTATCATTAAATAAGGAAATCCTATGCCAGTAACATCGTCCTTAAATATATATATTCTATATTGCTCTTATCGTAACCGTCCCGTTAAAGATTACCGAATTACCGATACGCGTTGCGTAACTAAATAAATATCGCTACTAATTCTATATGGATGGTCCACTGCCCTAGTGCCCGTTGTCCTAAAAACACCGCGATGGCTGCCCAGTCTTTATAATGAACCCCATGTTTAGCTAACCGCCTACGCTATTCATCCCAGATCTCTTCCGACACCTTACGCCTAAATAGCATTATCATAACTATATTGATTAGTAAGTGCCGATTAAACTAATACCGCTAGATTGGCCTAGTCTGCCTCCGCTTTTCCGGTTTCTAGTTCTCGCACACCGTCTGGGGCATCCCGCAATTATAGCACGCCGTGAACGCCGTATATCGGATCTTACGCCCAATCTCCTCTTTCTAATTACGCGTATACTGTGCGTTAAGCTACTGGCACTTCTATAACTTATACTTATCCTTACGGCCCTCTATCGCATAAATCTAGCACCGGTCTTGCTACTAGGTCGCGTCTTCTAATAACACTTTATATTCTAACCGTTCGTCTGCCCTATACTACCGTCGCTAGACCTATTAGCGCCAGTACTACGCGTTAAGCGCTTTAAACCTCGGCTATGCGGGACTAGGGCTGCGTGATATTCTCCTACTAGAATCGCTCACGGAGATTCCCTTAGCTTAGCCGATCTCGACTACTACGGTCGATACTAACGATGCAATTAATATTCGTTTATCGGCTGTATTACGGATTAGTGGCCGATCTAGTGCCACCTATCTAACTTAGGATTAGATGCTATCGGAACCCTCGCTCCGCCCGCTATCGCTAGTATCGTCCGCTAAGTCATTACTAGGTGGCTACAGTGGCGATAGTGATACTTCTTGCCTAGGTTCTATTGATATACTAAATCGCTCCTAGGGTGTGGCCTGCCTTAATAGGCTCGGGTTTATAGTAGGTTCTATTAATAGACTACTGGACACCTCTTCTTCTATAGCCCGCTAGTCCGGCTCGCAACGATCATAGAGCGCCTTAACCTCTTAATCGCCGTAGCGCTGCTAACTATACCCATTAATCTTACCGTCTAGATACCCGTCTATGATACGACGACAGTAATCTCTATATAGGACGGCTAAATAATCCTGGATAAGCGCCTGATCCCGGGCTAGCGCGCTGTGGATCTAATAGGGTATCTTATTTAAATCAGGATAAATAATAATTGCCTCGCTAGGGTAGCCATCCCGGCCGGCACGCCTACTCTCTTATGTATATTCTAGTAATAAACGAGGTAATCCGAGATGAATAATGCTCCGCACGTTAGGAATATCCATATCTATGCCTAAGGCGCTCGTGGCAACCAGTAACTACGACGGTCCCTTCCGAAACTAGGCTAATGTGATTTCGCGTTGTCGTTCGGATTCGGCACCGCCAAGATATATATCACATTCTAACTAACCGGCCATAATCTACATATAGGCTCGCTTATACCCGTACACGATTACCCGACCTTGGGGGAAACGGCGAAGACGGCTCTAGATAAACTAGATAACCGTGTCCATCTAAATCTACCGATCGGGACCTTTATACCTAAGCTTAACCCGAGGTCGCCATACCCGATATAACACATTTGGACGATGGGTACGACTGCGGAATAACTTAACCTCCCAGCGGCTAGTATTAATACGTCTCTATAGTCCATCCTCTAAGCTAAGAGGCAATATAGCCATCAAGTAGACCATCTAACACGCGGCCTCTCCCACACGGCGGGCGGTCTCCTTGATTATAGGGCGAAATATCTAGGATCCACTTAGCAGCGTGTGGCACTCGTCGATCACGATTCGATCTAGCCGCTAATCCTGCTACTATCGGTTTAAAAAGTCTATGAAGTCCTAGCTCTATACCGCCTCGGGAGTCACCAGCATAATAGATACCTCGTCGGGATGGCGACGGCCTACCCACTCCGCGCACGCAATACTAAGCTCGCTACACCGGCGTCGGAGATCACCACGTAGTGCGATAAGTAGGATAATAACGATAGTCATACCGCTCCCCACCCATGCGGGTAACATAAAAAGCATACTCTTACCAGCCCTAGTAGGCATAACCACGACGACGTTATTGATCCCGTGCTAAATAGCCAGGAGAGCCGGTCCCTATAAGCCGCGGAGTTAAAGCTTATCATTACCCGTTATCTTATATAGCGCCTCGGTCATATTAGTCCCAGAAGTCACCTCGAAGCGACGCTTACGCATCTCTCAGGCCATATCCTCGAACGGATTCTTCCGTTTCCCTAGAATACAAGAGAGTCCGTCTTCGCTATCCGTAAATCCTAAGAACCGGTGCCAGTCCGTGCTAGATAGCTGGAATATTTCACGGCGGTGGGCGGTAGTACCGGCTTGCTCCATAATCTCGCGTCCGTATACTATACTAGCCACGTGCGATGAGTATGCAGCCTAAAGATTAGCGATATGGTCTATGAAGTTCTCGTGGTCCATAGCCTCCTCGTCGTCTACGTCTATTATAGCGGTCTCTTTCTAATCATCGTGTTGGTTCTTCGGGAAGACGCTAGACGCCCGCAAGTAACAGCGACTAATGGCAATAGCGATGTCCCGGTATGACTAAATAGTAAGCCAGTACCCGTGTAAGCCAATCTAAGTCTCCCGCTTCAGTATGTCGCGGAACCGATCGGACGTCTAGTCTTTCTACGTAATAGGGTCTAGACCCTAAATATACGGCAGGTCCCGTTAGATCTCCTCCTATAACGCGGGGTCGGTAGAATATAGCTTAAATTATATGGATTGCAGCCACTCAACAAACGGCAACATAAGCTATAAGTACCAAACAAGGATCTCGCCTACCTCTCGCGGGAGATACCGATGGATGACCTTAGCGTCGTTACTCGCGTAGAAGCCCTTATAGTATACCGTGGCCACCGCCACTATGCCGTCCTCGATAAAAACATTTCAATATCCGTTTGCCGTGTTGCGGTGGCGGAGACTCAACAGCTCGCGGGCACGCGCGGGCTAGCTAGCGGCTATGTGGACTAGGACCGCTAGACGCTCACGGAAACTCACGACGCGGTCTATATATCGCTTTACCGCGGAGAAGCGGAGACGGTTAGTGGTAGGATCGACCAACTTCTTTAGTGCGGACTTAACGGGCATCCAATCAAACATCCACCGGCCGCCGGGAACGGGCTATTGCGTCCGCGTGTCCTAGAGGAAGCTCTATCCCGGCTTCTACTACGTGGGATCGTCCCGTATGCTATCCTATGGAATGACGGGGATAGCCGTACTATCGCAGACCAGTAGATCGCGGAGTAACGTCTCGCGCGTAACGCCCAGAAGCCTATATAGAAACCCACGAAAGTCTCGCATCGTGAAATAAACGTCCTTATAAAGAATCTCGTCCTCGCCGCGCCACGCCACATAGCTAACCGACGTCGAGTTTATTAAGATCTTTATTACATACTAACGGAGGTTTAACATCCAGACCATAGGACTCTTCGTACCACGGACTATAAAGCGGTCGGTTAGCAAGGTGACCTATTCGCCCTAGGACCAGCCTTTTTTCTGCTGCGCTTAGGCAAAATCAACTAGACCAGAGTCGCTTATAGGTAGTGGCGGACTGCTAGGGGGCTCGGGTATATCGCGATTACTGCCGTAGCCCTCGTCATAGGATAGTATATATCCATCTAGGTGATCGAGTGCACTAACCCACTCGGACCGACTAAACCGCTCACCCTGCGCGAATGCCGTGATGATCTCCGAGTAATATAGATCGAGGCGTAACGCCTTATAGACCACTATAAAACGTATAAGCTTAATGACCTTAGATAGCATCGGGGAATAGTCAGTCAGTGGTCGCCATGTCGTCTTGCCTTATCCCACCACAGCGAGTGCGTATACTAATACCGACTCGTAGTCATCCCGCAAGACTTTCTAGCCCAGGAGCTCAATGCAAAAGTCGAGATAGTATGCCTAGAGCGGAGTCCATAAATCGGTGGGCTCGTCCTTATCCGTGGGATCAGAGGTGCGACGCTGATCGGCCGTGGCCACGGCCGCACGCTAGAGCATATCCTAGGCATATCGCTACCGTCGGGAGAACTTATACACAGGGCCTAGACCGTTATAGGGCTGCTGGCTCTGGGCGAAGAACATCAGCATACGCTACTAGACCTAGGCGTGCTTGGTCACGTAGTCATGCTATATATATAGCTGGAGCGGCTTAGGCGCGGCGATCTCTTTCTCCGTGCGATTAGCATCGTAATAGATCATATTGCTAGCGAGGGATATCGCCTACTGGCTGATCCGGGCCACATCCGCTATAGCATCCTAGATAGCTCGTAGGGGACCCTCGCTACTCTAGTAGCCCTCGTGGGGGTGGTTCGTTAGCTAGCGTAGATGCCAAGGCGCAATACCGGTAAGGTATCGAGGCCACTCGTTCCGATGGAGCCAGGAGATTGCTTCGGTGATGTCGTCCGGATGGATATGTTCCACACGATTAGGTACGAACTCGGCCTGGACACTTAGAGCCTAGGTGCGAAAGTTCTGCATGCTAACCTCACTCAGTAGTGGAGGCTCGGGCTTATGGTCGACGCCGGGCTTACGCACGCGAATATATCTAGCCGCCGTGCCCTATATAAAGAACCGCTAGCAGTAGACCCACTCTATGGCCTGGTTAATGAGCTGCTCTCGGGCATAGCGCTCTTCTAGGGTGGGTTATCCACCGTTCCCACGCGGAGAGAATTAATGCTCTTAACGCTAATGCCGACATAATATGTGGAACGTCCGGACCATATACTTACATAAGCTCTCTCGCTGGCACCAGAATCCGTCGGAAAACAACGGTAAGCCTTCCACGGGAATACGGAGCGTTAGGGGTACGATGCTCGCTTCGTCCTATGTAAGATCTCGCTAGGTAGGTTGGGATTATACCTGGTCTATGATCTATTAAACCACGGCGGGAGAGACATAATGCGGTTACTTGGTAAGGTGGCTCTTGATCTAAGCTAGACGGACCACGTACTAGCACTACCGGCAGATCAAGACCTAGAATATAGTATTGTGAAGAAAAAATTGCTAGGGCGTGGACGCGGCGGATATATTACAGATATATATTCACATTAACCAGGGAAATATTGGCGTCTTGGGATGAATCGAATCACATTTACAAAAGAAGGGCCTGACTATGCATATTGAAAATATAGCTAAAGAACATCCTACTGATTACCCCTGAAAGTCCAGCCCAGCCAGAATAGAGATAAGGGCGTGGATAGGTCGAGTCCGGTGGTTAGTGTTCCTTGTGATGTGATCTAGGTGCGCACCCCATCAAAACTATCTCTTGGTTTCTGATCCCTACAACTACCTCTGAATAACCCTTTACACGACGGAAAAGTTACTTGCCGATAAAAGAAGTACTAGTCTACAACTTGTTTGTCTTTGAGCTAGACTGCGCATAAATTGGTCGGAAATCTGAGGTCTAAATGGAACTGGTCTCAGGGTACCCGCCCCACTTTTTCTGCCATACTTAAGACTTCCACCCTAACTGATCTCAGCCTCGATCTGGTAACCCCTATGGGATAGATTTCTAAGCATAAGTAAGCTAGGAATAACCCCTATAGCTAGGCTTACATCTAGGCGTATATATAAGCATAGATATAAAAGGTTAAATATAGACCAAATTAGCTATAAATCTATAAGGAAGGAAGAATATAGATTATTCTTCTTCCTTAAGTATTCTATAGATATAAGATCTAGATCATAGTATAATGATTATGATATACTTATCTTGTATAAGAGTGAGTTATATAGAGCTTATATACGAGATTTATAGACGTTTATAGCATATTCTAGATCCTTATAGATTATATATAGAAACATAACAGATTTAGTACCTTTCTAGAAAAGATATAGAATATAGTTCATGCCTAGATATATACCCGGATATATACCTAATCCTAGGGGTGGTTCCCGGCTTATTAAGGCTTATATATCTTATCTTAAGGACTATCCCTAGTATACTCGTGCTTAGATATATACTTAGACACAAGCCCAGAGATCTACTTACCTAGGTAGTAGTCCCGGGGGTATCCTAGTATACTAAGGCCTAGAGACTATTTTACTTTAGAAAATAGGTTTCCTATTTTCTTATATAATAACTATTCCCCCTTTCTCTATAGAATTAACCTCGATTCTATAGATAAAGAAATCTTATAGAATTATATAGAAATTCTATAGAAATATATTAAAGAACTACTTACCGCTTCTATAGTGGAATTTTTCTTTATTAGAGATAGAGATAAAGAGGCTAGGAAATTTTTAGTTATTCCTTAGTTCTTCTTTATCTTTCTCTTACTTTTATCTTATTTTAGTATTAATTTAATATTATAGTTCTAATAATTCGTTAGCCTAGACTAATTATTACTAAGCGACTTTAGTATATATAATATTTTCGCGAATAGTTACTTAAGTAGACCCTATATAAAATAAAGTAAGAGATTACTAATAGAGACGAAGCTTTTATAGATCCTAAGGATCTAATTATAATATTATACTTATATTATAGTATAACTATATTACTATATAATAATTATATATAGCCTAAGAAGATATATAAACCTATAGACGCTAGAATAGTAGGGAATATTATTAATTTTAATATTATATTAGACTAGACTACTATATTCTAGTATCTTATAAGCTCTAAGAATCTACTAAGCGAAGACTAGGCTAAAGATAAGTTTTAATTAAGATTAAAGCGTATAATTTATAATCTAGATTAGAGTTTTAAGAACGCTTTAATAGCTTATTAAACTAAGTATAATTTAATAGAGAAGAAGTAAGTAGCTCTAGTAAATATTATTTAGATACTATTTTAGGGTCAATTTACTAATATTTCTTTAGAATTCTTATATTAATTATTAGTAGTTTCTTACTTAGTATAGATAGGATACTATCTTATATTATCTAGTATTACTAAGGTATAATATATAAGGTATTTATTTTTAATACTTACTTTAACTTTAGGAAGATAATATAAGATATAATAACTAGCTAGTAGTAAAGTACGCGCTTTTAGAGGAGATTAAATATATAATTTATAAAGTTTAGGATAAAGATAATATTAATAAGCTAGGAAATTATACTCTTTATAATCCTATAGAAATATAATAGATAGAGATTTAAGAGTTATTTCCTTTAGAATTAATATAGATTTAAGATAGAAATAAGATAGAAATAAGCTAAAAGTAAGATAAAATTAAAATAGAAGTAATTTATTATCGTTTTCTTAATTTTTTGAATTTACTAATTAGAGCTAGTATATTAATATTTGATTTTAGTACCTATTAATTATATTTAGAAGGCTAATCTTTTTATTTTAATAGAAAGTAATCTTTATCTTTAATTTTCTTCTTTTCCTTTACTTCTTCTACTTTCTATTTATTCTTATTATCTAGAGATAGAAATAGTATATAATTACTCTACTCTTATTTCTAATTTATCTAAGGTTTAAGTAGTAAGATATAGAAAATATTATAAATTTTATTATATTTTCTAAATAAAGTAATTTAATATACTTACTAGCTAATTAGATTTAGAATTCTAAATAGGCTAATATATTTAGGTATAAGCTTTTTTACTAGAATCTTTAGTCTTAGATTCTTAGTTAAGAGTAAAATAAGGTCTCCTCTTTTAAAGCTTATATTTTAATACTTCTTATTATAGTAATTCTAATACGATTTAGTAATAATTTACTACTATTTCTCGAGCTTTTCTCTAATAGCTCTTATTTTCGTTATTCTTACCTTAGCTTCTAGGACCTCTTTTTCCTTAGCGCTAATCTTAGCGCGTATATAGAATTTAGGTTAATATCCTATTAAAGCTAAAAATAGGCTAAGTTTTATAGTAGAATTAACTATATTATTATATATAAATTTAGCCGTTCTAAGTAAAGTTGGCTAGTTAGTTTATTCTATATTAATAAAGTAACGTAAATAGTATTCTAGTATCTAGTTTATTCTCTTAGTTTAACTATTAGTCTATAGGTAAAATATAGTAGATAGACATAATTTTATATATAAGATATAATAGAGATTTAACCAGAATTTACTAGTAAATACTACTCCTCGATCAGAGATAATTCTATCTAGTACTCTATACTTTAGTTCTACTTTATTATAAAAAAGCTTAGCTAGCTAGTTAGAGGTAATCGTTACCAAAACGGCGAAGAAAAGGGCCATTTTCGTATAACGGTCAACGATCACTAATATAGAGTTAACAATTAATCCTTTAAAATAGGTTTAGGGTAAACCAGTAATAAAGTCCATAGTAAGCTCAGACTAAGGTCTAGACAGAATTAGAAGTGAATTAAGCTTACCATATAGACGATATCTTAGTGAAGCAACACCTTAACACTAGGACACCCCTGGGACCACTACCCGGGTAAGCAGATCTCCGGGCTTATGTCCGAGCATATGTCTAAGCACGAGCATGCCAGGGACAGTCCTTAAGACAAGATATACGAGCCTTAATAAGCCGGGAACCACCCCTAGGATTAGGCACGTGTCCGGGCATATATCCGGGCATGAACTATATTCTATGTCTTTTCCAGAAAGGTGCCAAATCCGTCATGTTTCTATATATGATCTATAAGGATCTAGAATATACTACAAACGTCTATAAATCTCGTATACGAGCTCTGTATGACTCGCTCTTATACAAGATAAGCATATCATGATCATTATACTATGATCTAGATCTTATATCTATGGAATACTTAAGGAAGAAGAATAATCTATATTCTTCCTTCCCTAAGAATTAGTTTTGTCATCAATATACACCATATTGATCTATAGTATCGAAATCAACTTCATTTCAGTATCATTTCATATTCATTTCACTTATCTCTTACTTCTGTTTCATTATCTTCTTACCTGGCCTATTACCTCCTTATAATAACCTTCGCGGTCGCGGTTAAACCCATCGCGAAACCCGTCTTATCGAAGTTATAGATATCATCTTGCTGGATACCATACTTAAGGATCGTCTTTTGAACTAGGTCGAACTATTCTATAATGATTTTTGGGTCTTCGCACTTTGCCCGCTTATAATCATAGCGTCTCGAGAACCTTGAATCGATCTCTGGGTGTCGTTTAATATAGTTAGAAACCTAGTTTTTACCGACGGTCTAGATCGGGGTCGTTCCTCGTGTAGCGAGCAAGAGATTGGCCATTTCTTGCACCATAGAAGGTCGTGGGGCCGCTCCACGTACGTCTATAGAGATCACCCATTTCTTTAGCGAATTCTCCTCGATTTCAGTCAATTTGAACGAATTTACGCGTAATTCGACGCGGTTTTGACGTCCATAAAGGCGCGCGTATAACGTTCTATATGGGATATCATATATGCATGATGCTTGACGAATTGACAATTTTTCCTGCTTTTGAATAGCTTAGATAGCAAGCAAGATACGACCTTCTTGATGCGTCAATTTTTGACGATTTTGAGAGCGATCTGGTGGCATGGTGGGTGGTTGAAGAAGGAAGGTCTAATTAATTAACGCGTTTTGGTTGGGGTGATCCGGCCGACCGGGTTGATCCGCTCGCTTGTGAAATACGTTACCCGAAGTGGCTTACATCTCCCTACTCAACCTCACCTTATGACCTTCATCCATTATTCACCAATTACCTAGATAATGTCATATTATATCATTTGTGAACATATCAGCATATCAGCATAAATCCTGCAAATCTTCTGACTTCAAGGTCTTCCTCATGGCTACATAAGATCTCGGACTTTTACCTAGCCACATCGTCTGCACCAAATACTACAGCCATGTCCAACTCTTCAGGACAGTCTCCATGTCCTTCTGGCTCCTTAACCCATCCAGCCAGCCGGTACAGCAGCGATAAGAAGCACCGCGCCTCTAAGGCATGCTCCTGTTGCCGCACTCGCAAGGTCCGCTGTGACGTCTTGCAGACCGGACACCCCTGCACCAAGTGCCTCCTCGACGGCTTCGAGTGCGTCCTGCTGCAGCGAAAGAAGCGGCACCGGCGTTCAGCTCACGCCTTGCAGAATGACTCCTCGGCAACAGTCGGTGAGCCGGCCAGGATAGACGCCGCGGCTGCGGCGCGCGTGCCGTCGCTCCCCCAGCACGCAATGCTACACCAGGTGCCGCACTACCACTTCTTCCGCGAATTTGCACCCCGCGGTCAGCAGCCGCTGCTGCCAGCGCGGAAGGAGGAGGAGCAGAGGGCTCCGGGGGATAGGTTGGGGAGCGATGACATGCAGTATTTGAGGCACAAGGGGGCGTTTGAGCTGCCGGCAAAGGGGGCGATGGACGAGTTTGTCGCCAACTACTTTCAGGTGTTCCACCCGTTCTTCCCAGTGGTGGATAAGTATGGATTTTTGGAGACTTATTATGCGACGGATTATGAGGGCATTTTGAATCGGAGGAGGCCGAGTTTGCTGCTGCTGCAGGCTATTCTCTTTACTGCGAGTGCAGTGAGTTTAGCTGGGCGTCGGGAGGTGATGAGAGATAAGTGCTGATGGCTTACAGAGCGTACCATTGAGCATTTTGCGGGATAGTGGGTTCTCGTCTCGGAAACATGCGAGAAGCGTGCTTCATCGAAAAGCTCGGGTACGCCTTGATAGCCATGATCTACATGATGGTGCTAACTTTACAGTATTTATATGAGTTTGACTTTGAGTCTGACGATGTCACAACCATTCAAGCCCTCTTACTGATGAGCCACTACTACCCATCCATGGTCGAACAGAAACATACCTGGTTCTGGGTCCATCAAGCCGTCTCTCTCGCCCAAGGTGTCGGCCTCCACCGCGACGCCAACCAAGTTCCCCAGCGCAGGCACTGGGCTCGCATCTGGTGGGCGTGCCTCGTCCGCGACCGGCTCATCACGCTCGGCACCGGCCGCCCCATGCAGATCAACAGCCTGGACTGCAGTGTGCCGATGCTGACGCAGGCCGACCTGGAGGAGGATGGCGACAGCGAGGACGATCGCGCGATCAAGGCCGTTTTCGTGGAGTTTGTGCGCCTTTGCCAATACATGGAGGGTGTTCTGTCACTGCCGCATAGCGTAGCGGCGGCGGAGCAGTCGTTGCCGGCACAGATTGGGCTGTGTGAGAGGATGTTAAGGCACTGGAAGGAGAATCTGGTGCCGGTGGCGAGGAGGGGGGAGGATGCTGCTGGCGGGTTAAGACGAGGTTTGTGCACCTTGTACAGGGATATCCTGCATTTAATCTACAAGTGAGTTCCATCGTATACTGTCATTGGAGTTACCGGCTAAGATTAGGAAGCATCGTTATCATCGCCCTTCACCAGTCGCACCATGTCCTGGGTTATAGCCGTCCCGGCGGTGCACTGCTGCCATCGCCAAAAGTCCAAGCAGCTGCAGAAGACTCCACTCGACTGGCTGTCGAGCTTGTCGAGCTTGATCTTGTCAAGTTCTGCCCGACAATATGGTTGGCTGCCTTCATCCACTTCCTACATTGTGCTAGAACTGATACAAAACAGTGTCACCGCGATACTATCTCCACTGATTGTCCATCTCCTCATGATGCGCGCCTCCTGCGACCATCCCAGCAAGTACCCAGCTGCAGAGAATTTCGACAAGTGCATAGTCTTCCTGAAGCAGCTGAGTGAGATATACTGGCATGCAAGCTTCTACAATGAGTTTTTTGAGCTCGCTGCTTCCTGCTCCCAGAACACGACAACGACGGCCACCGGCGAGCGGGACCCCCTGGTCGCGTTCCTAAATGACCGCATGCCGGCGCGGCAGCAGCTTGGTAAGGCGTCGGAACCACAGAGCCAGAGAACAAGTCGGAGTCGGACACTTGTGGATGACGAGGACGATGAACAGTCGACACAGGCGGAACGGAGGCCTGATCGCAAGGAAAACGAGCAGGCCGACATGCTAGCCTCGCATGAGGCAGGACTGCCTGTGCTGTCTGGCCCACCAACCCAGTCTGACATGGCTCAAATGCCCGACTCGGAGAGATTTGATACTGGAGACGTCACGTCTATGGACCCCAGTGCCCAGTCGTTTGAGGACTGGTTGGAAGATCTTGGATATTTTCACAACATATTCTCATCTGCCTAGCTGGCCTACCGCTCATATATACACAGTCTTGCACGGCACGCCACATCTATACTGGAAGGATCTACACACTTTGCGCAAAATCACAACCCGCTTACAGCTGGGGCCCGTTGATGATTGCCTGTCCCTGTCCACTCGTCCAGAACGTGCCAGAGGGGTATTTGTACTGTTCAATAGCCTCGGGCTTGTACTCAACGCTGTAGCCCGCCTCGTACGGCGTGACAAAATGCCCGTCCTTGGTCTGCACGGGATGCGTTAGGACCCCTCGGAACGAGTTGATGTGTTCGAGGAGGCTCTTCTCTCCTGACACGCACAGGTAGTTGATCAGCGCGAGGTGCTGTGTGTACTCGTTGAGGCCGATTCCACCGCTATGGGGCACGATGGGGACGTTGAACCTGATTGGGATGTTAGCCAAGCACATGGGCTGGAGGAAGCTCTTGGACGCACTTCTTGGCCAGCAACAGGACTGCCATGACTTCATTCACGCCGCCTAGCCTGCAGGCGTCGATCTGGCAGTAGTCGATCGACCCGGCCTGGAGGAGCTGCTTGAACATGATCCTGTTCTGGCAATGCTCGCCGGTCGCGACACCGATTCCGTGAGGCTTCAGGGCCTTGCGGATAGCTGCGTGGCCCAGGATGTCGTCGGGAGAGGTAGGTTCCTCGATGAATCTGGCATATGTCAGGTACTTAGTTCTAATTGACTTGGGTGCTTAGCAGTTGGGACTTACACCGGCTTGTGCTCGGCCAGCTCGAGCATGTATTCAATCGCCTCGGGCACGCTCCAAACCTGGTTGGCGTCCACCATGAGCATCCGCTCGTAGCCCATGGTGTCGCGTGCTAGCTTCAGCCTTCGCTTGTCATCCGCAAGGCTGCCCCCAACTTTGAACTTGAATTTATCCATCCCGACCGCCAGGTTCGACTTTATCAGCTGAACCATCTTCTCGTCCGAGAATCCCAGCCAGCCCGCCTGCGTCGTATACGCCGGCACGGCCTTATTCACCCTTGCGTCCTCCATCCTCGCCGCCTTGGTCCCCTCCTGCTCCCTCAAGAGCGCCAGCGCATCCTCCGGCGTAATCGCATCGACAATGTACCGGAAGTCGATGCAGTCAACAAATTCCTCGGGCGTCATGTCCGCGACCAGGCGCCACACGGGCTTCCCGGTGTGTCTGCCCCACAGATCCCACAGGGCATTGACCACCGCGCTGAGACCCAGGTGAATGACGCCCTTCTCTGGGCCGACCCAGCGCAGCTGCGAGTCCGAGACGAGGTGCCGCCAGGTGGCGCCCATGCTGGAGGTGAGGGAGGCGAGGGAGCGGCCGACGAGGCGGGCGGCGAGCATCTCGGCGGCGATAGTGCACAGGTTGTTGCCGCGACCGATGGTGAAGGCGAAGCCGTGGCCGGAGAGGGGGGTATTGGTCTTCAGGATCAGGTAGGCAGCGCTGTAGTTGGGGCCTGGGTTCATGGCGTCGGAGCCGGAGAGATCTAGGCTGGTTGGGAACCTGAGGTCTGGATTATGGTTAGCTTGAATGTGCTGTTGGTAAGGAGAGCGGTGTTCTCACCATGGGCTTCGAAGCCTGTGATGGTGATGTCTGAGGAGCGGACCGAACAGCCTGCATTGCCGTTTTGCGTGCCATTGGCACTATCCTGTGTAATCGATGGCGCCATCATGAGAACTTGAAGGCCCCAGATTATTATAAGAACAATGACTTCTTATAGTCTACTCTTCCGATCACCAAAATCCGATCTTCGCGAGCAATTGTTACGTTTCGCGAGCTCTTCCCCACAGGGCACGCAAGACGGGTCGTCCAAAGAGCCGACAAATATCGATCCATCCAATCGCAGCCCATGGCCCGGTTATTCGGCTGTATAGAAGCTTGCCGACTGCCGCCGCTCAAATGAAATGTATTTGTCTTGTGATGGCATGTCCAGCAATGAGCTGTTGGAATGGAAACAACAATCCGGGGTCGGCGGGGTCCCCCACAATGTCCGGGGCAAAGCTCTGGCCAATCACGGTGAGACTACCGGCTCTTCGGCTCTTCGCCCTTTCTCCATCGCGTAATTGCATGCGCCGTAACTATTCTGTCCATATATAAACGTATACAGCTGCTGGTGATCCACTAACTAGGGTGATGGAGAAAGATATTGGAGTTGATCGGAACAACAGTCAACATGGTGAGAAAGGTAAGTTGCGGCAGCTTCAATGCTGCCCGGCCAATTCTAACAAACAGCTCATAGGAAGTCTATCTCTACGGCATTGCGCCATGCACTGCCGGCCTAGCCTTTGGATATGTGAGCTGGCCGGAACGATCGACGGCGTATTGCCAGAATCTAACTCTTCCATGAATAGGACACAGGTTCAATGAGTGAGTGGCCTCACAAAAAAAGCTCGATTCCGAGGGACAAGTAATAACATTGCCGGACATCCAGGCGGCATCCTCGCCATGCCACAGTTCCTCAACTACTTTAACAAGCCGAGCAACTTCCAGCAGGGTGGAATCACCGCGTCCATCCTCGCGGGCGCTTTTGCCGGCTCGCTCCTCACCGGCGCGTTCCTGGCCGATCAGCTCGGCCGCCGGAAGACGATCCTCCTGGGATCTGCCATCTTCACCATTGGTATTGCGATCACTACGGCTGCAAACAATGTGGAGGCCCTTATGGCTGGGCGGGTCATCAATGGGATGGGCAATGGCTGTTTGACCATGATGGTAGGTTGACACAAACTGTGGATGGTGTAAAAGGGACTGACTGTTCTAGGTCACTATGTATCAAAGCGAAATTGCCCCCCGAGAGTATGTGGCTTGTAAATCTCAGACAAGACAAATATGCTCATATGTTGCAGGATCCGAGGTCGTATCATCAGCGTCTTCCAGTGCTGCGTCAATTTCGGTATTCTCGTCGCCTTCTGGATCCAATACGGCACCAGCCACATCCAGTCCGAAGCAAGCTGGAGAACGCCCATGGGTCTCCAGATGATCGTACGTCAAACCACCGAGCAGGACAAAGCAGGACTATGCCCAGGCTGACCATGCCATAGGCAACCGTCACTCTACACATCACCATGTGGTTCATGCCCGAGTCCCCCCGCTGGCTCGTCCAGAAAGATAGACTGGAAGAGGCCCGGCAGGTGCTGGCTCAAGTACACTCTGGCGGCGACATGCACGACCCGTACGTCCAGGCCGAGATGGCCGAGATTGTGGCCAAGATTACTTTCGAGAAAGCCCACCCGCCACCCAGCTACTTTGATCTGCTGCTCGGGTCGCAAAAGCGGAGAATGTGGATTGGCATTGGAGTGGTGAGTCTTATTATGTGAAAAATCGTGAAGGGGGCGTTAATCTGGTACAGCAATTCTGGCAATCAATGACTGGCATCAACGTGTAAGCATAGCAGGTGGAATACTACGGCCTTGTACATGAGAATCTAACTGAATATAGAATCATGTATTACGCCGTATTCCTATTCCAGCAGGCCGGTCTCAGTAAGACCTCGTCGTCCCTCCTCGCCAACGGTCTTCAAGGTGTTGTGCTTAACCTCTTCACTTACCCAAATATGTACTATATGGATACATGGGGCCGACGGTGGCCGATGGTCATTGGCGGAGTTGGCATGGGCATCTCGATGATGATTATTGGCGTTCTCATGAAGACAACCGGTATGTTACCCAATCTTACGGGTTCCTTGCTGTCGGTCGTGCCGAGACTGACGAGCTTTTATAGGAAATCCCATTTTTGACCAGCTGACGCAGAAAACCAACTTCCATTTCAAAAACTCGGCCGCTTCACACACCGTCATTGCCTTTGTGTACATCTATGTCGCCATATTTGCCATCACTTGGGCATGTGTCGCCTGGGTGTACCCGCCCGAGATCTTTAGTATGAGCATGCGTGGCAGGGCTACATCTATGACCACTGCCACAAACTGGTTTGTTGTGAGTTCACCACCCATCATCGGACCTAGGTCATGGACATGCTCTGATGACGAGATATAGAACTTCTGGTTTGCTCTATACATCCCCACTGCTATGAAAGAGATCAGGTAAGCACCGCTACTAACTTCTTGGATTGTCCACTGACTTTTCCGCCATTCAGTTGGGAGCTCTACATGATCTTCATGGGTCTCTGCTTTCTCATGTCCATCGTCGTCTTCCTCTTTTACCCCGAGTCTGCGGGCAAGACCCTTGAAGAGATGGACTTCCTTTTTACCAAGGGCCGTTCCCCGTGGACGTTCCTCGACCGTGAGGCCATCAAGATTGGTGCCCTGTTTGAGCGCGACCTGGCGCACGGTGAAGCCCTGACCGCGTTTGATGAAGACGGCATGGTTCTCAAGGCCAAGGCCGGGAATGCCATGGAAGTAAGCGAGAACGTGCTTGAGGCCGTGCATGTTGAGAAGGTGGTGCCGGATGACGAGAATCAAGGGGCTTGAAGGGAGCCTGGCTCACCTTTAGGAAACCCACCGCATCTTATGTAACTGTCATGTGAATTTGAAGAAATCTGTAGACACAGATACTAAGCTTAAGTTTGATGAATATTTCTCTGCGAATGAACAAGGTTAATAAACCCTGCACGAATGACTATTTGGGCTGGCGGAGTTCAATTACTATTATTCACCGGTGTAGCCCACCTCCCACTTTTGTAATGAGGAACAATTAAAGTCGAAACGGGGACAACATGAGCACTGCGTGCAGGACTATGTACAGCGAAGATTGTTTTGTATTTTGTCTCTGACTAAGCCTGATACAGGAAGGAGCCCTGTGCTTTGCCGCCCACGGGGCCGTTTCAAGGAATCAAGCCCACGCTCGCCACTCCACCTGCATGCAGGAATATGTGGCAGGAAGTCAGCTGCAGTGGGAGAATATGAAAGTGGGGCTGATAAGAAGGGTAAAGAGGAGATAAAGCGGACTCATGAGGGTGGGGGATCGACGACGATTACATTCCCAACTCCTGTCTCCTCGAGGTGTTTTTGGCTCACCTTATCAACAGGCTAACCTTCACCAAATCACCCGCTAACCTTAATCTGGTTTGCAGCAGGGGCATGGAAGACCCCAGCGGCCATGACATAGTCCTATATATTGACTTTGACCGTCCTACTCTCCGCCTAGTTGTCCCATTCGTTCTTTCGCCTACATTATTACACTTCCTACAATGCCTCGGCCCCGTATTAATCTAGACGCCCTTAAAGACTAGATTATATCTCTTTTCCGAGACGGACCATCTACTAAGGCTATTTAGAATACACTCATAATTAATATTTCTGTAAAGAGTTTAGAACAAGTGCGCTACTATATATATCGGTCCCAGGCATGTTAACCTTAACCGGTCAACATAGTGGCATTTTTGGCTTCAGTGAACAATCATGTGACCTAGGAATTATCCGTTATAGTTTCTCCCTATATTATCCGCCGCCACCTATATAAATAGGGAATTCGATTATAACCTAATAAAGCTTTATATACGCGAGCCTAGACCCCGATTGTTACGCACGGCTAACTGGTCACAGTGAGTGTCGTTCGTAATGGTCGTATACGTACGTCGGGGCTCGTCCTCAAGTCTCAGTCGCAATCGTACCGTTGCCTGTAGGCCTTACACGGACTCGGATCTATAGAGTAGACTCTTATTGGGCAGTGCTAGATAGTGCGCCTAGTCAAGCTATACTTAGGATCTGTATTAAGTAATAAGGGACTATAGGCAACGGTACGATTGCGACTAAGACTTTAGGACGAGCCCCGACGTACGTATACGACCATTACGAACGACACTCACTATGACTAGTTAGCCGTGCGTAACATATTAAACACCCTGTCTTTACGAAAATAACTCGTGAAACAGCAACTGTAGTGATAGTACTAACGCAGCGACCCACGGTCCCTCCGCAGACCTAGACTACACGACCGCCGCTAGAGAGCGATGATAAAGACGATAACTAAGCTAAGTTAGTTAGATAACTAAGAGCCTATATTATTAGACTCACTAATTAACTTAACGCTATAACGTAAGACGTGAATCGGATCCCTAATATATAGGATTATATTATATAGCTTAACGCCTAGGTTAGAGCATCAGCTCCCGCCACGGCTACGTATATTATTAAACTTCCGAAAGCTAAGTCTTTCGATAGAAATTGGTCTAAGCTAAGAGGCTTCCTTATCTAGATAAGGATATACCTAGATATTAATAAGATATAGCTAACTAATAAAGAAAGCAAAGTTATCTTTATATTAACCTACCTTCGTAGATAAGTATAGGACTAATTCGAAGTCTATATCTAGGAATATTATAAGAAACTATATAATAAATAGGGTATAACGATATATAGTATCTTTACTAGCTATAGTAACTTCGTGGCTTACCTAACTAAGATATTTAGAGAAATCAACGCGACTATTAACGCTAAGCGAAAACTTATATCTATTAAATAAACCATATCGGCGGCTATATATATAATATAGTTTATATAGACTATAGCTATCCTTAGATAGATAGACTATATATTAATCCTATAATATATAGAAGGACTTAAATTATATATTAAAGATAAACTAGTATATATTAATAGACCTAAGACGATAACTAAGCTTATTAACCTTATAGTTAGGATAGATAACTATTACTTTAATTAATAATACGAGAAATAAGAAGTTAAATATTAGAAGCGTAATCTAGGATAAGAAGGAAACTAATTCTAGTAATAGAACCATAGCTAAAGAGCCCTATAAGAAGATAATTATAGTCTATAATCTATAGAGCTTAATATAGTAAGACTCCTAGATAAAGAATAGAAAAGACTTAGAAATAATAATCTATATTTTAAGTATAGAAAACTAGGATACTAAATTAAGGACTATAGGAGCTATAGCGATTAGTCTATATAGTAAATCAGAGCTATTTAAGAGTAAGAGGGCTATAATAAGCTATAATAACTCTATACTACTTAATAGCTATAATAGACTAAAGAATACAAAGAGCTAAAGAAACTAGAATAGGACTAATAGTAGACTAAAGAACTAAGACTAGCTAAAGAAGATAGATAGAACTAGGATATCTATACTAAAGTTATTATTAGTAAAAGTATAATAAATAAAGTAATCTAGTAGTAGAACGAACTTATAAAAAGATTATAAAATATTAAGATAAAAAACGAGATACCTAGATCTACTCTATAGAAGCTAGAGTAGTATCTATAGAAAATCCTTAATAATAACTCTAAAGTAATAGATAAGATTAACTAAATCTAAAAAGATATTAGAGAATAACCTACTAATAAATTCCTAGAAATAGAGGATAAAAACCTTAAGAATTAAGGATAGACTTAGTATAGAGACTAGAATAATACTAGCTCTTAAGATCTAATAATATATAAGTAAGGACCTAAAGCGTTAATCCTAGGACCTAGGCTATATAACTAGAATAGATATATAGGCGGGGCCCTAGGAGCTAATTAGCTCCTAGGAATAGATACTAATAACTTAGGATATACGACTAATAACCTAGGAATCTTAGAATCCTAAGACTATAACTATAAGACTCTAGGAATTATAAGATAGATTAAGACTTAAGAATCTCCTAATAAATAAAAATATAAAGTTATATTTTAAGATAACCTACTAGAGGAACTTATATAAAATATAGGTACTAATAATAATATATCTATATATAATAATAAGTAATATCTTATAATAATATAGTAGATAGTATACCTAAAAATTAAAGTAAATATTCTACTTAGTATAGTTAGAGTACTAATTAATTTAGGAGTATATAGAAATTTTATAGATCTATAATATATTTAGAGACTCTAGATACCTTTAATAATAAAGAAAAGACCTATTTCTAGTATAGGACTAAATAGAGAAAAGCTAGGACTAGAAATTATATATAAAACTAAACTATAGATAATAATAATCAGACTCTATATAGAGACTATTAGCTTTAATATATCCCCCTTAGAAGGATATAATATAATACTTAGAATACCCTAATTAAAGAAGTATAACCTAGTAATCTAATAGAATATCGCGGTAATATAGTTTATAAACTATAACTATAAGAGAACGAACTAATAATAGTTAGAGGGATAACTAAAAGAGGACCTTAGTATAGGAATAAGTAATCCTAAGAATATACTAAAATAGATAAATATATCTCTACTAAAGATAATAGGCTAACGGCCTATAGATATAAGTATTATTAGGAATCTAAAGTAGAGACTAAATATATTAGACGATAAGCTTAAGGAATATATTATAATATATAAAGAATTAATAGCCTTCTGCGTGATAGAAGAAGGAGTACTAGAATTACCTATAGAATACTAGGAATTCTAAGATATATTTATATTACTACTAATAGGCTAGCTACTAGAGTATAGACCTTATAATCATAAGATTAATCTTATAGAGGGTAAAGAACTAATCTATATAAAGATATACTAGCTATCTAAGAAAGAGTCTTAGGTACTTATTATATAAGAAAATAGAAAACCTATTTTCTAAAGTAAAATAGTCTCTAGGCCTTAGTATACTAGGATGTCCCTAGGACTACTACCTAGGTAAATAGATCTCTAGGCTTATATCTAAGTATATATCTAAGCATAAGTATACTAGGAATAGTCCTTAAGATAAGATATATAAGCCTTAATAAGCCAGGGACTACCCCTAGGATTAGGTATATATCTAGGTATATATCTAGGTATAAACTATATTCTTCCTTCCTTAAGAATTAGTTTTATTATTAATATATACTATATTAATCTATAGTATCGAAATCAATTCCATTTTAGTATTATTTTATATTTATTTTACTTATCTCTTACTTCTGGTTCATTATCTTCTTATCTAGCCTATTACCTCCTTATAATTAGGATATAAAGATCTAGGGCTCTTAGGACGCATCTAGAGCTTATAATAATAAGCTTATAATATAAAACGCTATAGAAATAAGCTTATTATGATTAGTCTATAAGAGCATAAGCTCTATATTTAAGGAAGAGGAAAAATTATATATCTTCTCTTCCTTAAGAATTAGTTTTGTCATTAATATATACTATATTAATCTATAGTATCGAAATTAACTCTATTTTAGTATCATTTTATATTTATTTTACTTACCTCTTACTTCTATTTTATTATCTTCTTACCTAGCCTATTACCTCCTAATAGTTAGGCTATATCTAGACGCGCCTATATATTTAATTAAGATTATCTATTTATGATTTCTAGATTATAAAAGTAGATAGCGCTAACCGCTAGTATCCGCTCTTATAATAACCTTTATAGTCGCGGTTAAATCTATCGCGAAGCCCGTCTTATTAAAGTTATATATATTATCTTCGTGGATCCTATTCTTAAGTATCGTCTTTTAGACTAACTTAAACTATTCTTTAATAATTTTTAGATCCTTATATTTAGCGCGCTTATAATTATAGCGTTTTAAGAACCTTATATTAAGCTCTAGGTGTTATTTAACGAATTTCGTAACCTAGTTTTTACTAATAGTTTAAATCGGGGTCGTTCCGCGCGTAGAAAGTAAGAGATTAGCTATTTCTTATACTATAGAAGGTCGTGGTGCTGCTCTATGTATATCTATAGAGATCACCTATTTCTTAAGCGAATTCTCCTTAATTTTAGTTAATTTACACGAATTTACGCGTAATTCAACGCGGTTTTTACGTCCTTTAAGACGGGCGTGGAGCGTGGATTTTAGTATATTATATATATATACTGCTTCACGAACTAACAATTTTTCCTGCTTTTCAAGAGCTTAGATAGCAAGTAAGATACGCCCCTCTTATTACTTTAAATTCTGACAATTTTGAGAGCGAGTTGGTGGCATGGTGGTTGGTTGAAGAAGGAAGGTCTAATTAATTGACGCGTTTTGGTTGAGTGTCCCGGCCGACCGTGTGTCCCGCTCGGTAGTGAATTACGTTATATAATATCACCATAGCACATCACGTGATACGATCCAGCAACGTTAATATAGCGATTGAGAGATTAGATCACGCGATCTAACGAATTTTTTTTCGACTGGATGTTCAGAACGTCGCGGGATAAAAGGCTGCAGGCTTATGATGAGTATTAGCGACGCCTTTGCTAGTACTTCGAGCTGTTTGCGCATCGCTGTGTTAATGAGGACGCCCATAAGCAGATGCGACGAGCGCGAGCATTCCATCAATGCTAAGGAAGGTTTGGCCAATGGTGATATACTTTCTAGAGGGTCCTTTACCGGCCGACCGTAAAATCCCCCGACGAACGAAGGTCAAAAATAATCTAGATGTAGATGTTTCCTGTGTGCTCTACTGGCATCACTGGGTCCATTAGAGTTTTTTTTGCCATGGAAGTATGATCGTCCAATTCGCTAGAGTATAGCCATGGTCCGCCATTACTGGGACTCGCCCCGGCGTCTTGCTTCCAATAAATGTGATTTTACGATTCATTCGAGTGGCTATTGTGATTATACTCAACATTCCAAGCTCTGTTAACGGTGATGCCTTCCTCGTCATTCGTGGCTTGTCTCTTGAGGGGTGATAATGGGATCGCAATGGTCGTTTTAGTACGCGGTTCGTCGAATGTCGAGTAATGGTGTGGTCCTTCTTCCATATGGCTACTCACAGTAGAGAAAGGCCGCGTGTCTTCGTTATCGTCGGAGTTCGATTTGAGTATCCTTGTGGCCCATGATGGGGCTTGAGTACGTGTCGATAGCGTAGCCCAAGCGGATGTGTCGGCCGATTGGTTGGATGGTTGGGAACCAAAGAGTGTCCGTCGAACTGCGACCCATACAGGTCGCAACGTTGGGAGGCAAGCTTTGATGGAGTCAATATCATGAGTCATCCTGCTCAGCAAGAAGATAGCACGTACCTGAGACAATTGCCAAGTCAGCTTCCACGGTGGCCCAAATGGCCTGATTGACCCAGTTCCAACTGACGTCCGCATCAGTACCTTGAGTCATTACTGAGACGAGTCGCATTATCGAGGCGATACACACACTGTTCAGTCAGTCTGCTATTACCAACAAGTAGAATAAGAGGCCTACTTACAAACCGCCTAGAAGAAACATTGAGATAATAACTAGTTTGCGGCTGCTCGAGATGTTGAGTTTCATGATGTAAGGCGCAGGAAGTATGAGAAGAGTAACGTCGATTAGGATGTTTGGGATTGAGATTGCAAACAGGAACTTTTGGCTGTCCACATTGCAAGAGGCATCAACAGAATGATCCCACAATCCTCGGGTTGGTATACATTGCATCAACGTGAGCAAAAACTGGAACTGTCAGAGATAATCTTCTACTTGAGGGCAGAAAAATAACACTTACTACAGCGATACCCCACATACAGACCCCCGTGGCAAGAATGCTAATGGGAATCTTTATGTTCGTCTTGCTAAATATACGCCAGTACAAGGCCAGAATAGAGAACTTGACAAGGACAATGACGCCGGTGTAAGTCAGTTCACAAGAGAACAGCCCGATATATGCTTCCTCCGTAGCATTGGGTCCAAAAGTCTGAATATGCCTTCCAAGAGCGCGAGGTATCCCTACATCTGTCAGTTTCCAATATTTGTGTAATACCAATTGGATCTCGCCTTACACCACAATAATGAAGCTGTTAGGCCAACGCCGCAAGCCTAATCGACAATATTAGAAACTCTCAACCGGGAGCAGGAGCTACAGTACGTACCAGTGAGGCTAGAATCAGCCAGTCATCAAGCCATAAACCTGCTGTGTTTTTCCAGCGGCACCAGAATCGAAGACCAACACAGAGAAATGCAATGGAGAATGGTATTGTTGAAGAAGCATACAAACTAGGTTGACGAGTTTGCGAAAGGTCCACAGAGGGCATAGAATGAGACATAATAGTTACAGGGAGTTCTGAATTTGTGATGGGCAAATAATGTTCATTTAGACACTGAAGCCCTCCCTGTGGAGACGAAAGTGTAGAGTGTGGCCAAAGTGAAAAAATACCTTTTATAATGTGTAATATAAGAACCGACGGGTGGGCCAATACTTTCCTTCCCGCCCTCTCTCATTTTGTGACTGAAAGTGGGGCTGAAGGAAGGATTGACAGGGACCTCGGCAAAACCGACTGGGCATTGATAATGACTACTTAATGTACAGTGACGTATGTGGGCTTCATTTTGCCCCTTATGCCGTGGATCTACAGTCCTATTAATATCCCCGCAGCATTGATGGCCTTATGACGGACATCGCTTCACACAGACAGGATGGTGCATTTAAGCGATGCCAAAAAGTTTGGTATTCCTTCCAAGGTTTCGGCCCGCATCAACGGGCGGCGAAGATCCCTACTAGCGGACCTGAATACAATACAGTACCGAGTTACATATACTTGATTTCGTCTCGAGATCCTTGTCGATCAGCGACCAATCAAAAGGCACAATACAATGTTGATGGCCCCTGGGGCAGTAATGCGAGTTATTTTTTGTCAGCCCCCAAAAGAACAAACAGTATTACAAGCATCTCTTAAAGCGGCATCAAATAATTATTCCAAGTTTGCAGTTCAAATATTGGCTTTGCCTTCTTCGACTCCTGTCTTTTGATCAATAACATGTACTGTTCCAAGGTTCCTTTCCTATTTTTTTATCCCAAAAATTACAAAACGTCTGAACCTCTATCTTTTTCCCCGTCCAATTGAATGCCCACCTTCAATCTGCGGACGAAATCATTTTGCCCCCACGCACGTGCGTTCTATCATGCAAATCGTAATAAACCGGATGTAACATTCCAAGGTTTGAATCCTTGCTCACTCCACAGCTGAAATTGGAAATAAGGAGAGGGGCTGTCCATATATGTATGGCGTATGCAACTACTATTTAGCCTCCACGTGCAGGTGCATGTTCTAGTACAACACGAACTCTGGTGTCCACAACTTACCTGTTTGCATTACCTAGGTATGGATTAATATCCTGGTAGGGTATAGCACCTCCATTTGACCGGTGTGGTCCTTTTAGGCCTACTTGCAGGTAGACCTTGCAACCTGACATGCAACTGATTGTGATTGCGTAATATATATCTGCAGGGGTACATTGAAAATGGCGAGATTGGTTAATCAAGCCATGACCAATAGCTACCACCAACCTTGGAAATCCGCCACTCCGCCTCTTCAATTTAGGTTACTCCTGTTACTAGCAATCCGGGCTTCTCAGTTTTTTTCTTCTCAGCAATCACATTCGACATAACAAAGTCGCAACCTGTTTTCAAGTCAGACTCCCCTCCACCATGTCTTCGGCGAACCTCCCTGTTATCGTTATCGTTCCAGGTGCCTTCGGCACACCTCAAGGCTTCGAGAAATTGCTACCGTATCTGACCAAAGCCGGATACGCAACATACCCGGGGTCATACCCAAGTTGCAATGCTTCTGATCCGGCTCAAGTGTCCTCTCCTCAGGATATCGCTTTCTTGCGCGACAATGTATTACTCCCTCTTTTGAACGAACATGGTAAAGATGTCGTCATCATCGCACACTCATACGGGGGTGTTGTTGCAGGTGGTGCAGCAAAAGAACTTGCGAAGGGGACCAGAAGAGCTCAAGGTCAAAATACTGGCGTCCTTGGCCTTATTTACGTGGCGGGCAATATTACACTTGATGGAGAATCTCTCTTCACTGCTGTAGGCGGCGCTTACCCTCCTTTTATCAAAGTCGACAAGGTATGATCTACCCAAAACAACCGCGATCATATACATAACCATGGATCATTAATAATTTTGTTCCTAGCCATCTCAGGGGCTTGCTGTTATCGAACCGGCGATGGAGATTTTGTACAATGACTGCGACCGTGCCCTTGAGCCGGAATTGGATAAGCTAATGCAGCCACACGCACTCCGAGCTTTTGAAACACCCGCCACTGCCCCAGCCTGGGCGGAGAGTGCGTTTGATGGTAGGAGAGCGTATGTGCGTACACTGGACGACTGTTGTAACCCTTCATCGTTGCAGGATCTGTGGCTGGAGAAGTCCAAGGTCGAATGGGAAGTTGTGGACTTTAAGACAGGACACATGCCATTTGTGAGCCAGCCTCAGGCTTTGGCGGAGCAAATTACCAAGTTCATTGATGGTTTTATTGCAAAGTAAATGGTGACGTATCCAGTGTCCACAGCATGGTGCAGAACTCGGAATACACACCAGTTAGTAAACAAAGAAAAACAATTTTTTAGTTTAAAAACTAATAGAAGACGAACTGGTCAACTTGAAAGATCGTTCAATAGTAATTACTACAAGAGTAAATTCCAAACCTTCCTACAAACTATTCAAGTTGTGAGCCGAATATACATACTATCTTCAGAATGAAAAGAGGGGTAGAGGGTCACAGCATGTGTAAGTATTCCCAATCCAGATGTCTGGGTGTGATACTCAAAAAGAACTTTGCCTGTGTTCTATTTTCAAAGACTAGGTTTAGGTAGTGAATTTTACAGATAGAAAAATTTCTCGCTTCTATACCACCGACTGATCTGCAGTATCAATCTTCTTTGTCACCCATACCAATTTTGGGACCATGATCGAGGCACCATTCAAAGTCTCCATCATCGCGTTGTGCTCCAATTTCCTAGATGCCTCCGGAGTTTTAAGTGCGTTGTCTGCAAATTCTTTCCATGTGCTCATATATCTATATGCGAGTTAGATACTCCCATAGCGAGCCAGGGTTGGTCTCTATTATAACTCACAAATCACTCCAAAACCGGGCCATTCCAAGTCCGTACTCGTAGGTATACAGCGTTGAGTCAGTATATCCGTTTTCATCCATGATTCGCGTGAGCTCAAATTTCCAGCTGTGAAAGAGATTAGCTCGCACCAGGTCTTCCAGCAATTTCTTTTCAATACACTTACGTGTCATGACCTTTAAGCTGGGAAAAGAGTGCATCAAGGTTACTCGCGGAATTCCCAGGTACGGTCTTGATCGAACATCCAATGGTATCGACCTCGTCCCACTGAAGGTAGCCGCCGGGTTCTTGACGAATAGATTGTCAGCCTAGCCATATATGTAATTGTAATAGATACATACTCAGTAGCTTATTCAAGTTCGCTAGAATAGGCCTGGGGTCGTTATTCTTGACAACGACAGTGATCAGACGAACGTGTACAATGTCGAAGTAGCCTACGAACTCATCCGGCACATTTTCAAAGATATTCCAGATATGCATATGTATATTGGCGGGTAGCCATTGTTTAGGGCCAACTTGGTCCAGGCTGATATCGAAGCCGCGAAGCTCCGTGGACATTGGTTTTCCACGAGCAAAATCGTGAAGCCAAATACTGAAACAGAGTCAGATATGAGTACTTCCAAAGTAGGTAGATCACTGTACCCGTTGCCAGTAGCAACATCAGCGACTCTCAAGTCAGCAGCCCGAGTATCAATATCGGGGTGAACCAGGAACCCGAGTAGCTCTTTCCAGAGATAATGCTGCGCTGTAAGTCTAGTTATGATATTAGTGAAATATCCATCAACGCTATATTAGGTGAACTAACCGAGAATTTGCATTATAATCGCGCATTAGCGCATAAGGATCCTTAGCTTCTATAATTGTCCCATTCCAGCCGTTCGCTGTTGGTAGCTGTGGTACACTGTTATCTTTTGGAATCTTGTCATCCACTGAGTGTCCTTTTGTGCGGATTGAAGTGGGGCTGCTGATACTATCAGCTCCGCTCATTGTGCCAATATTATTAGTGTATAGAGCTGGCTGTATAATTGGAGTAATAGCTCTTGAAGGGACTCAGTTGGTTCAGAAGCAAGTTTTTATAAGGAAATTGGGATATTCAGGAGCCTCGAACGTCATATGCATGATGATAGCGCCAATTATTGTGCATTAGCCTGTTTCAGGTATTACATACTTGGTGTGGCCATTTGTCCATCAGTATGGCGGGGCACTTACCCGTCTTAGCTAACCTTAGCAATTTGCCTACTGTACCTATTAGTGGCTAAAGCTATTCCTATTGTGCTTGGCGAAGATATAATTAACCAATGGAACAGAGATATTGTTAACTATACCGTATGTACATTTACACGTATCACATCTCGATCGCGTGGATGGGGCCGAGCGGAATCTATCCACCCTACACTTGAGTTATGCCTT
This sequence comes from Penicillium sp. 91 TS-2023, assembly GCA_030710325.1. NCBI lineage: Eukaryota > Fungi > Ascomycota > Eurotiomycetes > Eurotiales > Aspergillaceae > Penicillium > Penicillium sp. 91 TS-2023. Next base: position 29,630 of record JARWGP010000006.1, read on the forward strand.
TGTCACTTAATAGGCTGCTTGATCGTGACCGATTCCCATCTGGCGGACTCCGTCCGGCCATCCGGCCAGCTACCCCATTTATAATTAGCCAAATTTGGACGGTCTCCGTTTTGAACCTGTCGCTTGACGGCGGTGACATGGGTTTAGGAAAATACCTCACTGTAACCCTACGTACTGGATTTCTCCTGATGATTTTTGGTTGCCCTTTCCGGATTAGTGCTCACCCCCTCGCCGCTTTTGCTCACTGAGCCTGCTCCCAGTCTTGTGGTTCGCTCACCGACCACCCCATAGAAGGCCGACAGTACAGGCGAGCCACCCCAATAAACCGCGAGGCGCTAGTGCAAAGGGGCGGATGCCCAACTTACTCAACTAAAAGTTCAATCTCCTACCTAGAAATGGATGACTTGGTGCACATAACCATGACATTTACATTTTGCGTTTCACAATAAGGATTAATAGCACGAGATCAGATTTTCTGGCCTATCAGGTTTTATGTAACACTTTGCTCCCAGGAGCCACTCGCCTCGACTCAATTACTTTCTGACTCTTAGAAATTAATTGCGCAATCACGATTGCTCCTGGGAAGCTATGTACTATGGTTTGGAATAAACGCTGTATCTTCAACTCCAACGTCCTAAGAGCGAAAAGTGGAGATAATCAAAATTCTAATTAGGCATTACCTTATATTAGTCTCAGGAGCTACGCAAGTGCTATATTTATGGTATTATAAGGTTCTTTTTTCCTTCACCATCAACTTTGGTTCTTATAATATTTAGGAGACGAACAAATACTTAAATAAGGCCTTCCCTCTTATTTTTTAAGCCAAATCTCTATTCTCCTTCTACTTCTTATCTTCGCAGTCCCGCCTTGATTCTGAAACCATCTATAGATTCAGAGCAATATACCCTATCTTTAAATCCCTTGAAGAGACCGATAGCTATCACTAATAATTATTTATCTAATACGAAAGATACTACTGGTAAGTCGATTAATCTAATCCCTCTACCACCTAAAGAGCTATCGTTCCTTAACTCGAGCTTAATTTCAAAGATAGTAAGCCTTCTAAACTATAGCGTATATACTTTAATTAGTTTTCGTCTTTAGTTCTAAAAGAACACCACTAATATAGTAGTCAACTCGTATACTTTCTACCCGTTTCTAAACCTACTTTAATTACTATATCTATAGCCATAGAAGTAATTAATTTAAGAGAGCCGACACCAATAGATAAAGATACCGAGAATCGATATCCTATAGATTTAAGTATTGGAAATATACTAAGAAGAGTAAAGGAAAATCGGTACCTAAATAACTCTCTAAATACTATAGTAGACGCCTATTTTCAGGCGAGACAAAATAATTATTGGAAAGAGTAGATAATAGTTTCTGCGGAGTTTATTAATAATCTTATAAATTACCTATTATAAGTTTCCGATTATTTAGGCCTAGATTATTATAATTCTAAAAATTCTCGAGTAGCGCTTCGACTTATAACTAAGACTATATAATACAGATATAAAGATACTATTATAGGAGTTAAAATAAGTAATAATCATATTTAATAAAGTATACTAACTCCTACCTAACGGAAAGAAAAGTATATATATACTATAGAGGAAGACTATTTATATGATTAGAACCTAAAACCTCGATAAGAAAACGGTCTCTCTTAATACCCTTACTAATATAGTAAAGGGGAAATATAGTTAAAGCCTACTTAGTGTATCTGTATTTAGTGCATACCCGCGCTTAGTGCACCCCCTTCGCTTAGACGCCCTACTTTTATCCTATTCTACTAATAAATCCTATAATTAGTGCACCTTTACCTTATATATAACCTTTCGTCTTAAACCTTACTAAGTTATCTTACTTCTTAAGTCCTCTCGACTAATTAGAATATATTTATCTAAGAATTCCGACCCGCCTATACCCCCCTAGGGCCTACCCCTCTCCCTTATGACCGTCCGATTAACCGTCTATATATATATATACGTAAGCGTACGCAGATAGGGTATACTAGATACGCAGAAGTAAGCGCTATATATCTATTAGTCTAAAACCATACCTCGCGCTACTTAAAGCGTGTATTAAGTGGTTTCGGTCCTAATTTAAACGAGAAATCAACCGCATATCTATATTAAGAATCCTTTTATCCTATAATGATTACCTTTATAATAGACCTATAGGGGTCTCTATGCTTATTTTAGCGTCTTATTAGCCTATTTTAGATAAAAAGCTAAACTACTAGATTAATAGGATCCTAGTAATTAAAGACTATTATAAGGAGGTTATTATATAAGAAAATAGAAAACCTATTTTCTAAAGTAAAATAGTCTCTAGGCCTTAGTATACTAGGATACCCCTAGGACCACTACCTAGGTAAATAGATCTCTAGGCTTATATCTAAGTATATATCTAAGCATAAGTATACTAGGGATAGTCCTTAAGATAAGATATATAAGCCTTAATAAGCTAGGAACCGCCCTTAGGATTAGGTATATATTTAGGTATATATCTAGGTATAAACTATATTCTATATCTTTTTTAGAAAGGTACTAAATCTAGTATATTTATATATATAATCTATAAGGATCTAGAATATACTATAAATATCTATAAATCTTATATATAAGCTCTATATAACTCGCTCTTATATAAGATAAGTATATTATAATTATTATATTATAATCTAGACCTTATATTTATAGAATACTTAAGAGGGAAGAATAATCTATATTCTTCCTTCCTTAAGAATTAGTTTTATTATTAATATATACTATATTAATCTATAGTATTGAAATCAACTCTATTTTAGTAGTATTTTATATTTATTTTACTTATCTCTTACTTCTATTTTATTATCTTCTTATCTAGCCTATTACCTTCTTATACCCTACTATAAGCTTAGATATAGATACTATAAGCCTAGTATTAGTATATATTAATAATATATATATATATAGATAATACTAATTACTACTCTAAGACCTTATTAATAACTATAATTCTATAGAATAAGTAGTATTAGCTCTATATAATAGATATATCTAAGGGTTAGCTTAAGTATCTTATATATATTAATTAGCTTATAATTTCTATTACTATAAGCTTAGTATTATCTACTCTAATTTTAGTTAATCTAGCTTACTATAGGGTATATTATACTAATAAGTATAAGATTAAATATATACCCTATTATTTAATTAGGATTATCTTAATTAAAGGGTTACTTAGTTAATCTTATACTCTATATATATAAGATAAGAGATATATACTTCCTTATAATTCTAAGGATATATAGTCTTTTCTAAAAAAAAAGCTTTATCTAAATATCTAGAGATCTATATCTATTATCTTATATAGTAGATAATATTATTTTATTACTATAACTAATAACTATTCTTACTTCTATTAGATCTTTTTAATTAAGTTAAGATCTAAGATCTTAGATTACTTTATTAAGGTTAAATAATATCTTAAGATATAATTTAATTATATTATTAAGTAGATAATAGAAGATAATATTATTAAATATATTCCTCTTACTAAGTATCTTATTCTACTATATATATAGTAATTTAATAAAGTTACTAAGATTAAAAATTACTATCTAATTAAGCTACTTATAGTAGTTATAATAGAGTATTAGTTACTAAAATATCTCTAGGATAAGCTCTTACTTAGAGTTAATTATACTATAAACTATCTCTAGTATTCTATTATAAAATAGACTTTATATAAAGCTTTATATAATATATTATCTAATATTTCTAATCTCTAAGCACTAGACTATTAATACTACTATCTTATATTAAAAGAGTAATATAAATCTAAGTATTATTTATATATAGAAGAGGGTTACCTAGTAGGATATAATAATTAAGATTACTATATCTATAATATTAAAACTAGAAAGATTATATACTTAAGAAATATAATATTCTAAGAGATATCTATATAAGTACTTCTATTATCTATATATAAGCTTAATACTAGTAAGTAAGATAGTAAGGGCTAAGTAAGCGATTATACTTACTATATATCTTAAGACTTTCTTTAAGTATCTTAGGAGTAGGATTTAACTATTAAAGAATATCCTATATAAGCCCTAAAATAAGCTTCTTAGTAAATAATCTATTCTTCTCTAGGGTTACTAGCTAATCTAATTAAGACTTCGCCTAATAAAACCTCCTTAGTTATACTTTAATTAATAAGTAGTTAACTATTTATTAAGTTATTAGTTAAGGCCCTAGCCCCTACTCCCGCTCTAGCCCCTTATTAATCTATATATATATAGAAATAACTTAAGAAATTAGTAAAGAATAGTATATTTCTATAAGATAAGCTCTTAGATATTCTTATATCTAATAAATAATTATATAATATTATCTTAATAATTACTATTACTAAGATAGGGATTATTATTCTACTAAGAAAGCTTAGTCTAATAGACCCTAGTTTTATACTAATATTATATAAGAATACTATATTATATATTAAGTATTAGAGATAAAGAGCTACTATATATAAGAAGCTCTCTTATTATAATAGTAATAGGACCTAGTATATAGTTAATAAGTCTAAGAATTAATATCTTTTAATACTTAAGTAGATATTTAAAATTATAATAGATAGTATATATAAGATAAGACTAGTTATTAGAGATTTCTACTAATAAGCAGGCTCTAATTATATTAATATCTATACTATAGTTACTAAGTCTATAAGCTTTAAGATTTTTATAGTAATTATTATTACTAAGGATTAATATTTATATTATACTAATATAATTATTATATTCCTTAATACTAAGCTCTAAGAGATTATCTATATATATCTTCTTAAATAAGAAAAGCTTAATCTTACTAAGTATAGATTATTTATTAAAACTATATATAGTTTAAAATAATCTCTAAGGGAATAAAACTAACTAATATATAATATCTTACTTATTAATAGATATAGCTTAATATATACTAACTATAGTATATATATTAAAATTATATAATTAGAAGAGATATATCTATTAGTTTATATTAATAATATATTATTTCTATCTTTAAGTAAAGTACTAATTATAGATACTAAGAAACTACTTTCTAAGTATTTTAATATAATAGATAAGGGTCCTATTAAGTAATATCTTAATATTAATATTATATATATTAATAATAAGTATTATCTCTTATAAAATAATTATATTAATAAGACTCTTTATCTTTTTAGTCTTTAGTATATTAAACTAGCCCTTATATCTTTTAATAAAAAGATTATTCTTATACTCTATATAGATAACTTAGCGATCTCTAATAAGATTAAGTTATATTAGGAGTATATAGATAGACTTATATAGATTATAATATCTACTTAACTAGAGATTTCTTAGCTAATATATAAGTTTATAAAATATACTTAAAACCTATTAAATATATATATTATTATAGTCTAGTAAGTTTTCTAGTATCTTAAAGATACTAATCTAATAATTTATTATAGTCTAGGGCCTATATCTATATCTATTATTAAGATCTTATTAATATAGCTATTATATAGATATTATAACTTAAGCTAATTAGGTCTATATAATAACTTTAGTCTCTTAATAACTAGTTATATCTTTCTACTTACTAGTAGACTAGTTATATAGACTACTAAGTATTAGAAGTTAGTCTCTTTATTCTTAATAGAAGCTAAGTATATTATATAAATAATAGTAATTTAAGAGCTTAAGTAGCTTAATCTTTTACTATCTAAGCTTATAATTAAAGATAAGCTTTTCTATTATCTAACTATTATATTTACTAATAACTAAGATACTATAGCGCTTATCTCTAATCTAGAGTTCTATAGCTAATTAAAGTATATTAATATTAAGTATTATTACTAGCGATAAGAGATTACTACTAGTATATACTTACTAATATATATTCCTATATTATTATAAGTAGTAGATAGATTAACTAAGCCACTTATAAAGGTTATCTTTATAAGGTTTATTATATAGATAGGGATAAGAGCTCTTCTAGAGGCTAGTCCTAATTAGGAAATAGAGTCTATTTAGTTTTTTATTATATTTTCATATAATTTAGCATATAGTGTGATTTTCTAATTTTTTCGATAATTTTTAAGGTAGATTTAAGTATTCTAGGATATACTTTAGAGGGGTATTAGATTAGCTAATCTATATATTACTATATCCTATTATCTTAGCTAGCTTAGACTTCTTTCTTTCTTATATAATATCTTTATACTATATATATTCTATACTATCTATATATATATCTATAGAATATTATTATTAGACTCTTTTATAGAGTTAGTTATTATACTTAACTATAACTTTAATAAGCTTAGTAAGTTTATCCTTAACTTCTTTCTTAAGTCCTCGCTTAAAGAGCTAGATAGAAGTATTATTATCTATATCTAGATATATGATAATTTATTAGAATTTAGTAATATAGGCGCTAGCTAATCCTATTTATCTAAGATAATTAAATCGCCTTTCTATAATATAGACTATATTAATATCGCTAAACGTTTACTTAAGTTTCTTCTTAAAGGTATTATAAGAGATAAATATATCTTTAGTAATATCTCTCTAATTCTTTTATAGTTTCTTATTAAACTCTTAAATAAATAGTTTAAACTAGTTAAAAGCTTATCCTCAGAGATATATAAAGATATAAATAATCTATAGCTATATCTCTATCTATATAATAAAGGATTATTGTTTAGTTTATTCTCTACTAAAGAACTCTAGTTTAGATAGTTTAACTAATAATATCTATTAGCTAATAGCTATTAGGTATTCCTAGAGCTAGCTTATTATAGATATAAGCTATTTATTAGTTAGTATTAGTACTAATACCTTAGGCGCTTATATAGATATACTACTATTAGTTAGCGCTATTCTAGTTATTACTTAATAGAATAATTTTTTATAAAGATAGGATATTTAATATATTATATATAGCTAACTAGATATAATAAGTATTATTTATAATAATTATATATATATATTAAGGCTTATTCTTAAGTCTTAGTTATAATTATACTATTATCAATAGGCCTTATATAGGCTTAGATCTATAAAATAGACTCTTATTAGATAGCGCTAGATAATACGCCTAATTAAGCTATACTTATGATCTATATTAAGTAATAAGAGACTAAGTATATCTCTTCTAGTAGAGTAGTTATCTTAAGTATAAAATAAGTATAAAGCTAGAACTATAGATTCTAAATAATAATATATAATTAAATATAAAGAACTAAATATATATATAGTAATAACTATTCTTATATATCCTAGTTCCTATAGTCTTAGTATATCCTCTAATATATTATATAATTTCTCCTAGTATACTCTCTAGTATACCGCTTTCTATTATATATACGTCCTAATTATCCTATAGTAATTTAGAGTATTTATAGTAATAATAAGTAATAGGCTAGAAATAGCCTTAGGCGGTAAGTCTAGTAGTCTAGTCTATATAGCTATATATATATAGGATTTCCTCTAGTAGTCCGCTTTAGGTCGTTCTACCGCCTAATTACTTATCCTTAATTGATAAGTACTAGTAGCTACTTATATAATATTATTTTATAACTCTCTCATATTAATTAATTAGCCCTTATCTTCCTTTCTAAGATATAGATAGAGTAGGTCTATAATACTAAGCTACTAGATAATTAGCTATTATAATTACCCTAGCTACCCTTATTACTTTACTAGCCCTAGCTAGCCTAATAGGCTTATTTATATAAAATCTAGTTATACTAAATACTAATCTTATAGATCTAATCTTAGAATATAATAATAGATTACTTTAGAACTAGAAGATTATTAAAGTTAAATTAGATAGTAAGAGTAACTAGGCCTAGATTAATAAAGGATATAGCTTATAATACTTAATTTTTATTAAATTTAATCTATAATAGCATAGCTAATAAGATATAAAGTAATAATAGATATAGCCTATAATACTAGATTTTACTAAAATTACTCTTTAATAATAGAATATAATATAATAGATAATTAAAAAAGCTAAGATAGTATTAGAGAGTATATAATAGTCACGCCGTCTTATATATTTTACTACCCTATTAAAAAATCATACGATTTTTATACCCCTATAACTACCTGTATTTATAGTTTAAATTACTTAAAATTATAATTAGAGTAGAAGAAGACTAAGAATTATAATATCTAAAGTTTTAAGCGATATATAACTATTAAATATAATTATAATAGGGTCGAGTAGAGTTAATTATAATAAGCCCTGACCTACTTTTTTTCTCCTATACTTAAGGAGTTCGCCCTAATTATAATAGGGCCTATTATAATTACCCCTATAGGTTAGGCTATATATTAGCTATTAGGCTCTATTCTCAGTATGTTTTCTATAATAGTGATATCGTGGTAATGCATATCGTGCGATATCCTGATGACTAGTGGTAACTCCTTACGGTAAGTGGTTCCCGCGGGGTAACAAGGCCGAGGGCAATACGGCCGAGATCTCTCCTAAGTAGCAGTATATCCACGTCTAGGCAGTCAACTACCTACCCCGCATATTATTAGATCTTAGACTAGCGTAGTCTATGTAGTTATGGGAAAGAAGTCGACCTAGCCAATTAACGTCAGTTTTTTTTCACTAATGGAGGTGGCCCTGTAAAATAAGCCCGAGACCAGATATTCTAATATTCGTGTGCTTTAACTTGGAAGATTTCAGTCTCCTTATATTACGTCGTCCGCTGGTATACTACTCACTCTATATTAGAGTATTGCCGTGGAAGGTAGCTTCGTGGAGAAATATGTTTTTACAGGGTGATTAGGCTGCAAACATGATATTGTTACGGAAGATCGACAAGCTTATACGCTCTTTAGTATCTGGATATTTTGATATAACGTGCAATAATTTACTCATGCCAATGGATTTGAGAAAGACGGAACGACTTAGTGGTAATCCGAGTATCGTCTCGACGAAGTACAAGGTAGCTTTCCAGTTCAGCGACTGACCCAAAAAGAATCCAATATTTTTATCCAACAATCATGGCTTGAAAAAAAGATAAATAAATAGCCAAAACATACAACAGTCAGGATTCGCATGTGGTCACCCACCATACTACTAACTAACAAGGCGCGTGGCTTAAGTATAGCTGAGCGGACAGGAAGCCCTGCTTTTCACGCCCTATGATCATATATATGAGAAATACTCTCAAATGCAACGATATAGTGCAAGAAAATGAAGCTTTACTCACCATCAAAGGGGACATATGCCATAGGAAATACATAGACCCGTGGACCGGGCTACCTGGAGATTGGTTTCCGACCTAGCCTTTCTTATCTCGTGACGCCTCATAAGCAGCCGTGATACACCCCTACAGATGCTCGAGTGCATTTTATTGGATATTACCTAGGGTGAACATTTGAGCTCAAGTATACTATGGATTCTTCCAAGGTCGTCAATATACGTAACCGCGCTTAAAAGAGAGACACATTAGTTTTCAGGGTTGATAAAAATAACCTGATGATTGAAGACTTAAGAAATGCCCTCGAACAGATACACGATTTATTGGGTGACGGCAGGGCTGTGAACCACGCGGGTCGGCAATGATAACGCGGGTGGTTCATTCCCTTGGAAATTGAAGTCCGAAGAATCTACCCTAAGTAGATATGAAAGCGGCCGACTGCCACATTTGCCTGAAAAGTGTTTTTCTGGCGTGGTCAAGGGGGTTTCAAGAATCCTGATATTTTTAAAGTCCCTGGAAAAACACCCATGCATCACATTTGTTTTAATTAATTTCGCAAAGCTGGCAAATGAGACAGGTCCTGCGCGCTCTGTATGTAGCCTGGTGATAGAAGCAATAGTTGGCGACACGAGAAAGTCTCCTGACCCTCTCCTTACTCGAATCCAACGGGAAATACCGGAAGTCAAATCCACAGCCATATCATTAATTTCTCAGTGACTGGTCGGCGTTAGGCCTCGGCTTTTCCCCGCAGAATCTGGATGATCTGCGCCCCGGGGCGTTTCATTTACGTAGCCCTCATTCCTGATATCTGGAAGCATGCATTGTGTAATTGGTGGGCAATGGCGAAAGTGGGAACTCTGAATCGGAATTCATGGTCCGAAAAATCGTCTCGTCGAAGTGGAGCCCCTCGAGTCTGGTTCCCCCATGGGGAACAACAAAGGTATGGAGAAAGACGTCAGCTAGAAATGCCTCAAGTTGCAGATACGCACTACAAAGGGCCAATAGGGAATATTGACTTTTCCCACTCTGACCGTTTACTATATATACTGATGCTGCAGGCTTCCACAGTCGGTTTTCATGCCGGTAGATTTTCAACGTCTGCTGCTTCTTGACACGCCACTTCTGTTATTCACTTGATTTTCTTCACATCCACTTCACCCATCGCCATAGATTGTATTCTCCGAAAGGATGCGGCAATCAAAAACCACGCCGAAGTCGATAGGGCTTCCCGAGTCGGAGCACCTGGAGACTTCAAGTCCCTTGGCTGCTATGCATGCTGCAGAGCGCAGATCTTATGGACCATCCGGTATAAGCCCTTGAAACAAATCATGGCATAGGTGGCTTGAAGCTAACAAAATTTGTGACTCCAGGATTTCAAGGTGCCTTCGCCAACAAATACGTATCGGCCTGTGCTGCATTTGCGACGATTGGTGGTGCCATGTTCGGGTACGATCAAGGCGTCGTCTCCGTGACCCTGACAATGGATCAATTCCTCGGAAGCTTCCCCCAGGTTTCGAGCACTGCCGCTGGAGCTGGCTTTCAGAAAGGATTGCTCACAGCCATGATTGAGCTTGGGGCATTTCTGGGCGCGATGAACCAGGGCTGGATTGCCGATAAGATTTCGCGAAAATGGTCCATCATATTGGCCGTTTGGATTTTCTTATTCGGGTCCGCTTTGCAGACTGGTGCGCAAAGTTTTTCCATGCTTGTGGGAGCTCGGTTTGTTGGTGGCATAGGTGTGGGCATGCTGGCAATGGTTGCGCCTTTGTACATTTCTGAGATCGCCCCTCCGGAGATTCGAGGAACATTGCTCGTGATGCAAGAGCTCTCCATCGTCACTGCAATTGTCATTGCCTTTTATATCACTTACGGCACCCGATTCATTCCTGGTGAATGGTCCTGGCGGCTCCCTGTTCTCATTCAGGTACGGCGTTCTCACTAGCCAATTCAATTTCACCCACTGAACAGCATCACAGGTAATTCCGGCGTTGCTCTTAGGGGCTGGAATTCCGTTTCTTCCATATTCTCCCCGCTGGCTGGTCAGCAAAGGCAGACACGACGAAGCGCTGAGCGTTCTCTGCAAACTCCGGAATGTCGAGCCCACCGACGAGCGAGTGCTTCACGAGTGGATCGAGATCAGATCGGAAGATGCTTATTGTAAAGAGATCAGTAGAGAGCGGCATCCCAAGCTTCAAGATGGGAGTTATCGCAGTCGGATCATGCTTCACGTATGGAGCTACCTTGAGTGTTTCCGAAAGGGTGCTTGGAAGCGCACTCATGTCGGCATCGGACTCATGTTCTTTCAACGTGACTTTTCAAACATCTCCCTTTGGTTCTTTTGACTGACGCGTTCGTTACCAGAGTTTGGAGGTGTCAATGCGCTCATTTACTACGGCCCAAGTCTTTTCGAAGGCATGGGCTTGGATTATGACATGCAACTCAATATGTCTGGTGTCATCAATATTGTCAGATGGTCGCCTGTCTCGGGTCCCTGTGGGGAATGGATCGCTTCGGTCGCCGCTCACTGCTCTTTGGAGGATCTATCTGCATGGTGATTGCTCATCTGGTCATCGCGGTCCTAATGAGTCAATATCAGGACAGCTGGCCGACTCATTCTACTGAGGCGTGGGTTTGTGTTGCCTTCCTCTGCTTCTTCATGCTAACATATGGTGGCTCATGGGGTCCGATCCCATGGGCAATGCCGGCCGAGATCTTCCCCTCTGCCCTGCGAGCAAAGGGTGTGTCATATGCTACCATGTCCAATTGGCTTAACAACTTCGTCATTGGCCTCATCACCCCGCCGCTTATCCAGAATACGGGTTACGGAACCTATGTCTTTTTCTGTGTCTTCTCGCTGCTGTCTTTCGTTTGGGCTTGGTTCTTCGTGCCAGAAACCAATGGACGCACTTTGGAAGAGATGGACCAAATTTTCAAGGATAACACGGGCGAAATCGAGCTGAGCCAACGCGCCCGAATTGAAGCTGATATTGCGGCCCAGGTATATGCCCATCACCAGGTTGTCTAAGGGAGATAATTCCACAGCGACCAGAATGAATTATCAGATGTCTGTATCCTGTAGGTATATTCCTTATAGAATCCAAGTATTACCTGTTTCAAGGTTGTTGTAATTAGGAGGTATTTATTGATGTTTATTCAGAGGGAAACATGAGATTTTATTTACGAGAAATCAAGTTGATTTCCGATGGTTCGGCTTGGTTCCTGATCTGCACCAGCCTCATATCACAACACCAGTATCTCTAATCCCACCACTCAGCAGTAAACTGAGCTGAATACAGAGATAGGGGTATTATATGATGAAGCAACCAAGCTTCTTGGCAATAATAATATCATGCCATTGGGCGAATTCTTAGATCCATCGCACGAAAATGAGACACCCGAGCTTGGTATATATGAGGAGCCTCAAGTTGGTGAATATATATACAGTGGCAGGCAGGTCAGAAGAAGGATAAAGCACGCATTACTGGGGTGGCTGCATGTAGACCTCTTCATTCCCCATGGGACTAGATTTTTCTAGTCCCATTGCTGACTCCACTTTCAAAATTCTAGTCCCATTCCCCGCCAAGAGCTATGGGACTACCTATTTGGGTTAGATAATTCCCTATATAGCTAGGCGGTAAGGGATATGGCAGAAGTTTTTGATTTTTAGTCCCGCCAAGGCTCTTGGCGGGACTGGTCTTGGCGGAGAATGGAGAAGTCTAGCTGCATGCAATGCGACTGGCACAGACCATCACCTGCCTTTATGGGTAATAGGTAGTGCTCAGACACCGTGCGCATTACGTGGTGTCAATATGGCCTTAATTGGCGGTATTTAGAAGAGAAAATTGTACGGCATGGATGAAGCCCAATATCATGGTACAATGGCTTCGTACATTTTACCTACGAATCGGCAGGCAAAGGCCTATATTGTTTTTGTTGAACAACTTCACTGTTCATGTTACAGATATACCAATAGCTCCACCCTCGCCTGAAATCGAAGTAGTTTTTTCTCCTGCAAACGCTACGTCCATCTATCAGACCTTGGATCAAGGTATCATCAATAATCTGAAGCATTATTACCGCAAGATGTGGATGGTATGGATGAGAAATATGCTGAATAAGGGGGTAATTCGCCTGAGCGGATGAATTCAAATCATGCCCTCCGCTGGCTTTGTATAGCACGGAAGGCTAGTGTATGAGATGATACTAGTCGGAACTGCTTGCGCAAGATTTTGGTGCTTCATGATGGACAACCCCGGTACGATGACCCCCCTCAGCTAGGCCGCCGGCGAATACAGAAGGTTCGGAATTGAGACCACTTTATAATAAGGTTTCTCTAAAGCTGGTGAATCAAGCAGATTTGCAAGTAGATTTGCAAGTAGATTTGCAAGCAGATACGTAAGTAATCCTTCCGTATGAATCATTCATCAACCCGCGTGGCGAGACTTAGATGCTGGACCACCAGACCTACCTATATGGGCTGCAAACACAAAGGGGTGACAGAAGAGGGCATGTCCTATATTGAGGCTTTGATTAAGCTACACACAAGGCTACAGATAAATGGGACGAAACAGAAAGACATTGGAGGAGATGGGATTCAAACCTAAATAGGGAACCAGGGCTAGAGCTGGAAGTATGACGGTTACATAAACAACGCCTCACACACAAGATGCTGCAGACATTCGGGGTGCAACATCATTTGGATGGATGGCGGGGGGTGTTGCTCGCGAGAGTCGACTGTATATATGTACGTACATGCATAATGTACTTATCCAGCAAAAATAGTAAGGAGTCGGAGTTATGATTTACGAACGGAACATAATCTAAATTCCATTGCAGCCTTGCTGTGTGGCGCTTATCAACGAGTATTTTCCCACCAACTTTGTAAAGTGGTGAATACACACTACTGCCGTGGATTTGATATTACATGTTCTGCGCCCGTTATTTTTCGGATGCCTTCCTTTTCTCTTGTGGCGTTTATCAAAACAAACGCGATATACAGTATACTTCTAGTACGTTAATGGAGCGTCTTTTCTTGTAAATATAGACTCGTCCACCATTCTAGGTATTTCATAGGATCCGAGATTGCCCCAAAATGATAAGCTTTTCTAAATCTTACTTTACTTACCTTCAGGTATCCATCCCGGAAGCTCTAAGATATCTCTTCAATCTTAACGTGGAGGGATAAGAAAAAGAAGTTTCTCCCTCTTTAATTGGATGATTCTCCCGCAACGGAATGTTGACGAGGACGAATGAGTTTAGGCAATGCCAGGCGAAATCCTTAGTATATTGTTCACATTTGTCTAGTGTGCTCATTTAGAAAACATCTTTTTTCGTTACATCCTCGATGACTCGTAGTCTGGCGAGCGCAAAATTCGAAATCTAACAAAATGCTTTTCCTCAAAGACAAGCCAGCTCAATACGGCTCCCACCCTCATCGAAGAAGATCTTTTTCTGGGTGATCATCGACTCTTGTAGCGTAGCAGCAATCTGCACAGCCTGTACAGCAGACTTGAGATCAAGCGGTAAAGGAGTATTGTCCAAGCAAGAAGCCGAGAAGTCATTGGCCTCAGTGACAAAAGCATACTCAAAGAGATCGTAGTGAGTCTGCGGGATCTCGCGGCGAATACCGCCAGCATCATAAACATTAACATGGTTCATGGCCGGTTGGGTGTTAATTGCCAGCTTGCCCTTTGTACCAATGATCTCAGTAACATCCTCCTGACCGGCTGCCATCATGCGTGAAGCATAGAGGAAGGCAATACGGCCGTCCCAGAACTCGACCAGGCCGACGGCATTGTCGCGGTCGTTGTACTTGCGCAAGTCGGGCTCGACAGCCGTGTTGCCGACAGCGGAGATGGACTTGACTCGGCTATTTGCGCCGAAAACCAGAGCGCCAAGTCGATATCGTGGATGGAGCAGTCGACGAAGATGCCGCCAGAGAACTAGGCGTAGCGACGAAGATGCCGCTGGGGTCGAGCTTGTCGCAGGTTTGGGAGCGGAACACCGAGGCGGCGCCGATTTGGCCGGCTTGCATTTCGGCGAAGGCATCGCGGTAGGATATGTCGAAGCGGCGGGAGAATCCGCACATCACCTTCAGGTGTGGCCTTTTGGCTGCTGCGTCGACGACGGATTGAGACTGTAGGGCCGGGCGAGGTGCTGGTTAGATATCTGAGTTTTCTTTTTTTTTTTTCCCCTTCTTGTTGCTAGGTGGGGCAATTCTGAACATACCACTTCAGCGTTAGTGGAAAGGGGCTTCTCGCAAAGGACATGCTTGTCCGCTGCAATGGCCTTGATTGCTTGCTCGGCATGTACTGCAGTTGCCGATGCGATCACCACGGCTACCATACCCTCTTGCTTCAGCATATCGTCATAGTTCTGGTACAAGCGCACTCCGAACGGCTCGAGATGAGTCTTGGCCCATTCGAGCTCGACGGAGTCGGGGGAGCTGGCAGCAACGAGTTCAGCACGGGGGGGGTACGCTCCAAGAAGTTCAGGGCATGGCGCTTGCCCATTCGGCCAAGGCCAGCACAGCCAATCTTCAATCTCTGAGCAGACATTGTGGAGGGAGTTGTGCAAGTCGTTAAGAAGTAAAAAAGAGAAAGGAACTCTGGGGTATTTGCCAACTGTGAGGGGTAAGATGCGGACACTCGGCTTATAAGTGAATTGTAGGTCAGCGTCAAATGCGGAAGTGAGTCTCCGGGCGGTCTTACAATACGTTCCGAAACTGCTGCGATCGCCTACGCTCTCCAATTGTTTATCCAGCTTTAATGCTAAACCTTATTCCATACTAGGACTATGTTGTGATAACAACTATTCTATCATTGGCATTAGCACAGAAACGTATAAAGGGTGGTATTTTTTAGGGTCAGCACGTACTGTGTGCGGGGTGTTTCGGACTAAATTTCCTTCCCGGTCCAACTCAAGACCGTCATGTGGAAGTATCCTTGTAGTTGTACCCCGGACAAGAGTTGTTTTTCTTCTACAATCACCCTCCCGGGAAAGAACTTTCGTGAGCCGTTAACGTGATCGATCCACAAGCCATCCGTCATCATAAGCAACTCGCCACCCTCCAAACACCATAGTAATTGCGATATATTACAATTACAGAACTCGACAACAACAATTGATTTGAAAGGTCTCTTTGCGTTAGTATAGTCTAACATTCTTACTCTACAGTATCATATGCTACAGAACTAATTAAATTATTCATGAAAACCGCATAAACACATCTAACGACGTTGCTAATGTAATTTTTGGTAAAGCGGTGTAAAATATTAGTCATTTCTTATGAGGCTTATGAAACATACTCAAGTAGGAAAGCATAGCTATAAAAAAATCCGGAATTTAAATAACCGATGGTTGTTGATATCTGAGTTGTAATCTAATCTGAGTCGTAATCTATTGCAATTACCATGGTATTTAGGAGATGGCTCATTGTTTACATTCAGATACAAGCTGTCCCCGCACTTTGCATTCGGACTTTAATCTACAAGCGTGCGGAGAACGGAAATCGAATCCCAGTGAAATCACTTTTCCGACCACGTGATGCAATCCTCAAAATAAAACAGTATTGTTAGTCCCATCAAAAAGACTCTTTCTCATTTTAGATCACCATTATCCCATAATGTTAATGAACAAGTTGGCAATAGCCACCACCTCTCTGGGTCAACACCCTTCCCATGCCTTGGAACACAAGATCACAGTTGCGGCCCGAGCTGGCTATCAAGGAATTGAAGTGGTATTTTCTGATTTAGAAACCTACTCGAACTCGAAGGGTGTATCTACACTCGAAGGCGCCAAGAATATCAAATCACTTTGTGATGAGAACAAGTTGGAGATTCTCTCATTGGCACCATTCGAGAATTACGAAGGTGATGTTTCACCTCTGAGTGGCCGATTGAAAAAAGCCTCCCACTGGATGGAAGTAGCCAGAGCTCTAGGAGCATTTCATCTTCAGGTTCCCGCTCAGTACAAGCCGGATGCCATCGGCGACAAAAATGTGGTTGTATTCGAGTTGCAGCAACTCGCTGACCTCGGAAGCGCCAAACAACCAATGGTTTCGGTCGCATATGAGCCCATGTCATGGAGTACGTACTATTCTACCTGGGAAGATACTCTGCGCCTGGTTTTTGAAGTTAATCGACCTAATTTTGGAATATGTCTCGACACTTTCCACATCGCCACGAAGCTATGGGGCGATGCCCTCTCTGTATCTGGGAAGTTCCCCGACGCGGACCAAAAGCTCCGCGAGTCGCTGAATAGATTCATCAAAGAGTGCCCCGTCGAAAAAATCTCTTATGTGCAATTATCCGATGGCGAAATACTCGACCCACCTCTCTCCAAGTCTCATCCGTGGCATTCGGAGGGTGAAGCACCGCAATTCACATGGTCGAAGCATGCACGAGTCTTTCCTCTGGAGACTCACTTAGGTGGATATTTGCCCGTCGTCGAAATAGTGAAAGCTTGGGTTATCGAGAAAGGTTTCGCAGGCTGGGTGTCTATGGAAACATTCGATCGGCGTTTGCGCGAGGGTGGCAGTCGACCCGAAGACGGGGCTTTTCGTGGTATTGTATCTTGGAGAAGGATCCAGCTTAAAGTCTCCTGTATGATCTCGAAGATATAGAGATAGACAAAAGGAGGGATTGAAGTTCAGTATCCACCAACCCATGAGTTTGGTTTCTCCTCAGCTCTCATTCTAGGATACTCAATAACCACCATGTTTCAAACACGTTGCTAAGGCGTGTGTTGACGAAAAACCAATCTACCCCTGTGCGAGACTGAACTCGCGTGCAGCAATGCAAGCGTAGCTAAAAGTGTGTTGGATCCCCTGTACGGATGGCATTTTCCTGTCACCCTGATATGCACTGCTCATGATTCAGGGTTTGACCTGTATGTATAATAGTGCGTCTTGATCCGCAGACCTGTTAGAGAATACAAATGTTTAAGGAAATGGCATTTACCCGCAGTCTAAATGGGGTTCCAATTGTTGTAGTTCAGAGGTATGAATTGTATTATTCATTCAGAGGGAAACATGAGGCTATATATACAACGAGAAGATCAAGTTGATTTCCAATCAACTTGTTCTTCGTATACATACTTCGGGATTAATTCCGATGGTTCGGCTTGGTTCCTGGTCTGCACCAGCCTCATATCACAACAGTTCCGAAGCACGGCCCTCACTACTGCCGAGGCAGACCCGGGGATTGAACCAACTGTCGTACGCGTTCGAGCACGCATTCTGAAGCATTGGATTGTCTACCATAACTTACTAAAGGACCACCTCTTCTCGTCCTGTCAAGCGGCGACAACAATATAGAATGGGAGTTATATATCGCGGTTCAAAATATTCGCGAAGCACGGGCCACAATGCCTGTCTGATATGGAGGTCATCCGACCCTTTCCTCTTGATCCGTGGCAACGGTCTCTTGGGGAGTTGATTGCCACTGTCGAATCCAATATATAAGAGCTACACGAGTCCGGCCATGCCCGTCTCTAGTTGTTCACCAGTGCTGGCGTTCACAATGGTTTGGTCGGAACAGGGCTGGTTGTTCGCGTTAACTAAGTCGACATTGCCTCGTTGAGCCGGACGGTCGGTAGTGATAACGCGCTTAATGCTCACTATACACAGCTGGGGGTAGTGTTAGAGGCTGTCTCGTATGTCAGGACGACACTCCCTCGCATCCAGGTGTCGCCGTGGAAAATAAACATTACGATTATGTGAATAGACCTGCCGTCCTACTTTCTCTCGCGAAGCCCCATCTCCAGGGCGGTTAAGGTCTCATCATACAGACCACACAAGCAACCAGCCAGCTGTCGGAGATAGGGGCCAAGGTGAGTCTGAAGCCTCCAACTAATGAAGACAGGGATATTACCACACGAGCACATAACCTCGCACGCAAGGCAACAGAAGTGAACAGCGAAGTCAATGCCCCGCCTTGGGCGCGAGTCCAGCTCCGTCCATCGGCATTACAATGGGCTTGGGCGAATACTTATCATCACCGAAAGGGCAACTTCGACTGTCGACCACTACTCGGTATACACGACAGCCGGATTCAGCTCTCCCCCACGAAGATGCTGTATGATAGCCTGGATCGGGAGAAAGCGTCGATACTTGCTCAACTCCGCACCGGACATGCCAGACTGAATGGATATCTTCATCGAATTAGCAAGACCGATAGTGATTAGATTTAATAAAAATAATAATAATAATAATAATATCTCAGCGCGACACGTGTAGTGTCGAGCATTAACTATTGGTATATTGATTTTATCCCCTAGCGGACCGCTTGTGGAATACGTCATTTCTTCATACGCGGCCTCGGACATAAGGCTGGCTCGGGGCTGATTCCCTAGAACGGAGCGGATCTTCCGGATCCCGGCAACTCTAACAGCCGTTGCTCTGTGGCTTAATGGGCAACGTTTTCCTTGCACTTATTATCTTGCAATTGTCCCGAGAAAAGCTGACGTGTCTTGCTCGTCTTGAGGTTCCCAACTGCCGTGCCCCTGAGCCACCTTGAGCAAATAATTCTTGGCTACCAATCTTGGCATCCATGGATCTGCAAGCAGACTTCATGCATTGCCCATGCCACTTTTTGGCCATGTAACTAGCTGACGAAATATTGCGGGCCCTCTAGACTAAGGTGTGCAGATCTCTCATTCTTCCTAAACCTGATTTGCAGCATCGTTTTCTCTTCAGTACGTAGTGGGTCTTCCAAGCTTCAGGCACGGTTATTTTGACACTAAATACGGGAAATAATGTGTCTACTTGCCGAAGCAACTAGTATGTACATCAGTAGCGCGACGCGGAAATCCATGTTTCACAACCGAAGGCCTGGTACTGAATCTGTTGGCTATTTCAGTAGAATCATGCGACGATCATTGACTATTAATCAGAGTTAAAAGGCGATCATACATAAATATCATAGTCACCTCTTTCTTCCCCATATCTTCGGAATTTCACACGTCGATACCAGAGCTGAAGGATTCTCAAGACTGGTTCTCGTGACTTTTCACCATGAAGAATCTTCTCTACGCGCTTGCGATCGCGTCCCCTCTTGCGTCGCTGGCGGCAGCGGAATTCCCTGTCATCGATACTAATTTTGGGTCTGTGAAGGGTGCAGCATCTCCTTTCCGAGATGGCGTCACGGTCTACAAGGGAATTCCCTATGCGGCACCTCCCACCGGCTCGCGCCGATGGGCTCCTCCGGCCAAGCCTGCGACATGGACTGGCACACTCAACGCCACTGAGTTTGGACCCCAATGCGCGCAGCCCTACTCCGACGCTGGTATCTTCTCCTCTGGGAAGAATTTTACCAGTGAAGATTGTCTTACACTGAACATCTGGACTCCGACCTACGATACAACCGATGCCAGCGAAATCGAGGCCAAAAAGCTCCCTGTCTACGTGTGGATCTTTGGTGGACGCTTCGAAGGTGGATCTGGTGATGTTATTACCTATGATGGAACTGGCCTTGCCTCGAAGGATATCATTGTGGTCACCTTGAACTACCGCCTAGGTGCTTTTGGCTTCCTTGCTCACCCCGAATTGTCAAAGGAGTCAGGGCACAACAGCTCTGGCAACTACGGTATTCTGGATCAGCAATATGCCCTTCAGTGGGTTCATGACAACATTGGTTACTTCGGTGGCAATTCTAGTCAGGTCACTGTTGGTGGTCAATCGGCAGGATCCGCCAGTGCCTTGGACACGATGTGGAGTCCCCTTACCAAGGGCTTGGTCAATGGTGTGATCTCCGAGAGCGGTGCCCGTGGCCCTCACGATCCGGCGACCGGCAGTGTCGCAACTAGCTACAACACCAAGTCCGAGGCTGAGAACTTTGGAGTCACTTTCCTCAAGACCATGAATGTTTCCTCGATTGCTGAACTCCGGAACGTCTCTATGGCCAAGCTTATTGGAGAAGGTCAACTGATGGAGGATGACTATTATGATGGCACTGCCTTTGTTGACCTTTGGGATGGCCCACCACGCTGGCGGCCCAATATCGACGGCTATGTGTTCCGTCACGGGTACGGAGAATCTTTGGAATTGAACGCCCACAACGACGTGCCTATTATGACTGGTAACAACAAAGACGAGAACAATGGTGATGCTTCCACCACCTCTGAATATAAGTCCCTATGGACGGAGGTCTTCCGCAACTACTCCTCCGAGTTCTTCTCTCTGTACCCTGCTAGCACCGACGCTGCAGCTGGAGACCAGAGCGATGAGGTGCTCCGTGATATGGCTCGAGTTGGTACTTGGGAATGGGCTGCTGAGTGGGCTGCCGGCGGTGCCAAGAGTGATGTCTTTGTCTACTATTTTACCAAGGCCCCCGCTGAGGATCAGTCGGGAGGTGCTTATCACGGTGCTGAGCTTTGGTACAGCTTCAACAACATTCCTTACTCGGATTACTCAAATGTGACCTGGAACGCCACGGACTACAAGATCGAATCTGTTATTTCCGACTACTGGGCCAACTTCATTCGCACTGGTAACCCTAACGGGGATGGCCTGCCGTATTTCCCGGCTTCCAGCAACAACAAGACCGCGATGTGGCTGGGTGATTATGTTGGAGCTGGACCCATCGCTCAGTCTGAGGAACGAATCAGCTTCCTTCGTCGCTGGATGTCTCATTTGCATGAGTATTAGAATGTGGACAGAGTTATTGGGCAAAGCATGGAGACTCTCATCCAACCCCTTACTAAGATCATCTTTATATACGAATAGTGAGCTCAGTCTCTGCTTAAAGGGAGAAGGGAACAAAAATGTCAACCTCACAAATGATATCACAGATACTGCATTTTTTAAACTTCCGACGAGATATACACTATTTTATTCACTTAGTGACGGCGCAGAAGAGCAAAACTGGAGCAAATTGAGTTTAAGCCGATAAATGGTAAATCTTAGGCCTGAATCACATGATACGACAAGCTGCTACACAAACACGATGCACTACAGTTTAGGACTCGACATGGTCCGGTTCCGGTTCCGCAGGCCAGAACCTGGAGTCGGACCATCCGGGTCCCAGGTCCCAACTTGTAGAACTGGAACCGGACCAACGACCCTGCAGGAACCTGGAGTGCATAATTTTGCCAAGAAATTTCCTATTTTGGCTGCATAAATTGCTGATTCATTCTTTTTCATTACTGTTATTTACACCTGTTCTGGTTTCGATATCAACTAGTCTTCGACTGTACCTTCCTAGCATATAAAATTGTATGAAATAGTCTCGTATGTCAGTTTTTTCGGCAAGAAAGATAACTTCACCTTTAGATTCTGTCTTATTTTCACTCTTTGTGGGTAGGGAGATAGTGTACTAAACAGATTGTAGTATAAGACGGTGGAAATATATATTTTCCCCTATGTGGCTCTGTAGAGCGGCTCTAAAAATTATAAACGCCTAGAATCTCAATTGAATAAGCTAAAAATTTACTCAAATGAACAGGATAGCTCTCAGAAGTAACATCGGCTTTTTAGAGATTTAAATCGTCCTACTGATCTGAACTATTGTTGTCGTCCAAAGTAGCTGATCTATGAGGAGGAGGAGGACTACCCTGATGCAACATCTGAGCCGAATCAGCTAGCCGGCGAGAGTGTCCTTGGTAAGAGACTAAGAATCGAACCAACAGCAACGTCCCTACCTATAATCCAGACGCCGCTTATTCAACGAGAGAGTACTGACGAAGATGAAGAAGATGGGGTACCTCTTCCAGAGAATAGCTACCTAAAAATCATGTTGATGAAAGCATATGTTAGAATGTCTGATGGTTACAATAGCACGAAACTCTACATTTTAGTTACAGAAAAATTCCCAAGCATATCAACCGTAGCAAAAGGTATACCAACTCGGATAGCGAGACTTAGTCATGGAGAACCTTTACCATTTTTGCTAAGAAGTAACTTCATCGCCTCCTGATGCCCGCTCTCCGCGGCGCGGTGTAGCGGTGTCTGGTCGTCAATATTCTTGCTGTTTGGCACCGACTCCTAAGCCCCCTTGTCTTTTATAGGCCAGGATTCAACAGATTCTGTCTGGACCTTTTTCATGTTAAATTCTCTATATATGGGGCTATATATGCTGCTTAATACCATATATTGCGGCCTACTATTCGCCTAATTTTACGCTCCATGATCCCAAGGGACTTGCCAAACGTTACGTCGTCAGAGATGGCACCCTCAGTGGAAACCCGAAAGTAAAGTGTTTCTACAATTGCTGCGCGTGTACCATATTTACTATTCCTGCCAGTGGTGCATGTGAGAAGACTCTTATGCAAAATCCATCTATGCAATTCCAATACTGTACGTGCTAAACTTGGTCAATCGAGCTCAGGAAAAAACTAGACCACTAAACTAGATGAAATGAATCAACCCCTGAATTTTCAGCTGGAAATGTCTTTATGATAGCCTATGCCCTATCGGGTTCTGGTGCTGGTGTTCTGCTGATGATGGATCACGGGCGGGCGAGTTTAGTACCCCATCAAAAAAATCACTCATTTTGTACCCCGGTAACTACACTTTTTACTAAACCGAATATGCTGAAAAGTAACTGGGGAGTGGTCAAAGAATAAATAAAAAAGATGTCCTAATTTGGGCTTCGTACGAGCTGGGAATATAAATGTAATGGACCCCTGCCCACTTTTATTTTCCCATACTTAAGAAATCCGCGCTAAATGTAATGGTGTCCATTATAATTACCCCTATAGGGTAGGCTTCCTTTGTAGTATACCAGCCCTAGCAGGATTCAATGAATAGGGACAAAGGACACGGATGCGCGGAAGTCCCTACTCGAGAAGCCCACGTGCGCTAGGAACTCTCCATGGCTGATAAGCCACTGTTGTTTGACTGTATTCCAGTTGCTCAGATCTCGGCGTGTTACATTGAAAGTCACCCTACGCGACTCTCCGGGTCTCAATTGCAATTTCTCAAATCCTCGAAGAACGTTTTTTGCGACAAATCCCTCAGTGGCCCCGCGAGGTATAGTCAGATAAAGTTGTGGCACAGCATATCCTGTAACAGAACCAGAGTTGGTCACAGTGGTCGAAATGCGATAGATAATATCCCATAAATGAGGATTGCCCCCTGGTAAAGTTTTGGCGGAAGCAGGAAGGGCTGACAATGGACTATCAAACACGGGTTCCACTTGAGTGTCGTTAGAAATGGAGAATGTGGTGTATGATAGGCCATATCCAAATTCGTACAGCACACTCTTGTTGAAGTAATCGAAATGCCCTAAAAGGTGGTCAGAATAGATCTACATTAATAGTGCATTGGTAGCTCATACTGTAATCGATTAGGACGCCTTCCTTAAAGTCTGACTGCCATGCTGTTAGGTCATTGGTGTTTTGTAGCGCAGTCGAGTTGGTTATCGGCGCAAACGCATAGTCAGACTCTCTTTTTGAGATCGTGTACGGTAGATGTCCTGAGGGGTTAACATCGCCCCAGAGGACATCCACAATACTGTTTCCAGCTTCTTCGCCGGGGAGGTGAGCTGCTAGAATAGCTGTCACGTTGGGATGGTTGGCCCATGGCATCACGTTGATCCCATTTGAATGGGTGATGACCACCGTATTGGGGCACCTGGAAGCAATCGTTTGAACTACTTTATCGCCATCCCAGTCTGAGTGCAACGATGCGCGGTCCTCACTCTCTGTTGCCCAGCTCTTAAGAAAGACAAGGCATACATCTGGCGTCGATGGCTGAAGAGCAGCAAGACTATATATTGTTAGCGACTTGCGAGCACACTAATCAGTGTCACTCACTATGGGGAATCTTGCTCAATGATTGCGCTATTATTCAAGACGTATTGAACCAAAGTCTTCTTGAAATCAGCGCGTTGTTTGATGGCCTCTAACGGGCTCACAATATAGGTGAAGAGGCCAGATCCAGACCCGCCACCAGTTGCAAGGACGCCGTACTCATAATTACCAACACCATTGAAATAGAAATAGGACATGCCGTTGGTGACGTCTCCGGCGTCATTCCCAAATACCCCAATCTGGCGTGGTGCTTTGAGTGGCAGGGTATTGTTGACATTCTTGAGGAGTACAATTCCTGCAGCCCCGTACTCTCTTATCGCAGTTCCATGATCCTTGCGAACATCGATATTCGCAGTTGGCTGAAAAGTATAATTGTATTTGTATTCATTGGCTGCATACTGGTTAGTTTGGGCCGCGTGGTCGTATCAATAATGAAAACGAAAGCACGGAAAGGGGACACTCACGGGTCGAGAAGAGCAAAGCATTCAACTCCTTCTCACTTGGGTCAATGGCTGGAAAGTTCTCATTCTGCTTTAAATGAAAGTAGGGGGTCATAACTCGAAGGCACATATCATCCAGGCGATCGGTAGTAACAGACCCGTTCTTAACCGCATCAACCAGGCTTCGATGCCAAGAAAGCGGCGACATCTCGTCAGTGCCCGGCATATCCATATCTTCACCGGCATTGACAGCCACAGATCCACTATGAGTTGCACCCCAGTCAGACATCACATATCCTTGAAACCCAAGCTCTCCTTTAAGTAAACCGTTTAATGTCTTACTATTCTGACAACCATATGTCTGGTTTAATCGATTGTAGCTGCACATCACCTATAGTCTAATGATGAGATAAGATCAGAGTTCCTGGGACTGGAAATCCTTACCGATGCAACACCAGCTTTGACGGCTTGTTGGAAGGGCCAAAGATAGAGTTCATGAAGAGTGCGGTCTTCAATATTGGACGAGACGCTTTCAATAGTAATCCCTTGACTATTCACGGACGGCTGTCTCTGGGTCTCTTGTTCGTTTCCTATGAAGTGCTTTGCACAAGCCTGGACGCCGGCTTCCTGAATACCAAGGATAGTTGAAGCAAATAGATCACCGGTGAGGTAGGGATCGGGAGAAAATCCTTCCCAATTCCTGCCGCCAAATCCTGAACGACCAAGGGGGCCAGCAACCGGCCCAAGAATGACCTGTGAGCCCTTACCACGAAACTCTTCGGCCATCTGAAAACCACGACGATACGCGATATCTTTATCCCATGTTGCTGCAATTGTTACTCCAGCAGGAAATACTGAAGAATATGTTCCTTGTTCTAATCCCAACGGTCCATTTTGGATACACAGGCCCGTAAAATTGAGACGGTAAATCGGAGCAATATTTCCCACACATGGGCCTTCGGTTCCAGAGACCAGGCTCACTTTTTCTTCAAGTGTGAGATCTGAGACAAACTGAGAGGCTTGTATGAAAGCGCGCTCCCATTCAAGACCTGATGCTTTGGCTGTGGTCTGTGAGTAGTGGGTAACCAAAATAATCGAAGACACTCACGGTTTGGTATTTTGGCAGAGGTCGCACTATGCAAAAATTGGCTATGCTCCCACGCCACGCCAACCGTGCTTCCAACAAGCAAGCTCGCAGCTAAGCGTTTTATATTGGGAAACATATCTGTTCATCAACAGTAGGGAAGTCCTTGAGAATTGACCAAATGGTGTTCTCTATGGATGCGAAGTAATGGGGTTTAATTCAAATACCTCATTTCAGTCTTGTCAACCAATGTA
Organism: Penicillium sp. 91 TS-2023; assembly: GCA_030710325.1. Classification (NCBI taxonomy): domain Eukaryota; kingdom Fungi; phylum Ascomycota; class Eurotiomycetes; order Eurotiales; family Aspergillaceae; genus Penicillium; species Penicillium sp. 91 TS-2023. The sequence goes on from JARWGP010000006.1 coordinate 56,410, forward strand.
TTTATACTTGCTATAGCCTTGGTATAGGGTCACCCCGTCTCTTTTCGACTGACCCCTCTTCCCCTCTTAGGTTTCCGAGTTACACCCTTCTTGATGATCAACCTGCATACCTCTATTTTAGCTAATTCGCCAAGAAGCGCACGGTCATATTGGAATTTAGTCTACATTACTTTAAGTAATTATGGCGAAGATATGTATTTTGAGTTTTGTGGAGTAAAGTCAATGTCTTTTGAGGAACAAGGAGATAAGCAACATATCAATTCGCAACTAAAATTGCGCACGCTTACTTACCCTATTAGGCAGTTCGGCCAGTAGTTTCCACCAGTGGGGCCTATAGGTCTAGAAGGGCGAATCAAATAAAACCGCAAGATGAATGAATCAAGTGACATCAGATTACAGATGAGGGCCTGGGCATTCCACTCGTCTCGGGTTATTAGCGGGCGTAGCGAGAGGTAAGCTGGGAAATTGGTCCGTGCCACTGCTTAAGGTTTCAAATCCCCAGCCTTTTTAAATATGGAGACCTATTTCTGGGGAATCGGCCTCTCAGTGTACGGATTCGGACTAGGTCACCAGAATTAAGATGGAGCTACAACAAGCCGACAAAAAATGACACCTGCATCGCTTAAACAGATCGATAAAAGCGCCCGAGGTTTAGCCGGTCACAAAATAGTTGGCGGCAGCGTGGGGAGTCGGCTAGTCGGTCCGGCTGGCCATCTTGGCAGCTGGAACCATATAGAGGTGCAGTTGGATTTTGGAAAAACCATGAAGGGCCTAACCGAGAGTATATTACATTAATTACGAGCCCTCATAATACTCGCCGGAATGCGTTAGAGTATTATTTAGCTGTCTCATGGATCTGACACCTGGGCATGTTATTGGCCCAATGTCCGGCCCGATGGCGTTAGAGTGACGGTTTTGGTTAATGTTAGATGCGTTTGCTGTTGGTCTCTGACAAGCCATGTAATCTGGAGTCTGTGGAGATAAAAATGACAATTCAGTGAGGGTGAGAAGAGGGAACAAGCGAACGAGATGCCCACGAGGACGATCTATATATAAAGCAAGGGCCCGTCCCCGGGATCCTGCCTTTTCGTTGTTTTCTTTGCAAATAGCCTTCCTGTTCTTCTCGTTGGCGAGATCTTGCTCGGCATCCCGTGGGGCGCTTTCCAGACTCTCACCATCACATATGCCTCGGAAGTCTGCCCTGTCGTCTTGCGCCCGTATCTTACAATATACGTGAAGTTGTGTTGGGATTTTGGCCAATTTCTTGCTTCGGTACGGACTCAACCACCAATTTGCGAATTACTACTGACAATTCGTATGCTTAAAGGGTGTGTTGAAGGGAGTGCAATCCCTAGATAATCACTGGGCGTACAGGATTCCCTTTGCCTGCCAGTGGGTGTGGCCTCTTCCAATTACGCTAGGAGTTGCACTGGCACCCGTGTCACCTTGGTGGCGTCCGTAAAGGGAGAATTGAGGATGCCAAAAAGCTCTCATGCGTCTTACCTCACGATCCGATTCCAACTTTGATCCTGACGAGACTATTGCCATGATTGAACGCACTAACGAGTTTGAAAAGCAAACAACTATGGGTGTTTCCTATGTAGACTGCTTTAAAGGAGTTAATCTGCGTCGTACCGAAGTCGTCTGTATGAGCTGGGCGGTCCAGTCCGTATGTGGAAGCACCTTATGGGATATTCGACCTACTTCTATGAGCAATCTGGACTACCTTCCAGCAACGCCTTCACTATGTCTCTTGTTTAATATGCGTTGGGTACTATGATCTTCTGGTTTCCGTTGAACTGGTTCGGCCGACGATCATTGTATATTGGCGGTCGGGCCGTACAGACCGTTCTCTTGCTTACTGCTGGTGCTCTCAGATGTGTTTCAAATGCTGGCCCAGGCGTGCACTGGGCAATTGGCAGTATGCTCTTGATTTACACCTTCTGCTATGATGCCACTATTGGCCCAGTCTGCTATGCACTTGTCTTCGAGCTTAGCTCGTCTCGCCTGCGGACCAAAACTATCGTCCTTGCTCGGAATTTATACAACATCCTTGGGCTAATCACTCTTAACATGATGACGCGAATGCTCAACCCATTGGCGTGGGACTGGGGTGCGAAGTCCGGTTTCTTTTGGGCCGCACCTGTTTCCTCTGTTTGGTGTGGACATATTTCCGCCTCCCTGAGCCCAAGGGTCGCACCTTCGTCGAGCTAGACCAACTCTTTGAGCGGAAAGTCTCCGCGAGGAAGTCTACAACAACTATAGTGGACCCTTTCGAGTCATCGGATTCACTACATGTCTCTAGAAAGGAAGAAATACATGACACCGTAGAAATGGTTGAGAAGGTCGCGGTTATCGGTTAGGGTATGAGCCGAAATTGCCCTTTATGGATCACCGGCCTAGAGATTCGACTTCATGGCAACCGGTTTTTGATATAGGCAGGTGCTAGAGACACTATATGTACGCAAGTTTACGACAATGAGAGGTATTGGACGTCAACCTGTTAGACAGAGGGGCTGAAAACCCTGGAATAAGCCACTGCTAGAAGAGAGGCTGTTAAAAACCAGTAGGAGCTATAAACTGAACGAGATGACGATTCTGCTTGAAGATCTATCTAAAATAAAAGACGTTGATGTAGAGAGAGGACGGTCGCAAGTGAGACAGCCTGAGTTCAAACCCACCAGGGTTAATTATTCATGTACAGTGATTATGCAACGAACTAAGTTAGCCAGTTGAGTCAATGTCTGGTTTTGTATACTTGGGAGTGCCTCGTTAGCCATTATCAAATCTCTTGGGGCCAAACTCAGAAATCGAATCGTTTTTATCCAACGCAATGAGAGTGGGTCAGGCTTAACTCCCTGCCTTAGGTAGATGAAAAGCAAGGGTGATGGTTCTCGTAATAGACTCCAAATCTAATACGGCCTGCCTATCCCTGTTCAATTGGTGACGTTTTTTTCTATCTCAGATGACATTGGGTTGAATGGAATCATCAACCCCGAAGGCCCTCCTAAATCTCCATCTACGCCCATAGCCCATATCGATTCTGATATATACTTGAATCCCCCGTTTGTATTGGTTACGCTATTTGCGATCTTAAATCCTAGGCTTACTTTGAAAATTTACTGGTTTTAACTAAGACTCCAAAATTGACCTCGGAACTGACATAGGCGACGAAAGATCTGGTGTAACGGCCTAGAAATGTGCGAGTAGTGCATCAGTCGGAACTTGAAGTGCACATATACCACTTGTAAGAGATGTCGGTCTCAAAGAAGACAGCAAAGTGAGGTGCGGTGATTACGAAATATTTAACGCAGTCTAGCCCTGCCAAAAGGGCCCCAGCAGCGCATAATACCGCCTGGATCCTTCCTTTGCTAGGGCTTAATTTTCCAGTATCTCTTATACGTTTATTGAATGTCTCCCATAGCCTCGCAGTCAGACGCTCAGCCCTGTGTGGAAAAAACAATGTGACTGGTGAGGAGTCTAAAGAGAAAAAGACGCTACATTGTGTGCCGTGATAGATACATAGTAGATCAGATCTGCAAAGCTACTACGACGTGGGAAGCTACTAGCCATATTTAGACGACCAAACACGGTCGCTGTCCTCCCAGTGTTCTTAACCATCTGTTCTGTATTCTTCCTCACTAGCGGTATACTTGTCTATCTTAGCTGGAGGACTCGTTCGCCTCGGCTAGTTTGTCGGATATGCGCACTGCCTCGATCGATGTAAAGTAATGGGACTTGATTTACCTTTCCTCTATTAATTTCAGTAAAGTATGGATTTATCCTTATTCTAGCCTTGGTATAGGGCGACCGCGTCTCCTCTGGATTGACCCCTGTCTCTCTCAGGTTTTCGGGTTACACGCCTATTAATGGTCAACCTGCATACCCCTAATTCAGATACTCCATCAACCCCCGCAAAAAGATTTATTTCGTATTTTGTGGAGTACATAAGGCCTGTGCCCTTCGAGGGAACAGGGAGTAGGCAATTCGCCATGAAAAGGATGCGCGCTTGATTACCCTATTGGGCAGTTCGGCCAGCAGGATCCACAGGTGGGGCCTATGGGGCTAAAAGGGCGAATCAAATAAAGCCGCGATATAGATGAATATCATCGGTTCACGGCTCGATATATGCCGGATGAGGGCCTGGGCATTCCACTAGTCTTGAGTGCATAGCGAGAGGTAAAATGTTTTGTTGAATTCAATGGCGTCGTGGTGGAAAAGTATGATGTTACTCGTCCTACTGTCCCTCATAAGGTCGATGCAGAATACGGTAACCAAGGGGCCGATTTCCGCGGCGTTTCGCGCGAGGGGTAGGTCTCCCAGATCTTGCTTGTACTCCAAGTTGGCTAATATTTGCTATTATGACAGTTTCGGATGGGCGAAAGCTAGTTATCTTTGTGGACTAGAGCTGATGAATACTCATATGCGACGAGCTCTAGGAGTATGCGCTCCTTACGAATTTCTTTACAAGATCTGAAGGTCATAAGGTTGATGAAGTTAGCGCTCTAAGACATTTCAAACTTATTTTTTTACATCGAAAGTATAAGGATCTTTCTTCGAGTGAATTGATCGAGTCTGATGCCGCAAGGTTACCGAGGTGCCATTCACGTCGAGATTGGATACTTCGAATAGCTCTAGTTACCTTACCTGGTGATCTAACCATAAGCGATATCATGTGCAGAGGTACACAAAAGTATAGTAAAGTATATATATTCTAAACGTGGGTATCAGCAGCGGAAAAGCAAAAAAGCGTGTGGGCATGATTCAAGCTTAATCTCTATAGTCTCCCCCACCCTTCCTAAACCCCTTGCCTAGAACCACTGCTCGCGGCAATATAGAGTCATTTAAACTGTCCTATTATAAACGAAAGCCATATACATTCCGTGCCATGTTATACTTAAATGCGTTGTTTCTAGAGTACCCTTGTCAGGATTAACGTTGTTTCGGGTGGAAGCTAAAAAGCAAAGCGCGGGTATTTAAGGGGTAATATGTTCTCGAATTTCACATTATCTAACTGATTGTGTTACGCCTACTTAATGAAAGGATGTAAGTGTTAAACCCTCCTAGACAAGGGACAAAATGGAGCACAACGATAGCTGATAGCGGTTGATTGCTAAATAACGCGAAGTAAAAGAGAAAAAAAGGGCTATTTATTCATTTCACTCTACTACTGACTGCTATCTCTCTCGAATTTATGATTAGCAGGATTCACTTTATTCTTTATATAAAGAAACTGCATAACAGTGGATCCAATCAAACCTTCCAGGAGACGGCTGATACTTTAGAATGGGTGAATAGACCTGAAGAACTCTAGAGATCCGGTCACCTGATATTCTGCATATTAATGAATTATCAGCGCAGCTTTGGAATCGTACGATTCACCCAACAATTTACCGGAGCCACTCCTGCGAGAACAATTTCCGCGGTATTTATATAAAGTGCCAAGTTAATTTTCAACTAACTCGGACTCCGCGTTGTATGCATGGCCTCAATTATTGCCTCTGAATCAAGAACAATCAACTTTTCTTTAAATTATAACACAGCTAATTCGGATTTGACTACCATTAAAACTGATCTTTATGAGCAAATCCGAGAGTCTGAAGAAGTGGAGAGATTATTGAGTAGGACAGTTGTTAGCTCACACAGATTATGCTGAGTACCATCAATTTTCTAAACACACTTTCCCTTCAGATTTGCCTACAGTAACTTTTTTTACGTTGCTCATAAGAAAGCGTTTCACGCTTAGATATTATCCGGATATCTCCCCGTGCCCGATATACATTATCTAATTTATATTCTATTACCGACTTTCTCTCTATTACTATTACTATTAAGCGTGCGAGTAGATTTGCTACAAATTCCATGCGACTATACGAACGAGGACTCTGAATTGACTGTTCTCTTTGATTCAACTATACTGAGCAAATGCCGTTGGTGAGAGACAATAATTACGAATTTATTAGATTTTCTTATATTTCTTCTGGAATCTATAGCCCCTTGACTGTTAACTGACAGCTCTCAAAAGGGATCATATTGTTCCTGTCACCATACGGTCAACTCCCTGCAGTCCATTCTACCCCACCAAATAATTTAGCACCAGGGCATTGCAACTATTCATAAAATCCATGACCTTTTGTTTTTCGTGCCACGCATCATTATATGCGGCGCTGAGCGAAATTTGTTTGCGAAATGTGCCAAGGAAAACACCCAGCCCAGGCCCTAGCTCCTCTCCTGTAACCCACGGATCACTAAGCTCGAATCGGCCTTGTGTTGGGTTTATGATATTGTCGATCACACCTAAACTGGAGATTGAGGCTGAAGGCATCTTGTTTGGGGGAGGAATTGGAGGCACGCCTGGTTCGGCAGGATAGGGTGGAGTGGAATGGCTCCAGTATGACGGTATCATAAACACATGTTCCTGGTCATTTCGGATTTGAAGATAGTACTCTTTGACTAGCTCAACAACCTTTGCGAACTCCAGGTTTCTTTCAATAGCCATCTGCTGGGCCGAGGTGTTCGCAAGTACAGTCAGATCAATTGCAAGGCTATGGCCAGAACCGGAATGATATACGGAAACTGCATGCTGCGACGTATTGTACGGCGCCTTGCAATGGCCGCGCTGATTGACCAAGGCGTAACTGATGTATCGAACTTTGCGTTCTTCACTGTGTCTCGCTTGGATATCACGAAGAACAAGAGCGATCGCAGCATGATATACATGCGTTACGCTGACGCCAATATCCTTGCAAGCCAGAAGCAGCTTTTGAGTCTCCTCGAGATTCAATGTTAAAGAGACCCGCTGGTGGCGCCCGGGAACAACATATACGGATGGAATCGGTACTGTCGCTATTTCCGCATTCTCCCGAAGTAAGGCATTCTTCTCCAAAATCTGCATGTATCGCGCTTCTTGTTCCGGTGTCAAGCACACTGGAATAGAAGCCGCCACTCGAAATGGGGGACTGAGATTTTTCCACTCGTTTCCAAATCTAGGTATTAGGGGGCCGTTCTGGTTGTGAAGAAGATTGCATGCAGATTTGAATAAGCCGTTGAGCATGTGAAGGGATCCAATTCCATCAATGATATCGTGATGTGACCGGAGAACAATGTCTGCGGTGAATTTGGCATTCACCGGAGAAACGGGATGTTTTATGAGAAATAAAGTTGGTAGCTTGGGGACTGGGGGATCCGAATTACACCAATCTTGGCACGACTGGCGAGTGGAAACAATTTTGAAAGTTTCAGCAAGCCAGGCTGACTGTCGAATATCTTCCGAGTCCGAGAACATCTCATAGACCTTCTTGCATTTCTTTTCCTCGTGGTTATATTCAACCCACGAGGCAATGGTAGGGTGCTCATATCGCAGCTGCAGCCATGCCATCCGTAGTGCATTTGTAATTTGAATCTCCGTTACTTCAGTTGCCTTTTCAGTCCTCAAGACAGAAAAAGATATGTGGGCAGTCATCGCAAAGAAGGTTCTTCCAGTACCTTGAAATCTTCTTGCCAAAGTGGTATAGAATTGTTCTACTTCGTCAATTTCCCGTTCCCATCTTCCCGTGCTGGTCTGCCTCCAAATGAAATTTGGATAAGACGATGGCTCCATGATTGGAAATTCAATCTAAGGGATTTGGGAAAATTCAAGACGAAAGACACAACGGGGGTCACCAATGACCGAGCAGGGTTCTTTAAATAGTTGGCGTTAAGCGAGAAGACGAAATATTTCTGGACTTCTGGCCTACGCTCCGCCCACATGTGACTACTATGTGGATCTCACATACCTTGTGATAAGTTTGCATTTTAAGAGCTTGGCACCAGTACAAACGCAAGCCGAAGATTAGCCGAAAACAGCGGATTGTGCTTTGACCCACCCACTATGACACACATGCCTAGCGACAATTCGACGCATGATGTTTTCCAGTGGCACGGTCCACTTGACTAAACGTGCTGGCTGCCGCGGATTCATCATCTCGAATGTCTCCCCCAACTAGCCCTTGAGGCTAACATAGCTAGCTCGTAAACGACTGTTCGCTTGTTCGACCATTCACCACTTTAATCTGTAGACTTCACGAATCGTGATCTTGAATTCCATAGTGGAAAAGCATCCCTAGAACGAAAAGACAATCCTGTCACTCCTTTTTTCTTTCGCTTTCTATAAAATACATGTGAATTATGATATAAACAGCCAATTCAATGCACGTGAAATGGATCCCGATAATCATAGTTTTCCTAGCGGCCGCTGTTCGCGGTAGGTTAGTATCTAAATGCCCCCGAGAAGGCCAGTTCGGACCCGATCTTCCGCAACGTCGCATAATATTTGGTGATCCGCCAACCGCGTGATCCGTTTTTAACTCCAAGCCCATTTTTTTCTAAATACAGTCAATGATTCCTCAAAAGGCTCATTGTTATAATCTTTTTTATTCGGTCACATGGCCCTTTAATCGACGCCCACCGAGCTAGCTACAAGGAGGTGCCTCCGTGACAAGAAACATTAGCCGTATCGTAATGGCCTAGAACGAACTGGAAGAGTAAAATAAAGACCGAAGGCTCAGAAGGTGTGATCGAGACCGTTATTGCGATCAAAACATGATTCATTGTCGCAGACGATGGAAGCCTTTTTTCCGCGAAGAAATCTGTGACCGAATTTGCCTTCAAAAGGGAAGTGTCTCTTGTCGGCCACCCTAGACAAGGGTCCGCTATAGACCTCAATGAAGCTTGGCCGTATCACATTGACTAATTACACACACTATGTTCTTGCTCTACTTGATTTAAATTTTTTTTTCTGTCTTTGAACGATGGTTCGTCTGTCGAAGAATTGTTGGATATCAGCCTGAAAAATGAGGCATAGATCCTCCGTTCGTCATCCACTCGCCTTCACGCCCACCTATAAATGTCGTCCGCTATATTCTAGCACAGATCAGTATGAGGAATGCTCTGAAAATATTTTGACGTGGTTCCCGCTAGTAAAACAGATGCTCTGGCGACCCATATTAAGATCCTCTACGCAATTCGTTAAAAATGACAGTCAATCAACTTTCAATCACTTTGTACAGCGCCTAGTCCTCCGAAATATATCCCCCTCGTCGCTCCACCTATCATATCAACAGAGTATATCCCATCCGCAGACCTGCACATAAGGCTACTCAGAGCGCCCTATTGCGCAGATGCTCAAGATACCTGCACGTCTCGCAGAGACCATATGGAGCTCATAAATCTCTCTCAAGCTCATCTAGAAGGGAATTAACGACTATCCTATGTATTGTACCATCCCCACATTGTTAATGTGGTCAAGACGAAGCGAGTAAGATCCCTAGCAGCAACAAATTGGGAAATAGCAGTCGCCATTTGCAAATGAACTGCACACTATGTGGTCAGACTTACGTAGCACTAAATGAAAATTTTGACAAACCATTTGCTTCAGCAGGGGGATACTTTGAAATCTCTGGCTCAGGTTTTGGACTGTCCGCCTCATTTAGTAAATTAGGCTCGGTTTGCCTTAGAAGCGGGCGGAGTCTGGTTACTCTCGCTGCCCCACTGGGCTGTGCATCACCAGTGTATGAAGACATTCTATTTGAGCGGATAGCTCAATTATGGAAGTTATGTGACTGCTGGGGATTTGATTCATTTCATTGAAAAGTTCTAGAACCTCGACCTTTCGTACGCCTTCTGTTCCCGCTTTATCTCCGCCTGTATCCAGAAATATGAAGCCACCGCCCAAACAATGATGTAGGCAAAGAGAGTGCCTAAAGATAATCCAAACGCAAAGTGGAATTCTAAAGTCCATATGATAGCTGATAAACAGCTAAGGTAGACACATACCCCAAAAATCCACCAAACAGTGAGAAATAAAAACATCCGCCTGAAAGCTTTGGATGACTCATAACGCAAATTCAATCGTATTCGAAATTCTCGATCCTGGAGACCGTCAACAGCGACAAAGTCTTCAGCTGCGTAGTATACAAATGGGCGTAAAGGTGTCCCCCGAGGTTGTGAATCGATGCCAATTGGTATATTAAACGGTACCAGCGTGACAAGCATCAGGATTCCAAGAAAGCTCATAAGGAAAGCCGGAGAATAGAGATAGAGCGTCGGTATCTCCTTACTGCTGCTGATGACAAACGGGATTAATGCGCAAATCATGGAGACACCGTAAACCCAGGATGTGGCATCAAGCTCCCATCGCGACCGGGATAGAAGTGGGGCGCATTCCTTCTGGTGCCAAAGAAGGCGATATACACGGGCAGCTAAGACGTAAAGCTCCCCGAAACCGAAAGAGATGATCGCATAGCCTAGAATATGCTTATCAAATTCAGCTTTTGCGAAACAGCATTTTTCGTAGTCTTGACAATCGCTTAGGCACTGAGATCGACTTTTCTTGAACCAAGCATAATATATTATGCAAGGGACTAGAAGATCAAAGATTATGATCATAGGGACTCCTAGAGTGATTGAAAGGTGATCGCTGAGCTTTGGGCTCTTCTGAGTAAGCTTCTCACATAACGGATGTGGAGCGGATCTTGCTTGCACGTCTGGTGCGGAGCTTTCCATCAGAGCAGCCTGCCGTGTGTTAGGTATGTATATATTAGAGAAAGAGGTGAGAGAAAGTTGAGTATTTCTATAAAATTGACTTTCTTTCTAGTCACCCAAATGAACAAAGGACATAATAAATATAGGACACTAGAGAATACCAGACACGACGCCTTCTATTAGTGAGGATGTTTTACCTAAAAATTAATTTTTATTTACGTCATTGATGAGTGGTTGATGATCCATTCTTCTTTGATGAGTGGTTGATGATCCATTCTTCTAAGTTCACCCACTCATATTTAAATTTTATCACGAAAATGGGAGCGGAAGGTTCCGGTTGGTCCGCCGTTTGATCGCTGATAGTACAGGGCCGCTCGAGATCAGTTTCACCTGATAGGTGCATTATTAGTGGCCAAGTGTATTCCCCGGAGCTTGGCAGGTTTTAGAGAAACGTTATCAAAGGATGAGAGACATATTTTGGTCTGCAGTCGCGGAGTAAATTCATGGGAAGATGCCACATTACATGTGTAGCATGAAGGTGGCGGAGGAAGATGCAACACTAAAGGAAACTACATGGCTGGCCTCCTATCCCACTCCTCACTCGCTTAAAAGGCGCCAGCCGGCCGCTCAAGTGACTGAATGAGAATCATAGATATTCGCACGCGATCCTCACTCTTACCAGATGAGATGGCCTTTGCAGAGCCACGGTTCGTGTTCCTATTGCCTTGCTGATGAGATGGACGCCATTTATCCAGTTTGGTCTTTTGCAGAACACTGTCCGCTAGAATATCGGGAATATCGAGGAGCGAGGATGGTCTCTTTAGGATCAGATGCAGACTTAATAAAGTAGATACCTCAATCGGACATTTGCCAACATCTCGCCATTCTCCAGGAGTACAATGGGATCGTTCTGCAGGAATGGCCGTCTATGCCTCGGCGGAGAAGACGAAAGCGTCTTGGAGAGGCAAGACTGGGACGGCACAGAGAACCTAAAGAAGACCAATGACTTAGAGACTGTCGGGGTCGGCGGCCGGGACGATGAAGGTGGATTCCGGAAGTCTTGTGATTAGAGACTGCCAAGACATTCGCGCGCTGTTCGGGTCTGCCCTGACTTTTCGGCTCCTCTAGAACAACCGACTTCTAGACCATCATCATTTCTTTCTCACAGCTCTCCACGCCCACCCACCACTCTTTTCTAGGAGACAGCGATATCAGTCAATTCATAATCGCCCGAGCTTTTCTATTCTGTAGTAAATTGGGTGCTATTATTTTAAACCTTGAATTCGACTTGTCTCCAGCAGAATCCAGTCGTGTCTCTATGTCCCATGATACGAGGGCGGCAACGCTTTCCAATCTCCCGCATTTTGGAGAAGGTCAAGATGCACCAATGTAGGGTGGATTTTGACATCGCCAAGAGCTTGAGGGATCCTTCCTTTCCTCTTTGGACCGCTCAGCCAGAGCGAGAATCTGCTCGAGATTGGTCGAACAGAATATTTCAATGAGACAGGAGGAGAAAGCACTTTCGGCCCATCATATCAGAGAAATCGGAAGAATGACTGATCTAAGCAAGCGACGATGCGTCTTCGCTTAGGTGAAACCCAAAAGCCCATGGCAACTCGAGCGGCCAAACTCAGCCTGACGGTGGCCATACTTTTGTGACGTTGACTTGGTACGCCGGTAGTCGGGGCAGAGTTGCATATGCCGAGCACAATGATTTGACTGTCTGCCTTCCCATCAGATGCCGGCCTTGCTTGTTACCACACTTGGGCTTGTTGACTCGCCGCGCTCGGGTGCCTTGAAGAGCGCTCGCACTCGGGGTATCGGTCGCCCGGGTTGGACGAGTTTCGTCTGGCGTAGTGGGCTTGATATAATAATCGAAGTTGTCGATGCATATGGGGACCTCTGTTCTTCTCCGGAATTTCCGTGAAACTTTGAAGCTCGTCTCGTTTCAATCACGGTTTTTTGTCGAAACACGAGGACGGGTATTCGCTGCTATGGATATCAATGCCATCGCGAAGGCTTGGCGCGTGACGGGTGATAGGTTAAACCCTATGGCGGAGAACCGAAGAAATTCTCGCAGAGGACTGCCAGACTGAGGTCGATGGGTATTGGTCGCTCGGTGGGTGTAGTTGTTTCGCGGAAAGCGTGAGGGAAACTCGCCGGTGGTGAGTAGCTTTTCATGAGACAAGATTTCATATGGTGTCGGTGCTAAATTCCTGCTCGCCACAACAAATTGATGGATATTCAAGTGGTATCTTCGAGGATGTCCTAGTGGGCTTTAGCGGCAAGCCAGCCACAATGAGAATTTGTCTCCAATGGAGCACAACCCATCAGCATGCTTCTTATCGAGCGGGAACCCGAATGCGGATTGCCGGGATTCGGGTGCGATGCGCTCACTCAACAGTGCTTGGCAGGATCTCAACCTTTAATGACGCGAATCAGCCGGCCCCAGCAACAGATCCATCGCGCGCCGCAATGGCGGTGAGGGTGGTGTAAGACGGTGCGAGAGTTTGCGCGACGTCCCGCAGAGTTGGTACACCCTGTACCACTTGATAAATGACCCTTTAAGATACGTCAGTATGCACAAGGTTATATGAGAGTCCACTTACTATTTTTCATCTTCGACCTTGTCCACTCTTTGGCTCGCACTAACGACGCTCAACGGACTGCCGAGGTAGAAGATATCGTCGGCCCGAACCTCCCACTTTCGACCTAATGCACTTCTTTCTTGTAACCTTATAAATTTCGCTTCCGAATCGTCTGCCCTTCGGCTAAGGTTATTGCTGAGAGTTGATGAGAATGGTCTTGGAGTAATAGCACTGAGCAGACGTACCTGATTGCTAACGAATACCCTCACACGAGCTAGCTGTAGCTGTGGCCGTGTCGGTGTGTGCCTGTAGCCTTGTTTGGGCACGCTGCCCAAAATCATGACTCCTGTGAGACACCGGCGACGTGTGCGTAGATTTGGAAGTGCTATCTAGAATATGGCGGAGTAAATCGAACCGGGGCATTTATCATCATTGGACGCTGGAGGTCGTTGTGAGGCACGTTCTGTGAAGCATCATATTAGTAAGTGGATCGGGTAAGAACCTCCTAGCTTATATGTTCTGGTGGCTAATAAGTAATTTTGGCTAGCGTTTGGTCCTGGCTGGCGGGTGTAGAATGTTCGTTATCTAGGGCGGTTTCATGTATGTAGGCCGGGTCGATTATAGCATCTATAACGTTAGTATAGTATGAGATAGGTTTAAGCTAACTACGTATATACCTACTATAGGAAGACTCGCTTGCCTTCCCTTAGTTAAAGAAGCTAATAGGGATTAATATTAGATTAGCTTAGTGTAAGGAGGTCAAGGAAGAAATAGACTAGGTAAGAAAATAGTAAAATAGAAGTGAATTAGATATCAAATGATACTGAAATGAAGTATAATTGAAACAATAAATAATATGACCCATATTGACCATAAAACTAATTCTTAAGGAAGGAAAGATATAGATCATTTCCCTTCCTTAAATATTAGGGTATTCAGAGCTGATTACCTAGTGAACTAATCATAATGAACTCACTTTCAGCGAGCTATTCATAATGAGCTCACTTTTAGTGAGCTCTAGATGCTTCTAGAGTGCTCTGGATTTCTATAACCCTAGTTCTGACCAAGGTGCTAAATCAGTCACGTTTCAGTACTGGTTCGGCACTTCCTCAGATTAGAGATAAGCTTAAATCTCATCTCCATCAGTTCTGCCTTAGAAAATAGGAGAATATAATTTTTTTCTTAACAGATCTATCGTCTATATTAATAATTAATTAGTAATTATGAATAGAGGAATTATAGCGTTTTTAAAACGATTACTACTACAGCAACCCGTACTATTACTAGTAGAATTATCTATGTGTATATTATTTATATTAAAGCATATAATTATAAGGTAATATCAGTTAATAATTAGACCTTAGCGGAACAGTTAGACAGTATACTTTCCCAAATAGGCTTAGCCAACTGTTCGGGTGATCCACTAGTAACTGTTCAGGTGACACCTGCTCTCGGGCACTACCAGGGCACGGTTACACCATCAATGACGTATTGGCAAGAGATCAACATTATTAAGGTTTTCCTCCGCGTCGAGACCATCGAGACCATTCGGGAACCAGAGCTCCACCGATGGTCTAACCAATCTTCCGGAACTGTCAAAGGCTGCGCGTCTAGTGGTTTTCGAGAGTCAAGCCGCTTCCCGAATTATATATCGAATCGACAGGTGCGAGGCTTGCACAGTCCGTGGTTGCTGGACCTGGGAGTTGTTGGGTCTGCTTTTGGTGTGGCGAGAGATTTCGAGGAACAGACAATACAGCAACACGTTCGCCTCAGATGTCTTAAGCATAAAGCCCCATCCGCCTACCTATCAGTGCTTCAGGACTCAGATACTGCTTGACATGAAAATAAAGCAGAAAAGTCAATCGAGCTCTCCTCCTTACGCGTGCCCCGACGATGAATCTGGCCTAAAGGATAACCTGCCTCGTCATCGCATGGGAAGTTACGATGTCGACATCCAAAGAGAGTGGAATTCAATGTGCCACAGGATCGCCCTCCTATGAGGCGCATCCCTCGCACAATCCGGAGGCTCAAGGAAACGAGTCCCTCGGCGAAACAGCATCCTTTCCATCCCTTTCGCACACGGAGCGAAGCAGCCCCGACAGCGCTACACCCATTCGAACTGATACCGCCGTTCTCATTGAACAGCTCGCGACGGCATTACCTGAATTGCGACCACTCGGCTCTCCAGCTGGGGCGGCCACTCGATCAGAACAGAAACTGACCTTCCTTCGCGGGTGCCGCTGGTACCCCAAGGCTATAGCCTGGTCGTTTATCTTGTCTTCCACGCTAATAATGGAAGGATTTGATACCCTTCTTATTTTCAACTTCTTCGCCTTCCCTGCATTCAAGCGAAGATACGGAACACTGACTCCTGACTTCGGGTATCAAATTTCTTCCACGTGGCAATTTGCCTTAACAACTGCAGCGGAGGCCGGCGAAATAGTCGGGCTACTTGCGAATGGCTATTTCGCCGACCGGATCGGATATCGCTGGACCATGGTCTCCGCGTTGATCTTTCTGTTGCTAAGTATTTTGGTGTCATTTTTTGCGGTGAATATCCGGATGTTGTTGGCAGCACAAATCTTGTGCGGGATCCCATGGGGCGTTTTTCAAACGTTATCCACCACATACGCAGCAGAAGTGATGCCTGTAATGCTACGTACCTATCTACTCAGCAACGTCAACCTGTGCTGGGTTCTAGGCCAGTTTTTGGCTACAGGAATACTGAGGAAGGTCGTCGACAACACGTCCCAGTGGTCATATCGGATCCCCTTTGCACTGCAATGGGTGATTGGTCTCCCCATTCTGGTCGCTGTCATATTCGCCCCAGAATCCCCATGGTGGCTTATCCGCCACAGGCGACAGTGTGATGCCAAAAGGTCGTTGACGAGGTTGACCAGGAAAGGCAAAGTCAACGTCGACCAGAAAATAGCTATGATGGAGCATACTAACGAGATTGAAAAGTATTTGAAAAAAAACGACGGAAGCATGTCATACTTAGACGCCTTCAAGGGGGTTGATCGCCGACGAACCGAGATCGCCTGTATGGTTTGGATCACACAGCAGGTATGCGGAACCAGTTTAGTGGGCTGGGCGTCAACATTTTACGAGCAGGCTGGGTTCAGTGTCGACAACGCCTTCAACCTCTCCCTGGGCGTCTACGGATTGGCCATAGTTGCCGCTGTGATCTCTTGGCTACTCCAGTCACGTTTTGGACGGCGTACGCTGTATCTCTGCGGCCTTTTAGCCCTACTTGGTATTCTATTGGTTGGCGGCATTGTCGGCGTTCTTCCAACATCCCGCGGCCAGCTCTGGACTCTCGGGTCCCTGCTTTTGATTCTGACATTTGTATACGATATGACCATCGGACCCGTGTGCTATGTTCTGGTCGCGGAAATCCCATCCACTCGACTTCGTGTCAAAACGGTTGTTCTGGCTCGAATAGCCTATAATTTAGCCGGAATTCTCATCAACTGGATGACTCCGCGGATGCTAAGCCCCGCGGCGTGGAATTGGAAGGGGAAGTCCTGTTTTTTCTTCGCTGGCATGACAGCTCTGTGCCTCATCTGGTGCTACTGGAGACTGCCAGAGACCTTCGGCTTGAGTTATCTGGAAATTGACATCTTGTTCGAACGGAAGGCGAAGGCGAGCAAGTTCCACGAGCTTCGCGTCAACCTCGAACGTTCGGGATATTTTAGCATAGCAAATTCGGCTGGAGAGGCAAGCACCTGGCGGAAGTACTAGAAATTGAACATTTTGTACTGTACATATTTCGACTACTATGAAGGGTGTGGGGTGTTTGACAGTTCCCCACAAGATTTTTGCGACGATTGAGAATACCGATCAGAGTTTAAACGTGAAACCACTTCACTATATTTGGTTGATGATACCATAAAGGGGTTCAAATGCCACAAACTTCTACATATAGATAAAGAAGAGCCTCCCCGAGCCGCATTTTTTAATCTATCTCAATTAAGTGCGGCATGCTCAATGATTTACTCGCGCTAAGGCCTTGGCCGTGGGCCAGGAAACAAATGGCAAGTGTGTATTGGTCAAGGCATTTCGAGAATTGGCTGTAGCAGAGATAACATGGCGCTGATTTGTCTGAGAAGGCTCGTGTCTGACGTAGGATATTTCACCGGACTAAAGAGTTCCGGCCGAGTGCGGCAATTCCTCGGATTTAGCCCAGCGCTTTGCGTATTTCCTTGTCATGATTACGTGAGAATAAACCCAGCAAGGCGAAAAGAAGTATGCGACGGAAGGGAGAAAGAAATTTAACATGATCCCTCCCTTGGCCACAAGTTCCGAAACTAGAAATTCCGCTCTTGAAGGGCCTCCGAGAAATCTGGTATAAAATTGCCTGTCCTCCTACAATGCGCCTTTCCACCGGCTTTTGTATTGGCATATTTGTGCTCTTAAACTTTTGAAACAGTGCGACCGCTAGTTACAGAATTCGTCGTAACCAACATTCACGCGGAGTTTCTTCATCACGAAACTCGTACTCTCACCTGTTCGCCTTGGTCCTGTAGTGAAACCAGGATGGGGTGTAGTCGAAACGATTTAACTTGCCCACATAAAGCGTGGCTGGACGCTATACCCTTAGAGATATATGAACTAATTTTGGATAAAGTAAGTGGCTCCGTGTGAAGGACACAGTAACGGCTTTCTGAAATACAAAGTTATCACATCCTGAGGACTTGAAGAATCTGTCTCTGGTTTCGCGGACACTTTACCATGTGACACTCACGAGACTCTACGCAACCGTCACATTTAGGCTCAACCGATCATTCACACGGTTTGATATCCAAGATTCAATGCAGGGTCGTCTGGGAAGAAGCAACCTCCACCGGGTAAAACACCTTTCTATCGCAGGTCCTTTCAACTGGGATCGGCATTCACGTATACATTGTCACAATGGTCGTGTTGGCTCGGGCTTGGGTTTGTGTCATCGATCGACCAGTATCCACTTGATAGCCACGTATCTTACGCCCCTGTTGAGACTTTTGCCAGAAAACTGTCTAGAGACAATTAGGTGCTGAGCTCCAACCTATTGATGACCTCTACCACTAACCTTCTGCAGCTGGAATTTAGATGTTTGCGTCCCAGATACCGTTTTGGAAATTCTTTTAACCCGTCAAACTGCGGTTCGCTCCATTTCTTTTCCCAGTAAGAATATGTGTTGTTTTGGACCATCTCAAAAGCGCCGTGGTGCTTTTCTACACTTCCAAAACCTTCAGGATATATCAAGCCTATGCGCCGACGAAGATGATGTAGATCTTCTTCGGACGTGCTTGGTGGCAAACTCAGGCTGGATCAAGAGCCTGAGCATTTCATTTTCTGGGTCATCAAGAGCCCGAGGATTTTGGACACAGCTGATCCATGAACTCAGGTATTCTATCCCCTGCTGGCTTCTTATATTACTAAACTTTTTCATAGAGGCTAACGTATATAGATATCCAGCATTGTGCAGTTTATGTATCCAAGGTGCCTGGTTGCCCATAGAACCGGATATATCCCGAACCGATATCTTGGGTAGCCTCCAATCCCTGAAACTGCAGGGTTGCCGATTCACACCGAAATTTCTGGCTGGATTAGCAGATTCGGGACGACAGATACAATTACGTTCGGTTGAACTGATGTTAGAGGTATCGGACAATCATGAAACGGCCGAGCAGGACCTTGCCATATTTTTCCAGGCTTTTCAAAGTCTTCTGGAACTATATATTAACATTACGTACAGCTCTGATACGTACAACGGAATTTCTGGAAGTATCATTGGTCACCGCAATTCCTTAGAGCGGTTGGTCTATCATGAAAGGAAGATAATTCCCATCGATAGCGACGATGATTACGGCTCTTACGAAGATGATGATAACTACCTGCATCGGCCAAGTTACAGGGATGTTGGTATCGAGCCTGATCAGGACATAACTCCTTTTGCCCGAAATGACTTCACTAGGCTGTTACAAAATACATGCCTTAAATGTGTCGGGTTCTGCGAACGCCCCAGCGCCCTGGTATGTGACTTTGACCTCAGTCTGGATTTGAATTTCTCTAATTCAAAATCCGGTAAAGAAAATACAGCTTCAACAAACACAACTGGGTCAGAGCTGGAAGCTCTTGCATATCCGCACCAGTGATAGCCCGGCTGATTTGCGAAACCCGCAAGTGGCTAATTATCGGAGATTGTGTGAGTTGAAAAGATTGTTTGGGGCCTTTGGCCGTTGAGATATCCATAGCTAACTTGACCAGATCCAACGATATTCGCAAATTTCCAATATCCTCTGGTCCCGCGGTCTGCTGAAGAAGAAATACTGGAATTTGCTGAATGGGTATTCGGTTCAAACGGGCTGCGCAGCCTTCTAATTTTAGCATATGGCGATTTTACAGAAAGAAAGGGAGCTATCAATTATATCTTTTGCAGGGAGAGCGTTGGGGCGTGTGGAATGCCTTTTCGAAAGTTCTCAAGGAAAGATGAGTACCTATGGGATTATATTCCTGGAGGAGTCTCAATGCTCACCAGCTGTAGGGGATATGTAGCTGCTTTCTAGGGCATACAACCGCTATGATCTCCATGCAAGTCAAGCCCGTATTCACCAATCAGTTATGTTGGTTGGTTTGTTGTATACAATTTGTGTCTTTGGAACTGGTTCCGACGATGATAAGATTAAAGAACAGTGCCACTTCAGATGTTCTTGAGAATGCACATTCTACTCGTTTGCTTCTGATCAGTGCAGTACCCGTATCTTCGGGCAGTTACTACGAATGCTTTCCATCACGGTTTACACACATATGTTTTAAACCAAAAGGAAGCTTGGTAAAAAAAAAACTTTTTCTGGGCAAAAACGCTTTCTTGAGATAACTCGCCAATCAGAGGTCGTGTGGCCTAGTGAATTAGTTCATCGTAGTCGTAATTTCAAGCGCTGCCGTCTGATACCTATTACATAGGCGAGATGACCGCGATAGTTGCGACTTTATCTTGATCTCTCGCAAATAAAGGCGATATGCCGGCTACCATAACTATATATATTTTGTATGTACAGGTAGGATGTACCATTTATTATACAGGCTTGGAGCCTTGCCGAGGCCTGCCGTGGCCTATATGCCGTCTGTGTTTGCGGCTCTCATGGCGCGCGACTTCGAAACCTTAGGCATGCCTCAGCAAAGCCCGGGACGTCATCCACCGTCTTGGCAGTATCATGCTTATCTCTTCTTCCTTCTTTACAACCTCTCAACAAGCCCGATATGCTCCTGAATGCATCGTCTACATTCACTCGAAGCTCCCGTCACAAACCTCTCAGATCTGGACAGTCCAAACTATCATGTCCTCTCACCTGAAACGTTGTTCACTTTAACTCTCAACTCAATTGTATACCGGATAAAGTTTGGTGGAATTTTTTCATTTAGTCCACATGCTTTCCACTCATGGAGTTGAAGAAGTCTTGGCATTTCTTGTGAGGGGAAGATCGGAACTACGAGGCCGTCCTGGAGGTAGCAATTTGGTGAAGGGCTGAGCCCATTATTTGAGGGTTTGTCGTTATGGTGTCCTGGAGTTTGAGCGTATTGCGGATCTTGATCCCAGAGACTGGGTACTTGAGCTTGAGGGTTATCACGGTAAGAAAATGAGTCGTTGATTATGGTGCATTGTTTCTGATCAATTCAAAGTCAGCATATTTTGAGCTCCAAGGTTCGAAATTGGCGGTGGAATCAGGAAGAACTGCAACAGCCTGTGCAGAAGTTTATAGAGCCGATGATAAACGCCCTATAAAAAAAGTACCCCACCAGTTCTCTCTTATTTTGAAATTCCTGTACTTTCTTTCGTTCATCTGCCAGGTTTTGCCTACGAAGCAGCCGTTTGTAACCAGGCCCAGGTTCCTCGTAAACCCGAGAGTGCCCCCTCGTCACTTCCCAAACGGACCATTACACGGCAGAACACGGCCCGCCTTTAGACGAGGCCGTTCGGAATCGGGCGGCGCCCATCGTGCCCTTGATCAACATATCGGCTGCGAA
The DNA here is from genome assembly GCA_030710325.1 of Penicillium sp. 91 TS-2023. Taxonomy (NCBI): domain Eukaryota; kingdom Fungi; phylum Ascomycota; class Eurotiomycetes; order Eurotiales; family Aspergillaceae; genus Penicillium; species Penicillium sp. 91 TS-2023. The sequence continues at coordinate 77,529 of JARWGP010000006.1, forward strand.
GACTCGCCAGCCCATCAGCTGACTTGCACCCACCTATCGGAGCGAGTTAATCGTCCCGCTCATCCATATGTCACGGCCACGATGCTGCGTGCATACAGTGTTCCATGGCTCATTTCTTCGGCTCAACCGGCTGTTCTTTCGTCAATTACCAATATCTGGGCTGGCGTGCAAGACTTGACGTTTCAGAGCGTCACTCCCAGCGACGAATTTTAAGACATCTACTGCATGTTCTGCAGCATACAAGGTGTGCTTCTGCTTCTTCTTTCTTGTCTCCTCTAATCCTCGGCCAACGTGTGCGCTGACAAGTTTGTTTGGTTTGCCGAAGTGTGAGTAGCAACACTTAAGTAGTTGGCGGCTCTTGGAGTCTTAAAATTCCATGACCTATCACCTTAAAGCTTAAGCACAGTGGACTTTTGCCAATGTAAAACAGTGTGATACCTGCATAAACGGACCTTCCGGCTTTTTGCACTCCCACCCCCTTTCTCAAGCTACTTGATTGATTCCATTCTACAATATTGCACTCTCTTTAATCTTTAATCACTTTGGTCTCTCCTTTATCGAAGTCACTCATTCTACCAATCATCAGGTCAACTATGAAGTTTCTGGTTGTCTTTCTTCTTTCCCTCATTTATGTACTTCCTTTTAGTCAATTCTTGCCTGCAGGTCTCCTTCAGACCGCTAAAGACTTTGACCGTATCCAAGAGACCTTAGATGCCAAGAACAAGTCGTGGATCACGGTATGGAGCAGATTCATAGGCAATGATTATTCCAGCCCGGACTATACTCCAAATCCGGCATCAATCATCTATCGCGAGTCAGATGGAGTTCATGCTCAGAACTATCCTCAGCTATATCAAGATATTGCCGCTTCTTCTGCACTCGCTATCCGGTGGTCTATTACCAAGAATGACACCTTCGGGGAGGCGGTCATCTGCATGATTGATGCCTGGTCCTCAAACCTGATGAATTCGCCCAGGCAGAAGAGATCATGCGTGACTATGCTGGCTGGCCTGATGCGAGCTTCAACCGATTCAAGGACATGGCGGTCGACATTTTTAATCTGTCGTCAACACATGGTTTGAGCAGCGTTAGAACTAAGGTAGCCACGCGCAGAGTGTCTATCCAGGCTGGGACCTGTCTCAAATTGCAGCTGCTTTGTTAATTCGTGTTCTGGCAGACAATGAGACTATCTATATATTATCAAGGTCTAGATTTGTTCTATAATGGTACTGGCAATGGGCAGATACAGTATACCGTTCCGTTTACCTATTTGGTGGATGGTCAAGTGCTCGGCCAGACCTTGGAATCCGGACGCGATCAGGGATGTAACATGCTGGACATCGTCCTTCTTGCCGCTATCGGCAAAATTACTTATAATCAAGATGATAATCGATTTGGCTACAAAAATAGTATCATATTGGCTGCGTAAGTTGATACTTACTTTTGATCCTGCTCTGCTTTTACTTCTTTATCTCTTACCTTGGACGATAGCTAATGCTAAGTTTTCAATAATAAGGGAGAATATGTCGCCAAATATAACCTTGGACACGATATTCCCTGTACTCCATATAACGATTGGCCTATGTATGTTCCTTCCATCAGTAATGCCAGTCGTGGTGATATAAGGCCAACTTGGGGGCTCCTTTACAATCACTTTGGTGTACTCAGGGGCCAAAATGTAACCCGGACCAAGCAGTACAGGAACTTGCTAGTTCAGACTGGAGACGGGGCTGAAGGGGGCTGTGGTGATTTCGGGCCCAGCAGTGGCGGATACGACCAACTTGGTTGGGGTACCTTGCTATACACCCTCAAGAAACCCTTGGGTACCTTAAATGGAGCTTGCAAGAAATGAGAAAAACTTGAGCTTAGGTCATGGGTTCAAAGTCTGATATGTCGAAAATGGACATTTGGCCTCAAGCATTATACATATGTTACTTAGCTATGTTCACTTAATAATTCGATCCTATGTAGCAGCTCGATAATTGTCCTATTAGAATGACTTAATTCGGTGTTAGAGGATATCTTGATAAATAGGATAGTGGCATTTATCCTACGGGGACCTGGCTATCTTGGTAAATGTCCCATGACCCCGCCGGCGGATTAAGTTCTCAAGAGGATTAATTTGACTTAGGCCTGTGTTTAAAAAAAGGGAGGGTTTATAAGCACTTTATAGGTATTGCAGGGATCCAAAGTTTTACAGAGCTTTCGATGGTACTTCGTTTGGCTAACCACCGAGCGCTATCAGTGCAATTACGGGCGGTGTGACCGGTAATGGATTAGTCTGTCTCACAATGTCTTGACTATTATGTTATTACATGTGATTACAGTTTCTTATCATATATTTCAAAACACCCATCAAACTTTAAATCCGAGGGTCTGGATTTGACACAGGTATTAATTCTAGGAAAATAAAGTAGCACAGGATATGGCAATAACATTTTCTCTATAAAGGGCCTGGGTTGCTGGATTTTCAGTTTAGAAGTTTCAAATCTAACACGATTCCGGTCTTTGCCATCGCAGTCTGACTCAAGACGTCCTCTTCCATTTAGCATGTTTTTACGCGAATCATCCTTGTGCGCCGCCATTTTTGCGGTTGTCATTTCAGCATGGGTCCATCCCGGTATTCTACACACAACGGCCGATTTAGACAGAATGAGATCTGTTGTTGCATCTCAGACTGAGCCTTGGTACGAAGCATACAAGGAATTTTCGTCGGACTCGAACTCTGCGACATCATACTCATTTACAGAAGCATGCCCTGTTGTCACTAGAGACAAAGATGCAGGCTTAATAGTGTGCATGGATCAATTTGCGAGTGATAGTGTAGCTGCGCTGCAATTAGCACTCATGTGGTATATCACTTCAGATGAGCTCTATGGTGCAAAGGCCACACAAATTTTAGATTCTTGGGGTAGCACTTTGAAAGTTGTGAACGGTACCTCATCTATTACCCTATAGCTATGATTTTGGAGGTGGAGATACTGATAATCAATTCCAGGAACCGATGGCCAGCTTGCCGCTGCCCTCTCCGGTAGTCAACTGGTCAATGCAGCCGAAATTATTCGCTATACATATCCATCTTCTTCTTACCCAAATGGCTGGACAAATGACTCAATCTCAACCTTTTCTGTAATGGTACAGGAGGTCTTGGTGCCTCCTGCGTCGCTCACTGTGACGACGCCGGAGGTGTCATATCCCTTTGAGGCCAATTGGGGTACCAGTGGTGAGAAGTTCATGTTAGCTGCCGCTGTTTTCATGGAGAACGCCACACTGTACAACTATGGAAAGGAGCTGATTATGTATTCATCGTGCGCCAATCTATCGGGTACCATTTCGCCTACTGGTCAAGCTTCAGAGAGCGGCCGAGATCAACAACACACACAGCTGGGGCTTGGGAATCTCATAGAAGCGTTCCAAACTGCGACAAACCAGTACGATCCTCAAGATTTATTTGCGGAGCTGGATAACAGGCTTTTGTCTGGACTGGAATACACAGCTCAGTACTTAATGGGAGGTGTGGTGACCTATGATGAAAGTTTTGTTCGATGTGATGCAGATTTGCTAGGAGGCCCATGGGCATCTATTTCAACCGCAGGTATGACACCAATTCGACCGATCTGGGAAGCGGGTTATGCGCACTATGTCAATGTAAAGGGCCTGGCAATGCCTTATACGAAAGCTTTAGTGAGTCTTTTCCAATTTTCTGGATCAAGCATTCGGGACAAGAAGTATTCTCTCATGCTTCATTCATTCTATTAATCGATATAAGACCAAGATGAACTGACTATTCTGGCTTAGATTCAAGCAAATACGCCTGATGGGCAAAATCCATCCACTTCTATTTCTGACAATGCTGCATTTGAAACTTTAAGATTTAGGAAAGAGGACTCTGGTCTGTAAGGTGGAAATTATGGACTTTGGGATGATTTGGCAGTGAGATAAATTTTCAATGCAATATAGGCTTCCGTGTGAGGATCTCACGTATACGTAGGTGAACAGTCAATATTAAGAAAAGCTATAGTCGACTCTAGATACAAGACGTAGCGCGAGAAAGCAAAAGAAAGAGGCTTCCTCGCGTTCAGGGGTACCCAGATGCACCATGTGGGTCCGCCCATCGTTTATCCTCCACTTATCGTGTATCCCTCATTTGTATCTCTGACAGGTCCCAGGACCACTACTTCTAGAGTCATGGGGTGGGTTCCTAGAGCCACCTAGCCAATATATCTCGATGAGAACTTCTATGATCGGTATTCCTTACTACAGGTACAGAAATAATTAGCTTGTCGAAAGTCGCTAAACTGGTAGCTATCAATCCTATTTGACCGTGAGTTGGCCGGCACTCAGCTTCTGTTTGGTTCATAATATCTACAAACGAGCGAACTGCGCGTTGATTTGGATAGGGTTATGTTGACATGGTCCAAAGCTAAAAAAGGGCCAAAGGGCCAGTGAGGTACAAGTCATCGGACACGAAGATTACATGTGCCTTAAGACGTAGATCAGACGTTATCTAATTTTCTCCACCGGATATTTTCGGAGTGCCTCGTACCAAAGTAGCATGCTACCGACCAGGAAAGAGGCAGAGTCCCAGGTCAAGGTCAGGTACCTCTGATAAGCACACCAGCTACGGGGGCAGTATCCAAACGAGGCCGCCAGGGTCCAGCCTATAGACCCAATCAGGTTCCACAACCCAATATGCCATCCCAGCAGATGTGGCGCTGGGATTTACCAAGTTCGCTGGGTCTCCAACATATACAGGGCAGAGGAAATGATAAAGAGGACACCGCCAACAAGATATGTCATGTAGTAGACGCCCTTAATAATACCCAAGCTCAGGTTCTTAGAGATCCAGGGGAGCATGCAGATACCGGAAATGTCGAAAATGGTTGCGCCGGCGAACATTGTAATGGAAGCCATGAATCCTATCTCATGAAAATAGTGCGTCCGTAGCTCATGCCAGGTAGGGCACCAGGTCCATTGGCGTTCCGGCGGGTATGGTTGGTGGGGAGCTGGTAGCTGCTGTTTCACTGGATTAGGCTTGCGTCGCCGTTGGTGCTGATGCTGGCAGCTACAAGCATCGGCTTTGGCGAATATAGTTCCAGCGGAATCACTGCCATCCCCTTCCAGAGCGTGATAGAGTGCCCATCCAAAGCATCCTGTACGGTTCTCGTCGCACGCATCAAACAAAAGAAGAACCGCTCCGATCTGGAACAGCGTGGCTCCGACGAATGTGACTATGTCTCCGGCTGTAGTCTCTGTGGAAAACTCGGAGGAGGGAGCCACGAGCGGTAGCCAATAGAAAAGGCCACTGATGACGAAAATCAGGCATCCGACGGAGAAAGAGACGGCGACCAGGTAGGAAACGTCCCAGTACGGGTATTAGGTGCACATGCGCAACAAGCCACGGCTGACGACGCGGAAACTTGCTGTTGAGTCCGGATGGAAAGAGTCGACGCCCAGCGGGTGTCGCCCTTTGCGATTGTCTCGAGACCTCCAATTGATGACAGCACCTGGCAGCGCGACTTGGGTTGCGTCCGGATGCCGAATTCTCTCGTCGCGCAACTGAGGATGCTGCTGCGCCTCTGTGTCCAGGTGAAAGCACGCCTGTGTTGGGTTGAAAAAGGAGAGCGGCCCACGGACCGTGTCATGGTCGAGGCGGACACCAATTTGTTCAGAGAAAGGTGGAGCACGGGCTGGGGACGAGAAAGAAGCATCACGGGGCATGGTGATTCTGCTCCAAGTCAAAGATCGCACGAGATGTATGATGTACGGCAGGCAGAACAAAGGGGAATTTATAACAACAATTTCTCCGAGGCCCACGTTCGGTCCAGAGCGACAGCGCTTTGAGTGGAGAAAGATGACGACGGATAAACTATGTATGACCTAGGAGCATGCCAAATTTCATTCCAAGCAACTTACTGTAAGCCTTCCTATAGGTTACTCTACCTTATGAATTTTAAGTTCACCCTAATCTCAATGACCCGAAATTGTCACAAGCCAGAGGGGCCTCTGATTACGTCACTGAATTTATTATTATATATCATCGCCACCTTGCCCCAGGCTAAACAATTAAGTTTGTACACAAACTAGATTTATCCGGTCAAGCGTAAATCTGCATCACTCATCAGAGCAAAACCTAGATCGGTAACATGGGCGTGCCCCACGCATGATCGAGCTCCTGAGATGCGCCAAAAGCGGCGCCTAGGCTGCGGATTAATTTGCGATGATATAAGATCAGACTGAAAGAGCTTCTTTCAGCCATTGTGGGTGTCTTCCCTTCCACTTTGACCGATGATTTGATTGTCCGCCAGCTCTCTGGGCCTCAGCCGCCATTATCGCAGGGCTATCACGCAGCTACATTTACAATCACCGAAAAGACACGTGTGACAACCAACAATATCCGGATTTCTACCTTCAAAGTTAGCCACGTGAAGGTGCATTGTGGCATGTCGCTAAGTACGGAACATATGCTAACGTTGAGAGCGTGTTGGAAGTAGTGGCAAATCTCGCTTGTTGACGTGGGATACGCATGCGAAGACACTTCTCGGTAGATCTTGCAGGGTTTGCAAATACGCCACTTGGCTACCCTTTCTGTGATTGCAAAGCATGCCACGCGAAGCTGGGTGCTATGTCAGGCTGCATACCGGGCTTTCGCTAGGATCACGGTAGGAGCAGGATTGAGTCAGGATCACACTAAATTGTGCCTCACATAGAGGTACCTGTTCAACAACTCTGTGGGCCAGAACAAGTGAGGTGCATGCTATCGTATAACGCGGTCGGAAATGGGCCTTAGGTGGCAATCCTAGTATATGCAATTAGACACCGGGATTTCAGTTTGAAGCTTGTACAGTATTGCGAAAGACTGGCCTATATATTTGTAACGAGCAACAATAGCCATATGGCCTAAAAATGTCGCTAATAGTGCGTTTTTAGTTTATTGAGCCCCAGCATAGAGCTTGCATTAGCCTTTGAATAGACGAGCAATGGTACATAGGAATAGTATCAGCACGTCATGTGCTGGTCGAAGCGGTCAGAGGAGACAGGAACGAAGGCGTGCGAGTACGGAGTACGAATACGCAGAAAGGGAAACAAGAAAGACAGATCAATATGCTGTATTGTGAAGGAGTGGGTTGTCGGGGGGAAGAAAGAAGGAAAGAAAGGAACAAGAGAGAGAAGCGCTAATCTACACAACGGAGGGATCACCTAGTCTCGCAACAAATAGCATGTCGACCAAATACTGTATACTTGTCCTTCTACTCATCCTAACACATGGGTCGTAGCTGAGTGCTTGCCAGGAACAACCAGCTATGCTTTAGGAACATCATGGCACGCAGGTCACTTCAGAAACGAGGTATATGTGTTTCTACTGTATTGATGTCTTCGGATAAGAGAGCCTTAATCTGGAGATGGGATGGAGCTGTTCAGGATTATCGGGGACAAGGTGCAGCCGAGCTTTCAGAAACGGTCAGAACCCATGTCTTAACTCAGTTTGAGTGCAACGCAATCCAAATAACTGAACACAGCCTTGACTCTCAGTCACCCAAAAACCGACATGTGTATATATATACAACGAGAGGCTCGAGCAATCAAATCCTGTGGCGTGAAAATCACTCTCGAGGGAATTTGTCTTCAACGTAATGCTACGAATACTGGAAACATTAGGTAATGGGAGATAAAAAGTATGATCTACAGTGGTGTCAAATTCATATCTGATGGTATTCGCATGAAGGAAATGCATCCGTTTTGTGTGGGTTGCATAGGAGGGAGGTTATTTGGAATTTCCAACGGTCACTGGCGGCATTCGAAAAGCGAAGCGCCTGTCCTTTCAGACGATTGAAGCACGTGCACGAGACATCGCACAGCTTCAAACTTCGGGCGCGAAGGACACGGAACTCGTTCTTGGATAATGTTGTTGCGTATATTGCACGCCGGCGACAGACAGGACAATTGTAATTATCGCGTGCTAACCAAATGTTGATGCGTCCCAGTTTGTGACTTTTGGTAATATAGAGCCTTAGGCCGTCACTTGGATTTGAGAAAGACTTATTTAGCGAAATCGCGAGGACTTGCCAGGCTTGAGTATCGGATTTACTTGCAGTTCTATGGCCTCTCTTAACGAACCCCTTTTCTTCTATGTTTTTCGGTATGATTTGGTTCGGACTGAGCGCCATTACCAGTATGAGTAGTGGGAGCAATGCGGGCACGGACTTTAATCAAATTGAGTTTCCTTTGTCCCCACAGGCTTCGTGTCAGGTCAGATGAACTATATGCAGAGGTATAGTCAGGAGTCGACCTATATGCACCATACCCCCCCCACTTAGAGCAGCTTAGACTTCTTCCTCTCTCATACCACATGTCCACATACCATTCCAGATACGTTGTATGAGCTCCACTTGTACGTCTGTAGACTTCGGTTATACATTAGAATTGCCTGTAATTCCACTGAGGGTAATTCCACTAAAAATCCACTGACGGTAGCAACATAGTACCTAGATTGCAAATTCGCTGGGGACTAATCTTAATTAAGCTCGGGATTCCATGCGACAGATATCCCCGATTATGGTCATAAATTTATGATTATCGTATAGAGCTAAATTATTATGATTCAACTGCAATCAAGAGATAGTCTTTACTTAGGTTGACCACGATGTGGCCAAAATCGGATGCTTTTTGTTAGGCGCGATTATTTGCCTTCTGTCTACATATGATCCGTGTCTTGTGCTTCGTATCGCCGCACCAATTAATTAGTGCAAATTAACCGGAACCTGGCTGCCTAGTCAAGACGCAGAGACAGTGAATTCTAAACCCGTACTCTTAAAAGTGGGTCCTTATACTCTTAGTAGGTCACCTAATAGTTTCTTACTTAATATGGCTAGTCTAAGTGTCCAAGGACCCACTTAGCGTCGAATATTTGCATTGTTTGACTATATTCAGCTAAATTTTTGAAACATATAACGTAATTCACAAGCGAGTCGGCCACCTCAAAACATATAGTAAATATGATAAATTACAACTTCATATAACAATAACCATAGCTTCTTCTGAAATTTCCTTATATATATTTATTCTTCATACTATCCATAGTATACTATTAGTATTTAATTAATTTCTAAGAATGGTTGAGTCGAAGATATATATTTAGAGCTTAGATGGTAAAATTACAGTGTATTTTATGGTAATATTATAAAACCCTGCAGTAAACTACATTAAACCTCTAATTTGGGCTGAATTTATCCTAGAAAAATAGTATAAGAAAGTTGATGAAGTTAAATTGTCTCGTCGTTGAGATATTAAGTTGTACTTTATCATATTTACTATGTGTTTTAAGGTGGCCGGGCCGCTTGGGTGGCCGACTCGCTTGTGAATTACGTTAGTTAATAAGTGGGCTTACTAAGGCGCTAGCTCCATGAGTGGGTTGGTAAATCCACTAGTGGAACCCTCGGATAAACTTCATTCTGCCTATTAGATTCCTTATGATTAGGAGTGAGAAAGAGGAGAAAATTCGCTTTTTGGCGTCTAGTAGAAGGCCTAAGCTTAATACTTTAATATCTTCTTTAGTAGGGCTATTTAGCCTCTCTAAATACTCTTTAGATTATATAGCCTTAATCTAATTATATCTAGCCTTATAGGATATAGACTAGTTACTTAAGTATATACCTAAACTCTAGAAGGCCTTATATACCTCTATATCTTACTTATTAAGGTTAAGTAACCTAATAGATAGTTAGGAGGTATCTAATAGGCGTCTAGTAGGCGTCTATAAGATATCTATAGGGATAAGTATATATCTTTAAATTATAATAAGAAGAGAGAGTTCTTTACCGCGAAGATTCGACTTATAATGTAAGGAGGTAATAGGCCAGGTAAGAAGATAATGAAACAGAAGTAAGAGATAAGTGAAATGAATATGAAATGATACTGAAATGAAGTTGATTTCGATACTATAGATCAATATGGTGTATATTGATGACAAAACTAATTCTTAAGGAAGGAAGAATATAGATTATTCTTCTTCCTTAAGTATTCCATAGATATAAGATCTAGATCATAGTATAATGATCATGATATGCTTATCTCGTATAAGAGCGAGTCATACAGAGCTCGTATACGAGATTTATAGACGTTTGCAGCATATTCTAGATCCTTATAGATCATATATGGAAACATGACGGATTTGGCACCTTTCTGGAAAAGACATAGAATATGGTTCATGCCCGGACACATGCCCGGACACGTGCCTAATCCCAGGGGTGGTTCCCGGCTTGTTAAGGCTCGTACATCTTGTCTCAAGGACTGTCCCTGGCACGCTCGTGCTTGGACATATGCTCGGACACGAGCCCGGAGATCTGCTTGCCCGGGTGGTGGTCCCGGGTGTTACGGCTTAACCCGGATGTTAGGGCATGATATCAGGGCAGACCGATATAGTGTCTAATCGTGCCCGATCTGACCCCGGAAAGCACCTGCATGACTCGCTAAGTCAGGGTTTAGCCCCCTCATGTATATAATTGTTGCACTTAAGGAACAAGATAGTTCCTTAAGGATTAGTCTTTGTCTATTCTACGTCTGAATTACACGTGACACCTTTGACCTTACCTAGTCCATCCTTTTACCTTAACAATTCTAATCCTTCTACCCCGGACTACCTAAGGAAAGATGGTTAATACCCGCCGAACCGAGTCCGCTAGGGCCGCGAGCACCCCCGCTGTGGATACCCCGACCCAAGCAAGAGCACCCACGCCCGACGAAGATCTCGCGGCATGCCTTGAAGCAACAAACCTGCGGATCCAACAGCTTGAACAGATCAAAGCCGCCCGTGAAAAGATCGCCGAACTTGAAGCAGGTCTTCGCCAGCTTGAACCCCCAGCTCCGGCACCTATTCACCCCCAATTCGCTACGAATTCGGCACCTAAGAACGTCGACATTAAGATCGATGATATTCCATCCTTCAATATGAGGTTCTCGATACGGAAACGCCATGAATGGCTTATCAACCTTAACTTCGCCTTCCAAGCGGCACCCCGTCGCTACCATAACGACAAAACCAAAATTCTAGGAGCCCTGAGCTTCATGGAGTCGTCGTGTCGGACAAAGTGGTTCGAATACACTTCCGAAAAGGAAGCAGAAGACCTCCGAAACGCTACCGAAACGTGGAATGTCTTCGAAGACTGGACCCTGTCTCTGATTCAAAATGCCACAAGCATCCGCGCAGACGTCCGAGACCAACTAGAAAAAGCACGCCAGTTAAGCACCCAGGACCCCCGCGATTTCCACACGTACCTACACTCGCTGGAGCAGCATCTCGAACGCGAACCGGAGGAGAATCGTACCCTCAACTTCTTCGCCAAACTACAACAAACCTTAAAGGACGAGATCCACCGTCACGTCCGACCACTACCTAGCAATCGTGAAGAAATGGTTGAAGTTGCAGTGCATTACTGGAATCTAATCAAGCCTGCTACGGTCCCGAAACGAGGGCATTCCGACAACGAACCCTGGAAAGAACGGGATCGGGATACCAAACGCTTCAGGACCAGTAGCAAGCCCCAAGAGCAGTCAAACCGGTTTAACCAATCCAATCGCACAAGATACCAACAAAACAGCGACACCAAAACCCAGTCGTCAAACAATACCTCAGCTCACAATCAAAACACCAATAACCGACCGAAACACTACCAAAACCCCACCGGAAGGGACGGGAAAACCATGCTTTGCAACATCTGCAAAAGCGCAAACCACTTCGCGAATAATTGCCCTGACCTTCCACGATCGATTCAGGCCCTATCCACTACCGAATCGGGAAAAGTCGAGGAGTTAGACTAGACCCTGCCGATCTAACTCCCCTCCCGGCGGTAGGGACTGCAACACGACTCTATACCCACGCCCGAGTCAAGAATTCGATCGAGATTCGAGTGGATCTCGATAGCGGAGCCGAAATTGACTGCGTTAGCTTCGAATTCGCTAAGACCCACAAATTCGAACAAGAAAAACTCACGATTCCCGCCCTAAAAGCGGCCGGAAACCTCAATATTCCTAACTATGGCGCCTTTCGCGTGCCCATCACACTTCAAGACTCTCGAGGAGTCACCCGCTCATTCATGCGCCCGTGTGTCGCCATAGACCGAGAATCCGCCCCAGACAAGAGCCCGGTTCTCTTATCCGTAACCACCCTGATTGACCACCGAATACACCTCGTTCCGTGGAAGAAAGAATGGTGGTTCGAAACGAACAATTTCAACTTATATAGCCCGCAAAAATTCGCCAAGGCCTGCAGGAACGAAGCTCGTGTCTTCGCAATCGTGCAGTTGCCAGAGGCAATCCCACTACCTGGAGACGACGAAGCAGGACCGGAAGAGGAGCGAACCCCACCCGAATTCGAGGGGTTTCGGGACGTCTTCTCCGCCCATAATTCCAAAATTCTGCCACCCCGGAAATCAACCGACCACGCAATTGATCTAGTGGAGGACGCCGAAGCACCATACGGGCCAATCTACCCGCTATCCCAGAACGAGCTCCGAGTCCTTAGAGAATATATTGACGAAAATATCAAGAATGGTCGAATTAGACCTTCAAAGAGCCCCGCTGGAGCCCCTATCCTCTTCGTACCAAAGAAAGATGGAGGCCTTCGCTTATGTGTTGATTACCGGGGATTAAACCGCGTTTCGGTAAAGAATCGGTACCCATTACCTCTCATTTCGGAGATCCTCGACCGGATATCAGGCGCCCAGTACTTCTCCAAGCTTGATGTACAAGACGCCTATTACCGCATCAGGATCAAAGAGGGAGACGAGTGGAAGACCGCGTTTCGCACCCGATACGGTCACTTTGAGTACACGGTTATGCCTTTTGGACTCACAAATGCGCCCGCCACATTCCAAGGATATATTCATACCGCACTACAAGGGATCCTCGATATATTCTGCGTCGCATACCTTGACGATATCTTGATCTTCTCGAAAACAAAGGAAGAACACATAGACCACATCCAGCAAGTCCTTTCTCGCATGCGAGACGCCCAACTATATGCGAAACCCTCTAAATGTGTGTTCTATCAAGAACAGGTCGAATTCCTTGGATATATCATCTCGCGTGATGGCGTATCAATGGATCCCCGGCGCGTTTCCACCATCGAATCGTGGCCAATTCCCCAGAGTTTCCGTGACATCCAGGTCTTCATCGGATTCTGCAATTTCTATAGACGTTTCATTCGAGACTTCTCCCGCATTGCAAGACCCCTAACCTCTCTGCTTAAAGGGAGCCAGAACGGTAGGAAACCCGGGAAAGTACAGCTTTCCAGAAGCGAAACGGCAGCATTCCGCCAGCTTATCGACGCCTTTAAGGCCGCCCCGCTGCTAAGGCATTTTAACCCAGCAAAACCTATCAGACTCGAAACTGATGCCTCAAAGTATGGCATGGCAGGGGTACTATCTCAGCCGGACGATATAAACGTCTACCATCCTGTGGCGTTTTGGTCCCGAAAGTTCTCCGAAACAGAGACTAATTACGCCACCCCTGATCAAGAACTGTTTGCAATTGTGTACTCATTCAAACACTGGCGTCACTACCTGGAAGGTAGCCGATACACTATCGAAGTGCTATCGGATCACGCTAATTTACAAGCATTTATGCGCCAACCCAAAATCAACGGGCGACAAGCCAGATGGTGTATGTCCCTTATTCCATTTGATTTCCTAATCAAGCACCGTTCAGGGAAGTCGAACCCTGCGGATGCACCATCTAGGTTATTTGAAAGGACTGGGGACGCCCAAGATCCTGACCTTTTGGCCCAGCTCCATCTGCGGATAGGTAGCGAAACGGTGCCTAAACTGCCTGGAAGCGCTGCGGCGGTCCAGAGTTTAAAATTAGATGACCTGATCAGTCATAAATCCCAATTTGAGGCCAGGGACGACGGAACTGTCCGGGGGGAACACCTACCTCAACTCCCGTACTGCGGTGAGCATGAATCAAGCGTTTGGGCTGTCTGGGAGGACCTTGCGAGGGACCAAAAGATACCCCAGTGTCGATTAGACATGTTGCAGGTCAAAGAGAGACCGCATGTTCTAGAGATATCGACAAGTGCCGATTTGATATCGGAAATCAGCCGAATCCAGGGCGAAGACCCTGAGACCCAGCGAAGAAAAGCTGCAATCACACAAGGATCCAAAGGATTCCAAGGATGGCACCTAAATGATGCCGATTTGGTCATGTTTCGCGACCGATTCTACATCCCAGCGGGAGAGAATCTGCGCCAGACCTTATTAAAATTATATCATGATGACCCGCTCGCAGGACATTTCGGAAGAAACCGAACAAGCCAATTATTGAAAAGGAAGTTCCATTGGATCAACCTTATAAAAGACGTGGAAGAATATGTCAAATCATGTGCCGTCTGCCAGGGTACTGCAACACCTCGTCATCGTCCATATGGAAGTCTTGAATCCCTACCAATCCCCAAAAGGCCCTTCTCAGAGCTAACAATGGATTTTATCACGGGAATACCACCCACAATCTTTAAGAAACAATACGTTGACGCAATTCTCGTAATCGTTGACCGATTCACGAAATATACCCTATTCTTCCCCGTTTCGACCACGATTAACTCCGCTGAACTGGCCGAGTTATTCCACACAGAGGTGGAATTGAAGTATGGCCCGCCCGACGGCATCATCTCCGATCGAGGCCCAGTTTTCACAAGCAAGTTCTGGTCCAAACTCTGCTTTATATCAAAAATCAAGCTACGCCTTTCGACAGCGTTTCACCCCCAAACCGATGGCCAAACGGAAAGGATGAACCAAGTAATCGAACAATATCTTCGAAATTTTGTGAATCAGGAGCAGACAAACTGGCCTACCCTGCTACAAACTGCCCAATTCGCTTGCAATAATGCGACTAGTGTAACGACTGGGACATCACCATATTACGCACTTCTAGGTTGGAACCCTGACTTCCATATCAGCGCTAAGGACAGCGCTCAGTCAAGGGAGGTCCCCGAAGCCACAGCAAGAGTTGAAAAGCTATCCCAAATCAGAGCAAAACTCCAGGAACACTGGCGAAACACTACTGAATCACACACGAAACACTATAATAAAGCACACAAAAAGCTCGAACTTCCCAAGAATAGTCTAGTGGCACTCTCAACAAAGAATCTCAGGCTCAAGATCCCATCGAAAAAGCTAGCTCCCCGCTTTATCGGCCCATTCCGAATCATTGACAAAGTAGGGCAACAAGCCTACCGCCTTGCACTTCCAGAGGAATACGACCGCATTCATAACGTCTTCCATATCTCCCTTCTCGAACCATGG
Organism: Penicillium sp. 91 TS-2023; assembly: GCA_030710325.1. Lineage (NCBI taxonomy): Eukaryota > Fungi > Ascomycota > Eurotiomycetes > Eurotiales > Aspergillaceae > Penicillium > Penicillium sp. 91 TS-2023. Next base: position 92,825 of record JARWGP010000006.1, read on the forward strand.
CATGAAAGGCCCCGAATCGGTACCAAACCGGCATCTTTTCCCCTTGCAGATGATGACCAGGAATGGGAAATTGAAGAAGTCAAAGACGAAGAAATACTCGATGATGAGACGCACTTTCTCGTGAAATGGAAGGACTGGCCCTCAGAATATAATCAATGGATCCCTGAATCAGGAATGGAGAATGCGCAGAAGGCAATCCAAGACTACAAGAAAAGAAAGAAACAAAGAACCATGTCATAGAATTCAATCTACGCACAGAGAAGGCCGAAAACATCACGAAACCCCATCGAAGATCAGCCGGAACGAAGCCGCAGATCGACTCGAAAGGGGCAATCAAAGCAAGAAAAACAAAAGACAAGAAACAGGCCCGAAACCCGAGTGAAAACCACCCGAAATCAGATCTCTTCGAGCTCGACAGGACAAGTCTCCACCACAAAGTCGAAACGCTCGGTCTCCGGATCCTCAGGGTCAGGATTACCCAAGTTATCTACGTCCAGGGGCCACGCCTCTACGCAGGCCGCTTTTACCTCCGCAATGAAGGCATGCTTGGCACCAAGCCAACCAACATACCCTTCATCGCCCAGCTCCAGGCGGTGCTGACGAGACTCGTGGAAACGAGCCCACTCCGCACGAGACGCTTGAGGAAGGGGGGCGGGGATGTACGTAGCCAAGTCAGCACGACGGGAAGCAAGATACTGCTGGTAACGGGTATGGGCATCCTACCGATTCGTTAGCGAAACAGTCCCGAAAAGAGCAAATCAAAACAAAAGAACCTACTGCCGTGGACTTCTTAGACCCGGTCAAACCGAAGTGCTTTCGGTGCATTTTCAGTACCGCATCGAAGGACAAACAGAGGCGAAGAGCGGCCTCAATCACCTCAAGACGAAAGTCGTCATCATCCCAGTCGAAGGCAGACTGGCGGTTGTCCTCCTCCCAGAACTCGGAAACCCACGCGAGGAGCGCACGGAGATCGGTGGCATCCCCCGTCATTCCTTTGTCGATCTAAGATAGACGAAACATTAGCGAAACTCCCCCGAAAGGAGGCCGAACCTACCTGTTCACAGGTGCCATTATTAGATGAGCAGTGGAGGCAGGAAAGCGCCGTAATGCCATCGAAAGTGCAGCTAAACTCCACCGGATTGGCAACGTCCATGTCCCATTTCGCCGTCTGCGAACGGAAACAAGTCATGCACCAGAGTCGAGTAGCGACGATGGGGTTCGCCCTAATGGGACGAGGAGGAGGCATGCGGGCGATTAAGCCCCGAAAGGGCAAGGAAATGGTAGTGGAAAGCGATCAAAACAAGGTCGAAGCGCGGTCAAAACAAGAGGTTGCGAAGTGCAAGAGAGAAAACGAGGGAGTGCTAGAAAAGTTGACCTTAAGGACGTTCTTTGTTTACGTTACGAATCACGCTATCAGATCACAACAAAGGACCACCGCACCCCATGACCACACTTTGTTTACATCTTGACGCAGCCTTGGTTCCTACCACTCGCTTATTATCTCTTTGTTATTTCTCCACGTCGTCGAGGTCGACTCCATTAAGAAGGAGGGAGATAATTGTTACGGCTTAACCCGGATGTTAGGGCATGATATCAGGGCAGACCGATATAGTGTCTAATCGTGCCCGATCTGACCCCGGAAAGCACCTGCATGACTCGCTAAGTCAGGGTTTAGCCCCCTCATGTATATAATTGTTGCACTTAAGGAACAAGATAGTTCCTTAAGGATTAGTCTTTGTCTATTCTACGTCTGAATTACACGTGACACCTTTGACCTTACCTAGTCCATCCTTTTACCTTAACACCGGGGGTGTCCCGGCATGCCGAGGCCCGGAGACTATTTTGCTTTAGAAAATAGGTTTCCCATTTTCTTGCATAACATATAATAGGTCTATTTAGTTATATTTATATTCTTATAAAAGTACTTAAATAGCCTAGGTCTATTCTCTATAAGATTCTAGTTAAGACTATAAGTAATCTACCCCTCCCGCTTATACTAAGCCTATATTTAAAGCTAATAGGATCCTATAGCTAAAGTAAGGATTAGTAGAATAAAAGATATCTTATAGATATCTATTAGACATCCTTAAGATATATTAATAATATTCTATATCTACTATAGATATATATAAAGATCCTTAATAAAAAGGAGACTTTATATCTATTCTTTAATCACTTAGGGAGCCCTACTAGCTCGCTAAATAGCCCTATTAATCCTATAGCTAAAATAGATATAATAGAATATTACTAATAACTATATAAGATTATCTCTAGATTAATATTAAGGATTAATCTTATAAAGATACTATACTAGACCTAGAAAGTATAAGTAGGCTATCTCCTAGACGCGCTTAAGACGTCTACTAATTAGGAGATCTCTTATTACTATACTACTTTAAGTCTATATTAAGGATAAGGGCCTAAAGCCTAATACTATAAATTATAGAGATATAAAATAGTATCTTTATTAGCTTCTTAATAAGAGTAAAAACCCGCTTAAAGAGGAGATAATATCTATATATTAAGTTAAGGTTTATAAATACTTAATAGAGAGTAATTACTTAGAAGAGATTAGAAAATAAAGATATCTAAAGGACGTCTAGAGGATATCTATAATAATCTAGATATCTCTTTTATAATCTAGAATCTACTAAGTAAAGATAATCTTCTTAATCCCTAAATCCTTTATATATTTATATACTATATTAATCTTAAATAATTAATACTTTTATAGAAGCTATACTTAAGAGATAAATAGATAGATAACTATAATCCTATCCTTATTATAGTAGATCTCTTAAATATAATCCTAGATAGATTAATAGATATCTACTAGATATCTACTAGACGTCTATTATTTAATTATCTTATCTTTATCTAGGGTTCTTTCTTAATCTTATAAATAAGCTTATTAATTAATTATCTAATAGGATAAGAGAGTAAATAACGCTTATAGAGGATTAATTATAGAATATTCTAATTAATAAAACTTTAGTAGATCTCTCTTAGACTTTAGTATTTTAAATCTTAATAGAACTAGTGTAGTTTAGGACTTAAAAGAAATTTTACTAAAAAAATATTAGTAGATATCTACTAGATATCTAGTAAGTATATATATCTAAAGTAAGCCCTAGGCAGTCTATATCCTTTATAATCTATATTAAGCTATTAATAACTATTCTTAGAGGATATATTTATAAGGAGGTAATAGGCTAGGTAAGAAGATAATAAAATAGAAGTAAGAGGTAAGTAAAATAAATATAAAATAATACTAAAATAAAGTTGATTTTAATACTATAGATCAATATAGTATATATTAATAATAAAACTAATTCTTATTATAGTATAACCTAATAGGGTCTATAAGGACCCGCTAAGACCGATAAGGAAGATCATAGGTATATAATCTTTAATTTATTTATCTATACGTCTAATCCTAATCCTAGTTATAGCTCCTTAAGCTATATCTTATATACTAGCTTACGCTAGTCTACTCACTATCTACTATCTGATTAATTAGAACCCTTCTAGATATAATCTAATCCTATTAATCTCCTCCTATTATAACCCCGCTAGTCCGCACCCTAATAATTCTTAAGGAAGGAAGAATATAGATTATTCTTCTTCCTTGAGTATTCTATAGATATAAGGTCTAGATTATAGTATAATAATTATAATATACTTACCTTGTATAAGAGCCAGTTATATAGAGCTTATATATAAGATTTATAGATATTTATAGCATATTCTAGATCCTTATAGATTATATATATAAATATGACGGATTTGGTACCTTTCTAGAAAAGGTATAGAATATGGTTTATGCCTGGATATATACCTAGACACATACCTAATCCCAGGGGCGGTCCCTGGCTTATTAAGGCTCGTATATCTTATCTTAAGGACTGTCCCTGGCATGCTCGTGCTTGGATATATGCTCGGATACGAGCCTGGAGATCTACTTGCTCGGGTGGTGGTCCCAGGGGTATCCCGGTGTTAAGGAGTCAGCCTGGGTCACCTGCTCTCCCACGTAGGCCAAAAAGACCACTATATCCGCGCTCAGCGGATATGACCCAGGACCCAATATATATAGTAGCGCAACCTTTGTTATATCATAACAATTATACCTCCCTTCCAAGGGGGCGTGTCCTCACGCCCGTAGGTCGTGGAAGTAACCGATTTTCTTCAGTGAAGGGCTAATCTCGAACCCCATCACGCTTCACAAGGCGTGGTAATACGTACTAGGCCGTGCCTATATACGTTCTCAGCTATATATATTGTAGGCCCCCAAGCGTATATCAGGGAACGGGGTACCCGTAGGAGCGGGGTCGGCCGTCCTTAATATTTCTTGTCAGCCCTGGCCGGGATTCGAACTCTCGACCTCCCGGTTGGTAGACCGCTGAGCGCGGATATAATTGTTAAGGAGTCAGCCTGGGTCACCTGCTCTGAGCGCGGATATAATTGTTAAGGAGTCAGCCTGGGTCACCTGCTCTCCCACGTAGGCCAAAAAGACCACTATATCCGCGCTTAGCGGATATGACCCAGGACCCAATATATATAGTAGCGCAACCTTTGTTATATCATAACACCCGGCATGCCGAGGCCTAGAGACTATTTTGCTTTAGAAAATAGGTTTCCTATTTTCTTGTATAATAATATTAATAATAGTAATAGATATATATATATTCCCTAAGAGAGAAAAATAAAGAATAGATATCTAATAAGGTCCTTTAGAATAAGCTAATAGAACTTAACCTTATAAGTCTTCTTCCTAAGCCTTCCTTTATCTTAAAGATAGGTAAAATCTAGAGATATTTAGTAGATATCTAAGGGGTATTAATTAAGATTTTACTTATTATAGTATATAGACTTTTATTATTTAGATTTAATAGCACTATAATCCGTAATTAACTACTTAATATCTTAATTATAAAGCTTATATATATAATTAATATTAATAGAACTATCTCTTATAAGAGAACGACTCTAATAATATATAAAACTATTAGAAGTAATAGCCTAGTAATTAATAGACTAGATATACTTACTATCTACTATAGAGTATAGATAATAGAAGAGCTATAGTTTATAGTACCCCTATTATTATTCCTTATAGCTTATACCCTTATTAAACCTAGTCTTAATAGTATTAAGCTAGCTAAAAATAATTAGTAGATATCTAGTAGCTATCTAGAGGATATCTAAAGGATATAAACTTATATATATATTCCTTATTTTATTTTATCCCGCTCTAGCTAGTTTAACTAACTCCTAATACCTTAATATACTTAAAAAGAGCTTTATTAGTAATATTATAGATTATAGTCTATAACTCTACTATAATATATTAATAAAGCTTAATCCTATTATAATAAGAGAGTAAATACTTATATAGAGTACTTCTACTAAAAAAGCTCTTACTATAATAGATATATCTATTATATACTTAAGTTATAGTAGTTTATAGCTAATAAATATTTAGTAGACGCTATATAGATATCTAGAGACTATTTAATGAATATTATTTATACTTCTAATCTATTAAGTAATAGACTTCCTAGATATATCCTTAATCTCTATAATATAGATATAGCCCTCTAGATAGGTATTAGGATACTTAGATAGTATTACGGACCCCTGCAAGACAGCACCTTATAGGGACGCTAGCCTAATGAGCGGGTTAACTGAGAACTAACCAAAGTACAGGCGGAGAAACAAGGACTAAGTCACGTGTAGCTACAAGAACCTAACGGGCCCCCGGGCCAGAAGACGTTCTACTCTTATCTCATAAACGCTTCTTAAGCACTCCCGGAGTAGGCGGGTCGGGACGACCAATAAGTAGTAAGGAACTAGGAAACGGCTACTAAATTACTAGCATAAAGATTACGCCGTAACACTAGTTCACGGTAACTATTAACACGTGACTACCCTATCTTATCGGTAGGATAGGATCCTATCCTAATAATAGGATAGGAATATCAAGAGGACTAGGTATATAAGGACAGTCACTACTATATATATATTTAGTCTTCGCGTTTAATTATATATTATTACTTAGAATCTATAGTTCTAGCTTCACACTTATTTTATACTTAAGATAACCACCCTACTAGGAGAGATATACTTAGTCTCTTATTACTTAATATAGATCCTAAGTATAGCTTAACTAGGCGTTACTATCTAATATTACTTAATAAGAGTCTATTCTATAGATCCAAGCCCATATAAGGCCTAATAATAACAGTACGATTACGACTAAGACTTAAGAACGAGCCTCAACATATATATACGACTACTATAAGCGATACTTACTATAACTAGTTAGCACCGCGTAATATATTAAATACCCTATCTTTACGAAATTAACCCATAAAAATAGTATTAATATTATATCTTCTAGTAAAATAACGGCGAAGACGAAGTATAAGTAGGATAACTAGGAAGATAAGAAAGAAGCCTAGATTAATAAACTATAGCGTAATCTTATAGCTATTATAGCGTAACTTAACGCCCTTAGAGGAAACTATAATAGTTACTCCGCTAGTATAAAAGACTATCTTAAATAACTTTATACCTAGATTATAGCCTTAGCGCCCGCCTTAGTAGTGTTAGTTATTAAGCTCCCGAAGGCTAAGCCCTTTAATAGAATAAGATCTAAGCTAAGAGGGTTCCTTACTTAGATAAGAATATATCTAGATATAAATAGAGCACAATTAACTAACGAAGAGAACAAAGTCATCTTCGTGTTAACCCATCTTCGCGGATAAGTATAGGACTAATTCGAAGTTTATATTCGCGAATATTATAAGAAAGCACGAGAAGAATAGAGTACCGCGACAACAGATATCTTCGCTAGTTATAGCAATTTTATCACCTATATAACTAAGATATTTAGAGAAATTAACGTAACTATTAACGCCGAGCGAAAGTTAGCAGCACTCTACTAGACCACCTCTATAGCCGCGTATACCACGTAATTTATATAAATAGCAGCCGTGCTAGGATAGGATAATTACGCCCTTATTCCGCGGTTTATAGAAGGATTAAAATCCTATATTAAGAATAAGCTCGCGCGAATTAATCGACTAAAGATAATAACAGATCTTATTAATTAGATAACTCGATTCGACAATCAATACTTTAATCAATAATAAGAAAAGAAAGAGATTAAGTAATAGCGAAAGAACCCTAGCCAAGGAAATAGATTCTAGCTATAAAGCTATAATTATAGGACACTAAAGTAAGATAACTATAGCCTATAACTAATAGAGCTTAATATAGTAAGACTCCCTAAAGAAGAATAAAAAAGACGCAGAAACAGTAATCTATATTTTAAATATAGGAAACTAGAATACTAGATTAAGGACTACTAAAGTAAAGAGTAGCTAGCGTAATAACTTAGAGCCACTTAAGAGCGAGGGGGCTATAACAAGCTATAATAGCTATACACTATCTAGTAGCTAGAAGAAACCAAAGGATAAATACCTAGCGAAGATAATAGGTAGGACTAGGAAATATATACTAATACCGTCACTAACGAAAACGCTATCAACAATACAATCCGCGAATAGGACGAGATTATAGAGAAACTCTAGAACACTAATAATAAGGCCGAAGTACTAAGCCCTATAGAGAAATTCCTAGAAATAGACTAGAAGAATAATAACACAAAAATCAAAAGTTAAGGATAGACTTAGTATAGAGACTAGAATAATATTAGCTCCTAGGATCTAGTAATATAGGAGCTAGGACCTAAGGAAACGGTCGTTAAGAACAGATTATATAACTACCTAGGACCTATAGATAGGAACCTAAGAGCGGGTCGGCTCTTAGGAATAGACCCTACTAACCTAGGACCTATAACTAAAACCTAAGGAGCTATAGAGTCCTAAGATAATAATTATAGAGCTCTAGGAACTATATAATAGATCACACCCTAAGAATCTCCTAAGGAATAAAAATACGAAGTTATATTTTAAGATAACCTCCTCAACAAGCTTATACAAAACGTAAGTGCTAACGATAATACGTCTATATATAATAAAGACCGCTAACCTATAAGAAAGGGAAAGACACGGATATATAGATAATAACGCCTTATAGCTATATAATAGAGAGCACACCTAAAGGTAGAAGTAAGTATCCTACTCAAAATAGTTAGGGTATTAGTTAATTTAGGAGTATATAAGAACTTTATAGACCTAAGATATATTTAAAGACTATAGGCACTATAGACTAAGAAACTAAAGGATACGCCTATTATCAGATTAAACGGAGAACCATTAGGACCAAGGATTATATATAAAACTCAACCCTAACTAATAATTATCGGAAATCACTTTAAAATTATTAGTTTCGATATCACACCTATTAGCGGATATAATATAATATTAGAAATACTATAGTTACGGAACTATAACCCTACTATTATATAGAATATAGGAATAGTATAATTTAACGGCTATAACTATAGATAGATAGAAAGATAGTAGATAAATAAAACAAGAGAACCTATAAAGGACCTTAGCATAGGAGTAAGTAATCCTAAGGATACACTAAGATAGATAAATATACCTCTACTAAAGGTAATAGGCCAACGGCCTATAGATATAAGCGTTATTAGGAATCTAGAATAGAGACTAAATATATCGGACGATAAGCTTAAAGAATATATTATAGTATATAAAGAATTAATAGCCTTCTATATAATAGGAGAAGGAGTACTAGAACTACTAGAAGAGTACCACAAGTTCTAGGACGTGTTTACACTACTACTAATAGACTAGCTACTAGAGCATAGACCTTATAATTATAAAATTAACCTTATAGAGAGTAAGAAACCGACCTATATAAAGATTTACTAGTTATCTAAGAAGGAGTCTTAGGTACTAAAGGAATATATTAAGATAAACCTAAAGAAAGGATATATTAGACACTTAATATTATTAGTAGAATACCTAATCCTATTTATACTAAAAAAAGACAGAAGTCTACAGTTATATATAGACTACTAATAACTAAACTTAATCATAAAGAAAGACCGATATCTACTACCACTAATCTAAGAGATCTAGGACCAGATCTATAGAGCTAAGTATTTCTCTAAGTTTAATATTATAGAAGCGTATAATCACCTTTATATTAAATTAGGATATAAGTGGAAAATAGCCTTCTAAACTAAATTCAGATACTATAAATATATAATAATACTATTTAGGCTTACTAATATACTAGTATCGTTCTAACGCTTTATCTTTAGTATATTAGAAGAATACCTTAATATATTTATAGTAGTATACCTAGATAATATTCTTATATTCTCAAAGACTCTAGAGGAGCATCGAGAACATAATAGGAAAGTACTTCTAAAGCTATAAGAGGCTAAAGTAACTCTTAAACTTAAGAAGTACGAATTCTACATATAAGAAACAGGGTTTCTAGGGTATATTATTAGTAGTAATAAGTTTAGTATAAAAGAAGAGAAGATTCAAAGCGTCCTAGAGTAGCCATAACCGAAGAATCTTAAGGAAGTATAATAGTTTTTAGGCCTATATAACTACTATTAAAGAAGTATAGATAGCTTTAGAAAAGTAGCTATAGGACTTAATAAACTTACTAGGAAAGATTAGAAATAGGAATAGACTAAGGAAGCGAACTAATCGTTTAACGAACTAAAGTAACTATTTAAAGAAAGACCTATTCTCTATATATTTAACCTAGAACTACTAATCATAATAGAAACCAATATATTAGACTACGCCCTAGGGGTAAGAATAACCTAAGACGTGGTTATTAATAATATAGGAGGACCTAAGATAGTCGCCTTTTAGTTACGGAAAATAATATAAGCTAAGCTTAACTACGATATCTATAATAAAGAACTACTAGCTATAGTATTAGTATTTAAAGTCTAGAGACCGTACTTAAAAGGAGTAAAATACTAGGTTTTAGTTAAATCAGACTATAAGAACCATATATTCTTCACGATAATAAAAGAACTTATAAGAAGGTAAGCGCGATAGGCCGAAACCCTTATATAATACAACTATAAGATCGAATACTATAATAGAAAAGCTAATAGCTAAGTAGATATACTTAGCCATAGACTAGATTATAAAAAAAGGGTTAAAGAAGCTATACTAGCTATATTAGTTATAGATAGATAAGGAAACCTAATTTATAATTATTAAACCCTCGCTATAACTAGCGAATTATAGGATAATACCTAGCTATAATAAATTAAAGAAGTAACCGCTAAAGACGAAGCCTTATAGTAGATACTTAATAATAAAAATAGAAAAGCAATCCTAGATAATAGAATATTACTTATATATAGACTCGTCTATATTCCTAGATTAATATAAAGTAAAATTATCTAGAAATATCACGATAAACCTACTAAAGGACACCTAGGGATTAAGAAGATAGTAGAATTAATCACTTACTACTTCTTTATCCTAGGACTATACTAGAAAGTCCGAAAATATATTAGAAAATACGACACATATCTACAAGATAAGCTAATAAGATACCTACTATATAGAGAGATATAGATCTCCGAAATACCTAAGAAACTATAGGAATAGATTATAATAGACTTCGTTATAAAACTACTAAAGTTAGAAGGAAATAATATAATTATAGTAATTATAGATAAGCTAACTAAATACACATATATAATCCTAACCACAGAAAAGATTAACGCTAAATAGATAGCCTTAATCCTAATTAGAAATATATTCACTAATCACGGATCGCCTAGGCGAATCATATCTAACTAAGATAAATTATTTACTTTAAATATATAGTATTCGTTCGCGGATATAATTAGTATTAAGTATAGACTCTCTACTATATACCATCCATAAACTAACAGCTAGATAGAGAGAATAAACCAAACCATAGAGTAATACCTACAGTATTACATAAACTACTAGTAGGATAACTAGTCAGAATTACTACTAATTATATAATTTTCGTATAATAATATAATACACGCGATACCGAAAGAATTACTATTCTTCGCGAATTATAGATATAATCCTAAAATCATTAGAGAACCAATAGATAACTATATAGTAGTAGAATTATCGCGGATTCTAGCTATAAAGATTAAATAACTATATCTCTAAATATTACGGGACATTAAGTTTACCAACTTATAGGCAAAAGGATACTATAATAAAAACCATAGGGAGGGACTAAAGCTAAAAAAGGGGGAGAAAGTATACCTCTTATAACGAAATATCAAAACCAAACGACTAAGCGATAAACTCAACTATAAATAACTAGGACCTTTTATAATCGAAGATAAAACAGAACCCGTAAACTATAAACTAAGATTACTAGAGAGTATAAATAGGATTTACCTAGTTTTTTATATTTCGCTATTAGAAAAAGCACTAGATAACATAAAAATCGCTATAAACATAGAAATCGAGAACGCTAATAAAGATAAATATAAAGTTAAGGAAATCCTAGTAGATAGATAGCATAATAATTAATAATAGCTCTTAGTAAAATAGTAAGAATACCCTACCTTAGAAAATATATAAGAATCTATTAAGAATTTAAGGGGCTACTACTAGCTAGTTTAATAGTACTACTATATAGCGAAAAAGACCTATAGGGGACGCTAGCTAAGAAAGCGTTAAAGTTAACGCTTATCTAATTACTTAAGAATAAAGGGTTAACTAACGCTATTATCTAGATTAGAGTAATATTATCAAACATAGCCATAAGAATCTAAGGATTCTTAGTAATAAGACTAGAATACTTAAATATAGCCTAAGTAATCTTCGCTTCACGATCTTTTTAATTAACCTTAACACGCTCTTTTTCGAGGCGATCTAACTCTTCTTTTTCATAACGCTTAAGCTCTTCTAGCTTAGTAATCTCTTTATAGTTATAAGTAATAAAGTCGCCCGCGCGCTTCTTTAACAGCTTCTTTTATTTATATAAGCGAGCTAGTTTAGCTAATATCTCCTATTAGGCTAGTAGAATAGCCTCCTCCTTATCTTCTAAGGAAGACTAAGACTATAAAAAGCGCCGCTATTTAGTATTAATAAATAACTCCTTAGGTATCTCGCACTTAATAGAGCCACTAGCTTAATTATAACTAATATAATAGTAAGAATAGTTAGAACAAATACACGTTTTATTCTAAGTAATATAACGGTAGCAAGAAATAAGGGATTTAAAGCCTTTATACTTAATTAGTTAATAAAGCTTATAACTAGAGACACTAGAGGAAGATATATTTAATAAAATATAAGGATAATAAATAGAAAAGTAAAGACCGTACTTATCTAAGGGGGGGTAGTAGTTATTAAGGAATCTTTAGGGATAAAAACCCAAGAAAGAAGGGGATAATATTACGGACCCCTATAAGATAGTACCTTATAAGGACGCTAGCCTAATAAGCGGGTTAACTAAGAACTAACCAAAATATAGGTGGAGAAATAAGGACTAAGTCACGTACAGCTACAAGAACCTAATAAGCCCCTAGACTAGAAGACGTTCTACTCTCACCTCATAAACGCTCCCTAAGTACTCCTAGAGTAGGCAGGTCGGGACGACCAATAAGCAGTAAGGAACTAGGAAACGGCTACTAAATTACTAGTATAAAGATTACGCCACAACACTAGTTCACAGTAACTATTAATATATAACTACCCCATCCTATTAGTAGGATAGGATCCCATCCTAATAATAGGATAGGAATATTAGGAGGACTAGGTATATAAGGACAGTCACTACCATATATATATTTAGTCTTCGCGTTTAATTATATATTATTACTTAGAACCTATAGTTCTAGCTTCACACTTATTTCGTACTTAAGACAACCACCCTACTAGGAGAGGTATACTTAGTCTCTTATTACTTAACACAGATCCTAAGTATAGCTTAACTAGGCGCTACTATCTAGCACTACCTAATAAGAGTCTATTCTATAGATCTGAGCCCGTGTAAGGCCTAACGGTAACGGTACGATTGCGACTGAGACTTGAGGACGAGCCTCGACGTACGTATATAACCACTACGAGCGATACTCACTATGACCAGTTAGCACCGCGTAATAGATAGACTCTATATAAACTTAATAGTATATATAGAGAGACTTCCTCGTTTTATACTAGTAAGTATAGTAAATAGGGATATTAGATTAGTTAGGCTAGCCTAGAAAGATAATTAATAGACACCTAATAGACGTCTAGTAGACATCTAGTATACGCCTAGAATAACACCTACTTCTATATCCTTATCTTCCTCCCTTAGTTCCCTTAGGAATTTATCGTATAACCTTACTATTTAGTCCATCATAAAGTCTAACTTTATACTAAGTAGGACTAATAGAAGAAAAGAAATTGGCAAATTTACAGTGTGAAAAATCTCTATTCTCGCTTCCAAATCACGTGCGTCTAGCCTATTAAGGTATATTAACCCGGTATCTCGGCCGGACTATTGGCTTCTTCCAGGCCGGATTAGGCTTAGTATAGAGTACAGAGTCCCACTTTCAAGAGTACGTTATACACTTGCACTCACGCAGAGATAAGTATTGGTTGGTATGATGAGAATGGAGACAAGTGGGGAGTAGGGGTGTGGGAAATGACTTGATTGGTTCGGAGGACGAGAGCGAGAGAACTAGGGAAAACAAGCAAATTCTGTCAGACACTACTACCTATTTCAGATGCGCGGTGGACACGGCAATGGTGTTTAGGGGTGCGCCACTCTCTTGGTATTTAGTTCGTATCGCATTTCATCCAATCGGCATAGGTATTCCTAGGGGTAATCTATGCCCAAGGTCGTGTGAAAATCTCAACAGTTCACGATGACTACTATAATGTCTTTATGACATGACGCAAGCAAAGGGACCTTGAGGAGCCAATGCTTCTGCAAACAAAGATAGTCCATTATCCTAATGATTTTGCCGAGGTCTGTAGCATAAGACAGCGTGTAGGGGTTTTGATGGAGGATTTTTTCCCCCCAAGTTTTAAACCGACATGCTATGCGGGACGCTGCCCTCAAGGTCCTCACCATGAAATGTATAACTTGAAGAACCTGGACTGTCCTATTTCCGCCTCCATTATTACACACCTTTTTATTCAAGCAGCCATGTCTTCCTCGTTTGATCCTTACAACGTGAACCTGAGCTCGGTTGATTTCGTCGAGGTGGTCTGTTGGGTCCAAAATTTGGGAAATGACTACAATGGCATGCTTGGTGCTCGGATTTCTTCCATTTTTGTAATATTTGCGGTGTCCACTGCGGTCACCTTCTTTCCTGTGATCGCGAAAAGAGTCCCGCGGCTGAAGACCCCCCTCTATGTGTATCTGTTTGCTCGCTACTTCGGTACAGGTGTGATCATTGCCACAGCATTCGTTCATTTGTTGGATCCTGCCTACTCAGAGATTGGGCCCAACAGCTGTGTCGGAATGACGGGCCACTGGGCAGAATACTCTTGGCCCCCTGCCATTGCACTGACGTCGACGGTTGTTGTGTTTCTCATGGACTTTGGCGCAGAGTTGTATGTTGAGTCAAAATATGGGATCCAGAATGAGCCGATGCTGGGCATTGTTCAAGAGACACACGAACACCAAGCCTCTGAGGAGGGTCAAACTACGTCGCTCGAGACGAAGCAGGACTCGGCATGGGACACTCAAGACTTTTCGGATTCTGCGGCAGCAGAGAGATCGTTCCGGCAACAGATAGCTGCACTCCTCATTCTTGAATTTGGTGTCATTTTCCATTCGGTGATCATCGGCCTGAACCTTGGAGTTGTCGGCAGCGAATTCACAACTTTGTACCCCGTGCTTGTGTTCCACCAGAGCTTCGAAGGATTGGGAATTGGCGCCAGAATGTCCGCTATTCCTTTCAAGCGGAGCAGCTGGCTTCCTTGGATCCTATGCATGTTGTACGGGTTAACCACGCCCATTTCCATTGCAATCGGACTCGGCTTGCGAACAACATACGACCCTAATTCGAATACCGCAAACATAGTGTCTGGACTCCTCGACTCGATCTCTGCCGGTATTCTAATCTACACCGGGCTTGTTGAACTGCTAGCTCGGGACTTTTTGTTTGATCCTTGCCGCACGAACAACAAGAAGCGCCTGGCATTCATGACTGCATGCACAGTGCTCGGGGCTGGAATCATGGCGCTTATCGGCAAATGGGCATAGTCTTTTCACTCTCGTCGCTAGGCTGATTGACAAAATCCACGAAGTTCTCTGACGGTAGACACACTGTTTAGGGATTACTAGTTAATTGGTATAGCACCTGCTATATCACTACCCACCCTCCACCACATTCGCACTGTGTGGTATAAGATATGCAAAGATTCGTGTAATTAACACTTTTTGGTCAATATCAATTTTTACCTGTATTTGTCTTTCACATCTTTGTCCAGTCTGGTGACACATAGTCGACTTTCTTAGCCTGGCTTGCGAGGGCAGCCAGGCTTAAGTATTATCTGTATTTAGCTATCTAAGAAGAATTGTCTTGTATTAGTAATAATATAAAGAGGGGAATACATATTAACAGTATTGTTAAGATCTATGCGTTAGTCTAGTAGTATAAAATAATAATATAAGCTACTATAGATCATATAAGAGTATGGGGCGGGTCAGACCATATATAGGTTAGGGCATATTTAGTAGAATGTAAAAGATATCTCTACTGAGCAAGTAAAATGTCTGCCACGGCTTCTGCAAAGGTGTACATAGGCGCCTGGTAATGACCCGCCAGTGGCACAGGAAGCACGCTAGAATCGCAAACTCGAAGATTCCGAACCCCCTTAACCCGACACTGAGTGTCTACCACGGTACCCATCGCAGCCGTGCCTCCATTTTGGAAAAAGCTACTCCCCACGATCTGCACCCGTCGGTCCAAGTCCGAATCACTGCATGCGCTGGTCAATGGCTCATGTCCTGGTGGCGGTGTCTCGCCCTCGATAACTTCCCGTGCAGAATCAGTTTCCATTACCCGCAGGGCGAGTCGCATACCCGCGCGCATCGCGGCACGATCTGTCTCTGTGGCGAGATATCTCGGATCCAGTACTGGGTCAGCCATAGGATTGGCGTTCGCGAGCGTGATACTGCCTCGACTAGTTGGTAGAAGTAGGACCACGGGACTGCTGATTTGGTTCCCGTCCATAGGGACGCGAAAGTCGGAACCACCACCGGCAATTGGTGCGTAGGCTACCATCAGCTCTACATTGCCTCGAGGTTCCTGAAGATATGGATCTTTCGCGTCGATCTTATCTGTCTGTCCGGCCTTGATGAGCTCCGCATGGGGGGTAGGAACTGTTGCGATCCATTCCATTGGGTTGCCGTGCCGAAACTCGGCTTTATTAAAGCCTGGAGAGCCAAGTGCGTATCCCTTCTCGGGGGTCTTTAGTTTCCAGAACAACGTTGCCGAGATTTTATCGATTCCGACAGGTAGATCTGCAATAGTTGAGATATTGTGTTTTGCGAGGTGGAATTTGGGTCCAATGCCAGACAGCATTAGCAGCTGAGGTGTTTTGAGAGCACCGCATGTGACCAACGCTTCTCTTGTTGCCATGTATTGAGTCCCATTGGTCAGCGTGATACCTGTAGCTGTTTTAGAGTCATCGAAATTCACTGGCGCGATAACGGAGTCTGTTAAAACCGTCGCCTTTGAAAGATCGTAGGCTTTGCTGGCCGGTTGTCGGAGAGCATTCTTCCAGTTCTCCGTGAACGGGCCAAAGCCAAAGGGATTACCACCATTGGTATCTGGATTGTACTCCAGACCAGCAGCAAGCATTGCCTCGCGGATATATTCTCGTAGCGGGTAGATCCGAGCCGCAGCCGTTGTCCCGATTGGGCCACTGAACCCGTACTTGTCGGGACTGCCGGTCGGATCGTGGTGGGTCTGTGTTGCCTTGAAATATTTGAGCATACTCGCGTAGTTCCACCGCTCGTCCCCGACTATCTTCGCCCAGGAGTCATAGTCGACTGAATGACCCCGGGTCCATAGACTGTAGTTAATGCCACTGGAACCCGACAACAGTTTCTCCATTTGAACAGACGTCTCTGTGACGCAGACGCCAGCTTTGGATCTCAGATCGGCTGCAGTCTCCCTCCACACCCCGAAAAGTGTAATGCTCTACGCTGCCTGGGCATTGAGTCTCTAATCACACACGGCATCTAGGTCAGTAAATATGGCGATGCCCATTTCAGGAGGAGAGATTTCGGCGACAGGGATTGAAAGTCCTGATGGACCTACTCTTGCTGTTTTCCCTCAAGCTGTGGTTGTCAGTCCCGAAAATTCTTCATTGGAGCTATTACTGTCCATAAATACGAATGTCTGGGAAATAACCAAGCACTCGCAGCGTGGTATCCGAGGAACTCGAGCGGCTTCTGGCCACCAGGGAGGCTCTGCTCCATAAGACAGGAATATAGAGGTTCTTTCATACCCTGAATATAGAGAGCTGTAGAGCTTATATCTAGTGGAAGTTACATTAAGTGGAACCTACTTCTAGTTGCTGATAATCTTAGTATTTGAAACTATGTGTCTGAGTTCTACATGTCAATAAGTATATTATAGGAAAGATATAAAACTCAGCTCTAATCCCGATCTATAGAGAGCGGGGTAGAATGATCTTTATTCAATATTATAGGAGTTCAATCTTGACTATATACAGAAAATTAGAGTTTAGGTATAAGGTATATGCTGTATTTCCTTAGTTTTGCCAATGAAATCGACATAAATATAGTTCATGACCAGTTCTGATATTTAGACCTGATTATTTATTAAAGATTGAAAGGATGAGGGTTTGCCGAGATGAAATTACTTTTACTTGATCGCCCTTCCTAATTAAGGCAGCTTACCTTGATTTGAAACTCACTTTTCCGCCCGTCCAAGTTCTGCCACCCTTGCTCCACGATGATAGGTGGTTCATTTTACCCGGATACCCATTTTTCTACGGTTCCTTTCTATGGAGGCTGACGGTCTAGTAACCAGGTTTTGTTGTGGTATTCTGCCGCTTGTAACTGTAAATCTTTTCGGCCTTAGCCATAGAGGAATTATCGCCGTGGATGGGCGTTCAGCACCCGCGTCATCACGTAACCAACCCATCATAGTGGCATTAATTGCCCCATCACTGACATCACCCTTACCAAAGCACGCCATTGATTTTATGGTTGTGGTAGACGTTTACCTTGAATTGCACTGAAACTGCGGGCGGACAATAAATAGTTATAATATTTCCAGCAAGCTCTTCTAGTCATGACATCAACATTACCGATACTGGACATGGTCAGTTAGTTATAGCAGCTGAAAATTCAGTGGCTTTGATTGGAGAAAGAAAGTAAACAAGGTTCACAGCGCTGAAGTTTCCTAAAAGCAGGTCTGCTCAAGGCAATAGATTCGCATGACCATAAATCAAACCCAATGTGACCCCAAGGCGCTTTGCAAAATGAGTTATAGATTCTCAAATCAGATTTCTTACTTGAGAACGGATCACCCGTCTTAATAATAGTGCTCACCAGTGTACTGTGACTGAAAGTATGCATCAGCCTGGCGATAGCTCTGACTCCCAGCCCTCCCTTGAACAACGTCTTGAATACACATTCCAAGACGAAGATCCCAGAAACTGCCCCCCGTATTCCCAGCGGTCGCTAGAGGAATTTGGGGAGATAAAGTGGCGCGCCCATTGCCAGTGTGGCAAGGTATCATACAAGTTGAGACGCGAGCGACCGTTGAAGGCGAAGTTCTGCCATTGTCGCGGGTGCCAGGTTATGCACGGCGCACCCTTCCAATGGGCAGCCATCTTCCCGAAGGAGGACGTGCGATTTGATAACGGAACAAGTGGTCTGTCATTCTATGCCGCTCGAGAGAAAAATACAAAATACCAAACGCCCACCAAAGTTTCTTGCGCGGTTTGTGGGACTCCGATCATGGATGAAGGGCGCAACATGTGCCTATTGTTTCCGCAATTGATTGACTTTTCCAATTCACCGGAGGAGCAACGGGAGCGAGTTGCAACGTTTTTACCATCGTAAGTATCATGTCGTGTCTTACTGGGATATTTCGTCTGATAATGATAATAAGGTGCCACATCTTCTATGAATATCGGTTGCGGGATATTCATGATGGGATCCCTAAGTGGAAGGGGATTGACGAGGAGAGCGAACGTCTGGATGACAGTGGAAGGCCTCTGGAGGATTCAGGCGAGTAAGTTAGCTTTCGAGTGCCAACCGAGGAAACTTTACAAGTGCCGGTGCTTTTATTTTCAAAACCGCCTTTAACTGATACATATTTGACGATTAATATATGGATTCAAAAGCCAAGATTTAGTGCGACTTAATAATTTACAGCCTATTTAGATACGGAGAAGCATGGTTTTGATTACGCGCAAGTAACAACGCATGGCCATCCTAAGCAATTTGCTTTCGAATTCAACGGTAACCAGAAGATTAAAAGGAAAACTCCTCCACCTGGCGAAAGATGATGAGTTTCGGCAAACGACGCCTAGTCGACTTGTCATCGGTTATAAAGCGGTCGAGCTACAGATAATAACACCAATCTTTGGGTGTAGAATATATTCTAGTTAAACACTGTGCTTCGATAAATAATAGGGAAAATTCCTGAATCTCTATTCTTAGACTCCGCCCTGCTAGTATCACTCATGCCTATATCATTCTTTTTGGTGATGTTTGCTTCCTCTGCTTTAGCCAATTATTGAATATATTATTCAGGAAATGGATAGTATATACTACTGTTAATATTATGAGGGTTTGTGCCTTATTGTCTTAGCTTTCTCTAATTTTGACGTTATTGAATTATTTAGGGCTTAATATACCCATCTATATCACCGTCTCTATCCTTGTAGTGTTGTTTGATGGGATTTTGCGAACTTCTGTATGATCAAAATGCTAATAGATTTTTGGCTTATCAAAAAGCCTCCCTTTATATAGCATTTTTCTAAAGCACTTGTGAGGTATGATTTATTTTATTATAATAATATGGCTATGACAGCGTGATATGAATATTGATACTAAGATATTCACTATGTAGATTGCGCTGGCTTTTATCAGACATAGGTTCGTTGGCTTCTTGCATGCGTATATATACCTAGCCACCTGCATATGTTGGTTATACAAAAAAAGAGAAATTAAGTAAACGAATGGAGACTTCTTTCTTTGAAGATTCTTCGATCAAATACAAGCGGGAATATAGATTAATGTAAGGTTCAAGATGAAACTTATGATCAATATGAATCCTTTTTTGATTAAGCTCTTAATCACTCTTTTGATCACGCTTTTCTTCAAAGAGCAAGTCTGGTCCATCCACGGATGCAAGGGGTATTTTATACGCGATAAATCGGACAGTTGATTCTCAAATCATGATAGCTGTTCTTAGTAGCTCGCTGAACGAATGTGAAATTACAAGCTTGACTACAGCCATGATCTACATGTCCGAGCGCGACTTGGAGCAGGACCTCAGGGATATTACTAACATAAATGGAAATATTAGCCAAACTTCATTCTCGAGGGGTTTCCAGCATTCCATTCCTCGACTAAAAGATACATAACTGTGCCATCACCGGACCCTTGCTGGAGTCCTCCCGCGTCAGACGTCATGATGAGTTAAGAGAACACCAGATATGGAAAACCACCCACCAATTATAACCATGAAGTATTTACTCATTTTATCGCTGGCCTACTTGCAACTTAAGTATTGCGCCATGTCCTTTACAACTTACAACCTCACATTTCTCTCTTCCACAACCTGGCACTGATCATCAGAATTTGTACCTACACAATGGCCCACCGACCTAGTGCTCAAGGAGCAGCTTCATCGACGAATAAAGTCCCGAAATTGGTTTCAACTATTTCGGTCACACGCTCAGCATCATATCCTACTCTTGCTTCCGATGCTTCGCAGAAGGCTACGAAAACCAAAGGTCTGAACGGGCGAAATCTAGATTACCGTCAACAACTTAAGACGGCTTCGACCGAGCTTCTGAATGATGATAGAGTGGAATCGGGATCGAAAGCAGGGAGGTCCCTACAGAACGTTCTTATGGAAACCGAGCGTCGATTAAGGGAGCAGCGGAGGGCCTCTCTTCGTATGAAGGGTCCCAAATGAGCGGTGTTGCTGTTATGTACTCATAGATCAATTCTCCGATATTGGTTTCAGTTAGTCGTGGCTCTTTTTCAGAGCCATTTCCCGCCAAGTCTAATGTGCTGGCTTATCTTTACCGCCGCATACTCTGGCTTGCCCTCAAATTTCTACAAACTGATAACGGGTTCTGATTCTCTACCACATGGTGATCTCTTTGCGTTTTTTCGTAATCTGTAGTGGGATCTTTGGGGCTTTTTGCTCAAACAGGATGCAGACTTCGTTGCGCATCGCCAAAGCTGATCTTGACACGTAGCCATACCGCGTATGTTTGGCTTAGATACTTTCCGGCCAAGTCATCTTTAGTCTTCTATCGATTTGACGAGAGATTTATTGTCACCAGGAGACCGAAAACAGCATCATCTGTGTCAAAAAGCACGACAAAATCTCTTAGCGCGTGCCTCTCAACCGTGTCAATCACCATCACCTAATACCAACCTCTCCACGACCATGCCCCTATCAAAGAGTTACGACCGCCGACCAAAGTAATGAACAGACTCAACGAATTTTATATCGAATCATTACACTTTGTACTCTTCTCTGCCTCCAATTCACAGCCAAACGTTATAGTTCCCAGTGGCTTGAGCAACAGAGTAGCTTTCAGTTTTCTGCTGGCCTTCCAAGGGGGTTCGGGGTTTCGCTCCAGGGCACTAGGGTGCTTGAGATGGCAAAGCATGCGATAGTGATGGCGTGTATACTATTTATATAACCATAGGGATGACCGGTTTAATTATCGCCATGGGGCCGTAGGTGCATTCATTGGTGATCTGGCTATCGTACGTATGGGTTTCACGATAATTGAGCCCATTTTATTTACTTTCTTCTTTGGCTTCCTCAGCGATTTTCTCCACCTGTTCCTTTCGCTTCTTCAACACATCCTGAATTTCCTGAAAAGTCTCTTTAAGGACGACATCCGCATCGCTGCCCCTCTTTTGAGCGATGGCCTGTAGTGAGTTCAACTGAGGAATGATGTCGGAACCACCAGGTATCATCTTCAGCCACTTGTCCAGGTTGCCCAGGTCGCCCGAGCCGCTTTTCGCTTGAGTAACCTGCTCCTTAATGTAGTTCTCCACATCCTCTATCTTCCCCGAAGAAGTGCTATCCCTGATAAGTCCCCAAAGATCTTTGGAGCTACCCTTCTTTAGGGCATCTGCATTGTCTTCAACCATTTTCTTGAGCTTGGGACTCTTATCAAGGTATTTCCGGGACTCCTCGAAGCCTTTCTGCCATGCCTCATCTCCCAGCTTCTCAAGTTTGATCTTCTTCTCTTGAATCAGATTCTTGATCTCTTCGGCGGACTCGATACTTGCGCCGCGCTGTACAATGCCGGAAATTTGTTGCCAGGTTCGATTAACTTCTTCCTTCGCTTCAGGCCCATAAGCGTCACCCATTTCTTTTAGACGATCAAAACTACCACCGACCTTCTCTTTGATGTCAGGGTGATTGTCGAGGACGTTCTCCGCCGCGTCGCCAGCAAGATCGAATAACTGCTTTGTATATTTCTGTAGCATGCCCAAAGCCTTGGCCGCCGAGTTTGTGTTCAATCCCTCCTCAGTGAGAAGATCATTCAACTCGGTGTATGCATTTTTGACCACCTCATCAAATTCCTTTCCGTGATCGTTTCTGATCTTCTCGAGGTCGTCAAATGCGGTGTCGACGTAGCCTCGCGCGCCAGGAATGAAGACAGCATAGCTTTTGACCGTATCCCGCAACCAGCGGAATGCCTCGTTTGGCTCGGGGGCCTTCTGAGCAATTGTCTGCTTGGCCTGCTCGACTGTCTGCTTGGCCTGCTCGATGTATGCTTGTGTCTGCTTGCTGGTATTCACGAGCGTCTTGGCTCCGGAGAAATGGTACCAGGTGTATCCCGTGACAAAGGCGACAGCTCCACCGGCAAGGCCACCAATTAAAGCAGGATTGCTACCAGTCGATGCCGCATTGGATGCGGTGGATTGAAAGCGATATTTGACGAAGCGAGACTGGGGTTGAAGTTGCTGTCTGGCAGACCGTGCTGCAGGGCCTGAAATTCGTCTGAGCATGTTGGAGAATTTTGAAAATACAGGGAAAAGCACGGAACAATGTGATGTGTGATAGTGAGCGATAGGTCAAATCAAATTGTAGGCTTCACGAAATTGACTTCTTGAGCAGCAGAAGCTTGGGATTTAATAGGCGAAGAGTACTGCAAGATAAACCCAATAAGAGCAAGCCGCCGAGTGGGACTGCCATTGATTGTCGACATGACGTAGCTCCCGAGTGATCGGCTAACCTTGCTAACTTGGTCCATGTGAACCATGATCGGCGCCCATCAAAATCGAGGAGAGGACCCCCCTGTGAGATGTTGGACGATGTTGTATATAGAAATCTTTGCCTTGCGTTTTTTTGAGCGAAGAGCAATCTGCAAAATCCCATGATAGCACGTCCAGGTAGATGCTAAGCTTGGAAAAGCACAGCCAAGTGACGTCATCTCCATTGCGAGCTTTTGCTCTCCTTCCGGGGCATCGGTTATCCTTGACTTTTCCAAGGCGCGGGCAAAGTGGGTCCGGGGACCTATCCATGTTGTCTGGAATTGACTGGAGTGAAATCATGTGACGAACCCTCTTATGTGGCAAAAATAACCTGGTTTCGTATTTGCAATCTGGATTCCAATTTATGCGCTATGCCAGATGTAGACTAGTGGCGCCCCTCTGAACTTGCGGAATCCTTCTAGCAAGCTCCATAGCTAATGGTAAGTTATGCATTACTGCATTAGGCATACCAGGCGGTCAACTGATCAAAATGATGACTTGATGCTGCTTGGCTGCAACGAGAGTTAAGACTCAACTTCACGTGCCTTTGTGGAACAGCAGCAAGCAGCCCGAAGAGACATCTTGAGTGGCTGGTCTCGTACCCGACCCTGTCAGTGCTCTGCTGGTATGTCAACGCGGCTGGCTGCTCATTGGTGGATTCTTTACCAGCTCAAATTCTAGGCAAATCAACCTCAATTCAGTCATGATGTATGGAACCTTCAATGAATATCCCTATCCATGATACCATTCTCAGGGTAGTGGCGTTTTAAGCTTGGTCATATGCTATCTTCTCTCATGTTATGAAAATTCTTTGGAAGCTAGGTATATCCTGTTCCCGTGCATCCTACCTTATTACGCCAAGCCAAGTCAGACTAAAGTCTGAAACTACCGGTCTTATCGGGTTTGACACCAACTACGCCGCCTTCGGCCTGAGCTTTCTTTGTGATCGAGGCTGTCTATCTATAAGTCACCCCCTTTTCCCCCAACCAGAGTCCGAGTATATATTTGGAATGGAGCTCCTAGTGAAAAGGTGGCGATGAATTACTCTTCCTTTATGAACTCAGCCAATTGGGAAGCTTACCGCAGTCGACGGAATGACAGTTTTGGCACCAAGGTTGGCTCATTTACTCTGTTCCCTTTATCACTCAAGTGTGTACAACAAGCTTGTAGCTGCGTTCACGATAGATGACGGCTAACACATTTCATTCCACTGATGTTCTACATGCCATCCCTATGCCTGGTCCCGCGTTATCCCGTATGGAGAGGTTTGCTAGCTGTCTAGAAAGAGAGAAATAATCTTACCGTACGCCCGCCTTTTCTTCATAGGGGCTTCAAGGCAGAACAAGCTGCCCTAACAAAAGATCGGGTTTTATTCATGCGTACGCCTTAACTATCATTCAGAGCGCCGTCTTTTGTGATTTAATATATGACGCAAAGATTCTCCTTCGCCATTTAGAAGAGCAAGATACGTGTATCAGCCCGCTCACGCCTAGCCTTGAGCAGAGTCTCAGCGGCGCTAGTTTGCAGACGACATGCGCATCACCCTACGTGCGTGAATGAAGGGTTTACGGTGTTATATGTGTAACATGACCACTAAGACTTCTTTGAGTGTATGTATTATCTCGTTTCCTCCTAAATGGGCTAACATCAATGTCTGCTTGAAGTAGGTGAAGCATGGACCCATTTCTGCAAAAGACACTGACTCCAATACCATGACGACTGAACAGATGTTCGGTTCTAGAGATCAACAGCTTAGATGGTCCACATATTTGTGGAAGTATTTAAGCAATTGAAATCTTCATATTCAGTTGAAGCGTTAAGAAATAATATCGAGTGGGCCTCTCATTGCGGCGTATGCATACCAGAATTCCGTGAAAGGTCAACGAGAAACCCTTACACTTCTAATCCCGAGTACCAGTCTTGAAATGTAAAGACCTAAAATATCATTCTGTGATGCAAGAATTTATCATGAAGGCAAGGAAATGCGCTGCTAAACACCCATTGCATGTGGAGCAATTCACGTTGAACCCGTGGTTTGCCTAAAACTCGGTTCCGAGAAAAGAGAGTTGAGAAAGTTAATTGATTGTATCCGTTTTCGCTACAGCTGGAAACAAGTAGCCAATATCTTTTCACCTGTAACATATACATAGACCCCAATGTAAGGAAAGGCCGGATCCTCAGAGCAGGACGAATGATCAGTCTGGCTAAATGCCATAGAAAGAATCTCCTGCAATATCCACTCACATTCATGGTATAGGAAGGCACGGAGATGGGTTGTGTTCACCTGATCTTTAATTCATGTATTTGAAGGTTCTAAAGCATATATTGTCAAGACTACTGAATACCTCATTATTGAGCATAACATATGACTTTTCTTTTGCTATACGATAGTCTACAGCGGTAGTTCACAATATGATTATGGAGAAACTTGATGTGCAAATTAATTCGTTATAAAACCTTGATTAATCTGAATCCATTCTTATAGCCAATTCCAGTCGTTTAGGAAGGTTTAGGAAGGGTTAACCATTCACCACAACTCCTCCGTTTGGATGCAAACATTGACCGGAGATGAAGCTACTATCTTGGCTTGCAAGGAAGACGAAACAGGTTGCGACCTCACTAGGTTGCCCTGGACGACCCATTGGTGTGCCACTGAATTGCTCTTGTGCGGAAGTAGACATGGTGGCCGGGATCAAAGGGGTCCAAACTATATGTCATTAGCATTGAAATAGTCCTCAGTAGAACCTCTAAACTCACTTGGCCCAGGACACACACAGTTCACCCGGATGCCATTCTTGACCTGCTGGTTGGACAATCCTCTAGTGAAAGCAACAATCGCCCCTTTTGTTGAAGTATAGTCCAGCAAATCGGGTCGACCAATGTAGTGATTGACGGAAGCACAATTGATTATCGTAGAGCCGCTCTTCATGTGAGGCAGGGTGTACTTCGATAAATAAAATATAGGATGAATGTTAGTGTCAAATGTGCTCTCCCATTGAGACCTATGCGATCGAATTAGTAAAAGCTTAAGATTTATAGAAGAACGGAGTGGACCTACTCTTCCAGATCCTTGATATCATCGATCATTGTTTGAGTCCCAGCATTATTGACAAGGATATCAATGCCACCCAAGGTCTCGACGGCAGTGTCAACCACCTTCTGGCAGTTTTTCTTATCGCGGAGGTCAACAGCCAAACAGTGACAAGTCTGCCCGACTTCATCAACTCGGCGCTTGGTCTCCAGCGCATCCTTTTCTTCTTCTGGAAGATACGTGATAAGGCTAGACGCTCCTTCCATAGCAAAAAGAATTGCGATGGCGCGACCAATTCCCGAATCACCACCAGTGATGATTGCCTTCTTCCCTGAAAGCTTGCCGGCCGCTTTGTACGTCTGATATCCGCCATCTTCAGTTGGCAATTTGCGTGATGTGGGCTTTGGACACTCCATGTCAGCCTGTAAACCAGGCTTGCTGTGATGTTCAACAGGAATTTGGTGGCCTATGCAATTCATGAGTATAGACAACTCTTATGTTCAACAAAGTCCGCTTACCCTGCTGGAATTGGGCTTGGGGCCCCCGAGATGGTTTTTCCACTTCTTCTTGCATGCTTATGATGATCCTTGCAGAAGACTTAATTAGATTGACATATAATTTAGTCAATTGTGACTGCTGCTCCTGGCGTTATATAATAAGCACGGTTTGGACTGTACGGACACTCTCGTCAGTATGACGTCTAAGAATGCTATTAGACCGGCAGGTTTTTATAGTTTTCTGGATTCAGTATCTTGGTAAGCTAATCCTTTATTTATGAGAATATGCAAGTTAGTCCAATCGGGACAAAGGTGGGCCTTTCATAAATTCCACCTTTCCCAACTATCTTCATACTCTCAAATCCCTGCTAATTTGCGCAGAATTTTCTTGACACAGACTTTTCTAATCGTGAGTTGAAACACATAGGATGGGATGATTAATATATGACGTCAAAGACTCACACAGCCTTTTCGGCACGAGGTTACCAAATCATAGGCTAAACAAGAGTGTATATGATATTGCTGTATATCTGACTCTCTTGGCTTCGGTAAGCCTATATTGCTCAACAAAGTAGTTTCAATGGTTCAAAGTTCGATTTAGAAGGCAATCTTAAGTCGTTGAGAGGGAAATAGGATGCGGCCGACCGTTAAGCCGCTAATATCATTGTTCAATTTATAGTCAATTTAAATTATTTTATACCGATTTTCTTACCTGGCTGGCCTCGAGACTTATAAAATAGCTTGAAAAACTTTACATGCGACAGGCCCTCCAGGCTTGGCAAAATTACTTTAGGGTGGGCCTACTCACTCCATAAACGCTGCCTGCTACTCATGGCAGCTGCCACCAAGGTACCATTGAAGTCCAAAAGATCAGGCCTCCTATGTGAGGATGGTGAATATGAGTAATAAATCTGGATCAATAACTAACTTCGCAGTAGTGAATCATGGGAAATGGCAGGTTTGGAAAGAACTGGAAAGAATTGGTCACGGTGAGGTAATTTAGTAACCCAAAGTGCATTCTTTGACCCATCAATGATAATTCTCAAATCTAGGCAAATAGTATCTAAAAAGACTGACCGTATTTAGTCTATTATTACCAAGTTTCTGGAGTATTGGTATTCCGGCTTTACAAGACCTGCTTATGCAAACGGTAAATGACGCCAGACATATGTAATAGATCCTGTCACTGAGTTTGTTATTAGATTTCATCCAACAAGCCTTCCAATAAATAGAAGCCGAATTTCTTTAACGATAATTTTACAACACTCGCGTATATCATCAAGTAACAACTCACTTCCCCAAATATGGCCGACGGTGTATTGCAACTTGTTTGCGAATGCAAGGTAAGACACATTGCGAAAATAAAAGTTTGGCAAAATCTAAGAAGAAACATTTAGCATGACCGCTGGGGTAAGGTAGGGAAAGATTCTGTTGCAGGTAAATTATGGTCACACATGCCTAATGCAGGAGAGCTGGACAACTCTGAGACCTATTCTGAAGTCAGTACCCTTCGTCATGTATACAATAGCGAGAATAAGCGCTGATACCATACAGATGTGGATGGGTACATATCCTACTGTACCATCACGAGTTCGTGCTACAGGAGAATTGCTCTTAGAGCATCTCAAAAAGAATCCTGATCTCGTGGGAGAGTCGGTCTGCCGTAGATACGGCCCCGATATTCCTTTCCTCCCTAAGGTGGGATATACTGTACGATCGGAAAACACGCCAATGACTAATTTTGACTAGATTTTGTCCTTTGCAAAAGCACTTCCTCTTCAGATCCATCCAGACAAAGCTTTGGCTGAGCAATTGCATAAAGAGAATCCGCAAAAATTCGGCGACACAAACCACAAGCCCGAGATCGCGATCGCATTGTCTCGCTTTGAGGCATTTGTCGGATTCAAACCCCTCGATGAAATTGCTGAGCTGGTGCGAATGAAGCCATTAGAGTCACTGGTCCCAGAGCACACTGAGTTTAATGACGAGGTTTTACGACAGCTCTGCACAAATTTGCTGAGCCTATCCCCGGAGGCTGTGTCGGACACAGTCAAAAAATTACAAAACAGTCCTTTGTCGGAATTTGGAAACGATCACAAAGTTACATCACTCCTTCATCGACTTGACGAGCAATATTCCAAATCGGACAACGGAATTTTGGTTGCTACACTTTTAATGAACTACATGATCTTACAGCCTGGGGAGGCCGTGTGCGTCCCAGCTGATAGCATTCATGCATACCTATCTGGGGACATCATGGAGTGCATGGCGCGATCTGACAATGTCTTGAACACAGGCTTCTGCCCACGCCCTGATCGTGATGATGTTGAGCTGTTTGCGCAAGCTCTTACATTTAAACCACATAGCCCGGAAGAATCCATACTTCCAAAGAAGAAAAGTCAGGTTGGCTTGAAAGGTCGCACCATCGAATATTCACCTCCAATCAGCGAATTCAATGTTCTAGGCGTCACCCTGCACCCTAGGGAAGTTGAAGCTCATCGGGTAATCCAGAGCCCCAGCATTTTGGTGGTCACTCAAGGTGCGGGGAGAATGGATGTGAGCGATGGATCATTCCACGAGATACAGGAAGGGAGCGTCTACTTCGCTGCAATAAATGCCGAGTTGAAGTTCTCGACTAACGTTGGTTTGACATTGTATCGAGCATATGCCACCTTCTAGTGGGTTTTGGTCCTGTTGGGATGGTTTGAATAAATTATTTGAAACCACTAAAATCGATAATCATTGGTCTTCTCTGACTACGTAGGCTGTGCGAGTTAATCTCGTACTCATGAGAGGCTCAACTAGGGTATGGTGACAATGCTTGCCGTTAATGAGAAAAGTCTTCAGCATGCGATACATCACAAGACATTTTTCGCGGTGCGGCAGATTGGATGTATCTTTTTCATTACTGTATGCGTGCAGGCGACAGAGCAGGCTTGACTATGCAGATACTTTCCTGGTGTCATCGTGGGGTCGAAAGTATGACCGTGAACGCAACAGGCAAATTCAGTCTTTTGAGTATCCTGGGTTACCAATTGCAACAGAAAGTGTCAGGGGTATGTCAGACTCGACCTGTAAATTTATCAACGTTAGCCATGTTGCAAACCTTGTGATAATTCTCGATTTTGACACATGTTGAATTAGAACGTTTATTTGATTGGTGGAAGCTGAATGATGCCGACTTTGAGTGGGAATTGCAAATCCCATTCTCGTACGTTGTTCGTGGTTGGTCGCGAGGTGCGCTGTGTGGGTCGAGTGCCAGGCAGGCTTTTATTATCTGTAACGTCTTATGTATGGGAACGTCTGGGGAATTGACAACATGATCTACAGGATTTGGGCCTCGAAGTGCGGTCTGGAGCAATCCTTCTGACGTCATCCGCGGGATGTACGAACTGGTTTGATAGCATACATCGTATGCCTTTGATGACCGATGGAAACGTCATTTCATCTTTGTTTTCTTAGACACAGCTTAGTCAGAGGCTACACTTGATTCTATGCATTGTTGCGCTCCTCCGAAATATTTTAGTTAATCATCTGCTGCTGTACAAGCCTAAGATTCTCCCAGCGAGACGATGGCTCAATCACTCTTGGCTCTGTTCATTACGAACCCATTGCTCTATGTGTTCTCCCTATTCTATTTTATCTCCCAAACCTTCGTTGCGTGGATCTTCGGACCGTCATGTCACCAGGCGAAGTCCTTCGAGGTAAGATTTGATAAAGATTCTAACACTATTAATGTTCACAAAGTCTGATTATCATACATTGCATTCTATTAGGGTCTGCCAAAGAGAAAAATTGCTATCATCGGTGCAGGCCTGACGGGCATTTCATCAGCAGCGCATTGCGTCAGTCATGGCTTTGATGTGACAATATTTGAGAGGGGCGGTAAAGAGAAGGGATTGGGAGGCATTTGGAGTGTAAGTCAAAGCACCGCCATATCTTTCGACCGGTCGCTTATGGTCAACAGCGCGTGAACTCTACATCAGCATTGCAGATCAACAGCATCATGTATCGGTTCCACCCGACCGTGCGATACAAACACGCGTACCCAACCCAACACGAAATTCGCGACCAGATCGTTGAATTGTGGAACCGATATGGGTTGAATGAGCGAACCGAGTTCGGCACACCAGTTACATCTGTCAAAAAGGCAAAATCGTCTGGCAAGTGGGTCATCAATGACCACCCAGAGAAATACGGCAGCTTTGACGGCGTCATAACTGCTGTCGGGGTTTGTGGAGATCCTAAAATGCCCTGGCTGCCCGATCAAGACCAGTTCAAGGGTACCATCTGCCACTCGTCAGATCTTGATGGCAAGGACATCAAGGGGAAGAAAGCTCTCATCATTGGAGGCGGTGCAAGCGCTATTGAAGCACTGGAATTCGCAGTCCACTCTGGAGCCGCCGAGATCGATGTTCTCTCGCGATCAGATAAATGGATCATTCCACGCAACATTCTGGTGCAAAGCTTGCTGGCTTGTAACATATGGGGAGAAGAGACCTCATTCGCGTGGGTGCCCGAGTGGCTTCTTCACAAATTCTTCTATCGTGACTTACAGGACATTGCCCCGGAGAGCGGTCTATTTACCACAACTCCGATGGCTAACTCTGATCTCTTCAAGCTCATTCGACAGGGCAAAGCACGTTGGCTACGCGGTGACATTTCGTCAGTGAAAGAAAATGGTATCCTCTTCAACCACCGATCAAAGAAGGTACCCAAGGGTGGACCGGGTTGCGAGAAAGTCGTCCCAGGCGATATTATTATTATGGCAACGGGTTTCAAACGACCATCGCTATCGTTCCTTCCCGGAGACGCCTTTGAGGAGGATTACTCCCCTCCCGACTGGTATCTCCAAGTTTTCCCACCCAAACACCTTAGCATATGCGCCAACAACAGCACTTACGTGAACGCCATCGGAACGGTTGGAAATATTCATATCGGAATTTATACCCGGTTCTTGCTTATGTTCCTAACTGATCCACTCACGCAGCCCACAGAGGGCCGAATGAAGACTTGGATAGACTTCACTCGCTGGATGAAGCAGGGAGCACCGCCAGGAGCATTCGACTTTTTCACATACACGGAGTTGCTATACTGGTTCGTGTTCCTTGTCGTGATCAATCCGTTCCGCTGGAAGTGGGCGCTCTTCATCCTGTTCGGCGTTGGGCAAACACTTCCATTGGAGATTGTTAGAAAAGAAGAAGCTTTCCGCAAGAAGCTGGAGAGCCAAAGGCAATAAAATATGATATGTTGATATCGAACACAGTTTGTGAATATATTCCCACTTATTCATATTGTGATAATGGTTTACCACTTTCTATGCAGTAGTCTCAAATGCCAAATTCTCATTACCGATTTCCTAGAATAATTATGTGAGCGGGGTTCATGCTTTTTTTTCTTTTTGAAAATTCGTTCCAGAAGACTAATATATGCGATGATGCTTTACCTTTTGTATACAGTAGATTGGTAGGTAGATTCCATCTTCCCTGACCTAATTGAATTGATATGCAGACAACCGCAATTGAAAATCCTCATCCCTAAACTTTAAATGGGCCACATCTCGAAGAAAAACAATATAGATACTTGCCAGGGCACTCCGTGACCAAATTATGTTTGTTACCGTTCTTATGCTTCTCTTCAGGCACACAATTCTCTACATGGCGCAAGGTAAGATGGTCTCCGAGATCTCATGCAGGGGTTGACAGGAAGGCTTACGTCGAATGCTCTGCAGAAAATGACTCAGGTGTCGATATTTCTAATTCCTTCGATATCCCTGTTATAGATTTACATTTTTTATTTTCGGATTCCTTCTCTGAAGGGAGATTGCTCGGGCCTGTCATTTTTCCTGAACTCGTTCCAGCTGACTTGCTTCAATGGACTCATTAACAGCAAGACCAGTCGGAACAAAATATATAACCCTGCAGTGCGGAACCACGATGACCATTTCTACTGCTCGTAGCGCTACCTCTCCTCTTGAGGACACTACATTTACTACTCATGGCAGTGGGCTGGAAGCTCCGGGTGCCACTCAGACTGGAACATCAGATACCTGCAATAATTGGATGCTGCAAAACGACAGAAATATTGTCAGGACACGGTGAACAAAGCAGGGATCTCCTTGGATTGCTTTTACGAGATGAACCCGGCCCTCAACACGAAGAAGAGTAAATGCCAAGGGCTCATAGCCGGAGACGCATACTAAGCTGGAACGTGTTCCAGCATGTGTAAATAGCTATCTGCGCTTTTCGGATGATATTGCTTGTCGTTTTACTAAGACTCCAGATACTTCCTTTGGGTGAAGGGTACCAGCAGCATTTTTATAGACGGAAATTATATGAATTTATCAAGGGATTTCGATCTACACCTGTTCACCTTGGTGAAACCCGTATTTAACTACCAAAAATAGGTCTTGTTCTTTCGATCGTGTTCGCGTAAATAGAATCCATCGGAGGCTCACTGCCTCATGTCTCTTGACCGAAGGGCGGTTGCAACTTCCGAAGTGGAGTCGTGAGCAAATATTTCCTCGGCTTTCATTGAAACAAAAGAGCCATTGTGAGGATCCTTCTGCGCCGCCTTCCACAAGTCCTTCAAGGAGACCTCGTCGGCATGCCAAGGCCGGGCGACGTAGAAGTTGTGAATAAGTTGCTGGAGACGGACGCGCAGGTAGCCTTAGTACCCACTGGAGCCTTGGTCCTCGGTGTCTGCTACGTAGTCTGGGTCGACGGCCCAGATCCAAAAGTCATCTGCTGAACGGTTTTCCAGGACAGATGTTGCAGAATTGCCATCTACATATATGAGGTCATCGTATGAGGACAGTTTGGAGGTGTAGTGTTTTAAAGCTGAAGTTATTGAAGCGTGCGTACTCGGAATAGAGTATTTCCAGTTCCTGGGGCCTAATGCTCACCAACATTTTCATAAGTCTCCGGGGATATTCCACCGCTATTATCCTGGACCTCAATCAAAATCACACCTGAGATACAGAAAGGACAATATTTGGATTATGTTTCAAAGAAAGAACCTATGGAAGCAAATTTGGTTGGCGACATCTAATGCACGGTGTCTAGCTAGCTCTATGTACCATATTTCCCCTCCCAAGACCTTCATAGTATAGCTGTGGCCGCTTTTATGAGGGAAATGAGCTCTCACTTGCACCTTGAAATTCTTGAGCGTCCTCCTGACAATCATCTGCGGTACGGCACACCACCACTCAGTGGGTTGACCTGATTAAAGCTCGTCTTCCTACCATATGGAACAGACTTCCAAAGAGCCTCCGTCAAATATATGTAGATAATCTCCTGCCATGTGCTCCATTGATGGGCGCCGCTCATCGAGTAGTGGCTCAAGTAGGTTACATTCTCTGCAGCCAAAGCCGTCTCCCAATCCCGTGCCGCGTTGAATGTGGTATCGTAAAACCCGGCTCCAGTCAGGATACCCACATCACGTAGCCCCGGGTTAACAGTGGCATTGTATTGTGGGTCACCAGCAGAAGGAGCCGGTGTAGGTGACATGATACAGTAAGAAGAGAAGTAATCAGTCGCGTTAAACAGCATCGCCAGAGTCAGAGTACCTCCGAGGGCGAGACCACCAAATGCTCGCTGAGAAGAAGAGTTGGATATGTCGTAGTTCTCATTCACCCAGGGCATCAAGTAGGAGAAAAAGTTCTCGCGTACTTTGTTGAAAAAGCGGGAATATCCGACTATCACATCTTTTAGGAAAAGGTTCTGAAGTAACGAAGACAATGGAGCTGAGTTTTACGCACCGACATCTAAGTATTCTGCCTGTAGTGTTGCGTTGGTTTGATACTCCTCAAGGGTAAACCCTAGATCATACCAATTGGGCGTGATGAGAATAGTCGGCTCGAGCTCCCCAGCATTGATCAGACGATCCACTGAACGGTTTTATATTAGCATGGGAGATACTTTGAAATGGCTCCCAGAATATGAGAGCGATTTGTTCCATCAAATCAGGTTCTCCAAAACTCACCAATATTGTGAATTTGGGCTTGCTGAAACCAATCCGAATCCGATCCCTGCCCACCGTTGGAGAGGTACAAAACAGGATATTTCTTGTTCGGAACCTTTCCATACTCTGCAGGGAGGTATACTCCCACATCATGAACATCTAGTCCAACAAGTCAATAAACAATATAAATTGCGGTCTACCGTCGCTGGGAATACTGACCGGGGTAAGGATAGCTTGATCCTGGAGACGAGTACCGATGGAAGCTGACATTGCCCCTTTTAGAGACATCTTCCAGTGGTAGCTGCCAATTGTAATTATTGACTTGAAATTTAGGGTCAAATGGTAACTGGATAGCGCTGAGAAGTTGATCTCCCGCGAAGGCTTCGATAGGTAGATTCGACGGATCAACAATCGCATCGCAATCCCTCCAGTTCTCGGTGGTGCAATCAGGATAGTAGGCATAGAGCCATGTGCCCGATGGAAGTGGTACGGTAATCTCCCAGTCACCAGTGTGCTCATTGTGCTTCATCTCAAGACCGGCAAGATTGTCTGCCTCATTTCCATAGTCAGGGGACAATCGCATGGAGAACATGTCCGACTTCCACTCATAAGGTGAGTAACCGTCGGTTTTTGACAGGGATCCATGCAATGAGTCGGAAAAGAAAGGAAAGCCGCCTAGTAGGACTGAGGAAGCATAGGTTGTTGAGTTTGGTGTAAACATAAAATCGACCACATAGCCAGTCGGCCCCTTGCCAGTCTTCCTAACGGCGGTGCCTTTACTCAGCGCCCCAACCGCTAGCGTGAAGCCACTTATGATTTTAGGAATATGCATTTTAAAAGATAGACAAAGGCTCTAAATTGTAAATAAAATACTCAAACAAGGAACCGAGAGAGCAGCGGGCGGGCGGAAAACTTATATCGAAGCTAAGGCATAGAATGGCAACTCGGTGTTTATTTAATTTACATTGATTCCCGACCTGAATTCCCCATTCTAGAAATTTATCTGCTCCACCGCGGCACAATCTCTCCACTACCCCAAGCCACTGGAAAGGTGCGGGGTAAGACTTTAGCAGCACTCGCTAGGAGCGTTCGCTAGGAGTCTTCGCTCCGCCTATTTGTAACTTGTAGCTATATCCTGCGTAGTCTTCTGCTTATTTTCGGCATTTGGAGCTCAAGGCAGTGTATTTTGCCTCGGTTATAGCATATAAAACTGATTTTGAAGACCTCTTTGGCAGTAGAAGTAGAGTAGACAGAAGATAAACTATTGCTGCGGGGTTACCAAGACCTCGGCGCTATAATATAAGCGTCGGTACTAACAAGTACCTAGTAGGTAATTTCGGCCGGTTACTCCTAGGTAGTAGTATTCTAAGCGAGTAACTAGAGACTAATGCGCCAAATATTGTCATCATAGTACTAGTACTCTATGTGGATACAGTCATTTTAACCCCGTGGGGGCCATTAGCCATGGCTCCTCTGGGTCACATATAGCTCTTCTGGGTCACATATAAAATCCGGCAATACGGCACAACTGTTTCTCACTATCCAGGCCTGTGTCCAATTTGCGCTGAATATGTGGCAGCCTTCTTTCTTCCTTCCGGCTCTTCTTTTCGGTGCCACTGCGGCCCCTTCTCTGCCTGTCCGTCGAGCTTTGCCCACTGCGCCTGTGGTTACAGTTAAAAATGGGAGCTATTTTGGCACCTACTCAGAGACTTATAATGAGGATATCTTCTTGGGAATCCCTTTTGCGCACCCACCACTTGAAGATCTTCGGTACCGGAATCCTGTGTCGTTAAATGAGACGTGGACAGGTCAGAGACCAGCTACCAATTACGCCCCTGTATGCATATATATGGTGAAAATTCTAATTGAAAGAAGTTAACATTTCTTAGGAGTGTATTGGCTATGGAAGTGACCAGATTGGCAAGCAGCAGG
Organism: Penicillium sp. 91 TS-2023; assembly: GCA_030710325.1. NCBI lineage: Eukaryota > Fungi > Ascomycota > Eurotiomycetes > Eurotiales > Aspergillaceae > Penicillium > Penicillium sp. 91 TS-2023. The sequence continues at coordinate 129,677 of JARWGP010000006.1, forward strand.
TAGGTGATATTGGTGGCACCAATGATCGAAACTCTTTTTAACTTGGTCAGAGCGAGGATTGCCTGTATCTCAATGTTGTCCGCCCTGCAGGCTATGAGAATGAGAGCCTGCCAGTCGCAGTCTGGATCCACGGTAGGAGTATGAACTTCTAGTTTTCTCAATTCCTGCTAACATTTTCAGGTGGTGGATTCCGGCAGGGAGGTACTCAAGATCTGCGATATAATGTCTCGTTCATTGTCCAAAACTCCGTGGATATTGGCAAGCCCGTCCTTGGTGTGAGCATTGCATACCGGCTCGGTGTGATGGGCTTCATGAACAGCGAAGAGGTTGCCAAAGAAGGTTACACAAACCTAGGCCTAAAGGATCAACGACTTGCCCTCCACTGGATCCAAGAAAATATTGGGGCATTTGGCGGTACGATTGAAATGTCGGATTTAAAATCTCTACTTGCTAATTTGATACGAAGGCGATCCTTGCAAAGTCACAATCTGGGGTCAGAGCGCTGGTGCAGAGAGCGTTGGGTTCCACATCCGAGCCTTCGATGGGCGCGATGACGGTCTTTTCCGTGCTGCCATCATGGAGTCCGGCCCTGTAATGCCGCACAATCCTTTAAACCACACCAAATCCTACCAGCCACGTTACGACGGAATTATACGTAAAGCCGGTTGCGCAGAGCAAACAGATACATTGGCATGTTTGCGTCGTCTGCCATTTACCGTTCTGGACAACGTTCTCAACACAACAGAATATAACTCTGGGTGGAATCCGACACTCGATGGAGATTTTGTGGCTCGTTATCCTAGTCAACAAATCAAAGATGGTGCATTTGTCCGCGTTCCTATTATCGTGGGCGCAAGTTCTGACGAGGGCACAAATTTTAGCCCAAAGCCGATTAATGATACGGCCGATTTCATTGGATGGTTGAATGGTGATTAATTTAACCGCCTACAAACCAAAATATCATTCAGCTGACAATTCTATAAATTAGTGACTACATCCGACCAATGGGCCTTCGACGACACGCTTGTCAATGAAGTTCTAAAGGTATACCCCGATGACCCTGCTGTAGGAATTCCATCCTTTGCGACACTCGGCGGAGATGTCACCTTCCCACAGCCATATGGAGCCGAGTACCGCCGCAGTGCCGCCTACTGGGGCGACCAGGTCTTCGTTGCTGGAAGAAGATTGTCAGCCGAGACATGGGCAGCCAATAACCTGACGGCATACAGCTACCGATTCAACACAGTTCCAGCAGGTGCAGCATGGGAAATCGGCGTGACTCACTTTGCCGAGGTTGCTTTCGTTTTCAACAACCTCAACGGACTGGGATACACTCCGAATCCATTTTTGGACAAGCCGGAGTCATACACAGAGCTCAGCTATTTGATGAGCAACTCTTGGGCCAGCTTTGTCTACAGTCTTGACCCGAGCGATTGGAGTGGAAGAGGTCGGAATGCCACACAGGCTGATTGGCCTGCTTATACATTGGAAAGTCCTATGAACATGGTCTGGGATGCAAACAAGACAAGCTATCTCGAGTCTGATATCTGGCGGAAAGAGGGCATCAAGTGGATCAATGAGCACGCTTTAGACTACCAGCGGTAATGGTGAGAGGGACCCTCTCACTGAGAATGCATGTACCTTCTGCCGACCGTTCAAAAAAATACCGAAATACGACATCTTGGCGTCGGCCACTCCGTGGCCCTAGAGGTCTTTTCCGTCCTGGGGTGGGGGCGGCCGATTTGATCGTTCTAGCCCTCTCATATCTAGAATCAAAGTTTGTGATCCGTGCAAGCAATTTCAAACTAAAAACCGTATCTGAGTTCATGGGACGATGAAACCAATTGAAGCATGAAATCTTGTATTATTGCGAAATGGCTCGAACGTTTTCATCAAAACAGTTGAATTTGCTATATGGAAAGGTGCGTTAGAGACGTAGAGGGTGCCGTACGCGACTTGTCTAGCTTTTCGGCAGGCCGACGATTCAAAATGCCATGACAGTATATGAATATTATCAGAGCCTGGTGATCAGGTGACCCCAGTTCTGGAGATAGAACAGCGCTTCTACCTCTTGTATTCTCCTTCTTTCCTCCATATCACTACAATATTACTACATTCTACTGTCCGTTTCGTTCTCTTGAAGCAGCAAGCTCCATAAGCTTATGCTTCTTCTCTTCTTCTCTTCTCCTCTGATCCTCAACCAGCGTGTGACGCTGACAAATATGATTCCCGATAATCCGTAAACAAAGAGGGATGGGGCAGTCCGAGTCTAGACTGAGTTTATGAGCTCTTGGTTAGGTAGGGAAGCGATAGAGATCGGCTGTAAAGCTAGTTTCGAAAATTGTCGTATGTCTAGAAAACATTTTTTTAGCTTTCAAAGGAAGTCATGTTTATGCCTGTGCTAATCTCAATCTCCGCGGGAGTGCTGTAACACTACATCGTAAGGGCTTGGGGTTGAACAGCAACCCTTTGCATGCTAGCGCAGTCGATAGCGGCAACGCACAAGCCTTTCTTCTGGGAACTACGGCAGGATGGCTGTGACCGGCAGACGTTGAAACGACGCGTCGCTCAATTGCCGACGCCGAGCAAGGACCCACAAACATAATGCGCGTTTGTCTCAACAATTTCTAGGTCACCACATCCATGGATCGTATTCGGTCAAATGCCGGGTATTTGATGGCGTGCGGACTTCACACGTACCCTTCCTATTAGGCGCTCCTTTAGCCAAATCCTCTGTCGATCGGTTTAATGCACTCTGACGTATGACAAAGTTGAGCATCAAAACTAAGCACTAAGCAATCTGTCGGACTTGAGCGAAAGCGTATGGACTACGAGCATGTTTGTAATGTCGGGGGTAAAGAACTCCGGCTTAGCAGGCAACATGACCGCTGCGAATGCAGCACTGGCATTTATCTTTATCTGGCAATTTGCAATGTCAATTGGCTGGAGCAGCTGGTAAGTGAGACTTCCAGAACGAAGGAAAACCTCTAGCTTCCTTTCAGTGTATGGATAGTGACAGCAGAAGTTCCGACACTTCAATTGCGAGAGAAAACGATTACAATTTCTACGTTCTTGGGATTCTGTGTTTCAATCCTAGTCACTTTTGTGAGCCCTTTCATTCAGGATGCAAAATACGGCAATCTTGGGGGATACATTGGGTTCCTCTATGGATCATTTTCATTTACAGCAGCTATCTGGGCATTCTTGTTTTGTCCCGAGACTGGATTTCGCAGTCTCGAAGAGCTGGACAAGTTGTTTCAAAACCATGTATCGGTATGGCGGTTCCGCACGTACGAAACAAGTGGGTTTGGTGCAGAGCTGGCGCAGGTCGAGCAAGCATCGAAGTCTGACATAAACACTCCTGGAAAGCCCACCGGCGAAGAGTGAGCTAGTCTTCATTTCATTGCATGACGGTTCTGTAGACAATCTTTAGTGACTCATGCACCCGCAAGTCTCCGATAACATGAATTTCGTCACAAGCTTGGTACAATCATTGTGAACTATTAGACCTAATTTCGGGCGAAAATGGGATACGGATTTTCGGATGAAGTTCCCGTTGATGTGGCTTTCTTTTTTTACGATGTAGGGTCGGTTAAGGAAAACAGTTCTTTCCGAGCCTGATGCCAAGGCACTAAAGGGCTAAAGGAAACACCTGTCCAGAATGCGTTGGCATGCATTGGCATGTGTTGGATTTTTTACTTAGAGAGTGGATTTTTGAATGGATTTTTTAGTTAGAGAATAATATTAGACCACGAAACACTGGTTATGGGGGTCAAGACCTATTTTATCCACATTTGTCCGCATTGGTGATATCTTCGGAAGACCTAGACCATTGTTTACTTTTTAAATAGTATCCAGAATCGTCTGAAATTATCTCCTCCACTATTGAGCATTCTTAATTACTCATTAGCTCTAAGTCGAATTTGATCACCAAAAAATTCGGTACATTCTTCTAGTTATATGCTGTTGTGGGAGCACAGTCTAGTCCAGTAGGTGAGTCAAATGATCGAGAAGTAATATCTTGTCCTTCCAGACAAATAGCAAATGCTGTCCTTCTCTGGTCATAACTGGTGTTCTCTAGAGCTCGTACAACTGTTGGTGTTGGCTATACAGCTCGCGAGTAATACTCCTAAGATATGGCCAATCTACATACTTTATTGTTGAGGATATTCCGATGCTCACACCCCCTGCTGCAAAGCCGCACTGGCAATATTTGTGAACTTTCCGTCAAATAGCGGACTATCAGCTTAATTTACTATGGACTTCTGGACTGTCCTCAGCCTCACCATTTTACATCCCAGCCTCGCTGATTCGGAAGCCACCGTATTAGAGTTTTGCCTGTATGCCAGCTCAGCGACTAGTCCCCAAGACCCGGAGGCAGCTCAGGCAGCCCCGTTGCTGTCAGGCCAGATCTAAACCCCAATGAAATCCACCCAGACACGTGGCTGCTGTCACTCACTTCAGCTGATAGGATGCTCACGTGGTCTGAGCGGTGGGGCGTCGGTTATCATTGCTCAGGCATTCGGCATTTATTACCCGGACGTTGGGCAGTTGCTCCATTATCTGTTATCACAATTCGAGGGAGTCCTTGTAGTGGAGACTGTTCAGCTCAGCCCCTGATATCCTAGCAGGCCATGCGAACCGAGGTGAATATACAAAACGCCCTTCCGCCATGATGTGGTCCCGCCGCAATAGCATCATCTCTGGAAAGCCGAACAACCATTATGTCGCTGTCAAATACAGACACAGCTGCGGTATCAGAGTGTCGTGCACTCTACGATGAAGTGTGGCACACGCCTTCACCGACCCTGGAACTGGCGCGGTCGGCACTGATGAAGCCTGCATCACTTTCCTTGACTCTTGAGCAGCAGACGCAATTGACATATCGAAGAGCAAGGGCTTTAGCACGTGCATACAGTAAGTTTCCCTGCTACAGCTGTTTATGGTAGATGCATGTCACTAATTCCGACGGAACAGACCTGACGTTGAAGGATGTAGTAGACACAACCCCAAAATTCTGGAAGCTTCATATAGACATGCTCACCGCGATGGATGGTGGCGCAATCAACTTGGTCAGCGTTCAGTATAATCTTTTCGTCGGCACAGTTGCTCCGTTTGCTGCCACACAACCCCAGTTGGCGTTCGTCATACAACAGGCGTTAAATTTCGATATTTCGTGGGTTTTCTACGTACTACACTAGACCCGTTGCAGTTGATTGACCTTACTCAGAGCACAATTCATGCTTACCGAGCTCGGACATGGCTTAGATGCACGCAATCTAGAAACAACCGCGACTCTTTTGCCCGATGGCGGCTTTGAGTTGCACACACCGTCTCCGGCTGCTGCTAAGTACGAAACCAAGGAACCCATCTTATGTACTTTTATACTCATGTTTCGCAATTCCAGATGTATGCCACCTAATACTGTCCGTAGTGGCCTTCCTGTGATTGCAGTTGTTATTGCCCGACTCATAGTTGACGGAGAGGATCGGGGAGTCCGACCCTTCCTCGTTCCCATGTCCGACGGTTCTAAGATGTGCACGGGTGTTACCTCCAAGTACGTATTTAGCCCAATCATTTTGTAAACATATTAAGACTAACAAAAATGGTCATTCAGAGCTTTTCCAGCTCGACCGGGCGCAAATCCAATTGATCATGCCTTGACCTACTTCAACCGCGTCCAACTGCCGTCCTCCGCCCTGCTTGGTAGACTCCAAGAGTCACGCAATGAACGTGATAACTTCTTGGCGACCATCCACCGCATGCCTGCAGGGACTCTTTTCCTGGCCGGTGGGTGTATTCCACTCATCAAGATGGCTGTTTACAACGCCAGTAAATTCAGTTTCCGGCGACACATCCTTGGCCATGATGGCCAGCCTATGCCCGTTATGAATTTCCGTACTCAGCATCTTCCTATACTCCACGCTATTGCAAGAGCCCATGTTCTCCAAGCGTTCCTGATTCACGCGGGAATGGGATTTTGCGACCCGAAAACTGATCCGCGGGTCCGTCATGCCTTCGCAACAGCGTTCAAAGCAGTCACGACCCATCACTTCCAGACCAGCCTCAAATCTATGAACGAAGGCTGTGGCTGGCACGGATACTATGACCGGAATCAAATCCTCCAAGCCGAGGTAAGCCATGCTCTACATCCAGAAGACATTGCGGATATGCTAACCGCACTTCACTAGTTGGAGTTCCGTGCAATTGCCACCGCTGAAGGTGATGTGAGGGTCTTGGCTATCAGTAAGTCTATCCTCCTGCATTTTATCTGAAGCTGGCGCATCGGCTAATTCTCACATTCAACAGGGCTTGCCAGCGAGCTTCTGATTGGCCGCTACCAGGTACCACCGCCCAAGGACCCGAACAGTGCGCTAGCACGGCACGAAGCGGGCTTATTTGCGGAGGCTAGGGAATCAATGAAGCTCTTCGACAATAAACATCGGAGTGAAGCTTTCAACCGAAGCATTCTTCCTCTTGCTCTTCCGTTGGTTCGAGCTGTTGGATATCGGATGGCAATGGAAGCCGCTGTCGAGGTTGGTACTGACCCTAAGCTGCGGGCCTTATATCAAGCTGGAATTATCAGCGAATGCTCCGCTTGGTTCTCTGAGCAGGGATGTCTCAGCCGCCAAGAGCAGCGCCAGATGGAGTCACAAGCGGCCGATGCAGTGCTTCCAGAATTAGAAAGACTGGTGGAGGAAACAGGTGTAGAGCCTTACTGCACTGCACCTATGACTTCAAAGAGCTTGTGGAACGATTATGTCAAGGAGCTGGAGACTTTCTCAGGTGATGCGGTGTGGAACTTCCAGAATCGTACAGCCCGGCTTTAGAACAAAGCTTTATGGCCGTCTACACTTGATTTGAGAGCCTTTGAGACTACAGAGCAACTGTAGCTTAGAATAAAGTTAGACAGTTACCTGTTGACTATGATCATAAATTGAAGTGTCCTAAAGTTCAAAGATTTACCCGTAATAAACAGTTTTTAATATAGGGTAAAGAGTGTTAAAGGCAGATGCCGGCCAGGAATCCAGGAATCCCTCAGGAAAGTCCCATGGATGTGGGTACCAGTTGTGCCACCGCATGGGGCTTTCATGGTTTCCCTGAATGCAAATGACAAAGCATGGAGAGCGCCGGTGCTTTATTCGCTTCGCCATGGTATAAACGGCTTTATGAAGGCTCTGGGTAACGATGAGAGGGATACTGAGAGGGGGTCGGTTTAGAGAAAGCGTCCCACAGTGAACATCAGGAAAATATTGCTGTAACGGATGGGAGACCGGGCTAAAGAGCTAAGATAAGTACTTTAACTATGGAATAGTATACATATCTTCGTATATATAGAACACCAGGTCTGACGAGTTTCAGCGGCGTGAATTGTTTGTAATGCATGTCAAATGAAGGCTCATCTAGGGTGCTAATAGGCCAATTGAGCATAGGTATAAATCCCAGGTCTTGCGTAATGGAGGCGCTGAAATTGATGTGAAGGGCTTTTATGATCAGACGCCACTTTTACTTGCTGCTGAGGGGGGCATGACGATAGTGTTAAATTGCTGCTGAAGGAAGGCGCTGATTTTGAGGCGAGAGATAAACATGGTCGGGCACCAATGACATATACCGCTGAGAGGAGGCACAAGGCTATTATCAGGCTCTTATCGGAGAGCTTGTAGTGAAGTCTTTGGTGCGAAGTTTAAAAGTAGGAGAGAGAACTTCCTCGTTGTTTCAGAAAAGGCAGCACTTAGAAGATACGATTATCATTTCTCCAGGCCTAGAGGCCATTCAGCAATGATTTTGGTGAGAAGTGCAGAACGTAGTTCCGGTCGGTTAATTGAAAGTCCAGTGTCTATTGCGTAATTCCATCAGAGGTAAGTGCAGAGACCATGTTCCCAGCCAGTTGATGTTGAAATGTAATCCGATTGCCGCTTCATCAAGTCTTGGATGTCAAAGTGGACAGACCGAATATCTGAAACCCTTGAAAACCCCTCTCTGTCTTGGTTGCTCATCGCACCGAATCCTCCGTTTCCTTCCTTGCTATCTCTATGCTGAGAGCACTTCAAGTGATGATCTGGCCAAGGGAGAGACCTCGGTATGTTTGCCAGACGATGGCAGCAGTGCCTAACATGATGGTTCCAGCAATCCATTTTCCAGGAATGCTCCCACTGGGAACCTTGGTGGCTTTTGCCAGATCTGCATCGATCGCGGGCAACGGAAGATATTCCAACCAAGGACCTCCTTTCGAGAAGCTAGAATATAGCTTGGCCTTAAGTCCGTCACTAACGTAGGGGACAATGTGACGGGCTGCAAATTTGAGAATCCAACTCTCTTGGGCTTCGTATCGCGTGATCTGACCGGAAATATCAACGACTGTTTCCGCTCGGGGCCTCTGGCCGGCAACATATTGATCAAAAACCTCGGTCAGCTGTTCAAGGCTTGGTATAGGGTATTCTTGCAGCAAAGGTACGAGACCATTGGTGAATCTAGCGATACCCTCATAGGCGAGGTTGCCACCTAATCCGGGGTTGACTGTGGCCTGTCGCGATTTTGAACAGAATTTAGTTTTTATTTCCGATACTGGTGGTTCAACATTGGAAAGGAACTCAAACCTTATGAACTGAATCCCCCATCAACAGAACTCGTTTATGACTCCACTGTTTGATGACGCCCTCTTCCAGGGGTACCATTGTCGCTTTGACTCGGGCATCCCAAAGATTCTTCACAGTGTAATTGGGGCCTACAAGAGAGCTTCCGTACTTCTGGATACATGCCTCTGCGTCCTCGTCGGTGAAGCGTGGGCAGTTGGGAGTTCTAGTAAGTTCGGCATTCTTGATAAAAAGGAACCAAAATACAAGCCCATGGACACCAGCCGCTGCAATTGCAGAGTAGTCATCATAGTACACGTTGTGAACCATCGCATCAGGTAGGAACTGGTCCTTGGGATCGTTTCGAGACACGGAAAAGATGCAGCTATATTCACTTGTAAACGCTGTTTTCCAGAAAACATCAGTTGGGCGGCTTTCGGGTTTAAGAAGAAGCTGGACAAACCCTCGTTGATTTCCTTGGCGAGAGACTTGTTGGTTGGCTCTATTTTATCCGCCATCAATTTTCGCACTTTGCTGTGGATTCCATCTGCGCCAATAAGGATGTGGCCGTGGTGTTGGTCGCCATCTTCGGTGGTGAGTATAACTCCCTGTGTGGTTTCCTCATATCCAATGACCGCAGATCGAGCATGCAGCTTCGATTGATCTTTCACGTGGCTATGCAGGATTTCCAAGGCCCTGCATCGCTCCATGAAGATAATCGGACGTTTGAGACTATGGTTTGTATCAAAGGTCAATCTATTTCTGAACAGGGCTTTCGACAGAGAGCCTGCCAAATTGTGGAATCAAATACACCTACATTTCCTCAATGTTGACTAGCACATGCGAGTCCTCGAAACAGGAACCGTCGCCGGCATAATGTTTGCGATGCTGTAGAGGAACCACCTCTTTCTCAATGTCTTCCCACACGCCCAACTGCTGTAGGATTCTTATCGTATGCGGATGAAGTCCAATGGAGGCCCCAAGTTGCGGGGCGAAATCTCCCTTCTCAAAAAGCTCATAGTCGATACCAGCACGCTCAAAACATAGGGCCAGGCCAAGACCCACGAGACTTCCGCCAGCTATGAGGATCTTGAACCTATCTGGCATTTGATTGGGTGAAGCCATCACTATGGTCACGTCTGCGCCAAGATTTATTGGGTTTCAGAGTCGGGGAAAAAATGACCTGTACTGTGGGGAAATAGATACATGTGAGATTTTAAGTGAAAATCATCGCACAAGTTGCCAAGGCGGACGATATATATCATCTGGCGTGAACTTGTGGGCCCCCTTTAATTTGGGACCCGGGAGTTCCGAGCATAAACGGATGCATAAAGGGTGGTTTTTTGAATCCTTTGCCCCTATTTCTAGCCTATTTTGTGCAATGCTAATCTCAACAAAGTCTTGAAACTGACACAAGGCGCTAACGGTTAGCCCCGCCATTGATTCGGGGTTCATGCGCATTGTGGAGTACGTCGAGGCCTAGACTACTAAACACGGGCTGAACGACTCAATGTTTCTTTGCTATACTTGAATATATTGCTAGCTCTTCGACATGACTGTTTATCATCGTTCTGTTATTGATCTTGTAGATTCGGCTCTGTCAACGGAGAAAACGAATCAAAATTAGAGTTAAGATTCGGATAAAAAAAAAGAATTGACAGCGCCGATCCTTCCCTTAAAGAAAATACGTACCCGTTGGTCGGGATCCACGCTCCGTCTACCCGGGCTGACTATTCTCAGACTGGAATAGTTCAACTCGCTCAAACCGTGGCTGAGGTTAGTTTTGTACTTGTCCATGAATAAATGAGGATCGGCACTTGGTGAGAGTCTAGAACGGGGGAACAATTGACTTTGTGCCAAAGCTAATCCGCAACAGCGCATGTTTGGCCTTGTTTTGTTTTGCCTTGCTTTTTTCTCGGAATACTCTACTGAGTCTACTCAGGCACTTTAACACTCTCTGTTCGTTCTTTTAGAAACGCCTGCACCACATTCACTTGATGCTTTCAACGCGGCCACTATGCTGAGACACCCCCAACCGTCCTAACAGCCATGACTACTTCAGAAACGGAGCCGAGTCTGTCAGCAGACGAACGGTATCGACAATCGCTCACATATGGTTTGATTATTAGCACCGGAATTCTGTCCATAATTGTCTGCAGTTTGAGAGTAAGGCCCGGCTTGGAGAAGTTGGGAATGGGAAATTCAAACAACCACAGTGCATGAGCTAATTTCCACTGCAGCTTTATGCAAGGGCATTCATCCTCAAGCGGTTTGGTATGGATGACATTGCGGTCTGCATCTCATTGGTATGTTCCAGTTCCCCCTCTGAATAACAGCATTGGTACCACTGTGAACGCTAAAGTAGTCATTTAATAGGTCATCACACAGTCTTTCAATGGATTAGGAATTGCTGTCGTATATCATGGTGAGGGTCGACATTTCGACAAGTTGTCTCTTGAAGATAAAGCAATATGGCTCAAGGTACTATCAGTTTTGCTCTTCTTCCGTACTCTTATCGAGACATGTTGCTGAGTTTGAAATTTTGAATAGCTTTACTATGTGGCAATGTGTCTTTATCTTTATGCCTCTTTGTCAGTTAAAATAAGCTTGTTGCTATTTCTACGAAGGATCTTCGTGAAAGGTATGTTCATCGCCATCTTCTGTCTCTCTTCCTAACTTGGCGCTGACTGCCATTAGCCTGGATGAACTGGCTTACCGCTGGCTTGATGATCTTCCAAATTTTATTCTCGGTTTCTGGCTCTATCGTGCTGGCTACCCAATGCGACCCTCCAAGGTACGTCACCAGCTCTTCTTCCTGCAGTTCCTACCACATATATTAACCAGCAGTATGGCAGGGCTGCCTTCGACATGACAGTGACGAATGCGACATGTTACTCTCAGTTCAAACTGTTTCAAGTTGTATTATATCAAGCAGTGCTTATCTTTGTCTCGGACGTGATCATCTTGCTTGCGCCAATGCCGATTCTATGCCAATTGAATATGCCCACGAGGAAGATTGTGGCCTTGATGGCAATCTTTGGAACAGGTTAGTAGACACGATGCAGTGCTCGAGCTTTCAAGAAGTGCTAATCTTGACTTCAGGTATTATCGCTTGTATTGCCCCCGTCGTTCGGTTCAGCACCTTGGATTATCTGCGAATTGGCACTACAGACCTCACCTGTAAGAAGTGCTTCCAAGTTTTCTCTATACAGGGACTCAAACTAATTAGAATATACAGATGACTCAGCTTCTTCCCTATACTGGATGGCGATCGAGTTCAATTTGGGCCTTGTCGCCGGCTCTCTCTCATCTCTAAAGCCGCTTCCCGTTTTCCGCCGCTTCGGGTCGAGCGCAGGCTCGAAATACAAAGCATCGACCGGGTGTACGCCACATGAGCTTGGTGCCATGAGGGGGAGTGATGTTAAACATGTCAGAAAGAAAAGCCATAGTTTAGGCATGGGAACAACAATCCTGGCGGAAAGCGTTAACGAGAGCCAAGAGCGCATTTTCCCGACCGCGTGATTAGGGCTGGCTTCGCGACACATCTAGGTTTCGATTTCTCTTGTTGCATTCCTGTTCATTTCTGATACTCAAAATTCACTGGCTGTACTCCTTACAACTACTGTGGCTCTACGGCGCTGTTTCTGAAACCTTGGTATCTGATTGGTGTGGCTCTCAAAATTTTGGGGTTAACCGGCATGCTCCGGAGACTGAGCGCTGGTGGTAGAACCTTGGAAGGTGATTCATGGATTCAGATAAAGGATGTGGATTAAACCTGCTTTGGCCTTCCAACTACGTACTTAGAGAACCATTTGAAGGAATGACTGACGAAGAACATAAATCAGAGCCGTAGTTGTCCACTCCTGTCGTTGCCTTCAAGGCCTCGCACTCCAGAGCTGTCACCTAAATCCCAGTGGCCTTGCATTCCATTCACGTAGCCCAGTGTTCAATACTGGATATAACTAGCTTGTTTAAAATGTAAGGGTCTGTCCCGCAGTGCCATAAACAGCAGCTTTGACATTTGCAGATCCAAGCAGAGTGTATGAGTAAGGGACGGTGGTCAGGGTGCCAGTCTCGGCGGTATTCTCACCATCACCGAAGTTATTATCCGTGGCAACAGCATAGCCGTCATCAGTGGAGTAAAGAGGTTTGTCAACTCCATCAAAGACGTTAGACTGAACTAGAATCTGAGCGCCATCACGGGTGTTGATTCCATCGTTAACGGCGAGGAAGTAGCTGTTGTAGATGTGGCCGGTTCCGAAGCGAATGGAGGGAGCGCGGGAGTTGATGTTGTACCAGTAGTTGTTGGCATAAGTAACGCGGAGATGTCCAGTGTCTTCATCGCCGTTGCTATCAGAGTGGCCGATCAGGGATGCCTTCCAGTGGTCGTGAAAGAATGTGTTAGACACAGTGATGTAGTCAGCAGCGTGGGTGAGCTATTGATGGGTATTGTGGCTGTCAGTGTCTATTATATCTATGTTGGGTACTCTTTCAATTCAGGGATACCTACATCAATCAGACCGTCGTAGTAATCCTTATCGTGGTCCATGTCGGAGGAAACGTCGCAGTGGTCGATCCAGACGTGGCTGGAATATTCTGCACCAGAGCACCGTGATTAGCTATGCATTGTTCAAGGGACGTATTGCATGCTGAAAAATGTTTGGATTTCAACTCACGAACACCAATAGCATCGCCGTTGTCCGCAAGAACTTTCTTGACGCCTAGATTGCGGATAATAACGTTCGACTCCTCTTTGACCAGGCTGCGTCTGGGTCAGTATGCGCTCCTTGGTAAATAAACTAATAAATCTTACAGGCCAAAACCGGTCAGGATAGCAGTATAGCTCTTTCCAATGATGCTGGTGTTGCTTCCCACTTTGACCTGGTCGGCAGTCTTTGTGATCGGACCAGAAACATAAACGACTTTCTTACTGTCACCAGAGACAGCAGCCGTGAAGGCCGCGTAGGAGGATACCGTGGTGGTAGTGCCACCTGTGCCACCAGTTGTGCCACCGTTCAGGCTAGCGTAGCCAAAAGCTGCATCACTGACGGTGGCGCGCTTATCAACGGAGTTTGTCACATCGTCGGTGGTGAGAGTAGGAGCAGCCAGAGCAAGGCTACAAAAGTAGCCAGCAACAACGGCAGAAACGATTTTGGTCGTGACCATAATGAAAGTCAAGGGATTGAGCTTTACAAAGGATTTTCAAAGGTAGTCCGAAGGATCAATAGATGGAAAACAATGTCAATGCAGAGTCAAATTAGAAGTCTGCATGGATGGGCTTCCAGCTATTTATGTAGGCAAAGAGCAATGAAAAAGCGAGACTACTTGACTCTTGATTGATGAATAGATTGTGACTCCTGACCGGTGGATAGCAATTATCCGTAACTTAGCGGCCACTTGGCTGACTCCGTGCCTGATTATATTCAGAGAGCTGAGACAAGTCAATTTGGAACGTTTCTGTGTCTAGTTCAAGGCTTGGACATTACTCCAGCGGAGTTCCCTCAACCTTGGAAGTCTCCAACATATGCAGCCAAGCAGCCAGGCATAGCAACCGAATGAAGACATAGAGGGCGAAGCTGCCTGGACCAAGAAATTTCATTTCCACTAATTATCCTAACAGGAGTTCAATGTCTCCATCTTATTTCGTGTCCGCCAAGTATTGCCAATGTTTCACCCCGATGTAATAGGACGGAGTATTTAGACCCTATTTGCTTGGCATGCAAATCCTGGAGTGGACAACTCGTAACGGAGGCTTGAGACCAAACAGAGAATGATAGTTTTCTGCGTAACTTCCACCAATAAAGCATTGTACGCGGTCTGGCAAATACACGGAACCTTTGCCCGAACATATCAGGGGAAAGTTGAGTTAACGAGTTTGCTGATCCTGCCCTGCGGAGAAGCTTGGCATTCATCATTCGATGGATACAGCGAAGTATTCCCCCGTCCACGTGCTATACCCCCTGGCACTTGGCGAAGCCCTGAATGCATCATGGTAATTCCCCCTTCCAAGAGACCCCTCCTGAAAATCAACTCCGTGTCTCTCGAAGACAATTCCGACAATCGGAATGATTATGGGTATGCACAATAGGCCACAGCAGAAACACTTGGCAATTTCCCTGTGATTTCACGATCTATATACCTTACATAAAGCAAGCAAGGTCGAGCCAAGTATTCCTCAGTCCGGAAACTAACCAGCATGCACACAATTTTCACGGCAACAACTACGAGATTTCAAATCCCACGACACTCATCCGCACGACAGTGGTAACATTAATTAGTTCGATCACCAAGACAACCATACGATCATTGATTATATTGCATATTGAGTTCAATTTGAACTAGTATCTGCTGAGTCCTTCCTTCGGACGTCTAAGCTGGCCCGATGTTTGCAGCATCCCAGGCGCAAGATGAAATCTCCATCTGGATAAGTTGCAAGTTAGCTGCTACCTAGGCACATGCCCTTCTTTCTTCTTACGCAGCTTCTACTGATAACTATTACATAACTACTTGATCGCTTCATTGATCTTCTAAATTGAATTGCTCGTTTGGTGGTGCATTGGAGTTCAATAATTGTTAGCAACTAAATGATATTCTGTAGAAAAATTAGGTCTTTTTATTGATCAGCCATAGAAGCGATTAACTAAAGAGGCCGTGCTATAGATGGTTTTATTGGACATACGTGCCCACAGACGACTGGTTCGTAAACGGGTCGCGTCGGATCGGTCCAAGGGGGACTACCCATACACGTACATGAGTCCTCAATGCCCTTTTAAAAGATTCAACCGGGGCCTTGTCCGGTCACTCCAGTATCCTCCCCTTGGGCCTAGACTAGGTACAGCTTCTCTCCCCACGTAGATCTTGTCTGCTCCCCTCTCTCTCTTCAGCCACAGTCGTACTTGGTTCTTTCTCTACGTACGTACGAGTGGAGCGCACAGAACGTATCAGATATGGTATGTGAACATGTGGTAGGAGGTAGGAGGAGGTCTAAGTCTGCTCAGTATAGAGACATGGTAGTCACGGTCCCCTGACCTAACAGTTACCGTTGCCCAAAATGTGGCCTCTTATGCTCTGAAACACATCTCATTGGCCGATTTCACTGCCTGCTTCTCGCCTTCCGTCATGGCCTCCGCCACCTTCCAAGGAGTATTGCCGAGACCCATCGCCTTCTGTCCCTCGGGGCTCAAGGTAGACCAGTCCAATGCACCCTGGAATCCTCGTTCACCAGCGCCACCAGCGCCGGGAAAGTCCCACGGCGGGGAATAGGTCAGAGCTGCCTGGCGTTGCTTGAGGAGATACTCGACATTCATGTCGCACAAAGGGGTAGCCGGAATGTACATGACACTCGAGTCTCCTGTGCCTCGGTGCTCCTTATCTACTGAATGCAGCGAGTCACAGTGCCAGGCGACAAAGTCACCTGGTTCAACCCGAGGGATCGGAACCATTGTTGTCTCAAGCTGAAGCTGCGGGTGTGTCATCGGATTATACTCCTGGCAGGCTCCTGGCACAGACCCAGGGAAAGTAGCATCCAAGTTAGGTTCTTGACTTTGAACATCAAAAAGTGGTCGCAGGATGGTATAGGCCGTGCTATGAACGACCATGGGGCAGACGCGTAGCGAGCCCTCGCCGGGTGCAGTGTCGGACATGGAGAGCCAGCCCTGGAAGAAACGTAGCATTGAACAAGCGCCAGCGCCGTTGTATAGATCCATCTTTGCCGACAGACGATGCTTGGCATCCCATGGGTCATAGCGTTCCCAGTTACCCTCGAGAATCTTGCTGTATACACTGGCATACTCAGGATCTTCCCAGCGCTCGAGTGATCCGCCATCTTATGGGGCCCCAGAGTAAACTTGGCGTCACCCGGGTTTCGGATTCGCAGTCGGTCTGCGTACGTGAGTGGGTTGGACGTCGAGAGTTTTGCGTTTGGGTCCGATGAGTGCCATAATCGCTGTAGAAATCGCTGTGCTTCGAGCACATTGGGATCCGCTCGAGCTTCCGCTTGCGATGGAGTCCAGTACAGTTCATAAACGGCCGGCGAATCCGGTGGGAATGCTTTTACATGCTCTTGATTTGTGCTGACATAGTCACGGATTCGTTGTTTGTAATCAAGGGCCGTGTTCCGCGGTAGCACATTTCGAATGACTACGCTGCCTCGATGGCGGATTTCTTTCAGAGTCGCCTCCGGGACTTTTCCGGACACAATATCGGAATATTGCACAGACGGAATGATCTTTGTTCATTAGTTTACGGCCTAGAACCTTCATGGATCCTACTTACGTCGCTTCCTTTGGACTTGATTTTTTCTGCTTCCTCCTCTAAACTCGGGAGAAGTCTCTTCCAGCTTTCTCTCAGAGCTTTCTCGTTCTTTTCAAATAGTCTTTGTTTCAGCTCTCTGAATCGAGATGGTAAAGGCTCTGGTTGATACCCTGGTTGTAGACTAGGAAACACCGACGAGATGTCGCCAGCAGCCTTTGTTGTTTGGGCTGTAGATGTGGATGCTGCGCGAATGGCATTTTTTGAGAGATGCCTGAAAGACTCCATGGTATCTTCTGTGAGAAAAAATGTCCAACGCGTCCTTTGTTGGGTTTTTATGGGGCTTTATATCTCAATGTCCGGCCCAAAACGCGGAGTATATTGACGTAGTACTGTCGGGATCGTCTGGAATTAGAACTCGGCCCGACTTCTAAAAGAAGGGGTTTTGCCGACAAAAGCCAATCATATCCGATCGAGTGGAGACCTGCTGTCCTGGTTGATTTCGGGCGGCGAACCTTTTTCCCGCGTCAACTATAGACCTACACAGTGCAGTTAGCAAGGGAAGAGTATAGCCTTCAATTTTTAATAGGGTGTTGTATTTGATTATTCTTTGCTGAATATATGTAGTGGCATGTCATACAACAAGTCATTCATAGGCTTGGTTCATTTTGTGGTCTATGAGGAGCTAGATCTTTCTAGAAGAAAGAGAGAGCATCTATATGACAGCAAAGATGGGGAAGAAAGAGGATTTGGAAGAGAGAAAAAGCAGTAAAAACCTTTACTACGTCGCCCTAGCTAGTCCATTCACGCATTTTACTCTTAAGTCCGTTGGTTCTAATAATTGAAAAGTTAACACCAATTGCAGCGGTGTGGTCTATCCATTGTATACTTTTGTGAAAACTAGGGTATCATGCTAAATTTCAAGCATTGTCCTTCAATTGCTCCGGTGCCCACCGGAGTTCATATCCAAACACCGTCCGCCGAAGCCTTTCGTCCTACAATATATTTAGCACTTGAGTGAACCATGCGGGTACGGAGAGGTACTTACACCAGGATCATCTTCAAACAACACCTCGTCCATGAGCTTCTCAAAGATCTTAGTCACCGTGAACCCGTTCGACTCCGCCAGCGGAAAGAACTTCTCGGTCTGCGGCAACAACCACGGCTGGTAGGGAGTGAAGATGACCAAAGCCACAGCCTCGGAGCTTTTCTTCAGAGTCATCTGCATGGTCTTGATCAGATTACCATGTTCACGCCAGGCATAAACCACGTCTGCCATGATCAATACGTCAAAAGTAGCAGGGCTGTCTCCCTGAGCGGAAGGGATATGCGCCTGGAGCGGCTCCACGGTCTTTCCCCATGCATAGCCCTCCACATACAATCGCGACCCAGATGGGATCATGCCAGCCGACAGATCCGCATTATGTTGCATATTGGACACCAGGTCCAGGTCTGGGTAGTCAGTCATAACCGTCGTGCGAGCCCCTAGGATCGCACTGACGATACTGGGGACGCCCGCCGCGGCGCCAATCTCCAGGACATCCTTGCCGCGGATGAGTGAATCAGCTCGTTCTTCTATATAATGTGCGCTGGTTCGGCCGGCATTCCATAGCAGATTTCCCTAACCCGTCAAAGATGAGTTAGCATGGATTCCAAGGGAAACAATTGGACCTTCATATGGGGAACATACGTAAAGTGGGTGACTGCCCACAAGACGCACGCGCACCGTCTGTCCGGACAACATGAGATGTTCGGCAAATGTGGGCTGCTTCTCTTCGGGGTAGAACCCCTCAGGTTCCTGGAACAGGTCACCAGTATCAAAATCGTCGGCCATAGTGAGTGCGGGTGCCCCTCGTCCAAGAAAAAAAAATCGGGGTTATCATTCTTATCGGCGGGGTGGGTTGGTGCCTTAAGGCAAAAACAAGGGAGAAGTAAACGATTCCTAGAAGAATCCCCAACCATGGGAGTGCCTAGGTCAAAATTGACATGAAATGTTTGAACAAATACTGTGCAGTACTATACTGCAGAGTACATCGGCTGCATTTAATGACCTGCATATTAAGATGTGTGCGGCGCAAAGGTACAATCTGATTCTGAGATTGATGAATCTTCTGCGAGAAGCCGGTCAAAATTGCTGTCTTGGAGCTTAGAACCTTATTCCAGGGTTTACTTAGGTACTCATTGTATGATAACCTCTTTGTCAAGTATTTTCATAAAGTTAGCAAAGCCCCGTAGAATGGATGCAGACAATGAACCCTACAAACGGTGCTAGGCAGGTCAACGGGAAACATCTCATGGCATGGGGTAGACTTCCCATTCATTAGCAACTTGAAATGCGGCTCTCGCTCATGGATGTAGAATATTGTGTATATATAAAGAGTTATGAAGAAGGGACCCAGTGGAGACTACCGGAACGAATACGGTGGAGAAGGAACGTTCAAAACAGCCACTGGCACAAGTGATGAGTAACCCACCGTGGCTATACTTGCAGACGGAAGATAGCCAGGACTTTTCAGCTGATTATTCAAGTTGAAGGTGAGAAAGCTCATTCTAGTACAGTACAGGTCGACAGATCTGCCGGGACGTGTCGCCTTATCTGCCGACGCTCGGGCCAGCCGGTTCCCCCCCACGATGTTGCTTCCCCCATCTCCTTTCATCCTACACCTCTCGCGATCCATGGGCCTTTCATGATTGTCACTTCAGCGAGGCGAGTAACAGGCCGGGCCTGGACCTTGGCTGGCTGTTACAGTACGTGAATCTCAACCCTTACCCTTTGGTGGAAGATCCCCGATGGGTTGCTGATGTTGAATCTAGCAGCCTTCTCCCGCCCTCGAAGATTGCGACTATACAGCTCAGAAGCTACGTCCCCCGATGCGCCCCCTACCCCGATAAAACGCCCTCAGTTCCGCGACTATTTCGTCACCCACCTTCCTTCGTCGTCACTTCATCCCGATCCTCGGGGACCGACCTCGCCCTTTCACAAACTCCCGCGTTCCGAGTCGGTACCACATACCGGGGAGACATCACATTCACCGACGTCATTCCAGACATTCGTCGACCGCGAGACCACTGTAGTCCGGATCCCCCTGCGCAGTGCCAAGCATCATTTCGGCGCCGTCACCGCCCGGGGCACTCGACCAGCCAACGAAGATACATACCAGGCCGGCGTGATTGACATACCGGCATTTGCAAAGCGACCCCCAGCATCAGTAACGATCAATCGACACTCTTCAACCTCACCTCGTGAATCTCGCGCCGCAGATACCGCCAACGGCGATCCACAAATCTTTTACTTCGGAATCTTTGATGGCCATGGAGGTGCGGAGTGCAGTGCATTCTTGAAAGACTATTTGCATGAGTATATTCAAAATGCTGCCGCCAATTTCGAAATCCAATCAAGCCTACAGCCGGATCAGCAAATGACGAACGGAGTTGATCCTTCGGCTTCATTGCCGCTGATGCAGAAGGGGAATCGACGTCGGATCGGAGAGCTGGAGAAAAGTCTGGTGAATAACTGGAGGCGCTTGGTTGGTGGTTATTTCAAACGATTCAAGCCGCCTCATTTTGCCTACTATGGGGCCGACTCCGAGGATGCCGCATCCTCAGATCGCGTCTCCATTGAGGAGGTGTTGGAATATGCCTTCTTGCGGGCTGATCTAGACTTTGTGAAAGCGCAAGCAGCAAAGCGAGATGATGATCTGGCTCTAGCTGAGAAACCTCTCAATGAAGATGAAATCCTCCACTCCCCCAGCCTAACCAGGACCCCGAAGATTGGCGGCCGCTCGCGCTTCAAGGGTGGTAGCACTGGGAGCATTGCCATGATCTCCCCTCCCAGCCCAACCCCCTTTTGGCACCCGGCAGGTCCCTCCAGTCTCCTTGTTGCTCACGTGGGAGACACCAAGGTCCTACTCTGCTCAACAGCCACCGGCGAGGCTATTCCCCTGACAGCCAATCACCACCCATCCTCGCCCATTGAGGCTGCTCGCCTCCGTCGTTATGCCGCAACCTTTGTCACTGACTCTTTCGGCGAGGAGCGCATGAGCGGGCTTGCCAACACCCGCGCCTTTGGGGACGTACAGTCTAAGCGGATCGGTGTCTCCGCCGAGCCCGAAGTCAACCGCATCGAGATGGGTGCCGCCGAGTTCTCTTTCCTGGTTATGATGTCTGATGGCATTAGCGGCACGCTTCTCGACCAGGAAGTCGTTGATATTATCAAAGAAGCCAGGACCCCTGAGCAAGGTGCCCGTGATGTTGTCAGCTTCGCTACCGAGGTTACCAAGGAGGGTGACAATGCCACTTGTCTTGTCATTCGACTTGGCGGTTGGGAGCGACGACTCGAGGGAGGTGTGGGTAGCTTGGGGTCGAAGGAGTCTCGCGAGTGGCGACGACAGGATGCCACTGATCCGCGCAGGTCACGGACGTGAAGTTCTCTCGGGTTTATAGAAATTCTCTCCCTCTCTGTACATAGTTCTGGTTCCTGAAAGGTTCCATTGCATATAATCTTTTGGTTCGTCCATATACCGGCTCCGAAGTGGTCTTCGAGGATCTATAAAGTACATTATTGCCCCATTCTACTTCCAACATTGTATCGTCACACTACATGGAAGATTGAATTTCCATGTTGCATTGTTTCTTTCTTAGAAAGTTGTTCTGCCAGCAAAACTTGGTCGAGCCATGTTCCCGAGTCGAAGAATAGCCTAGGTTCGATAGGCCCCACTTACCTCGTCCCCGCGAATCCCCCGTCCCGCCGATAACCGAGGCTCCTAGCTTCCCTTGTGATTGTCCCATCTTCTTGACTTTCTCACTTCCTCCATTCACCACTCATTTTCCGTCGCAATGGCCTCTATTTCCCGCGCTTTGCGGCCCTTGTCGCGTACTTCTGCAGTTCGCCTATCCTCGAAACGCCTGCCTACTTACCGCCCTCTTCAGATGTATGCTACCTTCATGTATGATCCGTCGTTCATGTTCACCTACTAAACTGTACTTCTTCTTCTTCTTTCAGTGCCTATGCCTTCTCAACCACACCCCGCCGGCGGGATGACATCTCATCCCTCACCCCAACCCCGATCAGCCATTTATCCGATATCGAATCAATGATGGCCGACTCGGTCTCAAAGTTCGCATCGGAGCAGATCGCCCCTAAGGTGCGGGACATGGATGAGGCTGAAACTATGGATGGGGCCCTCGTGGAGCAACTCTTCGAGCAGGGTCTGATGGGTATCGAGATCCCCGAGGAATACGGTGGTGCGGGCATGAATTTCACTGCTGCGATCGTGGCGATCGAGGAGCTTGCACGTGTCGACCCTAGTGTTAGTGTCATGGTTGATGTGCATAACACCCTCGTGAACACGGCGATTATGCGGTACGGAGACGCCCAATCTCATCGCACCTGGCTGCCCAAGCTGAGCACCGGTACCGTTGGCTCTTTCTGTCTTTCTGAGCCCGTGTCTGGTTCGGACGCATTCGCGCTACAGACCAAGGCGGAGAAGATAGCAGATGGCTACAAGCTGAATGGCTCCAAGATGTGGATTACGAATGCCATGGAGTCTGGTATCTTCCTCGTTTTTGCCAATATGAACCCCAGCCAGGGTTACAAGGGCATTACGGCCTTTATCGTCGAGAAGGGAACACCTGGATTCTCAGTTGCCAAGAAGGAGAAGAAGCTTGGTATCCGCGCCAGCAGCACCTGTGTGCTGAACTTTGACGATGTCGTGATCCCCAAAAGCAATCTTCTCGGTGAGGAAGGCCAGGGTTACAAATATGCCATCAATATCTTGAACGAGGGTCGTATTGGTATTGCTGCCCAGATGACGGGTCTGGCTCTTGGCGCTTGGGAGAACGCTGCTCGGTAAGCTCATCCATTATCCGAATACATATTCCTCTGGAAACATTATCTAACTCATTTCAAAAATAGTTACGTCTGGAATGACCGCAAGCAATTCGGCCAGTTGATTGGTAACTTCCAAGGCATGCAGCACCAGATCGCCCAGGCTTACACCGAGATCGCTGCCGCGCGGGCGCTTGTTTACAATGCTGCCCGTAAGAAGGAAGCCGGCCAAGACTTTGTGCAAGATGCCGCCATGGCCAAGCTGTATGCCTCGCAGGTCGCAGGCCGTGTATCTGGCCTGGCCGTCGAGTGGATGGGTGGTATGGGCTTTGTTCGCGAGGGTATTGCCGAGAAGATGTTCCGTGACAGCAAGATTGGTGCCATTTATGAGGGCACTAGCAACATCCAGCTGACGACCATTGCCAAGCTGTTGCAGAAGGAGTACACCAACTAGATA
Source organism: Penicillium sp. 91 TS-2023 (assembly GCA_030710325.1). Lineage (NCBI taxonomy): Eukaryota > Fungi > Ascomycota > Eurotiomycetes > Eurotiales > Aspergillaceae > Penicillium > Penicillium sp. 91 TS-2023. Next base: position 152,784 of record JARWGP010000006.1, read on the forward strand.
TGACTTGTCTCTATATTTTTCGTTTATTTTTCTCGTTCTGCGATAAATCGAGATTCAGACTACGCATCCGTGATGCGTCTTCAAGTCTTCTGGGTATGATTTTGCAGCTTAGGAGTACATACAGGGCATCAATACTTGTTTTGGTTTTTGCACAGTCATATTTGAAGTAGTCGAGACAGTAAAATACGGACTTTCTAAATCTATATGCCGGGGAATCTTTATGTGAGAATAATATACACGGGTCCATGGACCTTGATGAGATCACAGCAGTGACATCAACAGAGACAATGATCTACTTTATTCCTGTGCCTGCTGCTCACTTCTCCCCTCTAGCGTATTCGACGCCCACTGGTAACTGCCCAAGAAGACCGCACCGCCAATGCCAATCCATGCCACTCTCGGCCCAATTCCGCGCCAAAAGGCGCCCTTGCCCTCCTGTGCAATCCCACGGATAATATCCTTGATCCGCATAGGCGCATTTTCACTGCCATCTCCACGACGAGTAAGCATCACGCGAGTCTTGATCACATCTAACGGGGTGGTCAGACCCGCTGCGATGGCACCAGCAACACTACCAAACATAGCGCTCGTGGACGCCGGTATTTGGGTCTCAGCTAAGGACTTGGGGCTCGTCGCCGCAGATGCTGGTCGAAGGTACCGCTTCACGTACGCCTCTTTCATGGATTCCCACATCGTGAACTGGAGCACTGTGAAAGGAATTTCGCGGGCGATAGTAATGCCCGCACCACGATAGAGTTCTCGAAGGACCTGACTATATCCTCGTCTTACCGAAATCCGATTTACGGGTCCTGAACTAACAGAAGCGTTGGTTCCAGCAGCAGGGGTCTGGGTTGTAGCGCCTTGCGGTGCGGCATGGCGTAGGGATAGAATGTCCTGGAGAGCGAGCAGACTCGAGCCACCGAAGAGACCGGCCTGGGCGCGTTGCTTGATCACTTCTGTGGGCACGCGCACAGCGCAGGCGGCGATTTCACCTAACGAAGAGGCAATGGAGTGGGTGAAGATGATATGACTGCGGGAGGGAGTGTCGGTGGAGCCTGACGGAGGGAGAAGGGAGCGTTTCACGCCATCGTAAACGATGAAGAACGAGGCTGCCGAGGGAGCAGAGCCAAATAGCACAGAGGGAAGACCGGCATAGATACCACGGACTGCTTGACGGAGGGATGGGCGGGGAGCTTGGGGTGCGCTGGGGTCGCGTGCTTTTTGGAGCCGGGTCTTGATGGTGTCAAGGGGGTATAGAGAGCAGTCCACGGTGAGACCAGCGACCGCGCCTGACTATCAAGGTTGTGATAGCAGTTAGCAAGAAGTTCTTTCCAAACAATGCGGGGATGGTATAGCTTACAAGTAGAGATCTTGTCCATGGGGAAGAGATCAAGGCCTCCCTGTCGAGTTGCTGAGCCATAATGCTGACGGTGTACGGATTTCCTACCCCAAGAACATGCTCCAGAATTATCCAGGACCCATTGGCGTCAAATTGAATGAGGGTTTGGGGATTATGAAGAGTTGTCGAGGGTTTTCCGGGTCTAAAAGCTCCGCAGATTGCCCGCGGGTTTTACTCCGCAACGGCCGATATCGCCTTAGATGAACACCGATAAGATGAATACTGCGCGAATAACAGCGAAACAAGATAGATACTGCGTGAGTTTTGCATATTCAGATCATCTACATATTTTCAATATGTACTAATCGAGCCGAGATCGAGCTAGCGGGAATCATCTATTCGTCATCTTCCATCTCATCGTCATCCTCATCCTCATCTTCATCATCTTCCTCAAACTCCACTCCGATATCTGCGCTGATGTCCCATCGGTCTCCCTTGGCAGACGCACTGACATACTTGACGAACTTCAGAGTGCCACTGTCACGAAGCACAATGCTGAGTCGGTTCCATCCAGCCTGGGTGCTGAAGAGAATTCCATCGTCCTCGTCGACACCGGCGGACCGGTAGATAGCAGGATCCGCCTTGGTCTTCTTTCGGAGCACTTGGTCCGCGTTCTCTTCGTCTTCATCATCTTCATCGTCGTCGCCAGCCATGTAAATCTCATAACCGCCCACTGAAGGGTGCTCAGCAGCTTCGGCCTCGACCTTCTCTTTAGGCTTGGAGGAAGACTGTGCCTCTCCATTCTCATTATCACCATCGGACTCCTCTTCGTTGTCTTCTTGCTTCTCCCATCCAATTGTCGGAGTCAGACCGAGAGTGAACTCTAGCCGGGGCTCCTCGCCAGTGTAGCCACTGGCCAAAGTGTAGTCCGCGCCGCGACGGAAGCGACGGGCAAGGAAATTATGGCTCTGAAGGTGGTCAACACCGGTAATCAGAGCAAGCCACTTCCGGAAGGCCTGCGACGGGAACACGTCATTCAGCAATTCCTTGATGGGATTTGAGGTATCGCCTCCCGACGGTTGCTGGTACAGGTATCGATGCTTGTGTGGTGGCCGAGCCACAGTCCACTCGGTCTGATTTTGGATCTCTTCCGACGAGGCCGGCAGGGTTTGTCTCTCTTGGTCCTCGATGTAGGCACTGATACGCGAAGCAAACTTTTCGTTGAGGAAGCGTTCAAGGTTGAGTGATGATTCGCTGGCGAAAGCGTCGGACATCTCCTCGGCAATGTCGGGCGTCAAGTATGACGGCGCAAGGTACTGCACTAGGAACTCAAGATCGGTCTCACTAAATTCAGTGCCCTCGGTCTGCTCTTCTAGTTTACCCTTGCCCTTGCCCTCCACCTCGGGCTCCTCCCATGATACCGGTTGTGGTTGAGGCAGATCGTAAATATCGCCCCGGCCTTGAAGTTGCGCCAGACTGCTGCGTTCGGCCAGTTTCTCCTCGAGGCCTTCCTCATATCCATCCTCGCCCTCTTGGGGAATGTGAAACCATCCACTAATGGCCATGCGGACGCGCTTCTTGGATTTGTCCTCCCCCTCGGCGTGGTGGTACACCTCCTCGACGTCATGGAAGCTCTCGCCGGGCTGGACGGTAAAGAAGCTAAGTTGGTTGAATGCTGGAGGAATGGAGAGACTGAAATCGGGGCTAGGAATGGTGACTGCCTCTCCCTTGGCGTCCTTCTCGGTCTTGGTTGGGTAAAGACGTAGGGCACCACCCCACTGCGCTTGCCATGGAGTGTCGGGGTCGGTCAGATAGAGGATGTAGCTGACACGTCGACTGCCGATGACATCATCGTGGCACAATAAATGGCAACCTTCAGTGTAGACATTGATGGCCATATCGGTCTTGCGCCCGCTAAGCTTGCCGGAGCCGGTCACGGCAGACAAGTATTCCCGGAATCGGGCCGAGTACATCGCATCGCGGAGCTTCAGGAGGAACGGCAGCTTGGACAGCGAGGAATCATCGAGGCCATCCAGGTTGGCCAGGTCGCCTGACTGGAAAATCTTATAGATGTCGGTCTCTTTCTCGGTGAAGTCCACCTGCTCTTGGATCTCTTCGCGGACGGATCGCAACAACGACGGTTCGATCAATTCGTGGATCACTCCATGGTAGTAGCTAAGTTGGATCAGATCAATCAGTTCTAGGCCATGAAAAAGCTATTCAAGAGTTGTTGAACATACGGGCTCGACTTGGCGTATGCGTCGGTGTACTTCTGCTGCTCCGTGGGAGTGAATAAACCCTCACGAAAGCGGGCGGTGGCTTCCTCACTGGAGAGGGCACGCTTCTTGGACTCAGGAAGTCCATTGGCCTGAGAGCCTGTCTCATCTGTCTTGCGCTTCATGTTTGTATGATCGAGACAGTTGAACATGCAATGCAAGATCAGTAAATTTTCCGGGCGGTGAACCCGTCAACTGGGCGGTCAGGCCATCATCCGGAGATCTAGCAAATCATAAGCCGTTTCATAGATCTACGATGATCTACGATAATCAATCGACCATCATAAGGATATGGGTTCAGGCAAAATAAAAGATACGCGGTAAAAGCTACTTGGTGGCATTCACGGTAGATTGAAGATCAAAAATCAAAAACTGTTATGGATAATCTCGTTTGCGGTTCCACGATGCAGTTACATTAGGCGTAAGCTCCTGATGGTTGGATGTAGCTTCTTTTTAAGTGAAGGTCATATTGACACAGGAATCGATATCTCATAGCAATGTTCTAGTTGGATTTCAATAATGATTGAACCACCCAACCACATATGATTCGTGACACAATGCAAAGTTGCCCCCCATCTCCATATAAGACGACCCATGTGAAAGGGAAGATCGCGTCGATGTTACTTCCGGTAATAAATCTAAGTCTACAAGTTAGCAATCGTTTGTGATAACAGAATGATATAAGATTGGTCCTTACTCTCTTGAATTGGAAGTGGAGTTGTAGAATGCCCTGAATAAAAACGAATTAGAGCTTAGTTCCCTGGCGTAATAGGGGGAAAACACACCTTGTCGAATGTGCTCTTGAAACCACGCTCGCGCTTCGCACTATAGTCCCATTCTTTGTCGACAATTCGGAAGGCGATGTCTTCATAAGGGGGACCGGCCATGAATCGAATCAAACAGGTGTCTTCCTCGCCAGCCTCGGCAAATGATTGACCACGCTTGCGACCATTTTCTCGCTCGATCCGATATGTCGGCGCTTTGGTCTTGTCGATGAGGTCAGGATAAAAGATGTTGAACTTGTAGCCCTGTACAACCTTGGGGGGTGGGTTGTCATGGTCGTAGTGGGTCTGGTTGTACTTATTCCATTCGTAGCCCATCTGCACGCGGTTGAAGTACCGAGGCTTTCGAGGCCGGTACTTGCTCGCCCATTGAGGCTGTGCCGCCGTGCTCACGGCCTCTTCGCCGGTAAAGATCTCCTCGTTTTCACTGACTCCCTTGGCCAGTTCCCGTTCGTACAACGCTTTGGTGGCTTGTGAGAAATCGTCATTGGGGATTGACGAGAAACGACTGGAGACGGCAGGAGCAGCCATGCTAGATGACTCGGGGTTGGTGATAGCCATAGTCGGCTTTTCAGCTGATCGCTGTCGAAGAGGAACAAATCCCATGCGAATAATCTTCTGACGCTCACGGGCCACGTGCTGAAGAAACAAGGACTCATCCATGATTTCGAGACCTTTGTCTTCTGCGCGCACTTGAAGCAATGGGTCAGGATCCAGTCCCGTAAACTCGGTTGGGTCTACTTGATTTTCATTCCCAGTTGCCACCGGTGCAAGAGGCGCCAGCTTCTCCCGGATCGACTCAGCCTCCTGCTTCTGCTGCTTCCTCAACTCACGAACACGTTCGTCGATGACAGCCTGGTATACATTTCTCAATCTTGCACGAGCCTTCCAGACCGTCAAGCTTCGTAGCAGTTCCTCCCAGTAATCCGTGTCGATGGGTTCATTTGAGTTTAACTTTCGCTTCACTTGTACCTCTAGGGTTTGTAATTGTTCGTATGTTTTCGGGCTCAATAGTCGATTGATATCTGCGGCGACAGAGTTCAGAGCACGACCCTCTGACGCATTAGATTTCAGGCGGTCTCGACAGATGACTTTCATGGTCTGTAGGATATGATCAGCTCAGAAATGGCTCAAAGGAGCTGGAAGAAGCGAAGGTACAACATACCTGCCAGTAATCCCGGTTTCGCGCATTCGTCTCCAATTTGACAAACGTCTCGATATCATGTTCTAGTTCTTGCAGCTGAGACTGTGACAACCCCTCAAACACCCCATCAGGATCCACCACGTCAAGCTCCGAGTCCGCAATCTCGTCATCCAGCGGGTCGCGCGTGGGATCGATCACACGAAGCGTCACAGTCAGCCAGTCGATTGGCTTTGCGCGGCCATCCTTCACCCGAATCTCCGCCTTCTTCTTGGCCTGTTTCAGCACGAATATGTCTTCTTGCGCAACCCATTCCCGTACCTGCTCGTCCTCTTGCAGCTGGTTGATGCGCATCTGGTCACGCATGTTCCGGGTTGGCTGTCGATCGTCGTTCCGACTCCGATTGTCCTGTCGGTCGCGCCATTCTCTGTTGTCGCGGGGAGGGCGCCTGGATGTTGGGGAGCGCGAACGGTCATTTCTTGGTCCAGGGCCTGGCATTCGTGAGGACATTTTGTAAAGATCTTCCAGATCGCAGGAAGATGGTGGAAAAGTATGAAGGTGTGGTCGCGTTGAAAGGTGGTGAGGCGGGAGATCGGCAGTAAGGTCAGCAGCTAATTTAGCCCGCAGGTAGCTTCGCTCGCATCCATTGTAGCAAGTTAGCAACTAGGGCAGTCCAAGATGTCCTTTTCTTCTCATTTTTCCCTTCATATTTGATGGGGAATCTCTCTTGTTTCTGCTTATTTGACTTGGCTCTGACTTGTCTTCTTCTTTTTATCTCGAGCTAGTAATGTTCTGTTTCAGTACTATTACAACTATATATACATATGAGCTTTGGAATATTTCAAGGTTGTAGCTACCATTTTTTGGTTTTTTAAATTAAGGATATCACAGATTTATGTACTACAGGTCCCCCCAGAATGCATCCACCTGGGCAATCACCTCGGTGGGAGAAGCTCTGGAGTAAGTGTTCCGAAGTCACATTAGATTTGATGTAGTTGGTACCATTGTTAAAATTTGACGCGATCCTACATGTCCAAATGTCACACAACCCCCTAGGGCTAGATTGATCACGTCACGTAAATTGGGTTGGTCCCGGGGATCCCTCCACGGGGCCTTCTGCTGCAGGTGTTGGAGTACCGGCGGTGGGGGGTGGTATACCGACTTTAGGGGGTGGTGGAAGAGGAGTTCCCTTTCGTGAAGGCGCAAAGTCCTGCTCCCGGCTCTTCAGTTCACCTTCGGCAAAGTAATCATCAAACGCGTTGTTGGGCGACGCCCCGTGGCGCGATTTGCCCCGACGGTTCGAAGGCGATCTACCCTCTGGGGGAGAAGTGACTTGTGTCTGGGCTGCGAGAGGCGGGATAGATGCCATGTTTGCCGGTACTAAGAAGTGTTCAGCGGCTCCAGCGGCTGTCCCAGGACCAGCAGGATCAGGCATGGGTGAGGAGACTTCATCATCGCGCGTCTCAAAAACAACCTCACCAGGTCCTTCCACCTCCTCTCCCAGCCCGACGGGAAGTCGGTGCAAGGCACCGTATCCCAATTCGGCACCCACGGCACCCTCTCCCCCCCAGCCACGAGTGGGAACAAGCTCGACTTCCCGAACGACATCAAATTCGCTGTTATAGACCCATAAGATCAGAGTCCGATCAAGGTGGTCCTCCACTAGCTCCCCAAGCGCAGATTCCCCACGTAATGTCCCGCTTGGGGTTCCGATAATGTAGTCCGAATGCGGAAGAAGCCCTGCGCGGAAGGCGGGACTCAGCGACGAGGGAATCGCAAGCACATGCCAGATGTTTTGCGTAGAGTTAAGAGGGGCAAGCTGTAGCGCGAGGCCGAGGGATGGATTGGCGGAGGGTATTGGGACATTGAAGGTATGTGTTCGCTGGCCCTGCGTAGGGGAATGCGATTTAGCTAGATGCACTATTGTAGGGGGGAAACAAAAGACCGTTGTTCACGTACCTTAGCACTCCAGACCTCCAGGGTCAAGCTTGTTCCGGCGCAATTGCGAACCTCTGTCGCAAACAGATTTGGGTCTGGATCTTCCTGCAGGTGTGATTTAGCAAAATCATCGTAATATCCTTGTGTTCATCAACTGCATACAATTGGATGGCCATTTATTCCCACAATGAAATCAAACCATGGCTCCAAAGGTAGCTCTGGGTCTTTGTTGCGGAGCACTTGAAATCCAAAGGCGTTGTCACTAGGTCCATTCCGAGGTTGTTGGATGGGTTCACCATCAAGTCGGCCAATAAAACGATTGAGTGCACCGAACATCAAGGCGATCTGATCCAGTAAATAATTGAGTGAGTTTGGCTCTGAGGTGTTCAAGTGAAGCTGTCGCGGGCAGCTGGCCCCATGCAGTGCAAACACCACAAACATAAACACAATCGCCCTTATCCTTTATCGCGTTATCGGCAGACTTGCTTTTGTATTAGCCCGAATCCACCTTTGCGATGGAGGATTTGGAGGAAGCACCCCCAGAGGTCCACCATTATGAGAGTATCCATGAGGTTCCATGGGACATCCAGAAGTAATATAATTCTCCCGGTTCATTTCCTCGAAACTCTTGTTGATTCATTCTGCAGTTTTTGGGCCCAACGCTACCGCATCTTCTCCAAGTACGATGAGGGCATCTGGCTAACGGATGATGCCTGGTTTGGAGTAACGCCAGAGCCTGTTGCCAAGTAAGTGAATAGAGCTCCAATTTCATCCTCTGGTCACGTTTCTTACGCTGTGACCAGTAAAATAGCAGTTGATCTCGCCAACTCAGCTCCTGCTGACCGCAGTATCCTGGTCGATGCCTTTGCAGGCGCAGGTGGCAACACTATTGCATTTGCCAAGTCCGGGAGGTGGAAGCGAGTATATGCAATTGAGAAGAACCCGGCAGTTCTGCAATGCGCCAAGCACAACGCAAAGATCTACGGTGTGGACGATAAGATCACCTGGTTCGAGGGTGACTGCTTTGAGATCCTGAAAAAACAACTCAAAGACCTTGCACCGTACAGCGTCATCTTTGCAAGCCCACCTTGGGGAGGTATGTATCCTTCTGTTTACCTTTGTGAAGTTGTGACTGTTTCTAATCTGTTAGGTGTTGGATACCGGTCGGATGAAGTGTTCAACCTGCGCACCATGGAACCATATTCTCTGGCGACTCTTTACAAGGAATACTCGGCGTTTACTGAGCACATGGCATTGTACTTGCCACGGACCTCAGATGTTCAACAGATGGCAAAATACGTTCCAGATGGGCGCCAGGCAATGGTGATGCACTACTGCGTGGAGGGTCACAGCAAGGCATTGTGTGTTTTCTATGGTGATTTCACCATCTGAATGATTCCGTCGAATTTCTGGCTTCTTTCCGTTGTTTTTTGAAATCGACCCCGACGAAGATTTTCACAGGGCGTCGCTATCGCATGGTCTAATTCGGCGTCAGCTTATTTGCTAAGCATGTATCTACGTACTTACTCACAATAATACCTCCTAAGCAACTCATCCAAATGCCTTTGATAGGCCAAAAAGGTTGCATAAACATTCATAAGGTACTCCAGGGTTTATACCTCCTTTGCAACGCTATTGACTAAAGTCGTGCCCACTTGTACTAATCTGAATAGAACGGGCAAGTTTCAAACGAAGCTGATCAATTGACTAAGAGCCACCATATATAAAATTCCAAAGTTCGCTCTATAAGCCAAGAATTAGTACCAAAAAGATATCTACAAGGTTCGTATCATAGGCATAAAGCCTAGGAAATCCATACGGCCCTTGGGCCAGCTATGAGTGGTCAAGTTCTGTAAGTTTAGAATCAGCTGACCTGAACAACCTGGGAGGTCATGACCATAGCTCACGCTCTCGTTTACTGATTTTTCTCTTAACTGGACCACCCAACCATTCCGGCCAGGACCAGAAAGAGGGAGAAGAAGACCAAGACGGGATCAGATCTTGTAAGCTTGTGCTTTTACGTCGGAAGTTTGCTAAGAAAGCATCCATACGAGAGCGTTTGCCCCATGGCCAAGGACTCGAGGGCCGGGATGTGAAGAGTGACTTCACAGTGCGCTGCAGTGACGCAAATGAAAAAGGAGGATGCGGTGAAGACCACGGAAGGGAACCTGTGATAGAAGACTTCCATCCACGGTTTTGTTGGGGACCCACGTTTTGTTTGATCGCGGTCATGATGCGATCGAACTGGCGATCCCGGCTTTCCTGCACATGACGTTGTGTTTGCGATCGCCATGCATCCTGCTCAGCAGGGTCCAGACACCAGACCACAATATCCCCACGGCGGCGCCAGTCGTCATGCCAAGCGGTGTTCCAGGTGCGCCAGCATTCTCGATAAGAAGAGAATCGGATGAGCTGGTGCATGGTGGGCTCGAGCTGGGCAAAGAAGACGAGGTAGTCAGGCCACTCATGAAGTGTTGGGCTTTCAGGAAAGCTAGCCAGGGATTGAGACCCAGTCACATAGCTTGGTCGGCGAGGTAGGTGGCGAAGTCCACCAACCATATTTTGGCGTAAAAATGCATCTGGGTCGTCGTAGAACTGGTCGGCTTCATCGCGGTAGGCGGCCTTTTGTGTCTCATTGAGGCCAATTGGGGGTTCACAGGAGAGTGCCCACGCGTGGATAGAGGGGTAAATCATATGAGAGCGCCATGGAGTGCTGTGACAAGGCATTAAAAATCCAACTGTAATCCCAGACTCAGGCGCGGGGGACACGGATGATAAAGGAGTGACCATATTGTGTGATGAGAAATGGGTTTCATGCTGACGGCGGAGGTAGTCGAGGACGTTCAATGGTCCAGAGGCATGGTATATAGAGGTGTATAGCGCAATAATTCCATTGACGAATATGAGGAAGAGAAGCGTTAGCCGCTTCGTAGTATAGGCGTGGGAGCTCGAGGTGACAGCTGGCCCAAAGAATTGCACCAAGCGAGGCGCGGCCAAGATATGTAGGGATGGTAGTAAAGGGTAGATAAAACGGACTTCCTTGTGCGAGATAAAGGATAGAACAAATGGCATGAGAGCGCAAATCATTGCCAATTGCACTCTGATATTAGTCTGCACTCGATTGGAAGCTGAAGGCTCCTGGGTAGTCAATGTGAAATACAGACCTGGAATAGCAAATGGAATTAAAGTGGTGAGGAGTAGCGGATATCCCTCCGTCACATAGTAATGCCAGTTGTTGCGCCCGTAGAACACTGCCAGAGACTGGGCGATATTGAAGTATAGAAAGCGCAGCGGAGGAAACGTCCAAAATCCGTAGAAGAAGCGATCCGCGACAGTCGAAAATGTCAAGGTCGTTGATCTATGACACAAGTCAACTCATGATCCGCACAAGTCAAAGATGGGGGACAGACCCGCAAAGCAGAACCTCACGCACGAGAACTTTGCGCTGATCCCAGGAGCTTCGAAGCCAAGCGACCCCGGCCAAGGCCAGCCAAATTATGATATTAGTTGGACGGAGGACACAGGCAACTGCCGCCAGCGACAGACATCGGCGGAGACTGGTTTGTATGTCAGTGGTGGCTACAGCAAAGTTTGCATTGATCAAGTTTTACCTCCGCAGGAGTTGGGGATTGTTAGCTTCAGTTTTCTCATCGCCAGCGTTCTTACGGATATCATTGATTTTGGAGTCCATCGACCATTGCCATGGCCACAAGTCCAACGCGACAATGGTCAATGTTGTTTCCAGGCAATTTGATAGAGTTCTTGTTGAGCAGAACCATTGCCAAGGACTGATAATCGTGACCACTAACTTTCAAGGAATCAGCCAGTATTCTCCATGCCTGCGATCTTCGTCGGTATTTTTGCGACACATACTGTTGCCCATGCGCCACGAGAATCTTCGCCATAGATACGACTCGCGAGTCTCCAGGTATAGAAATCACCGATTGCCGATAGCACAGCCTGCGCGGTTTTTGGGCTAGCAATCAAAAGCTCTGCACGCCCCGCAGAGGGAAGAGAGATGACGGATGACAAAAAGTCAGTGAATTTGTATATTGCAGCGAAGAGGAGGGGATGTAGTGAGGATCGAAGTTGGTGTTGCCATTCCTGCCCCAACCATTATCAGCACCTGTATTGCGTTATTCAGACATCGCACACTCACCCATGTTATCCAGGCCCCCTGGTTCTTCCCAAAGGCAGCTTGCCAAGCCGGTTCAAGGGATTGGAAAAATTCATCTGGCTGGAAAAAGGTGCGGACGGTGAGCGCATTCACGAGACGAAAGCCGATCAGGAATAGGAGGACACTGGCAGCCTGAGCTGGAATGAAGCTGTGACGCGGAGAAGAGGAACAGGAGGGAGGCATCGTCAAGTTCAGACGAGCGCAATAATTCGCAATCTGACCAAATTCGACATCAGTTCGTAATTTGAATTGCCATGCTATGTAGATTCCAATGTTGATTAGTGTAAGAACAAATGCGGAGGATTATGTAATATTTGCTTCACAGTTTCCAGATCCGAGATCGGCTTGTTTTCGTAGCTGCACCAGCTGCCAACCTGTGAGCTATTATGCTGCTTCGAACGGCGCTGAGGTCCCGGGCACCACGCCCGGTGTCCTTCCATATAGCTCGCTCGGTATCATCTGCGCCGCTCATTCGAATCAAGAATGGCACATTTTACCGGCAATATCCGACACAAGATGATGTCGCGACTAATCCACCTCTATATCCGAACTTCAATTTTACTCTCCCCTCTAAAGGCTCACCTTCGAAAGGTAGCACATCTTCCTTGCAGCATTGGGCGGTGATTGGTCCATCCGGACGAACTGATCTGCTAGACGTTCTCCGTGGCCAACACATTTGTCTCCCACCTACCGCGCGATCATATCCCTACCTCCTCACAGACGAAATTGCCGCCAAAGATCCCCAGCTACGTTATGTTGGAAATGCAATTCAGTATATTGGTTTCAGCGGAGAAGGATCGGGGGCCATTGGTGGCACCCGTGGTGCATACCTGAGTGCTCGCTATGAGAGTCTTAGGGAGGAGACCGATTGGACAGTGGAGCAGTTTCTCCGAGGCCAAACATCGCTGAATCCTATGGAAGGAGAGGAGAAGGGAACAGTCCATGATGAACAGCTCATTCAAGAGGTGATCACCGATCTACATTTATCGGAGTTGCTTAACATGCCGGTTGCAAACCTCAGCAATGGTCAGACTAGACGAGCTCGCATCGCAAAAGCTCTCCTCAGAAAGCCCGAGTTGCTCCTTTTAGATGAGCCTTTCAGTATGTTGAAGACGATTACGCTGGTGAGATTCTGGCTAACTTGTGATCTCTAGTGGGACTGGACCCGGCTACCGTTCGGAGTATATCCGGATTACTCCACCGGCTGGCTGAAAAGTCTTCACCTCGATTGGTTCTAGCCTTGCGCCCCCAGGATACAGTGCCAGAATGGATCACCCATTTGGTCGTAGTGGGCAACTCTCACCAGGTCATGAAGCAGGGATCGCGGTCTGAGATTAGCCAAACGCTGGCTATCTGGAAGCGACTTATAAGTGGCAATAATTCGGCCAGCGGCTTGAATGACGAACAGAAAACCATTCTTCGACAGGCTCGAAAGGACTTAAAGTCCGGTGCTCTCGATCAACAATTGGTCCAAGACTTCGCTTCCAAAGAAGTAGAAAAACCCGATTGGAAGGAAATTACTCCCTTGCTGGGGGGAGAGCCACTCATAGAAATGGACGGTGTGCGTGTGCAGTATGGTGATAAAGTGGTTTTGGGTAATTGGACTCAGAAGGTGAACGAGGAGGTCAAGGAGGGTCTTCATTGGCGCGTGCGTCGAGGCCAGCGCTGGGCGATTCTCGGTGCCAACGGGTCTGGAAAGACAACTCTACTGTCACTTATTACATCTGATCATCCGCAAGCATACGCTCAACCCATTAAATTCCTTGGCCGGTCGCGTCTCCCAGAGGTAGGCAAACCTGCTATCTCTATTTTCGAGCTCCAGTCCCGCCTCGGCCATTCGTCTCCAGAGATTCATGCATTCTTCCCTCGCCAATTAACAGTGCGAGAAGCCCTTGAATCAGCTTTTGCAGAGACATTCTTATCCAAGCCAGCGCTCAACTATGAGCGAGACCTCGACGTGAACGCAGCCCTGCGGTATTTCAAGGCCGAGCTTGATCCAAATGCAAATGCTACAAAGAAGCAAGCGCCCCCAACCATCACAACCAACACCGATATCTTCCCTAAGCTCAGTCCCACCGGAAACAGCAAGCCTTACATTCCGTCTGACTATGATATCGAATATGCCGACAATATGACCTTCGGCCAGCTCACTACGGCACAGCAGCGTATTGTGCTTTTCCTACGGGCCCTCATCAACAATCCAGACATTGTAGTTCTCGATGAACCCTTCTCGGGCTTGTCTGCTTCTCAGCGTGACAAATGTTTACACTATATTGACCACGGCGATACTCCCTCCTCTCCCAGTCGGGTCTCAGGCCAAGGACTCTGCCGGTACAAGGGTCTTTCAGAAGATCAAGCGTTGGTTATCATCAGCCACGTCAAGGAGGAAATTCCTGAAAGTGTTCGGTACTACATGCGGCTGCCGTCGGAGCCGGGCGATGGCACCGAGCCGTTGGATTTCCGATTTGGACTGCTCAAGAATACCAGTGTTCTGAGTGACCCAAATGTATGGGATACTGCATGGTCTCCACCTTCTCATTTCTCGGAAATCACTCAGCGAACTCGCAGACGCCATGAGGTGCCATCTGACATAGACGTCTACGAGTGGTTTTCGATCTAGATATGCTGCTTTGGCGAACTGCACGTCACGCACCAAGCTCGTATTTAGACCTAGACCCTGATTTGTGAATAGAATACTTGTGGATATTGATGGGACTAGGCCATAGATTACATATTGCTATATCGAGTCTCCTAGACCACAATTTAACTCATAGTTCGAAAAATGTTGGGTATAGGTAACCTTTCCGAGTGACTCGTACCCTTGATCGTTGCTCGTTTAGTTTTCCAGGCCATCTATATATTGATGTTTCCCTTGTCGTCAATCGATTACCTGATCAGATCTAATGCTAGTATGCATGTGTATGAGTCACGTGATACAGCACGAGCTAAGGGTTTCGCCGTGTCGAACTTCCGAGTTGACCCCCAGCACGTATCTACAAGTTTTTTGAGTGTCCACGGCATGGAGAAGAGCAACAAGACATGAGACTGTCCAAGATTCCAATGCTCACGCATGATGTCCACTTGCCCTGACGACCGACGGAGCTTGATACCCCGCCTGCGGGGATTGTGGAGAAAAGCCGGAGATTGACTCTCCGAGAACCCTAAATTTACATCTAGTATCGAGCTATATATGAACTCGCAACTCCTCGCAAATTTCTTTTAATGAGACATCAAATACACTATACTGAATACATTCAATCCCTACACATCCTGTCCCACACACGTCAACAATCCAAGTCCTTTCAACATGTCTCTCCCTGCGAGCTGCGACATCCTCGTGGTAGGCAGTGGCAACGCCGGGTTTAGCGCCGCCCTTTCAGCCGCACAAACAAATCCCAAAGCCACTGTGATCATCATTGACAAATGTCCCTCAACCTGGGCGGGAGGAAACTCTTACTTCACAGCCGGAGCTTTTCGTACCGCGCACAATGGCCTTTCCGACCTCCTACCTATAGTCAACAACACCTCTGTGGAGAAAGCATCCCGCATCGACATGCCCATCTACTCCGAACAGGACTTCACAAATGATCTCATCCGCATGACAGGCGGCCGCACTGATCCTGCCTTATCAAAGATCTTGGTACAAGACTCCCGTTCTGCCATTGGCTGGCTCGCCCAGAACGGAATTCGCTTCCAGTTGTCATTCAACAGACAAGCTTACGAGGTAGATGGCCGGATCAAATTCTGGGGTGGTCTCGCATTGAAGACCCAAGATGGTGGCAAAGGTCTTGTGGAAGACCACCTTGCCGCCGCGAAGAAACATAATATTCGTGTGTTCTTCGACACGCCCGCTACGAAGCTTCTAACAGACCCTGCTACCGGTGCGGTGATCGGAGTTGAAGTCCTTCCTCGTTCATCCTCTGGTTGTCCCCAAACACAACCCATCCATGCCGCTGCCGTCATCCTCGCCGCCGGTGGCTTCGAAGCCAACCCACAATTGCGAGCCCAATATCTTGGCCCCGGGTGGGATGCTGCGCGCGTCCGCGGAACACCATATAACACCGGTGATCTCCTCCTCAGTGCACAGCGCGATGTATCTGCCAAGGCCGTGGGAAACTGGTCCGGCTGTCACAGTGTCGCATGGGATGCTGATTCCCCCGCGCACGCTGGAGATCGAGAAGTCTCCAATGAGTTCACGAAATCAGGGTACCCACTAGGTATTATGGTAAACCGGGATGGTGAAAGGTTCGTCGACGAAGGATCAGACATGCGGAATTACACCTACGCGATGATTGGGCGACGAATCCTGGCCCAACCTGGGCAAACTGCATTTCAGATTTGGGATGCGCGGACGACGCCGTGGCTACGATCTGAGGAGTACCGCCCCGAAGTTACTAAACATCTCACTGGATTGACAGTTGAGGAGCTGGCAGATGCTTGTGTTAAAGCTGGATTGGTGAATCGTCAGCGATTCCTGGATACTTTGGCCGCGTACAATGCTGCTACGCGGGAGGGAAGTCAAAAATGGGATCCTGCCGTGAGAGATGGGCTGGCGACTGTCGGACTGAGCATTCCAAAGTCGAACTGGGCATTGCCCATTGACAAGGGGCCTTTCCTAGCCGTGAAAGTGACGTCTGGAATTACATTCACGTTTGGGGGGCTCGCCGTCAATCCAGAAACAGCGGCTGTGATTTCCGAGACTACGGGCGCAGAGATTCCAGGTTTGTACTCTGTTGGAGAGATGTTGGGTGGGATCTTCTATGATAACTATCCCGGTGGAAGTGGGTTGACCTCTGGCGCTGTCTTTGGACGACGGGCTGGGAGGACCGCTGCTAAAATCATTGCCGCGAAGAGAGCAAACAGGGGGTCTAGACTGTAAAACATTGTTGTTAAGATCTTGTTTCAAGTTGTTAGAAAAGAAAGGTATGTAGATTCGAAAAGAGACCAAATGGTTATTAAACGCCATGCCCAATGCCAAGAGTTCCCCAGAATCCATCCGGAACTCCATGCAATTCCCCATGACCCATAGAAAGAGAACAGACCCCAAACGCCTTCATGAGATATAAGGCCCTAGTCGCCACGACCAGCATCACGACTGGGCCGAATCGAACCCCATATTTCGCACTCTGGTTCTTCATGCTCGGTGATAGGCATCCAGAGCCTGTTGCACATCATTCAAGCTCTCCTTGTTTCCATACGCATCCATGAGTTGTTGATTCTTCGCGAGGCGTTTTTCTTCTTCGCGGATCATCTTCTCGCGCCGTACTTGGACTTCGTTATAATAGTTGTACCCGGCGAATCCTAAACAGGGGTGAAGTCAGTATTGGCCCAGTTGTATCCACCGAAGCCTATGGAGCCGAAGATCGTGAATCATTTTGGCAACACATACCGAGACCGATTGCTGCGACCAGAGGAAGATACCTAAATTTATCGGATCAGCAATAAATCCCGGTCAGGAACCAGGGGCTGTCACGTACCAGCGTCCATACCTCGGCTTAAAGCTAGGGCCGTTTGGATGACTTCTGTAGGTCTTGTTGGGGCCCGGGAACGCGTACTGAGACATCTTAGTTATATTGATGATAAGAGTGTGGTGTGTGAAGTAAAGGAGTGTGTATGGAGTTCGGTTATGAGAGAGGTGAAGGTCAAGGCGGACCAGCGGGATTTAAAGATCGGCTGCGAAATGCGGGAGTGGTAATGCGGGGATTGCATGACGTAAAGAATCGAAACATCAATCATGCCACTGTAACATGGTTTTTGCATGGACCATGGATCTGATCATACTACTTTAATTATGCTATGTTGCATGACTCTTTATAACCTGTATTCCATTGCTCATGCGATCAAAAAATTGTACTCTGTCTGCATGAATGAAATGCCGAGTTCCACTCCCACTGTTCTCCACTCCGAAAGGCCCAACAAACTTCCTCCGATTCCAAACTGTTTTGTCCGAATATCGGCTTTATACCAAAAAGAAAAGAAAAAAGATTTTTAAATTAAAAAAAAAAAAGAAATTAACCAAAAAAGAACAGATAACATTAAAACGTCCATAACTTCATGCCTCCAATATCATAACCCTCATGATGCCTATTTACTGGGCGTTGTTCTTGGGCGCGGCAGACGCAGGGCCCTCCGGGGTCACGTACGCCTAGGGTTTAGCGTTAGCGCTTCTGCAATCTCACTCTCACTCTCACTTTTCAACATACCTTGGACAATCCACCGTCAACAACAAAATCGGTTCCGTTCACAAAGCTGCTCTCATCGCTGGCCAGGAAGAGGACAGCCTGGGCCTGCTCAACGGCCTCACCGAAGCGGCCACTGGGGAAGTGCACCTCGCGACGGAATCGCTTGGCTTGGTCATCACCCAACCAGTCCTGGAGGAGAGGAGTGCTATTAAAAGTAGTTTAGTGACCGCAATGTGAAACAGGAATGACAAGGGTATATCCTACTTGAGAGGACCAGGGCAGAGCGAGTTGAAGCGATATCCCTCACGGGCGTGCACAACAGCCAGCTCCCTTGTCATGGCAAGGACAGCGCCCTTAGAGGCAGTGTAAGCCAACTGGGGCGTAGCAGCACCCATCAACGCAACGAAGCTGGCAGTGTTAATCACGGAGCCACAGGTCTTCTTGTTGCGGCGCAAGCTCAACACAGCATGCTTGCAGCCGAACCAGACACCCTTCACGTTGATACTTTGTGTCAGGTCCCAGATCTTCTCGTTGGTGTCGACAGCATCGGCGTCATCTGCATGCATGATGCCCGCGTTGTTGAAAATCACATCCACACCACCCCAACTATCCTGGGCCTCGACCATGGCCTGCACGTCGGCCTCCTTGGACACATCGCAGCGGATAGTCTCCAGACGGGGAGCGTTGGGCACAACCTCCTTAACCTTAGCGATAGCCTTGGCCAATGCGGGCTCGGAGATATCGGCCATCAGGACGCTGGCGCCCTCACGAGCGAAGAGAATAGTGGTTTCAAGACCGATGCCACTGAGATGGCATTGTTAGTGATTCGTTATGCCTTACTTGTAAGGGCATAAAACAACATACCCTGCGGCACCGGTAATAATAGCATTCTTGCCTTGGAGACGACCCATTGTGATTGTGGATGATTAACACGGGATTGGATAGGAGCTGCGTAACGCGTATCTTAGCGGGAATTGAAGATGAAAAAGTTGGACAAGTTTAGAAAGAACAAAAGTCACTTCGTTCGCTCCTCTTATTCTTGTAGAAACAGCGCGGACTCACCAGATCAGATGGTTGACAGTTTCCAATTCCTTCCCACCAAGCTGTATACGCGGGGCATAGTGGAGCTCATGAGGCGGTGACGGCGGTCCCGGACCGCGCTGCCTTATCTCTTATCTCAGAGCGCTCAGAGCGCCATGATCAGCTTCCTGATAAGCGGTACATCTTTCGCGTCAGGAATCCAAAGCTGACCTTTATCTCACCTCCAGATTGCCGTGTGATATACTTCCTTTCTTCATATACCCCCTTGTCACATTGTTGTCATTATTCAATATGTCTAGCGCAGAAGAGGTCACCGCGGAGAATGTCGCTGAGGTGCTCCAGCATGACCGCATGGTCAAGGTAGCTGGCATTGATGTGGATGGAGTGCTGCGCGGCAAGCTGATGCAGAAATCCAAGTTTCTGTCCATTGTTTCTGAGGGATTTGGCTTCTGTTCGGTCATCTTTGGCTGGGATCAACACGATCAGACCTATTACAAGGAGCTCTCTATCAGTAACAAGGAGAACGGTTACCGCGACCTGGTCGCCGTACCGGACCTGCGCAGCTTTCGTCGCATCCCTTGGGAGAAGGACATTCCATTCTTTCTAGTCAGCTTCTATGACCCAGAGACTCGTCAGCCGGTCTGTGCGTGTCCGCGAGGGTTGTTGAAGACTGCCGCTGCAAAGGCAGAGGCCGCAGGATATCGCGCCATGGCAGGAGGTAAGCCATCACATGTCATGGAGATTTCTCAACCCCTCACTGACTATTTCGTAGCGGAATATGAGTTCTACCAATTCCGTGCTCCAGGAGACCATCCCACGCCCGAGCGAACCGCCTCCCATACCGCGGCGTTCCTCCAAACAAATAAAGCAGAGAGCCTTCCTCCTATAACGGAAGGCATGTTCGGATACTCGATTACTCGTCCCCTTCACAACCAAGATTACTACTATGGTATCTTCGACGCCTGCGAGCAGTTCCGCTGCGATATTGAGGGATGGCATACCGAGAGTGGGCCGGGTGTTTATGAAGCCGTGAGTAGATGCGCTGGATAGTAAAAAACAAAGTGGTCGCATCTGAGCTAACTGCTGGGACAATAGGCATTACAATTTGGTGAAGCAAAGGATATGGCCGATAAGGCCGGCTTGTTCAAGTAAGAGACACACTCCTTGTGGAAATCAGAGTCAAAACTAACCGGCCTGCAGATATGTCGTCAAAGCCTATGGCATCAAGCATGGCATCACACCCTGCTTCATGGCCAAACCACGCCAAGGACTCCCAGGCAACAGTGGTCACATGCATATCTCGCTCGTGAATGCCGATGGCAAGAACGCCTTTATCCGTGATACTCCTGACCCATCCCCACCTTATCCAGATGTTGCACACTTGTCGGACCTGGGCCGACATTTTCTGGCAGGCCTGCTGGTCGGCTTGCCGGACATCATGCCCCTCTTCGCCCCGACGATCAACTCCTACAAACGTCTAGTAGAGAACTTCTGGGCTCCCGTCACCGTCTCCTGGGGATTAGAACATCGGGCCGCTTCCATTCGGTTGATTACTCCACCGACAGCCAGTGCCAAGGCGACTCGCTTTGAGGTTCGTGTACCTGGTGCCGATGCAAACCCGCACTTTGTGCTCGCGGCGATCCTGGCATTGGGATGGCGCGGTGTTGAGAAGAAGCTCGAGATCCCTGTGCCACCATTGTCTAAGGGTGACGATATGGGTGGGGCTAGCGATCAAGGAGTGCGGTTGGCCAAGACACTCAAGGAGGCTATTGCTACTTTTATGCGACCCGATAGCATGGCGCGGGAGGTCTTTGGGGATGCTTTTGTGGATCACTTTGGCGGGACACGAGAGCATGAAGTGCGCTTGTGGGAGGAGGCCGTCACGGACTGGTAAGTTGATCTACCCACCTCTATGTCTGCTGTGTGGAGTCCTGTTGCTAACAAGTTTGCAGGGAGGTGAAGCGATACATTGAAACCGTATAGGGAAGGTCATCTGACATCGCGCAGTGCGACAACAGTAAACGTTTTACTTAAGTACCAGGAATGGGGATTTTTCATGTATATATGATGCCGGCGTCAACATTTGAAATCCATCCGCATTCACTATGTGATTTTATGATTTATCACCGGCTACTTTTTTTCTCCGTGTCGTAAGGATTGCATTTCAGGATTGACTCAAGGAATATTTGACCTTGAGAGAATACAACCTGTATCTCCAAATGGGCGTGTGGTAATTGAACATGGAAATTGGTTGAACAGCTGACCGCGTATGGCGTCATGCAGTAATTGTAATTCAGACAAAATGCTAGGTACTGTACCTGGTTTTCTGGGGATTGAAGAGCACATCACCTCGATTGATTCAAGTCGGGTTGCAAGATAACGCTTCATTTGAGCCGGAATATATACTAATGGTTCAATCCTAGGTAAGAAAAGGCGTCAGCTCAGTGTAACTCCTTAATCACCTTCACATTCCAGGGTAGTCTACGGAGTGGTGTGATCGAGTATGCAACTGGGTATGTACATGATAACATGACTGCTATGAATTTCAAGCTCTGCGCCTAATACCGTTAACGTGGTGTTCAATTATAGACTCAAAGTAAGCACTAGTATGAGATAAGAAGCTGCCCAGTGATTGGGTGCCAACGTGGTTTTCCCCCATACCGCATGTGAGCTCTAGGCTCACATGCGCATGTCAGTATCCACCTTATTCGTTGACATCAGTTCGCACGGTATGTATCCCCCGTTACATCTACCTCGTTGTTTCTTGACATGGCCTGACCCTCTCTAAATTACTCTGTTGCAAGTCTGGTCATGGACATCGATGATAGGGAAGTGGGCCTTCATCGTGACACGCTAGAGAGTCGCATAGAGAGGGTGCGAATGCATCTGGACGAGGGTGTGGATGTCAACGCTCAAGATGAGTTCCGTGGAACTCCGCTCCGTCTCGCCGCCATTGCTGGAAACTCAAAAATAGGTCGCGTGCTTCTTGATAGTGGCGCGGACGTGAATTATCAAAAGGACATGTCATCGCAGAGTGCCCTTCTTGCTGCCACATTTTCGGTAGCTTAGAGATGGTGCGAATGCTTCTTGACAAAGGAGCGAAAGTTGATGCTCAGGCACACGGGTACGGAACTCCTCTTCAGCTCGCCGCCTCGCAATGCAATATAGAGATAGCGCGAGTGCTTCTGGACCATGGTGCCCACGTCAACGCTCAAGGAGGCTTAGATAGAACAGCCCTCCATATCGCCGCATCTGGAGGGCACAAAGATATTATACGACTACTTCTTAGTAACGGTGCGGACATCAACGCTCAAGAAGGTAGCTATGGGCGGACTCCACTTTATCTTGCAGTAGAGGCAGACGTCACATTAACCGCAAATAGCGTACGGAGTTGCTAAGGGCAAATGGAAGAAATCCGCGCTTAATTCACGACTTGCTGAGCGATACTCAGATATGGGATCTGCTCAAACGGAGCTGCAACAAACAAACTGCCGAGCTTAAGGCACTTCGGACCAGCTACGTGAGTAAATCTTGGAAAGTGCTTCGTGAAGGCTTCCCAGAGGAAGAGGCTGATGAAGGCGTAGAGTCATTTCAGGAAGAAATCGACAAATTGGAAAGGGTGTTTTTGCATGGAATAAGAATTTTGTTGGAGACCTCCAAGGATCTCATCCAATTGGTATTGATGAAGTCCTGATGTTATGCCAAGTGCTGACTGATGGCAGGAATTCAATCTTACGTCTATCTCGGAAGCGCAAAAGTCAACGTCGACTAATAAGAGCATGAAGCGTCTGCGTTGGATTTCAGTAGGTTCTTGATATTGATCTATAGATGTCAGGTGCTCACAGGTCGCCAGTCTATTTTTCTCCCACTCATGTTCATCGCGGTATAACCCTCGACTCATGCTTGCTAGATTAGTGACCTAATGTGGATGCAGAGTCTCTTCGGGATGAACATCGGCATCTTGGCATCTAATCCACCTTGGTGGCTCTATGTTCCGTTTGCCGTAGTCACCACACTGTTGACCCTGGCCGTGTGGTTGACGTTTAGAAATAGCAATCATGTTAGTCGTCCTCGATCCCTCACATATCTGCCTGCTAAAAAAGATTCCCAGCTGGAGAACAGGATAGAGCGCGGATTCAACCGTCTTACAAGACGCCAGCCACAAGACCTTGAAAAAGGCCGGCAACGAAGCCTATCTCCTCAGCGACGAAGATCGATGTTTTCGGCGGTGGCCATAGAACACCGATGATCGCCGTGTCAAGAGCTATCAAGAGCTAGACTGTTCAAGATGAGATCTCATACATTGCTTTAAGCTTCGCATTCTCCAAGGTTAATCTGATGGTCTGGACCGTATCGATATCACATGTCGTCACATGTCGATCCTCCACCATCACAAGTCGGGTCAATTCGGCCAATCTGCAGCTTGAGATTGGATTACCGAATATGACCGATCCCAGTAAAGTGCTGCGTAGTTGAACCGCGGCTTGGATTCGGGCGGGGAGAGCAGGAACAAGCTGCAGCCACTCTCGGGTGTGTTAGGGGAGGCGACATGATAATCACTTTGAACTTTGTTTTGCCGTCCATTATCAACACGAGAATTCAACAACAAAGCCCCCTAAAAGTTATATAAAGCATGCAACCGACCGAGAAGAATATTGCTAGAGAATCGAATTTCGCGGGCGATAAGACTCGGTATACGGCGCATCCCGTTCCCCATGGACGCGCGCGACCGCCTTTCTTCAATGTGCAGAAGTCGGGAAACGGGCGATGTCGGCCGAGTGGAGGACGAAACGTGAGTTTCCCGGCGGGAAAGTTGCGTTCCTCGTATCATTGGTCGGGAGGATGGCTGAGCGAACAGCCGCGGTAACTTCGCTCTGACGTATTCTATTCGACTTTATCTCCGCCTTCGGTCGGATGGCGATGCTCTATATATAACGTTTGTAGAATCACGGGTGTAAGGAGACTTCCTTTCCTCTCTCTCTTATATCTGTGTGAACCTGTGAATCATCCTGTCCATCTAGCAATCTTGCATGGATAAGAACCATATCTGATCCTTCTTTCTCAACATTGAATATATACTTCCTATACCCCCTCACACAATGTCCTCTGTCGAAACTCAACTGAAGGATGTTGCCATCCTCGGCAACATCCCCAATGACGCTCGCAAGATCCTGACCAAGGAGGCTTGCGCTTTTCTCGCTATCCTGCACCGCACCTTCAACCCTACCCGCAAGGCCCTGCTGCAGCGCCGCATCGACCGCCAGGCCGAGATTGACAAGGGCAACCTCCTCGACTTCCTGCCCGAGACCAAGCACATCCGTGAGAATGACGCGTGGAAGGGTGCTCCCCCCGCCCCTGGCCTGGTGGACCGCCGTGTCGAGATCACCGGTCCCACCGACCGCAAGATGGTTGTCAACGCCCTCAACTCCGACGTCTGGACATACATGGCCGACTTTGAAGACTCCTCCGCCCCGACCTGGGACAACATGATCAACGGCCAGGTCAACCTGTACGATGCCATTCGCCGCCAAGTTGACTTCAACCAGGGTGGCAAGGAATACAAGCTCCGCACCGACCGCACCCTGCCTACCCTGATCGCCCGTGCCCGTGGTTGGCACCTGGAGGAGAAGCACTTCACCATCAATGGCGAGCCCATCTCCGGCAGTCTTTTCGATTTCGGTCTGTACTTCTTCCACAACGCCAAGGAGCTTGTCGCCCGCGGCGCTGGCCCCTACTTCTACTTGCCCAAGATGGAGTCTCACCTCGAGGCCCGTCTCTGGAACGACGTCTTCAACCTGTCTCAGGACTACATCGGCATGCCCCGTGGCACCATCCGTGGTACCGTTCTCATTGAGACCATCACTGCTGCTTTCGAGATGGAGGAGATCATTTATGAGCTGCGCGACCACAGCTCTGGTCTGAACTGTGGCCGGTGGGACTACATCTTCTCCTTCATCAAGAAGTTCCGTCAGAACCCCAACTTCGTCCTCCCCGATCGCTCCGATGTCACCATGACCGTGCCCTTCATGGATGCCTACGTCAAGTTGCTCATTAAGACATGTCACCGCCGCGGTGTTCACGCCATGGGTGGTATGGCCGCTCAGATCCCCGTGAAGAACGATCCCGCCGCCAACGACAAGGCCATGGAGAGCGTGCGCGCTGATAAGCTCCGGGAGGTCCGTGCTGGCCACGATGGTACCTGGGTCGCTCACCCCGCTCTCGCTGCCATTGCCTCCGACGTCTTCAACAAGTACATGCCCACCCCTAACCAGCTCTTCATCCGTCGCGAGGAAGTCAACATCACCGCCAACGATCTCCTCAACACCAACGTCCCCGGCAAGATCACCGAGGAAGGTATCCGCAAGAACCTGAACATCGGTCTGAGCTACATGGAGGGCTGGCTCCGCGGAGTCGGCTGTGTCCCCATCAACTACCTGATGGAGGATGCCGCCACCGCCGAGGTCTCCCGCTCGCAGCTTTGGCAGTGGGTGAAGCACAACGTCTCCACCGCCGAGGGCAAGCGCGTTGATAAGGCTTATGCACTCCGTTTGTTGCAGGAGCAGGCCGACAGCCTTGCATCCCAGGGTGCCAAGGGTAACAAGTACCAGCTCGCCGCACGTTACTTCGCTGGTCAGGTCACTGGTGAGGATTACGCCGATTTCTTGACCAGCTTGCTGTACAATGAGATCTCCTCGGCTGGCTCCGCTGCTAAGCTGTAAATGATGTGGACTTGATGATCATGAATACCCTTTTTCTTTTGTTTCTTTTGGCATCGTTCTGGTGAATTTGTTAAATCTTTTTTTCTTTCCAATATTCATAGTGGATTAGCACAGCTGTATAAAATCACTTCAATACTGATTTCCACACTTTAAGCCCATCTCCTCCATTACAGATAATAGGTATTACGTATATACTTAATCGGTTCCTGGACTATCCCCATGACGTAAAGCCTGGGGACAGCGAACGATGATCGTGTCAAGGTCGGAGGAAAACCGATGTGTGGAGATCATCTCAAAATCAAATCAAATCTAGAGACCTCGACCCTGTTATGTAGAACCTTGAATAGGAAGACTGTCTGCAGATGGTGGCTCAATGTACCTACCCCACACCAAGTGCCGAGTGCCTCGAGACGAGGAGCGGGGAACGATGAGCCCCGCACTGCAATGTATATATAGCCTAACAATCCAATTGAAAAAAGAGCCAATTCCAAGATCATTCCAAGATTACTACTTCGTTATGAATTGGCGCGACAGTAACAAGACATGCCAGATTTTGACTGCGGCGGAGAAAGGTGGTTATGGTGTTCTAGCCGCGATCGTGTGAGTAGGCAAGTGCAATTATAAGCAACTACTACATATTGACAAATGTTAGGTATAATGTGGAACACATCACTGCAATGGTTCAAGCGGCTGAACAACGTCGCTCCCCATTGATCATTCAGTTATTCCCTTCATTCCTCAAACAGACCCCGTCGTTGGTGTTTGCCGCTGCGGCCGCCGCAAAGAGTGCCACGGTCCCTATTTCAGTACATCTGGACCACGCCCAGGACTATGCACAGATCAAGTACGTCGCAGATCATCTGCCCTTTGACTCGATTATGGTTGATATGAGTCATTACGAAAAGGAAGAGAACTTGGCGAAGACAATGGTCCTGCGCGAGTATTGTCACGCTCGCGGGATTTCGGTGGAGGCGGAGACTGGTCGCATTGAAGGTGGAGAGGATGGGATTATGGATACCGGCGACCTTGCGGGTATATTGACGAACCCGGAGGATGTGGAGGAGTTTATTGCGTCCGGAGTGGACTTCCTGGCTCCGAGTGTTGGAAATGTCCATGGTGATTACGGGCCCAAAGGGCCTGAGTTGGATATGGGACGGTGCGTATAGAAACTGCAAATCTGACATTTTAATCTTACTGACAACTTGATTAAATTTAGATTACAGGGCATTTTCAAATCGATGAATGGTCGCGTTCGCCTAGTGCTCCACGGTACCAACGACTTTCCACCGGAATTGACTCAAGCGTGCATCAAGGCTGGAGTGACCAAGGTCAACGTAAATAAGCTGGTGTTAGATCCCTGGCATGATAATCTACGAGCCAATGCGACTCGCCCTCTGACTGAGTTGATGGACACGGGAATTGAGGTTTTGACAACGGAGATGGAGCGTTGGATGGATATTATAGGTAGTAGTGGAAAGGCATCTCAATGAATTGATTGGTGGGGACCAATTGAGCGGCTTGACTAGCCTTAAAATGGTTTGTAGCCGATAGAACAAAAAGACGCTTACAACACCGATGTTCGATAAGGAATTGGACTAAACCGATGGTAATGTTCAATCCAATCATACTATAGGTATACAGAGATGTGAATTGATATTCGAGAACCGGGTAATTCAGGCTATCTCAGGACATTGCACATGGATTAATGGTTTCCTTACACAGCTTTTCTAGACGCCGAGTCCCCCCCACTCTGCCCCTCGGTACGACGGAATGGTTCCGACCACGCCCTGTCCTTGACATGCAAATCCTTTCAAGCTTCACCTTCGCGGATATAATTGTGCTCAATCCTTTGAAAGGCCCACCAATTCCCCTCTCCTGCCCGATACCCCCGGAAACACCCACATTCCCACATCCACGCGAAGAATGGACCGCGACGAGTTCCGAACAGCGGCTCATTCAGCCATCGACGATAGTAAGCCCCGCAAATTGGACAGCCCCGTTGATCCCTCAAGCAGACCACTAATGGATCTGTGCTTCAGTCCTTGGATATTTCGACAGCGTTCCCGACCGGAGAGTCCTCCCGGCTCTTGATCCCGGATACCTACGCCCTCTGATCCCCGAGAACCCCCCAACTGAACCGGAAGCCTGGGACCAGATCCAGCAGGATGTCGACACAAAAATCAAGCCGGGGCTGACCCATTGGCAGTCGCCGAACTTCATGGCGTACTACCCCGCCAGTGTGACATATCCAAGTATTCTGGGTGAGATGTATTCGGCGGCGTTCACCGCGCCAGCCTTCAACTGGCTCTGCTCGCCGGCCTGTACGGAGCTGGAAACGATCGTGATGGATTGGGTGGCAAAGGCACTGGGGCTTCCAGAATGCTTTTTGAGCACATCGGAGAATCTAGGTGGCGGTGTGATCCAGAACAGTGCGAGCGATGCCATTGCGACCATCATGGTCGCGGCCCGAGAGCGCCGGGTGCGCGAGTTGGTGCTGGCCGAGGGTCTGGAGGAGGGAACCAATGAATATGATGAGCGCAAGATGGATCTCCAGCCACGGTTGGTAGCGATCGCCAGTGATCAGACACACAGCAGCGCAGCCAAGGGAGCGTTGATTGCCGGCACCCGTTTCCGTAGTGTGAAGACTGGATTGGACGAGAACATGGAGATGACGGCTGCTCGTCTGCGAGAGGTTTTGGAGAAGTGCGACAAGGATGGATTGACTCCGTATCATTTGACCATGACTTTTGGTACAACCAATACCTGCAGTGTCGATCGCTTTGCAGAGATCAAGGCCGTGCTGCAGGAGAAGCCTGCATGGCAGCGCATCTGGGTGCATGTGGATGCAGCCTATGCGGGTGCCTCCCTTGTCGCGGACGAGTGGCAGTACATTACCAAAGACTTCGCTGAGGGCGTGGACAGTTTCAACATGAACATGCACAAATGGTTGCTGGTCAACTTCGATGCAAGGTATGTCACTTCCAATCTACAAGGACCCACACAGTTATTGACATTTTGCAGTGTCCTTTTCATCCGCAATCGTCTCGATCTGACAAATGCCCTCGATATCACCCCTGCCTATCTCCGCAACCCTTATTCAGATATGGGGACTGTGATCGACTATCGTAACTGGTCTATCTCCCTCGGTCGCCGTTTCCGAGCCCTGAAGATCTGGTTCGTGATGCGCAGCTACGGCTTAAACGGCATGAAAGCGCATATTCGCAAGACAATCGGCCTGGGTAATATCTTTGCTGATCTAGTCCGCGGTCGTGCCGATCTTTTTGAGATTGTGACCAAGCCAGGTTTCTGTTTGACCGTGTTCCGCATCAAGGGCCCGGCCTCGACCAGTACTAATGGTGTGATCGTCAAGGATGAGGTGGCCGATGGCATCACTAAGAAGGTCTATGAATTGATCAACTCGCGGGGCGAGATTTTCATTACATCGACAGTGATTGATGGCGTTTATGTCATTCGTGTGGTGAGCGCCAACCCGATGGCAGAGGAGAAGTATGTTCGCAATGCGTTTGACATCATTGTTCGCACAACCGAAGAGGTGTTGCAACAGAAATAAGACCTACATAGAAGGAGCATTCTCGATGATTCAAATTTATATGCCCTAGATAAGAATAAAAGAATTGCTTAGTTTTTTCAAGGCTCATGGTCGCATGTAATGTAAACGCAGTATATGAATTCATTACTCCGGCCAACCTTCTTTTCTGGTTCTGCCCTTCTATTAGAACGGATTGGCCTTTTGCTCGCCTTCAAGGACCAATGCCGCAGCCAACGCTGCTCCCACGCCTGAGTCGTCCTCGGACGGGTTGAGTGCGATCAACTCCAGCTCGTCGGGTGGCCAGCCAAAGATATCACGCAGTCCTTGCGCAGCTCGGCCCTTGAACCCACTATATTTGTTGAACACGGCGCCATCCACTCCAACATGGCACCTTTTGATGTTCTTCTTCTTACAGATAGCAGCTATTCCGCAAGCATAGAGACGCGCTGCCCGTGTGGTCACCAGGCCGATCAGGTACCGACACACCTTCAAATCTTTGAGATCGGGCGAAAGGCTCAGACTTCCTTCAAACTCGTCTCGCATGCCATCGAGATCCTGTGACACGTCCAGCTCTGCCACGGAGAGAAATGACGCTTCTAATGAATTCTCATGTCGAAGCCGCGTGATATCCTGGCCCTTAAAAAGTCTGCCTTGCTCGTGCAATGTGATGAGGATCAAACGCAGCGTCTCACCGATATACAGTCCCGAGACCATCTTCTCGTAGATCTGGGTGCCTGGTCGCACTGATTCTCCGTCGATCTGCCAGTCAAACGGGGTCAATGGCAAGACCTTCTTGTCGTTATCAAATGCGCCATATTCGGTGTTGATGATAATACTGGCCTTGTCTGGTAGCGCGACGCCTTCAAGTTTCGGGATCAACTTACACTCCTCCATATAAGCCGCATTACAGCCTGTACTGAAGATACTCCCCACTTTGACCTTGGGATCCCGGTAATGTGATGCAATCAAGGTGCCCGTGGCGTCCTTCAGGAGCGCGACTATTCTCACCAGGAGTTTCTGGGTGATTTCAGCAACACAGCTCAACCCATCTTCTCGTCAGACTTACTTTTCTCTGAAAGGCGGCTTCAAGCTGCGGAATCACATCATGTCCTTCCACCCCGGATACTTTAAAGTTCTTTGTCCAGCGTTGCAGAATGCCGCTCCGGATGGACTTCTACTCGATGGGGAACGAAAAGGTAAATGACAAAGGCATGAATCCCTCATTGTCACTCGCGTCATGGTGCTCCTTGAGGAACAAGTCCAGACGGTCGGCTATAAAGTCCCATAGTTGCTCCCCCGTCCCAGTCTTGACTTCCTCTGGGAGTTTAAATTTCTGTTGGATCTGTTCAAAGTCCCTCTTGCGGCTTGACAGGCAGATCCGGCATACGCGCAGGTTTGTTCCGCCGAGATCCAATGTCAGAATACGGCCTGTTTCATGACCGGAGGGGAATCCCATCACCCAGGTGGGGTTCATGGGCTATACCATCACGGATCCTGGAGTTAGTACCGGAATCTTTGAAACGCTTGCGCAAGAGACAACTAACGATACTACCTCCCTCCTTTGAGAGTCCCCGCTCCAATTCCATTACGAAGTGGTCTGTGATGCGCTTCAGCTGTTCTGGCTCGATGATAAACCAGTGTTCGTACTGCTTGAGATACTCCGTCTCGTGGTCTGGCATTTCTTGTAGCATCTCTGGGCGATAGCGAACTCCCGACATATTTTTTGGCCTTGATTGATCGTATGAACTAGTTGTACCATGCTGCAATTGGGAGCTAGAGATACTGAGTATGCACACATCGGTCGATTTGCCGCACCTACAGCATGATGATCACACCATGACTGTTGACGGAGAATTGATGCGAGATTGTTCATTTCATAATTATTTTATTAGCAATGGCAAATGCTAGATTCAAGTTCACAACATTCAGGATTATATTCCGTGAACGTAGCATACATACTAATTCAACGACGTAGATGATCGAC
Organism: Penicillium sp. 91 TS-2023; assembly: GCA_030710325.1. Taxonomy (NCBI): domain Eukaryota; kingdom Fungi; phylum Ascomycota; class Eurotiomycetes; order Eurotiales; family Aspergillaceae; genus Penicillium; species Penicillium sp. 91 TS-2023. Next base: position 183,913 of record JARWGP010000006.1, read on the forward strand.
ATAATCTTATATTTAGTGCGCCATTACCGAGCGTTTTCCAAGGTTCCAGCACTAACTACTGCTTGTCGGTTTCTTTTATCTAATAGCGCGCTCTTACCGCTCGCACGGACACTTTTCTTCAATTTTGTCTCCATAAAAAAAACATTGAGAAAAGTCTTGCGAAAGCGGGATCCAATTAAAGGAAAGATGTTACTACGCTCATGTGAGCTAAATTGAACTTATAGCTATGAAGTGGTTTCGCTGACCAACTGCTGTGGCTTGTATGGTGCGTTTGCAGTGGCATGACCAGAGTGGTGTCTGCGTCATCATTTACTTTTAACGTTCACCATTTCCCCAATGATCGCCAACTTTTCCACCTTGAAAGTTTCTCCGACCAGATGTGGTCATTCGGTCTTATTTAGCTCAATTTCAGTGATATTCGGACCTAAGTCACATTGTGCTATTGCTCGTGGGGTCCCTTGAATCAGTTCCCCGCGCAAGTGAGGGGCAACAACAAGATAAGAGTCTCGTGCGCACCTTCTCCAGTCTTCATTGAGATTTTTTTTTAGCAATTGAAAAATTACCTGGTGAGATCATCATGCGACACAGCACCTGTCACCTCCCCAATGGCATGACCTTTAGTGTGTCGCCTGTCTTTGGTGGGGTCACCTTCAAATCCAACGATTTGAACGTTCACAACTCCACTTTCCCGCCGGGATGGACGATCATCATCCACAGCGAAAAGAATGCCAAGCTGCCAGAGGAAGAACGAGGTCGAACTGGCTCGGTGGATGAACGTCCATCTTCCAGTGATGGCGACCAGGATATTTCCCGATTTACCACTCCGACCGTACGCCGTGATTGCCTTTACATCTCCTACATCGTCAGTCCGCCGTCTAGCGATTTCAAATTGGCTTCTTCGCCAACCCGTCAGATTGCCATGATGCTCTGGGCAACCTTGTGGTGGTACTTTCACGAGCCCGAACCTGATCTCCACCTGGAGACGGCGGCATGCAGCGCGACCCCACACGATGGACGACCAAAGGGCGAATGGCGGGTGAATATCAAACGCGAGGGCATATTCAAGGGCCGGAATCTACTCCAGAAGCTGGAACGCATGGGCCTGATTGCAAGCGAGGACTCCTCGGTCGGGCTGCAGCCTGTTGAAACACGAGACTCGAGCAACTGGTCGAACATGTTTGTGAGCCGACGAAGCTTCTGGCAAATCGATCCGCGTCTCTTTCTCTTCACGCTGACTCCGCGCGGGGCACCGGCATCTCCCTCCCTGACCCCGTTCCAATCTCGACATGCTTCACCGGCGCGGGAGGGCCTCTCTGCCTCGGTGGGACTGTCGCCGACAGAGGCAACGTTTCATACCGGCAACGTGAGCCCCTTCACATCGGCTGGACCATTCACATCTGGCAGCCATCTACCAACGTATTACCCGCCCGCACCAACGCAGTATAAATTCACCAATGGGGTCCGGCACCCGATCCGCCCAAAGCCACCCCATCAAGGAGAAATATTCTATTCGCGGTATATTCCCAGTGTGGCCCAGTATCTCTCCTTGCGAATCCCGTTCCTGCCGATGACGAAGCCCAAAGTGGCACTTGGCAGCAGTGATAGCCGACCTTCCACACCAATCAAGCTAGTCAGCTCGGCTGTGACGGGTGTCGAGCAACATCTTTGCCAGAATAGCCCATCTGATCTGGACAACTTGCATAAGTGGATGAATGATCCCCGCGTCGAAGCGATGTGGGGAGTTGGAGGTCCCAAGGAAGTGCAGGAGAAGTTTCTCATGGACAACCTGACGAGTCGACACAGTTTCCCCGTCATTGGATGCTGGGATGGGACACCATTCGGCTACTTCGAGCTTTACTGGGTAAAAGAGGATCCATTGGGTCGTTTGTTGGACCGCGTGGATAATTATGATCGAGGTATTCACCTTCTTGTCGGCGAGCAAGAGTTCCGAGGACCGCACCGAGTGGCGATCTGGTTGACTGCTCTCGTGCACTACTGCTTTTTGAGTGACCTGAGAACGGAATCGGTTGTGCTAGAGCCGCGAATTGATAACCTAAAGTAAGATACAATCTTCTTTGGTTGGATGATGAATGCTAACCTAGATTTTAGGCTTATCGGATACCTGCAGCAAGTTGGCTTCCATAAAGAAGGGGAGGTCAGCTTCCCGCACAAACAGTCCGCTGTGATGAAGATCAAGCGCGACACATGGGAGACGCCGGCTCTCTAAGGACCGAGGCTTCTCTATGATGAGTAACGAATTGCTTACACTGTTTTTTATTTCTCTCAACCATATCATACTTGCAACATCGACATCCACTTGGCCTAGAGCTCTATGTAACCTCGAAGGACATTATAGACGGATTCTTTAGTTCCAGCATATATCATATTTCAACATTGATTTAGCCTTCAGCCTTTCCAGTACGGTTACAACCTGGTTTAAAGATCGAATACCATTATTGGAATAGCGACTATGGTGGAGCACTAATGCCGGCATGGTGCCAAGCATGACGGACCTCGGCTTCTAAGCTATACCCGCCTAAAAAGCGCCGATCGCCGTCATCCGCTGAACCCGTTTCTTCACTACGCCCTTTTTCTTTCTTTTCATATTCAGTCAACACATTTGGGAAGCCATGACAAAACACATCACTCTCTTTGAACCTCCACCACAGGACGAGTCCAGGGCGCAAATCGAGAATGTGCTCGACTTGACTCCAGTGGTGGACCTCGGCCCAGTACACCCCCCCCCCATCCCTTTGCGCATGTCATATCACAGATCAAAGGGCTAACGTACGGCTACCACGCTTAGGATGTCTTTACAAACACTCGACCATTATGGCATCCTCCCGGTGCTCGAGGAATCTATGGTGGCGCTGCTATCGCCCAGTCCCTATCCGCTGCGATGCGTACCGTGCCGGCCGACTTTGCCGTCCACAGCATGCACTGTTACTTCGTCCTCGCGGGTGACTCCGAACTACCCATCCTATACCACGTGGAACGTGTACGTGACGGGCGGAGCTTTATCACTCGAACCGTACAAGCGCGCCAACGGGGCCGTCCAATCTTCACCACGACGCTGAGTTTCAGCCGGGTGGGCAGCGGGGGTGAGAAGACGTTGAACCATGCGACACCAATGCCCGATGTCTCGCTCCCAGCGGATGCGTTACCAGGGACTGTCAAGGCTCTAAGCGATGCAAGGGGTGGTCCATTTGAGTCGAAGAAAGCGGGCATCATCAACCGTACGTTATATCATACGCGTTGGATAATGTGTAGCTCACAATAGCGCAGGCAATCAGAGCCCCGAAGATAAGAGAGTCCGACGATTCGTTCGGGCGCGTAGCCGTATCTCCGACGAAGGAGGTTTCCAGGCCCACTTGTCCGCCCTTGCTTATATTACCGACAGCTTCTTCATTGGAACTGTCTCTCGGGTCCATGATATTCCTCGCTTCTCGTCCTCAGCCGACCTTCAAAAACTGCTCAAGGCACTGAAGAACCCATCCGACCTTGATGACGAAGACATTACAAAGGCCTTTAAGGAGTTGAAGGAGGAGGAAGCGGCGGATCTACGACGTCAACTCGAAGGAGCCCTGAGCAACGCCAACAAAGACGACCATAAAGAAGTAGGCATGATGGTCAGTCTTGACCATTCGATCTACTTCCATAATCCACTGGCCTTCCGTGCCGATGAGTGGATGTTTGTTGAAACGGAGAGCCCTTGGGCTGGAGAGGGACGCGGATTGGCCATTCAGAAGCTCTGGTCGCAAAACGGGACATTGATTGCCACATGTACCCAAGAGGTATGACTGCTTTTCCGTCTTCTTACCGACCTACGCTGACCAGATATCACAGGGTGTCGTGCGATTAAAGCAGGATAAACCTCCACTGTCCAAGATCTAGCCTTCCGTGGATCTATTCTTGTTGGACCCTCTTTATTGTTTGTGTGGATGTTCTTTCCTTTCTCCCCACATACCTTTTATTATAGATTTCTTTTTGTCTCTTTAGCTTAGTACATTGGCTTGATCCCAGACTTGAGCATGACACCATCAATTATATCCACATGTCCTACTACTCATGTGCCAACCGTTCTCTGTATTGCGTAAGGTTCAATTTTTACCATCCCCTGTGGAGGCGTAATGTCTAGTTTAAGTATGCAAGTATTTGATTCCAAGGTGATTGTTATATACCGCTCATCTTGGTCAGCTACGCCCTCTGTAAGTATTTCCTCCGAATGATCGATAAAAATGGAAATTGAAAAGCAAAAAGATAGTCGCGCCCGGGATCGAACCGGGAACCTTCTGAGTGATTCAAACACAAGGTGATGTGAATCAGAAATCATGACCATTAGACCACGCGACTGGATTATGTAACATTCCTCTTTTATTGAACTCAGATTCTTCCTTTAAATAACCTCAAAATGCATTTCACTAGTAGTTCACCGTCAATCTTTCTACTAAGTCAAAAACTTTATTAGGCACGAAGACCTCTATAGTATAGTAATTATATGCACTAGTAAATACTGACCTAAGTATGTAAGTTATGGTCATTCCTTTACTTATCATTTCCCACGGCTTCCCATATGGATAGTTGGAGTCCAACAAAAAGAAAGAAAAAAAAACTAGTCGCGCCCGGGATCGAACCGGGAACCTTCTGAGTGATTCAATCAAACAATGATGTGAATCAGAAATCATGACCATTAGACCACGCGACTTGAATGAGTAATCTCTTCCATCTTTGACTATATGTTCCAATCACAAAAAATCAAGATTAAAACACTCGATGGCAAATGTTCGCCGTTCTTTTATGTCCTACTCGATACACTCAAAAAAGCTACAGCAAATATTTTCAGTAAAATGACTTGGAAACATCAGGTTCAAATTTATTCCAAATGTTGGCAATTGCAAATTGAAGACAAATGCTATGGACCGTTACTGGAACCTAGCCCGGTGGTTGAAGTGGAAATATATATGCGGACGGTGCCAAGAACATGGTCTCTCACAACAGCTTCGCAAAATAGTAGATATCGACGATACTCTGTGTTATTTATTCATCCATGAATAGTATTAGTAGTCTGGAAAGCTTGAAGTAGATCATTATATGAGCGGATCACGTCATCTAGTGTACGTATTGATTTGGATAAGGGACTCTTACGTTCCCCACATTGTTGATAACGGCCTCCCGGCCACATGTGCAGGAACATCCGCCCTCCTTCCTACCGTCACTTCCAAGATTTCTCCAACATTACACATTCGGATTCTTTCTGTTGCCACAATCAATTCACGAGAAAAGGCAAAGCGTTCAATTGCAATTCCTTGATCCGCGAGCTGACCCTTGGACCAGTTTGAGAGCCACGTTCATTATGACTGACGGGAACAAGGCACGTCCATCCAAAGGTACATGCAGCTCATTCAACCCCGATGATCTATAAGTAACAGTCGCAGTATGGACAACTCTGATCACCAACACCGCCTACCTGTCGGGTCTTCTGACCCTGGACTACTCGCTCAAGAAAGTGGGCTCCAAGTACCCACTGGTGGCCCTGTACACGGATTCATTTCCGGCCGAGGGTCATAAAGCCCTGGATGCACGCGGTATCTTAAAGCAACATGTCGCCTATCTGCTTCCCTCGACACCAAGGGAATACAGCAATGATCCGCGCTTCTATGATTGCTGGTCTAAGCTTACTCCATTCTCCCTCGTGGAATATGACCGTGTCGTCCAGCTCGACAGCGATATGCTCGTTCTCAAGAACATGGATGAACTAATGGAACTCGAACTTGACCCGCCCTCTGCAGCTGGGACAGGCAACCGGGTTTTCGCTGCTAGTCACGCCTGTGCCTGCAACCCGCTCAAGAAGCCTCATTACCCCTCAAACTGGTATGACCGAACCTAGTCTTCCAGTGTTAACGTTCACCTCAGGCTGATCATTGATAGGATCCCGGCCAACTGCGCCTACACTACACAGCACTCCACCCCAGACATTGCGCAAACAATGGGCCCAGCACCGGATGCAGCCTTTGGTATGCCCAACGGAGGCCTCCAGGTCGTGAATCCATCCAAGGAAATTTACGACAAGATTGTGAGCCAGCTTGACACCTCGGCAACATTAGACTACGATTTCGCAGACCAGTCCCTTTTGGGGGATCTCTTCCACGGGCGCTGGGTGGCGCTTCCGTACATTTACAATGCGTTGAAGACTCTCCGGTGGGAGGGGGTGCACGATGCCATCTGGCGAGACGAAAGTGTGAAGAATGTGCATTACATTCTCAGTCCGAAACCCTGGGATGAGTGGGCAGAGGGAAAGACGGGAGCAACGACTAAGGATGCGTCGCATGCTTGGTGGTTCAAGATGAACGAGGAGAGGCTAAAAGAGGAGGAGAAGAATGGTGTTAGAGACCAATTCTGATCCCATGAGCCGATGTGCTTAAAACATAGACGATAGAGCATTGGTGGGGTTGAAGACTATGAAATACATGATATGAATGGACGAACAATTAATGGAAGTGGATATATGTACGTGGTATGTGACAACATTATCTCCGTCAATTGGCTCTCATATCACGGAAGTCGCCATTGCTGTATCAGTGGTTGTTGTTACAGGGTAGCCAGCCCTCTCAAGCTCTTCTTGGGACTTCTTCTCAGCATAGTATGCTGCGACCTCCTCAGCCCGTGCCTTGTCCTACTCAGCACCGGATAATCCACTTGCTTCACTCTTAGAAGAGTAGCTGCTGTATTCCTCGGGGGTAATGCGAGTCTTTGTCCCATTCTTTGCATCGATCAACATGTAGACAACCTGGGGAGGGCCGGTCAGGACATTCATGTGCAATAGAAATTTCGTCATCACAAATATCACGGCGATTTGAATTATAGTGTTTGGTATCGGATTTGTTCGGCGACACCAGGCCACTCTTCGTAAGAACCATATGATGGGGCGTCGGGTTTGTGGGATGAGCAAGGCTATTGAGCCTGCGAGTGTGAGCTCACCAGAAATTTCAGGTTCAAAGTGACGAATTCGGTCAATAATGCAAGGCTGAGAAATGATTAGAAGATGTTTCGTGTCGAGCTTTGATTGATGCTTACGGGTTCATTGTGGTGGCTATGGAGCGTCTCCAAGTTTGATCAGGAAAATAAGTTGTAGTATATGGTGAAGCTTGAAAGTCCTGGGGAAAAATTACCAATATTAAAAGCGAACCTATCTCTCGCACCAGGGCTCAGCCTACACGACGCGTCACTGAGTCCCCAAGGTACAGGGGTGTTAGGACCGGCCTTACCGTTAAGGTTCTAGCCAGATTGTCAAAGACCAATTAATGAATTCCTTGGAAATGACTGAATAGTTCGAAAACAATATGCGGCTAATCATATGGATCACCATTATCGTAACCCTAAGCCAAACCTGGCAAGTATACTCCCAGGAAAATGCCAAAGCCTTTAGAGCCTCCTCCGGGCCGCACCGTTGGCCCCAACTGCGTAATGCCGAGCCATGACCCACGACCTGCACAGGTATTGGTGCCTCTGAGCCTCTTCTGGAAAAGCGTTGGTATATACATAATCATCCGCAAGCTCGACTTTTGTGTAGATCGTTGCCGAGTTTATGTGGCAGGTTTCTAGATAATTCATCATGTTCTACCCTGGTGTAAGGGCCATTCTTATTCTGAATGTAAAACTGGCGAAAATAGAAAGTTCCTTATCTCGATTGCAATTTTGGCTTTCCGACTAGACAAGCACAGCAACTAGTACTGTAGAGGTGAATTTAGGATCACTTCCAGATCCCAGGTCACGTGAATTTCGCTCCACCATCGGCATGCCGCATGGGCACTCGGCTAAGTGACGACCGCATCAAAACCGAGTTCACAACTTGAGAGTTAAGACTCGGGTCAATTGTAAGTGGAGAATGAATTCCGTGCACAAATCCGGGGATTTGGACTGGTACTCCACCGCTGAGTGCAAAGACCGTACGAGTTTCCCCACCAATGAGGTTAAAGCATTTCTAATGCCTGATGTCGGCTATCGAACTTACCCGACGTAGAACCAGTTGCCGTCATTTCCCCACACTTTATGGTCGGCGCCTTCTCCGAGCATCGTAATCTCGATTCCTTTTCCCTTCGATTTCTTTTCCCAGGGCATTCCCCTGTCTCGTGGCTTTCCAATTCTATACACAATGGCGAAAGTTTTCGACGCGGCCGAAGGTATGTTATATTCCCCCGTCACTTCCCCTGCGTCCCTGTCTCTGACGTACATTCACAGTCGCAAAGCATAATACTCGGGAAAGCTGCTGGGTAGTGCTATATGGAAAGGTCTATGATGTGAGTGACCCAATGCATTGCTATCGAGGTACTGAACAAAGCTGACTCGTAGAGACAAGGTGACTAATTTCCTGTCAAGTCACCCCGGTGGAGCCAAGATCATTTTAAAACTGGCAGGCAAGGATGCCACCGAGGAATATGATCCAATCCACCCTCCGGGCATTCTAGAGGAAGAACTCAAGCCAGAGCAGTGCATTGGAACCGTGGATGTAGGCACATTGCCCAAGGAGGAGGCACCAGTCCAGACACAGGAGCCCGCGCAAGGGCCACCGCCCATGGAAAACCTGCTCAATCTGGATGAAATCGAAGAGGTTGCCACCAAGCAGGTCAATAAGAAGGCATGGGCATACTACTGGTCAGCCGCCGATGACAAATTCTCCAAGAAATTCAACAATGAAGCCTATCGATCAATTCTCCTCCGACCAAGAGTGTTTAGGGACTGTGAACGTTGTGACTTTTCGAGCACCGTGCTGGGTCATAAATTGGGGATGCCACTTTATGTGTCTCCTGCTGCTATGGCCCGTCTCGGTCACCCGGCTGGTGAGGCAGGAATTGCAGAGGCCTGTCGCAGCTTTGGTGCGATGCAAATCATCTCCAACAATGCATCGATGACCCCGGAACAAATCGTCAAAGATGCGGCACCTGACCAAGTATTTGGATGGCAGCTGTATGTTCAGATTGACCGGAAGAAGAGCGCGGCCATGTTGGCGCGAATCAACAAGCTCAAGGCAATTAAGTTCATTGTCCTGACTTTAGACGCCCCAGTGCCGGGAAAACGTGAAGATGATGAGCGAAGCAGCATGACGGGAGCACCGGCACCAGGTGCTGTGAAGGAAGCCGACAGGTCGAAAGGCACTCCCAATGTTTCCGAAGCATCAGGAGGCGTGGGAAAAACCCTTTTTGCCGGCACGGACCCGACCTTGACCTGGCGCGAGACTTTGCCTTGGTTAGCTAAACACACTGACTTGCCTATTGTCCTAAAGGGTCTGCAAACACATGAAGATGCTTATCTCGCATCACTGCATGCCCCGCAAGTCAAGGGAATCATTCTCTCCAATCATGGTGGACGAGCGTTGGACACAGCGCCACCAGCAGTACACACTCTGCTAGAGATTCGCAAATACTGTCCCGAGGTTTTCGACAAAATCGAGGTCTATGTCGATGGCGGAATTCGTCGTGGTACTGATATCGTCAAGGCGCTTTGCCTAGGCGCCAAAGCGGTGGGCATTGGACGTGCTGCCCTCTGGGGATTGGGAGCCGGTGGCGTAGACGGTGTTCGTCGGGTATTGCAGAGTATGTTATCCGTTTCCTCTTGATTCAAGTCTCATTCTAACCATCTCAATAGTTCTGTCAGATGAGAGTCTGACATGCATGCGCCTGCTTGGAGTGGAAACAGTGGACGCCCTTGGACCTCAATACGTACGCAGTCCCAATTATCCTGGCCCCTTTGTGATAAATTCTGACTTTTATATCTTTTCTAGATCAACACTCGCATGACTGAACAACAGATCTTCGACGGGCCGTCAGGCCTTGAATCTTTACGGCGTGATTTCCGAGCGAAACTTTAGATGCAAGCGGCATTTTTAATGCGTGGACTTGGCCTATACTCTATGTAAACTTTTGTTTTCCAACTGTCAATACTATGCACAAGATTTGAGCGACTTCTCCTTTGGTTAATAGAGTTCTTGCAACTATGCAATAAGAACAAGAAAATGACACATGAGTTCATAAATTCATTTCAATCTTTGGCGAATCATCCTTCACATAAAATCGTCAAGGAAATCCGGGTCTCGGTCCTGGTTGCTGCTCGCCTCCATGTTCTCCTCATTGAAGAAGTCGTCGTATGCATGGTCCTTCTGCCACTTGAGCTGCTCCCGCTCCCTTTTCTCCAGCTTCTCCTTCTCCTTCAACTGGTCCCGGGTCTTGCGCTCACCATTGCGCTTCTTCTTCAGGTATTCCTCCTTCTCAGCACGGAAGTCGGGGAACTTCTCGACGCGAGTCTTGTTGAGTCGGTTGACGATCGGATTTTCGCGCGCGCGCACGAGCACCTTGCGGACAAGCTTGGGGTTGTGGAAGGAGACCTGTCCGGTGGCCATAGAGCCGTCCTTCTGGAGGTTGGACCATGGTGTGTAGATAATGGTTATATTGTCCTTCTTGTTTCCTATACCCCCACAATTAGTCTTGAAAGTGGGGGACAGCGCGCAGGGAATTTAGGGACGTACCCTCGATCGAATTCGCTTTGGTCAACTGTGCGCAGTCCTCCAGAAGCTCCTCCGGAATGTTATCCCAGGTTTCTCCATCCCGTAGGCGTACGTAGACGTGGGCGCTAGACAAGTTATCGACGTGGAACTGGATGTGCTGTTAGAACGATGATCGCGGTAGGAAATTTTTGCGCAGGCGCGAGAGGAGACCGACCCTATCATAGCCAGTGATTAGTATGGTAAGAGAGGAATAATTAATCAGCAGGTCCGTACCAAACATCTGAGTCTAATCCAAACTCGATCAGATCCTCATCTAGCGAGACTGTTAGGCGCGTTCCTTCGGGCAGGTTTGTGGGTGGCATACTCTCGAACTTGTCCTTTCCGACATAGATGAATGCGGCCGGAGTGACCACGTTTGAGGTGAAGTAGTAGACCATCTTGGCGCTTCTCAATGTTTCCCAAGTTTACCTGTTGATCTTGAGAAATGTGAGTCTTGTCGTGGGGAAAGATTTACAGCTTAGTCAGCACTATAGTGCAGCAGCCTTTCATAGATAAAGCCAATTCAATGTCTATTGCAATAGGATCTAGTCGATCTGTTTGCTATAATTAGATAGAAGATCAAATTTTAAGATTCTTATTTATTTATTTGTATCAGTGGGTCTCATTCCACTTAATGCATTCGTCGAACGTCACACCGGAGCCGCCAAAGATATCCAAAGCACTTCCGATGGTCAAATCCACTTTGCCCTTGCTGCTAACATGGACTTTTTCCAGATCTTCAATGCTCCGAGCACCACCTGCATAGGTGACGGGAATGGTGCACCATTCGGCCAATTTTGAAACCAATTCTTCGTCTACACCCTGCTGCAATCCCTCGACGTCCGCAGCATGGATCAAAAACTCGGAGCAGTAGGGCTCCAGGAAGGCGATCGATTCTGTCCGTTCATCAGCACAATAAGCTCGAGTCCTCGCATTCATGTGTCATACCAGCGGTAATCTCCATCTCAGTAACGGTCTGCCAACGATCCATCGCCACGAACCAGGTGTTATCCTTTCGGCGGCAACTTAGGTCTAAGACCAGCTTGGACTTGTCACCACCCAGTGCTGCAAGGACGGACTGGAGCCGTTCAAGCGAGAATTTGCCCGACGGGAAGAGGAAGGATGTGATGATCACCTATCGTCATATTCATGTGGACATAATTAGACTTTCGGAGTTCAATGGCGCTATATATTGTTACAATGCGGGGGAGAACTCACCTTCTCTGCGCCTTGGTCAATCCAATATTGTGCATTCTGATCGGTAATGCCACCAGCAACTTGCAAGCCACCTTTCCATGTGCTCAATGACTCTTTCGCAGCCTCGTCATTACCCGGGCCAAGCTTTACCACATGTCCTCCGCGCAAATTGTGCTTCTGGTATAATCCCGCATAGTGGCTGGCTGGAAGCTTCGACACGTAGTTGGTCTTGAGATCCCCAGCCACATCGCTGAGGGTGCCACCCACAATCTGCTTGACCTGCCCCGAGTGCAGGTCAATGCAAGGTCTGAATTTTGTCATTGTCGCAAAGTGGTCGCAGTTGCAAGTTGATTTCATCGCTCGACGAGGGGCTTATCGTCTTATCGCACGTGATCGTGTCGCGGAATAAGTTCCTCCGTGATGAACCAATCAATGGCTTTGCTTTCCCATAAACATCACACCTTGTACTCCATAAAACTTCATATAAATACTATAAATATCGATCTATATATCAAATAACTACAGTTTATTGATACCAAGAATTCTCTTCCCTGTAAGTCCCCCAGTAAGCATCACGTGGGGGCGGGGAAGCCGATGTCATTGATCTCCGCAGGTCCCGACCCATTTCCCTTCAACATCCACTCTCTCATCACTTTACTCGCGCAGTTTCTCTGCTCCATCCACCATGACCATTGCTGGTACCTATATATTGATTACATCATCGCCAAGCGAATTTTGCTAACTTATAGGGGAATTTCCAGAGGACTCCGCGCCCCAGGCCGAAGTGTTCGTGATCTCCCCGACCATTAGCTCCCGCCACGAGGCCCAGCTAACCTAATTGCAAACAGTATGTCGATCGCCTCCCCAATCAACCTCATATTCGCCTCGCTCTTCATCGTGCTGGTGTACTGGCACTTCCGCCCCAAGCAGGCGATCGAGCTCCCGCGCGGGCCGCCCCCAACAGTCTTCCGTGTCTACACCCCCAAGACGCTGATCGAGTTCAACGGCGAGAATGAGAAGCCTGTCTACTTGGCTGTGCGTGGTCGTGTCTTTGACGTGAGCCCCGGCAGGAACTTCTACGGACCGGTAGGTGGATGTCTGACGATGCAGGTCTTCGAATTCCTATGCTGACATGTGACGGATTTAGGGTGGTCCCTACGAGAACTTCGCGGGTCGGGATGCGTCCCGCGGATTGGCTCACCAGAGCTTCGACGAGGAAATGTTGACCAAGGACCTGTCGGCCCCGCTGGATGAGCTGAAGGATCTGGATGCGGACCAGCTGGAGAACCTCCAATCTTGGGAGGACCGGTTCACGGAGAAGTACCTGGTCGTAGGCAAGCTGGTTGCCGAAGGAGATCCTGAGGCCCCCAAGTCCTGATTTATGAAGACTATGATGTCCTCGGTGGGCTTACGATTCAACCACAACCACAAAAATATCTGGGGGAGATCATTGTATACGCACAATGTTCGGATTTTGATTTCGGAAATGTATTTGCATTGCAATCGCAATCGCGATTTGAGACTTATCTGCGCTTGACAGAGCGTTCCAGCGCTATTTTAGGATTCTTCATTTTGAGAGATTGCTTGTAACATCGTACCTTGAACTTGTAGTTATAGAATATTACATGATTTAGCGCAAGGGACCAATTCCATGTTTCACTTACCGCAGGACTTTTAGTATTCAAACTTACTTAACATTCGGTATATTACCTGGTTAAAGTGTCTTTGTGTAGCATGGTATCCCAGCGTTCCAGGTGGATTTGCCAACTTTATTTCCCCGATGCTCGGATGTTACCGCACGCTAGCCGTATTGGGGATTTGAGGGGAGAACAAGGCCTATTGTTCTCGATGTTCTTTCGCATCTTCTACACGTCTGTGAAATACCTAGTACTGAACCTCCCGGGAGATACTGGTCCGAGATAAGTCATTTATTACCGCCTATGCCTGCGTCAGTGGATACCGCCTACCTCAAGGACGGCAGACTTATTACCTAAGCACCGCTGTGCGCCGCAATCGGGGGTTGACCCCGGATCAGAACCAAGCGAATCAAAGCACAGTCATATGTAAACTGTTAGAGCTGTTATGGTCTCTTCCAATTGTAAGGCTATCCGACTCGAGTGAAATTATGAGTATCACCAGGTCTGCTCCGTACTGTAGGAATAATGTTATGCTTTTCGAAAAACCCGATTCTGGTCTGAAAGCGGCATTTTTCGGCGTTAATTCCGCCCTCATGTTCTCCTCGTAATTCCCGACTTTCTTTGATTAATTCTGATCGCACAAAATAACTGTTCTAGTAGATCTACTGTACTATATGGAGATTTGACCGAAATTTTCACCTATGAAGATAGTACATCAGGAGCATCCACGGACGATCATAACTGCATTCTATACAGCCGCACTCGGCGAACCCGGAGAGGCGGGGAATTGCCAATCACGCTGACTGTGATTGGTGGAATAGCAACTTGCTGGGCCTCGGGTAGGCGGTTTTCGGCGTTTCCAGCGAAAAACTAAGACCAAAGCTACTCGGCTATTGAAGGTGCTGAGAGACTTGACATAAGCTTCGAGAGTTAGCATTTTAACTCAAGTGGTCATGTCCTGCACCTACAGCTAATTTGTCCTCCAACCGCCCATACTTACCGGCCTTTTCGTCTTACACCCTCTTCGCGATGGCGTCCAAGAGCGCCATCTTGCCTCTGTTGAGGCGCGAGATGCGATCCTCCATCCGAATCGCACGAGCTGCCCCCTCCGTCTCTTCCGCTCTCGCTGCTTCAGCTCGCCCAGCTCGTCTCTTCTCGACCTCCGACCGCCGTGTCATCCGCCGAACTACATTTGCCTCTCCCCAGACCCGTGCTTTTTCCCAGTCACTAACACGGAGGTTCACTGACGAGAATGGCAACTTTGATCCCCGGAAATTGGACCGCGAGTATGACGAGGTGGATGTATGCATTGTGGGCGGTGGTATGTGGCGATCTTCACATGGTGATCACATGGCAATTCCCAGTTCCCGTGCTAACACGCAATTGGAATTCGATAGGTCCCGCCGGTCTTGCTGCTGCCATCAAATTGAAACAACTTGCGAACGAAGCTGGCAATGAGGAGTTCCGCGTTATTCTATTGGAGAAGGCCGGGGAGATCGGCTCACACATTGTCTCTGGCAATGTTCTCCAGCCGACTGCCATGAATGAGCTCTTCCCAGACTGGCTGTCCGAAGACAACCCCTCGCGCTTCACAGGCGCAACCCCCGCCAAGGGCGAAAAGATGCGTTTCCTCACCAAGAACGGATCATACCCACTTCCGGTCCCTCCGCAGATGCACAATGACGGCAATTACATTCTCAGTTTGAGCGAGTTGACACAGTGGCTGGGCGAGCGAGCAGAGGAAGTGGGTGTGGAGGTCTACCCCGGGTTCGCCGCCAGCGAAATGGTCTACAAGCCCGACGGGTCCGTGAAGGGTGTGGCCACCAACGACCTGGGTCTGGACCGCGAGGGCAAGGCCAAGGACACATTTGAACGGGGAATGGAATTCCACGCCCGAGTCACATTGCTAGCAGAAGGCTGCCATGGAAGTTTGACAAAGCAAGTGATGAAAAAATACGATCTGCGACGGAACAGCGACAACCAGACATACGGCCTGGGCATTAAGGAAATCTGGGAGATCCAGCCGGAGAAGTTCCGCTCCGGAGAGATCATTCACTCGATGGGATACCCGCTGCCCAAGGATACCTACGGTGGTGCTTGGATGTACCACTTTGGCGATAACATGGTCAGCATTGGTCTAGTGGTTGGTTTGGATTACCCCAACCCGTGGCTGTCACCATATGGCGAGTTCCAGAAGATGAAGCACCACCCCATGTTTAAGGACGTTCTCGAGGGCGGCAAGTGCATCTCATATGGTGCCCGCGCGCTCAACGAAGGTGGCTTCCAGTCCATTCCCAAGTGCGCGTTCCCCGGCGGTGCGCTGATCGGTGATACCGCTGGATTCCTGAACGTCCCCAAGATCAAGGGTACGCACACCGCGATGAAGTCGGGTATGCTGGCCGCCGAGGCCGCATTCTCCGCTCTGAAGGGCGAAGATAAGGGCACAGTTTTCCTGTTCGACTACGAGCAAGCTCTCCGGGATTCGTCCATCTGGAAGGAACTATACGAAGTGCGCAACATCCGACCTTCTTTCAACAGCCCCCTTGGCTTCTTCGGTGGACTACTCTACTCCGGACTGGAGGCCTATATTTTCAAGGGCCGCGTGCCCTGGACTCTCAGCCACCACGGTACTGATGCCGAGGCTACCAAGCCTGCCTCGCAGTTCAACAAGATTGAATACCCCAAGCCTGACGGCGAGATCAGCTTCGACATCTTAACTAGCGTCAGTCGTACAGGAACCAACCACGAGGAGGACCAGCCGGTGCACCTTCAAGTCGAGGACTGGGATAAGCACAAGGATTTGGCATGGCCCGTTTACAAGGGTATCGAGAACCGATTCTGTCCTGCTGGAGTCTACGAGTATGTCGAGGACCCCAGCAAGAAGCACGGAGTCCGATTCCAGATCAATTCGCAAAAGTAAGTTTCTACCTATTTCGCTTACTTTGGATCTTAATCTAACCTATTGATCTAGCTGCATCCACTGCAAGACATGCGACATCAAGGTTCCCACCCAGGACATTAATTGGCAGACCCCTCAGGGTGGAGAGGGACCCAAGTACATGATGACATAAGTTGGTTTGGATGGAGTTTAGGATGATGCATTGGAACCCGGGGTTATTTGCCAACCTGTATTGTACATATCTAAGAATACCAAAAAGAGAAAGCGTTTTACTGTTCTAGTTTCTGTTTAGTCCCATGTTCAGTTCACTGACAATTAATAATTTCACAGGCAGTTATTTGCTTCACTGTTGTACGACAGGTTATGGAGGTATTATGCTAACTCATGTTTTTCAAGTTATATTCATAGACAATGTAGACAGTACACAGAACGCTTGCATCGCATTGCGATTCTAACCGGGTAACAATAGGTAGCAAGATCATTATCATGAGCATCGTGAACTGTACTAAAGAGATTTGTTAGAGGGAAAAATGCAGAAAAAAAAGAGAACAAAGGTTTAGTCTTCATCATCGGAATCTGGTGCAGTCCATCGTCGAGAATTCCGCATCCTTGCGGCCTTCTTCGCGCTTTGTCGATCGACCGTTCCATGGCTGGACTCAGCGCTTCGTAGCATCACAGGCAAATTGTTGAGAACAGCACGATTGCCCTGGAAATAGTGCTCAGTGAAGCCACCCTGGAGGATTCGGCGCAGTGCCGTCAAACGAGTCCACTTCCACCACCGATCAATACTCATGACGCCGTGCCGACCAATCTTGACCGACAGAGTGCTACCGTAGTGTCGGTTTGTGTCTTGGTTGATGGCCATGTTGTAACGAGGTCCATGACGAGGGTTCTCGACTGTTGTGAGGATCGAGGCGAAGTTACTGTGAAGAGATTTCTTGTCGCGCTTGCTGATTGTCTTTGAGTGCACGTGTGCAAGAGCTTGCAACTGACGCTCTAGTTCCGGGGTGTTATGGTAGGCGTTGTAACGCTTGACGAGCTTTGGACCGTTGGTAGCAGTTTCATGCTCGTCGCTATCCTCGTGGCTATCCTCGCCCTCGTCATCGTCATCTTCTTGTGGGGTGTAGCTCTTCTCATAGAGCAAGGCGATGTTCTCACCCGCTGCAATTTGTACTGCCGAATCGCCACTTTCGAGCTGATCCATAAGGATCTGCACTGACTCTTCGCTCTCTTCTTCGAAGTCTTCTATTTCGGCTGCTAGAAATCCCCAAGCCTGCAATGCTGCTGTCACGCTGAGTGGGTCATCTGCCGCATTGATCGATTGTCCATCAGAGGCGACAATATCAAGGAGGAAGGTCATTTGGTCGAGGATACCATCTTCACCTGCGCCACCGAAAATTGTGCACGCAGCGAGACATTGGATTGCCGCAGCTTTGACGCCATTGGAAGACGAATCCTGAATTGTGCGGGTCAAAAGTGGTTCGGTATTCTCAAAGACCTTATCGTCACTGGCTGTGATGGCAAGCAGCTCAATCGCTCGCAGTGCCAGGGTCACCTCTCGAACAGAGTCCGACCGAGCACTCCTCGCGAATGCAGCCAGTAGATCAATCACCGACGCATAAATCTCTTCCACCGCATAATGGTATTTCGTAAGCCGGCAGAAGGCCGCCAGGGCCTCCTCACGACCCTGCACGCTGGAACGCTTGCGGTCGAGGATTTCTTGGATCCGATCGGCGAGTTCTTGGGGCCAATCGACATTATCTTGCTCGGGATTCTCGTCATCCAGTGAGCCGATGCTATATGGTTCTCTCAGTTAGTATTTTGGCCTTTACACATGCACAAAAAAAGCCCTCGACGGCGGTGACATCATCCCGCCACTAAGTGGGACTGTGGGGATAACTTGAAATGCCCACAGATGGGGGGAAAAAAAAAAAGGATGAGATGAGAAAAAGATGATTGAAAGCTTGACGAAAGATGCTTACCTCATAGCTGTTTCGTCAGAAAGATATCCTGCATCCTCATCGTCAGATGGCTGCCTGCTTGCAGCACGCGAAGACTGGCGTGAAGTCTGCTTGGAACTAGCGCGAGAGGTGGCTCGCGACGCCTCACGGGAAGCTGCTTTGCGGGATGTAGTCTTGCCGCTCTCAAAGATCTGGCGACGAAGATCAGGCATGATGAAAGGCGTTTGGTGAAGGCAGGGTTTCGATAAAACAAAAAAGTTCGTAGTTCTCAGGATTTGTAAGGGTGAAGTGTGGAGAAAGAGAAAAGGAAGGGATCTATCCTATAGGAATGGAGCTTTGATAAAATGAAATTTCGAGGTTTAGAAGGTAAAATAGCATATCGTCGTGCAGGACAAACATGGATGAAATCTTTACTCGGTGAATGAAGGGAAAAGAACTGCGACGTCATGGGATGGGATGAGTAATCGCTGGCACGGGACTGGAAAATGCGTGAATGCCCGAGCAGTCATGCCTGAAGACTAAGGCCACAAACACCCAACACCCTTTTCATTCCAGGTTTGTCACTGAGAAATGATCTGCAGGATTCCCATTGGAGATCACTCGTCTCATACACAGGAGCTTACATAGAACATCTCTAATCTCCGGGAAATGAAAAAGATTGTCGCTTAATTTGAGCTAGAAACACGCTAGAATCATCGAACTATATAAGAGCCCAGCCGAGCTTGCTTTTTGCAGCCTCCGGAGGACCAAAATGCAGATCTAAACTTGGAAATCAAGGGTATCATGTTTTCGCCAAACATTTGCATCTCTATTCACTGATCTCCCCTTTTCAGGTCGGTTCTAGGCCAACCAAATCTGTGATGGTGGCCAGTAGTCTCCGACGCGCATCAAACTCTGTCGTCTCGTCGCGATTTCGATAATATTGTAAGGTGATCTGTGACACCAGTCGGTAACATGAATACCTGAAAAGAGAAGGAACGTCGTCAGCATACAGAATTGCAAACAGCAGGAAGGAATAGACGCTAACATTAACAGGCGAATTTCCTCTCCTTTAGTTCTGGACAGTGGTAGGCCTGCTCCTTCCAGGACAGCCGGAGTGGGGCTCTCAAAGATCTCCGCCATCAAAACATCCCCCCAGAAAGCACTGCTGAAGTCCACCACACCAGAAAGTTGATGCGATTCTTCGTCCAGCAGGACATGACATGGCCGGCCAAAGCCGACAACCACAAGACGGGGCAGGGTCACCTCCGCCAGTGCACTAGACAGACGGGCCACTTCGTGACGGATTTCGGCGTAGGGGAGGTGGATGAAGATATCCTCGGCATCACGGAGAACACTTTCAAGGAGAGCACAGAATGCCTCTCGCCAGGTGCGTTTTCCCGCGCCTATGGCGACTTGTTGCAAAGAGCCGAAACCAGGGGCCACATTCTGGCCAATGGTGCTAGCTAGAAATCCTAGGTGGCGATCGATATCGTTTCCTTTCTGGGCGTTGATTTGATGTTGCATCTCTGTCAGACTTCTTCCTTTTATATACTGTCGGACTAAATATGCGGAGCCAAGAAGAGCCCCTCGCGGATCATAATGATAGAGTTGCGGAATGCAAGGATTGGCACTTTGGCCCAGGAGTACCAGGAAACGGGCTTCCGTCTCAAGGAAAAAGCGTTCGTGTCGTAGGAGGGGGGTTCCGGGCAGAGGGGAGCCCTTGAGAAGCAGTCGACCACCATTTGAGAGGGTGAGAAGGCGAAGTGTATGAATTCGAGCATTGATATTTTGCGACTGTTGCACATGGACTGTGGAGGGAAACAGTAACGAAAGAATGTTGTTCAGTTTCTGATATTCATCCACGTCGACTACCCTTGGATTATGGGGAGTCGCCATGTTGGATCCCACGGAGGATATAATGGTAGGGTGAGTGGCTACATTAGACAGATGCATGTTGATATGTAGTTGGCAAGAAAAGGAGGCCCTAGACGACTTAGCTCATAAAAGAGAACCAGGCCTCCCACGCTCCGAGGAGACGGCCGGCACAAAGTAGGACCCTCAGATTTCACGTCGCTTATCAACCCACAGTAGTACCTGGTCAAAGAGCCAGCAGGGGGATCCACTGGACCGCCATCGTAGCATGCCAACGTAACCCTCTGATTTTCAGGGAAAGTGGCCACGGGCCCTTCGCCAAAGCGACGCCCCGGTAGGCCTCAGTAGGTTAAGCTACGCGAAATACGGGATGGTGGAGGTACTTGTCTACCAAAGATCCGAGAAGACTGGGGCCTCACTGACTTGCCAATCCTAGACGCAGCGGCAGGATCCGCCATTACAACCTCGGGTGGCTAAGCCAAGTCGGTCATAGCCCGTAGAATAGATGAGAAGCATGAATGGTTGGCTAATAGAAATCAAGGGCTTAAAAGCGTAAAAGGTGAAAAAGAGAAAGAAGGCCGAGACTCGCGTAAGGATCCCGCTCTCAGCGATACAGGCATCTGAGCACCGATGTGCCCGCCAATCACAATTGCGTCTTGCCGAATTCCCCCCCGGGTGGGGCTACCCGTGCGGAGCTAACCAGCACGGCATCACACCGTCCCTGAAAACCGTAGTTAGCGATGCTTTGAATGAAATGGAATGAGGGGCAACTTATAAGAAAAAAAAAGATGCCGTTTCCCTGCCGAGGCAAAGGAAACGGCTGGTCATCCAGCACCCACCCTCAGAAACGCTGTCATCTAATTTCCCAAAGCCCGAGTTGCAAGAAATCTCTCAGACGTCCCTTGGTAGCAAAAATCTGGTATGATTTTCATCAGTCGCTTCGTTCGATCCCAAAAAGAGACCGGGTTGGAAGAATATCGCACTAAAAGGTAGCATGGACAAGCCAAAGCTTTGATCCTCACTCGGGAGAGGCCCCACGCTATCCACTGTGCTTTATGATCCAACCACAACCGCATGATCAGGATTGAAGGAATTGAAGAAACCGAGAGGAAATATACTTGAAGATCTAGCCAGACCGACTGTGATTGGTTGGAAAGGTGGTGGGCTTGGCGAAATCGATGACGAGCGAGTGGTGTCAAGGCGAGGCCGAATGAACACGACTCGCAAAATCCTAATCCCGGCACAGTTGGAGATAAATCAAGATTGGGCGTAGGCACGGGCGCAACATAGTCGATCAAATTGCGGTATAAAACCATTCGTTCCTCGGCATTGATGAATCCGGAAAGTTGGAAGAAAAAGCCCCTGCTATCAAGCCAGTCTCTCGTGCGTGATACAGAACCCTCAGGGACAAGTTTTTGTTTCCGTTCCAACGCGGGAAGGCGAGGTAATGTATGAAGCGCACAAAGAACATCCTGAAAAAAATCGCTTCCTTCTCCCTTGGGGAGGAACAATGAACGGAGCTCATTGTTGAATAGTCGTCGCCCATCGATCAATTCACAAACTACATTGTGAAGAGATGGCTAACACGGGTGGTCTGGATCTTTCAAGCAGGGAAAGTAGAACCGGGTGGCTGGTGCCGGGATTCCAGGGACGTAGAGGCCCTTAGGCCAGGAGCAGAATCGAAGAGGTGAAAAGCAGGGGCAAGATACCCAGGAATCTCCATCGTAAGAGTACGTACGGGACGGCTGATAGTTGACAACGTCGAAGATACACAAACGAACAAGCTCGAAAACATTCAACTATCATGGGGAAAAGCATTGCCATCCGGAGCGTGCCAACGGTCTATAATGTGGCTATCACTGCAGACAAAATAGAATGACTTCGCGACGATCCTAACTATGAAGGCTGCCTGGGCAGATTCAGGGAGATGAGGATAGATTCCGACGAGGGAGCCATGGTAAATTGCAGCCAGTGAAGCGTGTGTAATAGTGCCCGTCGTGCTCTAGGCGCCGAATCTCTGAACCATTTTAGAAGGATGCCCATGGATATCCGAGGCCGGAACGTCGCATAAATCCATCTGTTGTTGATGCTCCCAAAGACAACCTCTCGTACCGAGGCGTCTGACGTGCTCCACCTGCTTTTTCTCCTTGTAGACCGTCCTCAAACGTACGTTAACCATCCAATTGTGACCTGCATACTGCCCAGCATAGGAGAACTGACGCCCGGCTCTAGGAACGCTGACATAGTAAACCGTCCGGACAGATGAACCGACAAAACTTTGGCATTTCGTTCCGTCAGGATCGATGTAGCTGGTCGTGATCTCGGCATGCATTTCCCGCGAAACTTGTCTCGAAAGAGAAAAACGACTGAGTGGCTGGTTAGGGTGGTTGACCCCAACTGCTCCCACCGAGGCAGGAAAAGTTGGATCAAAAGAGGGTTGGGCTGTACAAAATGCCTGGGGAAGGCAAGAGACTGGACGGCTTGACGCGAGACTTCCTGAACGAGGCGAATCAACAAGCTTTCGGTTTGGCGAAGGTCCCTAGAAAACCACAATTCATGATGATCAATTAGTCTACCACGGCCATCATGATATAATCACCAGAGCTATGTGGGGGGGAGTTGGATTGGGCGAGTGTTTATCAAGAGGGAAGAGAGGTTCGCGTTGCCGAGACACTCACGACACCAATTCAACGCGTGATCACGTGACACAACGATACGGATACAACCTTAATCAGTTCAAAAGCACCTGTTGCATCGAGTCCATTCAAATTTGATAGCTTCGAGGGGACCATGTGCATTTTGCCTCTGTTATTTACAGAATGATTGTGCAGTCTAATTTGAATCTAACCTTGTCGATAGCGACCGAGATTCACTGATCATCTAAGCTGACAGCCACGCTGTTACGGTACTTGAGACCCATCAACTACCCCCCATGTTCAATAGCTTGTGCGTTAGATCTACAGCCAGACTTGGCTGTGGTCTCATGACGATTATACTTCCCGTGCCAAAAAACAAATCTAAATTTGTACCCTGACGGCATATATAGCAACACATTCGTGTTGATCTATAGCCCAGCATGATGCCGAGCTAATTCGATCTGATTTGAAATAGTAGTTCAACAATGTTCATCATTGTTACCTAATAATTATCCACCAGTTATGCTTCTAACTAAGTTGCTGTCAATTACGAATATGGGAGGCCCATTTGTCATGTAAAGCTTGAATTGCATAGCCACGATTCGCGTCGCCAAGCTTTTAGGCCACACGAAATTTCGGGGAATGGCTTACCTTCTCTGGTCATGAACGGCGCTTACCCCAAAGTAGCAAATGCATTTAGTCTTTTGTTTGAAGACATTGTGAAGGATGTGGCTGGTGAACTCTAGGTCCATCGTCTATCAAACCCGTTGCAGAGGTTCTCCAATCAATCTGCCGGCAGGTGTGGAGTTGCAACATGGCCCGTCGCGGAAGGTTTGCACGTCAAGGCCGCATGGAAGGTCAGAATAGAAGATTTTCAATCTGACATACTTGATCCGGCATGTCGAGTACTACCAATTCCGGAAGGTGTTTGGCTGAGCTGGAGTTGGTCACACCAATCCAACCGGGGCTCGAGCAACTTTAGAACTCTAGTTACAGGGGAGAACCTAGATATCGGGAGGCACAATGGTATTCAAAGTTGATATACCAGCCGGTCTGTTCATTGGAGGATCCTGTGTAACGAGAGGTGTGGGATCATCAGCATCCACGTATTTAGGAGGCGCGATCTCCCCTTTACCTAGACAATAAAGTCAATCAGTCACCTTTGCAATGATGACTGTTCTTCTTGCCTGCTGGTTTGTTTGGGCCTTCGCGGTTGGGGCTCAATTTCACACCTTTTCTCCATTGGGACCCAATGAGCTCACCTATAGTATCCATATCCCCGCTGCCACTGCCAACTCCAAAAGCGCAGGACCCATCTATTTTCAAATGAATTCGACTCGCCGCATAGAATGGTTTGCGTTGGGCCAGGGAGACCACATGGCTGGGGCTAACATGTTCGTGGTTTATACCTCCGGCGACAATGTGACCGTTTCCCCGCGGTCCAGTGTGGGACACACCCAGCCTCTGTACAACCCCGAGGCACAGATTACAGTCATGAATGGCAGCGGAATCTATGGATCAATGATCACAGCCAATATAAAATGTGACAGCTGCATTCATTGGGGACAGGGACGCATGAATGTGACCAGCACGAGCAGTTCGTGGATCTGGGGGGTTCGATATGGAATGCCACTGCAGTCACGCAGTTTGTCGGCGAACATTCTCGAACATGACGTGATGGGCGTTGAAACAGTGGATTTGACGAAAGCTACTGGTCAATCCAGCGTGAATCCCTTCGCCGACATCATCAGTTCCAGCGCGAATGCCACCGCCGACTACTCATTTTCAGAGGCCGTCATCCATGGCAAAAAGATTGCCCACGGAGTACTGATGATGGTTGCCTTCATCATCTTGTTCCCCTTTTCCGCACTGCTCCTTCATCTCTCTCCATCGTCCAACGTCGTGACTATTCATGGAGGACTGCAATTGTTTGCCTTGGTTGTCGCCATCGTCGGACTTGGCCTGGGAGTCTCAATGGCCCGGCAGATTCACAACTTGGTGCACTACCATATCATAATTGGCATCGTGGTGGTTGCCAGTTTAGTTCTTTTCCAGCCTGCCATGGGTCTTCTCCAGCACCGATTCTTCCGCAAAACTGGCGAAAAGGGACCTTTTGCCTACATGCACCGTTGGTTTGGGCGAATCATGATAATTTTGGGAGTGATCAATGTGGGACTGGGATTTCAGTTCACGGGAGTCGGCGATCCCGATGCTCCTCGGAGTGCAGTAATTGCAGTTGGGGTGGTAGCTGGCATCATCGGGGTTTTCTATATTTTGACACTGGGATATGTGAATATGATGCGACGAAGAGGAGCCTCGGCACAATCAGAATAGAGAAGGCTATGGTGTTTTCCTGCAGTGTCAAGCCTCGGTCTAGCGGTGGGTAGATTGCGAAGGAGCCGTCTGGCAATCTCCAGGTTTACCGTGGTGTTGCTGAAGTGGACATCTCTTTGAGGCGTCAAGCAGTGTTGGTGCGTGCGATGACATCATTCAGCCAGTCTATCTTGCCGTATTCAATACCCCTGATTTCTCCGTGATAGTCCATAGAGATGAAGTATGCAGTTGAGTCACATTTTGTTTGCAGTTCAAAGCACAATTTCTTTCGCATTTGTTTGGCGCGTAATGCTCAAAGGGACTCGATTTTCAATCTCCGATCCCTAACGCTGTACATCAATCGATTTATTGTTACACGTGTAAAATGGGGAGGCTAATCCCAGGGAATTTGTGTGTGAGAGGTGGTGAGGCTGTTGTTCTGCGGTAGGAAAATTGGATGTTGGTAAGTGCCAAGCCAAGATTCGCGGAACCGCTTGCTCCGATATACGCTGATTTCGGTTCGGATGCAATTTCATACTTTTGCAGAAGTTTTGCTTTCAATGTCAGTACAGATATATTCGGGGGGTTTCGTATCCTGGTTAATACTACTGATTTGCTGCCTTCCCATAATTGTATTCTATTCTCGTCCACGCCAGATTCGCCCAAAGGGATGTCGACGACTCGGTCTTCCACCGGGTAAGAGCAATCTACATGATGAATTCGACCCAAAGTATAGCTCTGGTGTCCCGCCAACAAAGAAAGATGGGGATATCCCTGCATGGCGCATCAAAGCTCTCTTCACCTACCCGCTGAAATCATGCGGCGGCATTGAGCTGCAGACATCCGATGTCGTGCCAACAGGCCTCAAATACGATCGCCAATTTGTCTTCGCCGAGCACGGCACGGAAGGCTGGAATACTCGTACACTTCGCAACGCAGGCTTTCAGCGTCTCGCTCTCATTCACACAGAGATATGGGTTCCTGACCCCTCTGCACGGGACTACGATCCCTCGCTCCCAGAAATCAAATCACAGGGCATCATGATCATCTCTTATCCTCGTCCCCAGCCACAAGGTCGGGTGAGAATGACTTGCCAGAAAATTGGAATGGCAATCGGCATCCTCAGATGCAGATACTCATTCCAAGTCCCTCTTCTCCCAGCAGAAGACTCGGTCTCAGAGTACCCGCTTCTTCCCGTCAAAATATGGAAGGATAAACCTCTCGCACACGACTACAGCGCCCTTATTCCATCATCTCTGCACACATATCTAGGCTTCAATCCGTCAGCCTCTCCACTGGCTATCTTCCGTGCAAGTCCTCAGCACACCCGGCAAATATTCCGCAACGCACCCCGCAAAGAAGCTCTAGGGTTCCAGCCCAATACCGCGTTTGCAGATGCTTATCCCATCCACTTACTCAGTCTTTCCAGTCACAGAGACGTTGCTTCCCGCTGTGCTTACACAATCCCGAAGCTGAGCATCGTGCGCTTCCGCGCAAACATCATCGTTCAAGGACCTGGGGCCTTTGCCGAAGATCACTGGAAGAGAATCTCAATTGACGGTGTTGAGATCCACGCTGCTTGTCGGACAGTGCGGTGTAAGCTGCCAAATGTGGACCCTGTCACAGGGGTGAGGCATGCTGCGGAGCCAGATCGCGCATTAAAGTCTTATCGGAAAATTGATGATGGTGATCGCACCAATGCATGTCTTGGGATGCAGCTTGTGCCTGCGATCGAGGAGTTCGTTATGAAGGTTGGAGATGAGGTCGCTGTGTTGGAGACTGGTGTACATCGGTATATTAAGATGTTGGCGCCTGGTGAGAAGGTAGAGGGAGTTTAGATTGTGATACTGTCACTATTCAGAGCTAGCCATGGATCGGCACATAATTTACTATCAATTTTATCATAGAATATATATGAACATGTGCACCCATGGACCGCGACACGAATCTGCGGTGATTGACAGCAACCCCATGCTGGGTCCATCAAATATATGATAGATGTCACTCGCCTGGTAGAAAGTCTGGCCGATTGAGCAAAGTCCAAAGATCCCTATCCATCATAAACTCGCCGAACTCCAGCCCCAGGGCGGAAGTATTCGCGTTTGACCCAGAGCTGTCCACAGGGTAATTGCCGATCCCAATATTGGCCAAGCCTGCTTCCCCTGCTGGATCCCTTAGTAAATGAGGATGTCAATTGCTCAAAAGGTCTTACCTGTAGGGTTTACCGCATCGTTGAACTGTTCAAGATAATACCTGCACCGGTCCACAATGTGATTGCCACAATCTAGTTTGTACAGTGCCGCCACGGCTTGGCTGGGATAGATATTAAGTTTATCAATATCATAAGATAGCAAGGTTCTTGCAGGTGAGCCGTCTCTGACGACCCAGATCGTTCCAAGAAGAATCAAGGCCGAGTGAAATGCTTGAGAAAAGTCGGGATTTAGGGACCAGTCCTTTGCAGTCGGAATAGCTCGATAGGAGTCGCTCACTCACTGTAATGTAGAGAAAACCACCATGCGCCAAGGAGGGCTTTCTGCCACCCTGATGAGTGCACTACCTCATGAATAATATCGATTATACTCATAGCACATTCCATGCAGATTTGCATGCTGTTTGATCCAATTTGTCGTAATAAGCTTTCTTCGTGAGCGTCAATGCCTCCTTTCCCACTAGCATCAATGAACTTCACGAGGATAGGCCGATGCAGGAGGATGCGGAGATGAAGATATCGAAGTGTAAGAATGACACTGAACTTCAAAGAGTGGAACTGCGGGGGATCGGGCATATCGTTATTTGCTTCACGAATTCTGTCTACAGTTACAATGTTAATATTTTGGGGCAGCGATCTTTCCCAGACAACAAATTGCTGTTCGACTGAAAGGATGTGTCCAACGCTTTGACTGACTGTGAGTGGAGGATCACAGCCGAGATTCTGACCATAAAGAAGGTCAACAATAACGAAGAGTTGCTTATACAGCAGACTCCGAACCAATTAGCTTATTGCGGAATTGTGGACTAGAAATGTTACATATATGTGAACCTACATTGTAGAGTTGAAGAAATCCACACTCATTTGGAAAGTTGCGCTGTCCACGATTGGCATTTGCGCAGGAGCATCGCTGGCACCGTTGATGTTGTTTGTTGGAAGGTCAAGCCTGACAAAACTGTCAGGTATTGCCGGCGGCCGTCCTAGGGTCATGCTCAAGGTCCTGACAGAGGGCGGTTGTAAGACAGAGAACAACTTGTGCATTGTGGATGAGGTTATGAAAGCCTTACCTGTCTAATACCACACACCCGAACCAGGTCCTCTTGCGGATTTCTCTCTCCTGTGGTGAGAAGACTCTTGAAGCATCTTTAGAATGAAGGCCAAGCTGAAGGGCGGCTTTTACAGCCAATCCATGAACAGTCCACGCCTGGACCGATTTCTGGGTGCCTTGCATGTATTGACCCATGAGCAACAAATATTGCACTGCATAATGTTAATAAATAAACTTGTTCTATTTGTTGGTGTGAAGCGAAATTAACTCACCCATTTCCAGGGTGGTTCCTCGCAACATCTCGTTGCCACATAAGTTCAAAGCTCGCTTGTAGAATACATCGGCGGCAGCAATGCGCTGTTTTGCTGGCTCCCCATTAGGAGCAGCTGTGATATTGGCCATCGCAAGCATCATATTGAGAAGGCCGAGCCAGGTTCTTCGAACCTTGCAACTGTTTTCGGTCATGCTTCGATATGTTTCAAGGAAAGAAGGAGGGTAAATGTAAGGAAAAAGTAGGCCTGTATCGTTGAAGTATTTATGCACAAGCCGAGAAGTTTCTTGGGGAGGTGGAAGCGCGAAGATGTCGGTTTCTTTTTGTTTTCGAGATGTGAGATCAATAATGCCTAGGCCCGGAGACGGAGGGCGAGATGCATTGACAAAGCCGCCATCCAATGAGGCTTTCCTAATGGAGGGAGAACCACTGGCCACCATTGGGGAGCTGGCGTTATATGAAACTGCACGAGACAAATGACGTAAGAAGGCAATATTTGATGATGGGCCTGTGAGAAGTCAGCTTATACCATCTCTCATATTAAATGCTGCAGGTTTCTCCCGAGCAAAAAATGTTCCAATCCTACCGAAAAACCCGCAGTCTTCTTCATCCGCAAAAACCACAGTGCCCATCGCATCCACAGAATCTTCAATGTCCGCGATGTTCGCCAAGGCCGCTCTCTGAGCTGGTTCTGGTGGCGCATCAAGACTGTTGTTGACGCCAATACCGCGATTAATTTGATGAGATAGTTCACTCATGTGATCCTTGACGGTGTGCAAACTCTCTTCCAGGCTAATAATTCGGGACTCTAAAGTCTGCAGATAGCTTTTGACTGTTAATTCAGATCACTAGATTGGTGGGAGAATGCTCCCGGCTACTGCTAGTGAGCTGCCCCGGGTGGCAAGACATACTCTTTCTTAACAATCACGTTGTTGGACGTGTTGGATGGGGTGTAGATGCATTCCAGTTCCAGATGGGTGCACGCGGCACACTTAGGACGAGACCCATCGCACTATTTGTCCTCATTAGTGATCCATGCGGTGTCACGCAGCAAAGAAGCAGTAGAATACCTTTGATTTTCGCGTGCGGCATGTATGGCAAGCTAACGATATTCGACGGCGTTTCGCGGGGCTTTGTGCGTTCGAATTGTCATCATTACTGTGAGCATGTTCCGGTCGTTTTGGAGGCTCCATAATTGTGACCAACCCTGCGATGAGTACGGGGAAAGAAACGCGAATGACGGCTTCGTCGGAACGGGGGGAGAGACCGGGGAAGGACCGGGGAAACACCGGATAGTCAGGTGACCCCAGCCTTAGGTAAAGATTGACATGAATCCCAGCCAACAGGAAATTCAACAGGAAATTATTTTATTTCCTGTTTCTTTTTCACCAGGAGTTAAGATGTTTGGTGTCTTTATTAGACATTGATATCAGCTACATATACTGCAGCAGGGAGAGAAAAACCATGGTGGATGAATTGGGTCATTCGCCTTGACCTCGTACGGTACGAAAGTAATTTCGGCCAGCCAAAAGAGGTCTATGAGTACCCAACACAAGTTTTATCATAAAAAAAGGGCTATCAAGTGCCCAATAGTAGTCATCTTAGTATATGCCCCGGAATATAGTCCCCGGTCCGGGGTGGAGTAGCCAAACAGTGGGACTCTAATCCTAGATAGACTTACTGTAGATTTCTATTTAAAGCCAAACACCCCCTAAGTCTTGTCTACCCTCCAGATCTCCGTTCAAAGACATTGAACTTTATTTATTTAGTGGGAATAATTTTCCAATTATGCATCGCCCAGGAATGGATCTTATTCCTCCACCAACTGATCACAAACATGACCCCCTGCGATGGCCACGTTGGTTGAAAATTTCGGTCGTGCTCACAACATCCCTGTCCAACTTTGTGTCCAATATGGCAGGTGCAGGCCCTTCTGTAGCTATCCAGGACTTCATGCAGGACTTTTCAAAATCCCAAGAACAAGTAACTCAACTTTTGACGGTAAGTTGTTCTGATCTTCACGCGAGCCCCATGGCCCTCAGGTATAATCTGATGATGCTTTCATTAGTTCAACTTCCTTCTTCTTGGTCTTGGTAACATTTTCTGGGTGCCACTTGCTATGAAATTCGGCAAGAGAGCATCACTTCTGGTGGCCATGGCCTTGCAGCTAGGCGCTCTGATTTGGTGTGCGCTCGCCAACAGCTTTGATAGCTTGCTCGCTGCTCGAATCGTACTTGGCTTTGCTTCCGCCGCTGGAGAGGTAAGACGTGAATTACTGAAAGAGGGATCTTTTGCCTCCCATGTATGCCGTTCTGTCTTGCTGACGACCCCTCTCTAGAGTATTGTTCCCGAAGTAGTCGCAGATCTCTTCTTCCTCCACGAACGGGCCACAATGATGTCCATGTAAGTATTACCTGACCACCGTCTCTCTTGACGTCCTATCTGACGTGGCCATTTGTTTCTTAGATACGTTATCTTGATAGCCGGGGGAACGGCTATTGGTCCTCTCATCGCCGGTTTTATGGTCCAGTCTACTGCCCAAACATGGAGGAGCTACTTTTGGCTCTGCGCCGGCTTGGCCGCTGCTAATCTCACCCTTCTGTTCTTCTTCTGCCCAGAAAGCAACTTTCGCCGATCCGATTTCGAACACGGTAGAGAAATAGAAATGGGTCTCAATGGGGACGAGGAGGCGACTGAAAAATCGAATTCCTCTTTTGTCGAAACTGTGTTTACAGATACCCCTGAGTACACTATTCATCTCTTACCATTCAAGCAACGCCTTTCCGTGATTCGATATGATAGCAGCATCCAATTCTTGAAAGCCTTGGTTGGCCCTCTTCTGCTTTTACGTCATCCATCTGTGCTTTGGGCTATCTATGCATATGGATGTGCCCTCAGCCCGCAGATCATCATGATGTACGTCTTACCTCCAACCTTCGCAAGCTGATGATATTGATAATGTTTATTTTCTAGATTCACCATGTCCACGCTCCTCATTCCTCCACCATACAACTTTTCGTCGGGCGATATAGGTCTCATGGAGATAGCGGCAATAATCGGGTTTGTGATAGCCTGCTTTGGTGGCGGGTACATGTCCGATACCATCACCCTATACATCGTCAAAAGAAGCAAAGGCGAGATTCGGCCCGAGCAACGCCTTGTCTCGTTGCTTCCCGGAATGCTCATTGCCCCAGCCGGGTGTATTCTCCTTGCCTTTGCATGCCAGAACAAGCTCAGTTGGGTTGCAGTCGCCGTTGGATTTGGAATGGGTAAGCAACTTTCTTTCGCGATGTAGTTTTTATTGGTATTCATCTTTATATATGACTGACAATGAATAGTTTCATTTGGAGAGGTATACACGCCAAATATCGCCCTTACCTATGTCGTTCATCGCCATCAGAAACAAGCCGCCCAGTGTCTCGTTCTCATTAACATTTTCAAAAACATTCTCGCCTTTCTATTCTTGTATGAAGCTGTTCCTTGGGTCACCTCTCAGGGCTTTACTCAAGTTTATATGATAATGTTCATGTTAAACATGCTTGTAATGGTCCTGGCCGTGCCCTTGTACTTTTATGGACCCCGGGAGCGGGAATGAAACCTAGTCATCTCTTTGCTACAACTTCATTGTATCGGTTCTTCCTAGTTTCACTGCCTTGATGGGATACGAGGAGAACAGGTCCTGTTTAGAAAACACACTCCCATCGTCAAATTCAATCGAGAAATGCTGTACCTTTGTAAGGACCACATACATGGTGACTCATTAAAAGGGCAACTATTTGGAGTCAACGTGATATCACCACCTAAGCAGTTTCCATTTGTGCAGATGAAAATTGCCTTGAAGAAGCCTCCAGTAGTCGAGAACGGGACCCTATTGCTTCTGATATACACTATTGGCTCATCCACAAAAGCAGAGCAATAACCAGGTCTGTTAAGACTTAGTCAAACAACTCAACGCATAACTCACCCATCACTCTCACCTCTTCTCAAATTCGACAGGACCATCATTCTCTACAATAAGCTCACCATCTCCAGACCAAAACCAGCATTTCCGAAGCGGCTGTACCTCCTCAATCAAATCATCGAAGATCCCCAGCTGATCAAGAATCCGGGATCCATTAGGCATTATCCCAAGTGCAGCGCCCTCCTGAGGATGAATTTCCCCCCGCGTCTCAAGAACCACGAAATCAATACCAATCCTGAGCAGACAATGCGCAAGCGTTAAGCCGGCAATACTCCCGCCCACAATCACCACTTTCAGATTAGATAACTCCATGATGGCCTATATAGTCGAAGGTCGAAGCCAAGAGACGAGTAAAACAAAACAAGACACAAGCAAAAATCCAAAAAAAAAACGGCGCGAAACGCCATTCTCCCACCGCGTGCTCAGACCCAGTGTACGCCTAACGGAGCCTCGCCCCATTCGACGGAACAAGATGACAGCGGGCAATGATCATCAATTTAAGTCATGTGTCATACGGGCTTGCCCATGGTGTTTTGCTAGGGAACAGGCGCTACTCCCGGCCTAATATTTCACCGCCAAAAAATTACAAACCCTTGCAGTAGCACTTTGGGGGGATAGGAGAGTATTAGGACATGGTGCAGTGTTTACCAAACTGCTATTTAGTTTGCTTGTATGAAATGATGGAGCTGACGTGAGATCTGCGGGAGGGTTGAAATCTGCCGAGTTCGCATTGAAGTTCGTCGGCAGTCAAGTCACTCACAGGGAAAGTTCCCCCCCCGTCACTTCTTTGTACACCATAGACTTGCACCAGCGAGTCAACTCAACCACCTTGCCCTTCATGGAGAAACAGTGGGATGCGCTAAAGGATATTCCCGACCTCCATGGGAAAGTTGTCGTCGTGACAGGAGGAAGGTAGGTCCACACGGCAAAGCGACCCCGCGCGACGTCGGGTCTAGCATTTCTTGCTAATGGAATCTCTCTTGTAGTAGCGGCATTGGTTTTGTAACAGTTAGGCTTCTCGCTCAACGTGGAGCCAAGGTGTACTTCACATCACGATCAGAATCAAAGGCGCGGAAGGCAAAGGACATCCTCCAAACCAACTATCCGGACATTGACGCAAAAAACATCGAGTGGCTGGTATTGGACTTATCCGATCTAAAGAGTATCGATGCCGTCGCCCATCAATTGAATGAGAAGGAAAGCAAGGTGGATATTCTGAGTATGGTTCCTACGACCTCCGACGTACTATTCGTTGTCTGACGTCTGTCCTACCAGTTAATAATGCTGCGTTCTCGACATTGTCCAACGAACTAGTGTATGGTAGATGGGAACCACACATGGCGGTCAAGTAGGTTGAAGTTTCTATTAGAGACGAGCCGGCACCCAACTGATATCCTCAGCTATATCGGACCTTTCCTTTTTGTTAATCGTGTTATGCCGCTTCTTAAGAACGCTCTGATTGCGAAGGACGCCGACGTTAGGATCATAAACCTCAGTTCACTCGCCCAGGTTACCATGCTGCCGCAACAGTTCGAATTTCACTTCGACTCTACCGATTGCCTCAGCACTCCGATTCGTTCACACCCTTGGCAATGGCGATATATTGGCAGATTTATGTTCGGCTATGATCTGATCCGCTACGCCGTTTCAAAAGCCGCCGTTACTTTATTTGCAAAGGAATTACAGCGCCGGTTGGATGAGCAGGGCCTTCCTATTGTATCTGTTTCCGTGCACCCAGGAGAGGTTGCCACCGAGGGTGTGATGATGATCAACAACCTGGTCATACGGACTATAGCGCGCGTCTCCTTCCTCGAGTCCGAGCAAGGTGCTGCGACATCTGCCTTCGCTGCCACCGCGATAGAGGTCCGACAGGATATCGAGAAGTACAAGGGGAAGTTCCTGGTGCCTATTGGCAAAGTTGGATCCCCCAATGCAGTTGTTGAGGATGATCAACAGGTCAAAGGACTGTGGGAGGCCACAAACATAGAGGTTAATGAGCAACTTGTCACTGAGGGTATTGCCCCCTTAGACGTGTGGTGATGGGTGAATTGTCTTTTCTCACTGGTCAGTTTATTTGAGCTACTTAGTTAATATCTATTCTTAGTAAATACTAGTATTAGCTTAGTATCAGGTAAGAGTACTAAAAATAGCTTTACTTTTATTATACCTAGTTATAAAGGTACCTATCTACTATAGCCCTTTTCTATTCCCTATTTTTCCTTCCTTCCCCTAGCTTTCTCGCTCCCTCTAGGAAGTATATACCACAAAAAAGTCTACTATAAATTCATTGTTCTTATCTTATCGGTAATCTAAGGTTAGCCTGCTTTCAAGCGAATATAACGTTGATGAGAGGAGTAAGGACCTGTGATTGGTTACCTGTATTCTTTTCTTATGATTGCACGAGCATTTCAGGTTGCATTTTGTATGTGTGATTGGATATGATTCTATGTATATAGTTCTGCACAGAAGGTGACTTGTAGAGCACTTGGAAAATTAGAGTGTTGGTTTTCATCACTATTTTCATGGCTCGAAGGAATTAAATGTGCAATTGTATTTCCAAGGTTAGATTATGGGTTGCCTGACATCCATCTGGAATGAAATCATGGATGGCATTAGGTGCTCCATTGTAATCTCATGTGCTCAGAAATGCCCAAGAGACTACGTATGAAGAGCATTTCTAATCAGCCCACTCGACTGGAGGAGAAAGCCCCCAAAGCTGAAAGTTCGAACCTATCTCTCTATCTCCGTTAGGGGAAACGGAGGGCCTAAATTGGGCATCGAGACGACGAGAAGGCATGCCGGATACCAAACTTTTCTCCGAAAGTTAGGCTTGATTAGCGCTACATCCCTGCTAGGTCTTATTATCAACACTATTTGGAATTATAACCATCATTCTCAAGATAAGTCGGCAAATGTACTAGTAACTAATCCCTGTAAATTACAATGCCGGCGGAGTTCCGACGCCATTTATAACTGAATCATTACTAGCCCCAATCTTTGACCCTGCCAGCGTTGCATCGTTATATCGCCCAGATTGTTGAAAGAGTGCTGCCTAGAAGCCAGAAGTTCTTTGAATATAGCACGCTTCTCAAAACTAAAAGCTCCCCTTTCTCTCGTTTCTCTCTCTCTCTCCCTCTATTCGCTCGCCTGTGGGGGTTCCTTGAGATTAGTACATAGGGACGTTTGAGTCACTCCCTGAACGTTATCAACTGTACCATCTTCATAACCCGATACCTATAACGCTCTTTTAAAAAGCAAGGCTTTCCGTGATTTGCTGTATGTTAGAGAGAAGACGGATATATGTCGAACTGATTTATGGTCAGAGTCAAGAACTAACATGCCTAGTATAGGCAAGAAACGTCAACGATGAAATCAGTCTTTGGATCCCTTGCCTTCGTAACTCTTTGCATAGTCGCAATGGCAGAAGGTGTCACCCGATACATAACCGACCCGCCAGCTGGGGCTGTTGTTGTGCAAGACAGACAGAGCCTCAACGACATAGTCCGCGCCAATCCCGAAACAATTCTGAGCCCCGAGAACGGAGGTTACTACCTGAATACCATGGATGGTGAAACATTGGCGATAGCTGGCGATGACTTGTGCGTGGAATTGGATGCTGCTATCGCAAGCGCCGACGCTATGGACACCGATACTGAGGATGAAGGAATGGCTAAGTCTAAGAGAGGAGAAGACTTGGACTGCCCTGGTTGTGGCCGACTGAATAATTATTGCCATCATCCTCGCTGCTTCAACTCTGTCCATTGTCTGTCTTACAATTATTGTCATGTGTGTTCGAGCAGCACCAGAAAAGTATGTATCTAGAATAGTTACAGAAGCCATCTGAGACAATGCTATACGCCGCTAAGTGATCTGCTAATTAGAACATAAAGTCAGAATGTAAATGCAAACGTATAAAACTCGTAGCAAACAAATAAGATCGAACCTGGGTCACCAAATTCTGCAGGCTAAGATCTGTATACAGTAAACTTGATTAAGTCTTTTCTTATCACTTTTAACTACGTACCGATTGAGATTGAAAGTTTACACTGCAAATTTAGACCACCTGGGACGTTCGTTTCTGCCTTTGAAGCTTGCTTCGAAGGTATGCTGTGTATCCGAACAACCAAAGAAAGCCTATTGCCACGATGAATACTAAGGCATTGGATCTCTTGTGACATATTTGCTCGTCGTTAAAGCTGTTGCGTGCGATTAGAGAGCCATAAACCAAGATCAACAGCGTCAAGACGAGTTCTAATCCAATTATTTAGAATTTTCCATAAGGATGGGTAGGTTTGAATTTCTCACTTGAAAAAATGTCTGGCAAATGGCGCAATGCAATATTACTTCGCTAGATACCGTATCATACCAGGCACATTTTACAACGTCCCTCATTTACTGTAAGCATGGCCAGGGCAGTGACAGATCTACGCTAAGGTCTTGGCGGTGGGGCCTAAAGAGAGAGTGTGAGTGTATATCGGTCAAGGCGATTTCGAGCACGACTGTATCACAAAAAATCTACTATAGATGCATTGTTTTTACCCTCTCGGTGATCTAATATTAGCCTGCTTTCAAGCAAATGTAACGTTATTTCGCAATGTGCCAATCTGTGAAATGAACACATCCATCTGGGTTCCAGGAACCAAATACTTGGGAGGGTTCAAACCGGCGCCGACACCTAAAAAAAGAAAGTCAGAAACGGATTCCAGTTGGCTCTGACCAAGGGCCTATGCACTTACCTCCGGGAGTTCCAGTCATGATGACGCTGCCCTTCTGGAGAGTAGTGCCCTGAGACAGGTACGAAATCAAATACTTGCAGTCAAACAGAAGATCAGAGACGCCCTCTTCTTGACGCACTTCGCCATCAATAATAGTCTTCAACTGTAGCAGGCTTGGGTCTGCGATCTCGGAGGCAGCAACCAACACTGGGCCGAGAGGGGCAAAAGTATCGAAGCCCTTGGAGAAACCCCACTGGGGAACGACGCCGGTATAGGCAGGGTCTCTCTGAAGCTTTCTGGAGGAGACGTCATTCCCGGCAGTATAAGCGGCGACATAGTTCAGGGCTTCTTCCAATGGAACATCCTTGGCATCTTTTCCAATCACGATGCACTAACGTCAAGATTGGTCAGCTTCTGAAATATTAGTAATGCTAGTTGAAAGTATAAAACACACCAGTTCTCCTTCGTAGTCGGCCTGGTCGTTTTGCGCAATCTTAGGAATTACCACCGGTTCGCCGTGATCATGGATAGTGGTGGTGGGTTTAAAGAAGATGAAGGGGAAAGGGGGAGGCTTGCGTCCGGCCTCCTTGACTATGGGACAGATTTCAAAGTCAGTATGATTCTGAGGGAGAAAATAGTACAGGAATGGATGGCTTGTACATACTGTGCTTAGCATAGTTCAGACCAACACAACGCAAGATGGGCACATCGCTCTGGGCCAAAGGCGAGAGGATCTTCTTGACCAATACCGTCTCCGCTGTCAATTTGGTCTTGCCTGTTAAGTCGTAGATATCATCTCCAACAAGAACCTTAGCTTCAAGCTGATCAGCCTCGGTGACAAATCCAATATCGATCTCCTTGTCCTCGGGCAACACAGGTTCTCCGCGCAGGATACGGCCGTCAACGGCCTCGAAGCGGATCAGGCGTTTCCAGGGAAGAGACATGATAAAACTTTAGATGATAAGAAGTGAAGTGAGGGGAATTTTCAATTCTTTTAACAGGAAGGGGTTAATTCATATGAGGAATAACAAGTCAATGAGCTTGAGGGTAGGGAGCGGGAGCGGGGAGAGGCCGGGATCGATCCCGTAATTCCCGGTGCCAACAGATCTCCCGGCAACAGAGATGCAGACATACGCGTCCAGGTACAAAAGTCAATCGAAAAGCCTTTCACAGACCCCTTTTGTGCAAACCCCCTCGAATACTAGTTATACTTATGAAAGATCATAACAAAACTTGACGTGGAAATGAAGAACCCTGAATGTTGCGAGCTCAAGTGTGAATACTATGATAATGTGAATCGCAGTAGATATGTAGGAATCCAGTGTCGGAGACAAAGGAGCAACGAGAATCTCGTTTTGACCAAAATGCCACATGTGGAGCCTACATAAGGCACCAAGGAAAGGTCTACAATGTTCCAAAGTTGATGATCGAGTCTCTCGTTCAACGGATGGTCTTTGTACCTTATCTATAAGAACTAAGAAACAAGCCGAGTCTCGCTCGCGTTTTAGTTATCAACCCAATTGCCGTGCAAACCAGCTCTGAGTCTCAAAGGAAGCAAGATAGTCGCTCGGGCCTTGGTGAAATCCCGGCAGTCCAGAAGATGCAATTCACTGGACATGGTACGATAATTATTCACCAATGCCATTAAATATCCATCTCCTTCCTTTGAAGAACCTGCGCGAGGGATGAAAACAGGTTCCTGCACCAGATGGGTGCGCCCCGGGAAGTAAACTTCTGTTTCCCCCGTGCTTCCATCGTGATGTGCCAGCGCGTTATAAGGAGGGTATCCGCCGCCCATGACCGGGCCGATCGTTGCAAAGTCTGTTCCCAAGCGGGGGTCCATAAGATCGAAGTAGCTATGGCGATATTCTTTTCCAGAAAACCGCTCATCAATGCGATAGAATTCTGAATTTCCATCGTGCAAGACCTCTGGTTCAGGAAGGCTTCCTTCTTCAGCGTTAGGATCCACAGTAAAGCGTGTCAGTTGGCTGTGGATCGTCATAGGATCAGGCGAGTTTCCTTGAGCATCGGGCCACCAGTAGAAGACATTCTTGTCACTCAGTCCAAGATCGAAGACAATCTTGCCGTCTTCCTGCTCATAGGCATTGGCCGTATGGCCAGGGAAGGAGTTCTTGTAGGTGAACCACTGTAATTCACGTGAGAAACAGCTTAAACAGACAAAATTCGTTGTCAGACTCCACCTACTTTGACATCTGACGACTTGGCACCGTAGCGAGGAATCACTCCGATATAGAAGGGGGTTTCAGGGCTCCATTGCCAGTGTTCTCCACCCTGCTTCAACCGCTCAAGGTCACATAACTGGGGAATTACAGGAAAAAGAACCTAAATAGACGAAGGTTCTTTGTTAGATGGCGACTTCATGCCAATAATGGGCTGCAAGGGCAGCACTTACCCAGTTCTCCGTCACTGCAAAGTCATGGATCATTCCACAGACAGGGCTCACCAACCACAAAGTCTGGGTAAACTTGCCACCCGGACCAATAGTGTAATAGGAAATATCGGGGCTGCCGTCTCCCTTTGCTTCGTAGCCAAAACAAATCAATTCTCCAGTGACTGGGTCAGTCTTCGGATGGGCAGTGAAAGTCACACTAGGAAGCTGGCCCTCAAAGGTATATAAGCCCTTCGTTTCCAGAGTCTCCGGGTTCATTGCATATGGAGGAGAGTCCTCCTTTAACGCCAAGAGCTGGCCGTTGAAGCTGACAACATTCGTGTTGGCAGTACTTCTAACAGCGAACTCCACAGCGTCAGTGAACTTGTTCCTATATTTCCCTGATTTGAAGCTATTGTTAATAGCCCGCTTTCCAATGTAGCCGAACAGAGGATAGATGCCACTTAAATAGGAAAGTCATACCAATAAGCGCGCGGCTGGCTTCTCTCTCACGTATAAACTTCTCGGTGCGAACGTATTTTTGCTGGAAGATCACTGATCCATTCTTGATGCGAAATGCGCTGACATTTCCATCTCCATTGAACCACTGGTTATCTAAGTGTCAGGGTAGGACCAAAAACAAGTGAGTGGTCAAGGTAGGCGGAGACATACAGGGTCATTGTCGATGAACGGAGGCAACTGAGGATCTGGCATGACACGATAGAATGTACCGTTGATGTCACTGGGAAGGTCTCCATGCACCTCCAAATTTTGGACTTCTCCTTCAAATCGGCATGGCTTCATGAAGTCCGAGAATTGAGGACGGTCCGGAAAATGCTGGGGGGCAGGAGATGCCATTTTTAACTGTCAATGCGAGTAAATACTCCCAAATCAAAGTCAAGTATTTCCCCAATGGATGAACAGGATCGACCAAAGTTGAAATAGATGTTGTTTTCACTGCGATATGCTTGCCCCGCATTCAGAAGTGAGGGACGGGGAGTTGGAACAGACTGCCGGAGAATCCGGGTTGCTGACCGTCTATCCGCTGTCGGGGAAACACCGGCAACGAAAACGAATGGGCGCAACATCACTTATGGTCCGGTACTAGTTATATCCGTAGTGGTTTGAATCGTCAGTGAATTCTATTCTAACTCTTCTCCACTAATATACCTGAATATTTGACTCAAAGACCAATCGAAGCCAATGCATCCTGGCAGATACCGGGTTGGGAGTGATTGCCTCCGAGATATGTACTGATTATTTCCGGCTGCTTTTTGGCAACGGTCTGGCTAAGAACACAACTTGTGAGGCAAGAATATAAGTGACGCAAATCTTCAAGTTGTCGATAAGACTAAAGGTTTTCTATGATCTGATTGCAGCTAACAATTCTTGGACCGGCTCTTTCCCCAAGCTTCATCAATGGCTCTCTCGGTATCATATCCATAGCACCACATCTGAGTGGCAGGGTCGCTCCACTGGTTTGGGCTGTGACTGAATGGCAGTCCCTTTACTTCAGGGACCATTGCTGCATCTCTCGCCTCTTGCAGAGGGCCGTCGGCAAAATGCCAGAGATGGCTATTAAGCAGACTAGCCTCCTGCATCTGACCAGCACGCTGCATTCTGACCTTCTCAAAAACGGAAAGACATTCTGCTAGCTGCTCTTTGTCGTCGATTTTAGATAAGGACCGGGAAAGAGCCAGTCCGTCTTCAACAGCCATTGCGGCACCTGTTCAAGCGTGTTAGTGGTTTGGATTGGATCATAGATGCAATCTCCGATAAACTATACCTTGTGACATGTATGGCAACATCGCGTGGGCGGCGTCTCCAAGGATGACAAGTTTGTCCGACACCCATTTGTCGAGAACGGAGCCACTGATGAGCGGCCATTTGAGTGTTTTATCTACCATGCCAATAATTTTGGTAAGCCTGTTGGAGAATGATTAGTTTCGTGGTTCTCAAGGAAGGAAAAGGAAGGGAAAGATCCAGGTTGGGTCCGTGTTTACTTACACTGGATCCCAGCCATCAAACTCGGCCTTCATATCATCAACAGCCTTGAGGGGGTCCCATGTAGATGGATCAGTGGTGTCTGGATGAGACAGCACCATATTGAAGGCCTTGCCCGCGCCAATAGTGTAAGTCATGACGTGTCTCGAATCCCCAATCCTGTCATGCAAATTAATATTTAGATGAACGGTCAAAATATGCATTTTCTTCATCATACCAGATGTTTAGAGCCGGTCTTTCGAGGATCCATGAGACTTCGGGATCATTTCGCATTCGTTCCACATCTACTGTGGCGCGATAGGCTGCAAACCCAGGCTTGCGGAAAGCCATATCCTCTCCGCCGAGGACGATTTTGCGAGCAACAGACTTGATTCCTTTTGTTATGTTAGTCAAATAAGAAGTCAAAATGATACGAAAATGCGACTAACCATCAGCAGCGATCACCAGATCTCCAGTGTGGGTCGACCCATCAGCAAGAGTAATGCTTCCCGCCGCCGGGTCGTAATTCTCAACCCTCGCTCCCAATTTGATCCCAATTCCCATATCCTGCACTTTTTGGCAAAGGGCAGAATGAAAATGAGCCCTGTGGATGACATAGTACGGGGCACTGAAGTTGTCCGTAAAATCCGGAACTAATTTCGTGTTGCCAATAACGTTGCCAGTCTGCCATCTTCTGAAAGATATGGACTCGGGCTCAGTCACATAGGGCTTCAGGTATGGCTTGAGCCCTAGTTTGAAAAGGATGTTGGTAGAGTTAGATGGGACTTGAATCCCAGCGCCCACTTCCCCAAGCACGGGCGTCTGCTCGAAGACTGTTACGTTGTGGCCACTTTGCGTGAGCGCAATAGCTGTGGTAAGGCCTCCTAAGCCAGCACCAACAAGGAGAATATTCAAAGGCACTTTGGCCTTGTCCTCGCAATCAGAGAGCTTAGCTTCCGCAGCCAAAAAGGGTTTCGCAAATTCTAAACAATTGCTGGGGTAGGTTGGCATCTGCGATGGATAAGCACCTGCTGTATGCAAATCTTAAAGGGGGAAGGCTCACGGTGAGTGCTGTGGCATCATGGGAATCATGCGAGACTCCGTTTGAAGTCATGATGGCTTAGAAGAGGATAATGATGGACAAAACTGCAACCGTGAGATTATTCTCCTTTACATGGTATAATG
The DNA here is from genome assembly GCA_030710325.1 of Penicillium sp. 91 TS-2023. NCBI lineage: Eukaryota > Fungi > Ascomycota > Eurotiomycetes > Eurotiales > Aspergillaceae > Penicillium > Penicillium sp. 91 TS-2023. The sequence goes on from JARWGP010000006.1 coordinate 226,708, forward strand.
AATTCTATCGAATGGCATTCCGCACTTTCCCCGGCCCCGGGTAACCTTTCCGTCCTTCCCGGTTTAACCCCGGTCTCATCGAACCACATAGCCCTTTTGACAGACGTCCTGTATAATAAAGGCCTGATCTTCTGGAAAACAACTTAAATCATCAGTGCCGTCCCCGTGAAAGGTCACTTGTGTTTTACTGTCACGCGGTATAATTAATTATTTCAAGACACTTCGCCATGGCTCCGTTTGTTGAAGAAAAGGCCAGTGTTGACACACCGGAGCAACTTCTTCAAGACCTTCAGGATAGCAAGACCCTTCCGCTATGGACTCAAATGACTCGACTCAACCCACCCTTGCCCAACCCGACAGCAGTCCCTTACGTCTGGGAGTACGACAGCATTCGTCCCAACCTACTACGGGCCGGTAACCTCATTTCCGAGAAGCAGGCCGAGAGACGAGTGTTAATGCTGATCAATCCCACTAGAGGTATGTGAGAATAATTTACTCCCTTGCAATTGTGGTCAGTGGAGACGCGTACTTGTCTAGTTGGCTGATACCCTAAAATGAAGATGCCCCCTACACAACCGATACCCTCTACGCAGGCCTGCAGCTCGTTATGCCCAATGAAACTGCACCTGCTCACAGGCACACAGCATTTGCTATGCGCTACATTATCGAGGGTAACGGGGGCTTCACTGCCGTGCACGGCAAGAGAATCCAGATGCAGAAGGGAGATGTGATCCTCACTCCGACCTGGAACTGGCACGATCATGGAAAGGATGGCTCTGGACCCATGATCTGGCTGGATGGTCTGGATTTGCCTAATTTCCGCCATTTCCCCGTTCACTTTGTCGAGCACTTTGAGCAGCCTAGATATCCTGCCGAGAATGTTGATACCAGTGCTTCGCCAATTGTGTTCCCTTGGGTTCGCATGAAGGCCCAGCTCGACCAGGACCAGGGTAATTGGACCACTCAGCGATATCTGAAGGAGGATGGACGCGAAGGTATATAGCCCCTTTTATTTGCTACGCTGTGTCGTGCCTTTGGAAGTTATGACCCATGATGCTAACCTAACGATGAAAAAGTGAGCCGTATTATTGGTGGCTGCGCCGAGAGGCTGAATGCTTCGACCTCATCGCCCGCCCGCCGTGAGACAACTTCCGCTGTCTACCATGTTATTGCAGGAAGTGGCACTTCTCAGGTTGGAGACGAGACGCTCACATGGAAGACTGGCGATACTTTCTGCATTCCGTCGTGGTACAAGTACCAGCACTTTGCCAACGAAGGGGAAACGGTGTATTTCTACCGCTTTGACGATAAGCCAATGATTACAGCTCTTGGTTTTTATCGTACAGAAGGCATGGATGTGGAGAGCCTTGTTTCTGATTGAGCTTGGAGAGTACTACTTTAGCGATGTGATATATTTTTCATCTTGATTGAAATCTCGTAGAAGACACAACATCGATGCGACATCGGGACTTCCAAGAATTAATATCTCAAGAGCTTAGAAGTAGAGGCGGGCTTGAGTGGATTCATCATATGGTGCCTTGAGAATAAGGTTGCTGCCTGGAGAATAAGGTTGCTTACAAAACCGAGACAATTGATCGACCAAGTGGGTCTGCATGGTGATATAGCGTTTTACATCCACGCACCTTGCGGCATCCCTCATATCTCGCGTTTCACCCCTTTCTTCTGCTCAAAGATTCTACATTCGCATCCAAAAGCACCCACACCAACATGCCTTTCAACGAGAGTAAGATCGAGATCGCTGCCCCACCAGCTAAAGTGCGCGAAATCGTAGATAGCCAATCCCCCCTGTTAAGCCAAGACAATGCTGACCATTTCCAGCTCCTCAATTTCTCTGCTTACCCAGAATGGCACACGGAGTGGATCAAATCCATTGAGATCCAAGAGAATGAAAAGACCAGCGAATCTCTTACCAAAGGCGACAAGGTGCAAGTGAACATCGAAGGATACAAGTTTGTTGCTGATGTCGTGGTACGTATCCTCAACACATGCGTGATGACACAAATGTTGACGCTGAAACAGGAAAACACTGAGACTCTTTTCTCATGGCAAGGCCCACCTGTTTTCACCATTGCTGGCTTGCATAAGTTCCATATCGAGCCAACGGAGGATGGTGCAGGCACTATCTTCACGCTCTCGGAAACTTCCAAGGGATTCCTGTCTTTCCTCTTCAGCCCCTCGGTACTCGGAAAAAAGCTACAAGCCGATTATGCGGTGTTCAATCGGGACTTGAAGGCTCGGGCAGAGGCCTCGACTTAAATTCGGGCCGGGTACCTGCAAGCCCCATAATATCTCCACGCACCTTACCCCAAACACCCGCTGTAGTTTGAGATGCCTTTGTGTATTACTCCCAAGGCGTCCACCAGATGTAAGACTGTAGCTTTTATAAGCTTCACTATGATCATCATATGAGTATTCGCGACTGAAATGAGTTCCGACTGCACATTGCTTTGGCCGCATTGCGAATTGTTATGGCCCCCAAACTGGTCCCACTCCTTAGACCCTTTTGAGATGAAGGCGTGCCGATCATCTATGCCAAGGTTTCGCTTGAACGGATGTGTTCTATCGCAATAGTGAGGTGTGCAGTGTCTATTTAGACAGATTAAGATTACGTTTTCCCATCATTAAACGCAAAATCTTCAATTAGGAAAAAGTAATCATCTGACTGATGCCCTTGTGGTATAAAGCTTGGAATAAGCCAGCCTCAAAAGTCAACACAAAATGTACTTCACGCCGACTCAGGATGGTTGACTCTTTCTGAAATTAATCCTGCAGTCCTGCTTCTCGCGCAATCCCCACTTTTCTCGCCTCCAGAACCTGCAGCGTTTGCTCAAACACTTTTCTCTGTGCCCGCTGTCCAACCTCCCCATAGATCCATGCCTCCACATCCTGGTTCGCCCCATCACTCTGAAACTCGCCGTGCGAGCTGGCGGGAGCTGACGCACCGAGGACAAGGGTACGGCTGCCGACCTCGGTGGTGCGATCCAAGATAAACCGCACCAGGCGCAGTACTGCCGGGGGGTTGACGCTGTCGCGCCCCAGGTTGGAGGTGCATAGACCAGGGTTAACGAGATTAATGATGACGCGAGTAGAGGGACCAAGACGAGCGACAAGCTCGCGTGTGAAGAGGACTTCCATGAGCTTCGTAACTTGGTACCTGTAGTAAAGAGGCTGATGTTAGGGACCCTATTTACTTCCTCCTTACAGGCAAACGAACCCTAAAGAAAACTGACCTCGGCTGCTGACTGAAATCACTCTCCTCATTTAGCTTTGCATATAGATCGGGCGCATTAATCTCCGGGAATTTGGTTAATCGATGCGCCTCGGAGCTCACAATCACTACGTGTGGCTGTGATACCTTCTCTACCAGTGTGGCACTCGCCTCTAGCTTGGGTAAAAGAGATAATGCTAGCAAAAAGGTGTTAAGAACGTTAACCTGCACGGCTTGTTCATAGCCCTCAGAGAGCTTCCATTCAGGTGAGTTAATTCCTGCGTTATTAATCAAGATATCCAAGCGCGGTAGCTCTGACTTCACGCGATGAGCGAACGCCAATGTTGACTCGGTACTCGAGAGATCGAGGGACCATATCTCGATGGCGTCCGGGTCGGAGCGCTGCGGGTTGTTCCGCAAGATATACTCTTTGGCCTCTTGCCCCTTGGCGATCGTGCGCACGGCGAGGATCAATCGGGCGGAATTGAGCCGGTAGAAATGCTGGGCAGCTTCGAGGCCCAGACCAGAGTTGGCACCGGTGACGATCACGGTTTGTTCGTCAAAGGTCTGGGTGGGCAGCTGGGGGGTGACGAATAACTGCGAGTAGAGGAAGAGACGAATCCCATTGCCAATTCTGGGACTAATATGAAAAAAGTCCTGGCTGTAAGGCTTAACGGACATCGTAAAGGTGAGATTGATGGTGCAGGAAGGTGGAAGGGTGGAGGATTTTGTGACGGATCAGATGAATATATAGATTGATGCGGATAGATGTAGAACTCCTGTGGATGTCGCCATAATTAATGATTCGATCACAATCCAAAGAATAATTTATCCAGATAAGTTCTAGCCAGTCATCTCAGAATTCAAAGAAGAAGCTAACCAAACGTCACCGTTTTTGCTGCTGAATACACCCGAACCCGACGGTGAACGGGACAACTCGTAGCCCGGAAGAGCAGAAACGCTTGGTGCTTGATCTATTGGTTTTGATCAAGGAGTTAAAAAAAAGCCAACATGCCATCCCGCTGGAGCGAAAAAGGTAGAATTCAGTGGCAGTAGGTGTTCAATATTACAAGGAGGATGGATCAAGTCGAAGGGTAGCGCAGAGCATAAGGCTAGACGGGCGAGCCCATGCCCATCGGGAAGCCTAGGCTAGACCACGATAGCGATATATATATACGCCATATTGTTAAACACCCTGGAACACTCCCAGCATCACAGTTAGAAATCTAAAAATATTAGTATATATGAAAATCTGGGGATAACTCCAGCCCAGAAACCACGGCGTAGCTATCAGAATCTACGGTCGGGAACAACTCCGTCTATCGGGACACATCCGCTTCTGAACACTATAAATCCACAACATCACCCAACAAAAATCAAATCTATCAGACCTTCAACTTCAAAACCGAAACAAAGCCTGGCAAGGCTAGACCTGAATCTCTTAACCCCGAAATAATCATCAATTCCATCATGTCACAACTACACCTCATAAATCCAACCGACCTCCAAAACTTCGTCACCAAAATCCTCATCGCAAATGGCACCTCCAGCACACACGCAGACATAGTCTCCAAATGCCTCGTCTCAGCCGATCTTCGCGGGGTAGACACTCACGGTAGCAACCGAATCCCCTCCTACATGGAGCGGATCCGACAAAAAGCGCTTGACGCCTCCGCAATCCCCACATTGGAACAAAAAACGCCCGTAGCAGCTCAAGTCGACGGTCACAACGGCTTCGGCTTTGTCGCCGCACATATGGCCATGGAGCGCGCGGTTGAGATGGCCCAGACCTTCGGCATGGGAATGGTCTCGGTCAAACACTCGAATCATTTCGGGATGTCCGCATGGCTCGTCAAGCAAGCGCTCGAAGCAGGGATGATGTCGCTTGTTTTCACGAATAGTTCACCTGCGCTACCAGTCTGGGGAGGGCGGGAGAAATTGATGGGGGTTTCGCCGATTGCATGTGGGGCTCCGAGTGGGGACGGAGCGAGGCCGTTTATCCTGGATATGGCGCCTTCAATTGCGGCCCGAGGAAAGATTTACAAGGCGTTGAGGAGAGGGGAGAAGATCCCTGATGATTGGGCGTTGGATAAAGATGGGAATCGGACCGAGGATCCGGCGAAGGCGCTGGAGGGGGTGATGTTGCCTATGGGGGGACCGAAGGGATCTGCGTTGTCGATTATGATGGATGTGTTCTCGGGCGTGTTTTCTGGGGCAGCATTTGCGGGACATGTTACTAACCCCTATGATCCGTCGAAGCCGGCTGATGTGGGACATTTCATTGTGGCTATCAAGCCGGATTTATTCATGACTATGGAGGAGTTTAAGGGACGGATGGATTATCTGTATAAGAGAGTTGTGGAGTCGGAGAAGATGGCGGGTGTGGAAAAGATTTATTTCCCGGGAGAATTGGAGATCATCACCGAGGAGAAGAGGTTGGTGGAGGGAATCCCTTTTGCAGAGGCTGAGATTGCAAGCTTAAATAGGGAGGCCGATCTAGTTGGTGTTGAGCATTTAAAAGTGCAGGATAGTCACTGATCTATGTACCGGATTTTCTTTGACGATTCTTGGCTTCCTTTTCCAGATTAGTGCTCACCCCTCGCCGCTTTAACTAACTGAGTAGATCCGAGCATGGCCTCAGGCGCAGTCTGCTGAGGATAACATTAGCAATGCCGCCAACTGGCTTTATATTTTTTTTCAGAAACAACATTTGAGGTATAGATTATCGGGTTTAATCCATTTCTATATCTATCAAATGCGTTCAGTGAAGTCTGGGCCCTCCCGTCGAGCTTATTGGGCGTGTGCTCGATGCCGAAAACGCAAGACAAAGGTAATGATACAACGAAAACAGCCCACACAGACCATTTTACTTACCTCGCCCAGTGCGAGCTCAAATTTCCGACGTGTACACCATGCCTGAATAGTACTCAGCCCTGCCTTGGTTCTGATGCTCAGTCTCAGAATGACACCCCAAGAAGGTTGGATCCCAATACTCAGAAGTCCATATTCCACCACGTGTTTCAATCGCAGTCCGAGTTGCGTCTGACCAATTTCGAGCATTATATTGCGTATATGGTACTCGCCATCTCGTCAGCTGCCCTCTCCTGGACACTTAGTCCGCATGATAGGACAACATCCATTTCTCTACTCTCTTCTGCAATACAGCATTTGCAACAAATCACAGAGATGCAGGAGTTGACCCGTTTGCAAGTGGTGCTGCTGTTGGCGCACTATGCCCATGTTAACCCCGAAATCATTGATACTTGGATGTGAATAGCAAATGCAGTCAGCATAGTCTCAAACCTGGGCCTCCACCGCGAGCCCGTTACGATTATGGATGTATCGGAACGGGAAATGCGCCAGAGACTATTCTGGGTTACATATAACATGGATCGATCGCTATGTGCAATGTTAAGATTGCCGCTACCATTTCCGGAAGAGTGCATCTCACTAAAGGTTCGTTCTTTGTTTCTGTGCCCAGGCCGTAGGCTAACCCTGCTGTGGAAGCGTGATAACCGCGTTTTGATCGACACCTCAACCCAAAATTGTTTCCAGCAAGATGACAATATAATCTACTACTGAAGCATTGAAATTGAAGTCCATCGAGTGCTTCATCTGAAAGAAAATACCCCGAAATTGATGCAAAGAGGCCTGAGAACATGGATCTCAGACGTCAGCTCCTCTCTCGAGGAATGGTATATCACGACGCCTACTGCAACTCCAATGGAAACAGTTCTGTTCAAACATCTCCTCTACAATTATCTTAAGGCCAAGATTTACTGACCAACACCTCGCCTTCCAACTCGAACGGCAACGGACCGTCGAATGTGCTTTGACGTCTGCCAGAGGATAATCGAGAGCGGAAACAACCTGTTTGAGGGCAAGGTACTGACCTATCTCATCCGGGCTAACAGATCGTCTAAACCTAATCCTTAAGTTTCTATAACAAATGACTGGGTCACCTGTAGGGAAAAAAGTTCATATGGCTCCCTGCTGAGTATCGTGATTTCTCTTGCTCGGCTATTCAGGGTGGTTCTCTTGCTCTTCGGTATTCTAATGGGACGATTCCCATTGTTGGTTTCCACACTGTTTAGTCAACCCGTCGTTGTAACTAGTTATTTAGTGTACTATAAATTATTTCCTAAAATCTATTCAGGATTCAGGATATATGTAATTTTCTTGAGTGCTTCAAATAGTTCGGACTTTCTATCATTTCATGCGATTAAGAAAGTAAGGCAAGTTGGTTTCTGAAGACGGTTCGCGGTGTTCTAATGATACATGTACTTTACTCTCATCCAGGCAGTTTCATGTTCGTAACAGTGCTACCCAGGGCGGAAGCATATTTCGCTAATGAATGTATTGAACAGAACGACCAGCTCAATTAAGCCTTCGCCGAACGATCGGGCAAAGTGGCAGACATGCAGCTGGCCACCGCCTTAGCCGGTCCGACTCCGATGTCCGATGCGCACGTCACGATTCCCTTTCTCCGACCGGCAAAACCATAGCCCCTGTTAATACAATCCCACGTTTGTCGACGCGTATTGGACATCAAATATTTGAATAATGAGTGGGGTTCCCTCAGCACAGGGCCGAGTGGGCCTAGCACAAACACCAGGATCTCATCGCCGAAAGCGAAAAGCCGTGAGTTGCGAATCTTGTCGATTCTCCAAATTAAGGTGCGACCGCCAGCAGCCCTGCGGTTCTTGCAAGCGCCGGGGGATGAGAGATTCCTGTTCCTTCGGGACTACCCATAATATCGGAAGCACTTCCACCCATCCTCATCGAACTCAGCCCCGATCCCAGTCATCCGACGTGTTACGGCCGAATACGACCATTTCTCCGCCCGTGTCATTAATGGCAGATCCTCCCAACTGCTTGGCAGCTCAAACCGAGCGCTCAGGGGCGGCTAATAAGAATCGAGATATACCGGATAGCCAGTGGGAAACAGTACTTCGACGGCCAGTTCCGGAACCCGACCCAGTGACCGTGCCCGACACCTTACCTGCCTTTTCTGCTGGTTTAGGTATGTCACTCAGACATATACTTGACAATTTACCGCCTAGAAACTGCTGCGACTATTTGATTTCTCACTTTTTCATGCACATATCTAATCTATTCCCGATTCTCCATGGCCCGACGTTCCAGAAGCAATATGTTGCCTTCATACAACAGCCCCAGAAAGTAGATCTTTCTTGGTTAGCTTTGCTTTTCTCTATGTGCTCTTTGATTTTGAATACCATGGAGCCAGGTGATCCCAGACTGTCAGAATTATGGTCAAACCAGAACCATTCTCATTGCCTAGAGCAGGAGATTGTAGTCAAGTCACGTCGGCTCCAGCAAATCGCTATGATTTGTCTTTCACAAGATCAGTTTTTTATCCGACATAAGCTTAGCACATTCGAAGCGTTGCTGATGGTAATTTACAACCTTTCACACAACGAGTCTGTTGACCAAGGGTGGGCGCTGCTAGGAATGGCGTTGAATATTGGCATTGCCTTGCGGTGCAATATCGATTCTCGCGACCACAGCCCTATCGAGAGTGAGAGGCGCCGACGCTGCTGGGCCGGTATGCTATCCCTGCATACATACCAAGGCATTCTTTTTCGAGATGTCGACATGAAGTTCCTTCTGGATATTCAAATTACTTTGCCCTCGGATGTCAATGACGCCGATATCACGGAGCAGGGAGTCTTACAGTCCCCCTGTCAACCCACACGGATGTCTGTCATGATGTCTAAAGTCCGTCTTTTTCGTCTTTCCACCCAAATCTGTCACCATATTTCTAGTGCCTCGCGGCTCGACGTGCACTCATTAAACATGTTTGATGCGGCTATAGTTGAAGAGCAAAAGCTATGGGATTCTATATACTTGATAGATGGATGTCCGAGCATCCTAGATTCTAGTTATGCTCATTGGTGCATTCTACAAACCTATGCGCATCACCTTTACCTTCTTTTACATCGACCATTTCACCACTCTCAGTCGTCAAGCTTTATCTCCGATTCCAGAGATAGATGCATGGCTTCTGCGCTTGCATTGATCGTCCTCCATAGAGATTTCTACGAAGTCCCTTTACTTCGACATTATCTTTGGTTGCTGAATGGCGTCGCGAGTTTAAAAGCACTTCATGCCGCTGTTGCACTCAATTCATGCCTTTTAGACCTGCCACCCTCCTTTGAGTCAGGATCATATAGGGAGGAGCTAGGGAAACTCGTCTCCCGCATGGAAAATTTATCTAGCCGAAGTGCAATATGTTTGAAAGCGCATCGGATACTTCGTCACTTGCAGTATGTACGGTTCAATCACTTGGTCGAGTTTGACTAATTTGATCTTTAGAACGCAATCAGCCTCAGAGAACCCACATTCTCCGAATTCAGAGACTATTTTTGAGAGCGCCTTCGAGGATTGGACCGACTTGCGCGAATGGTTCGACGCGGATTTCCTCAATTGGGTAAGAAACACGCCCAGAGAACCTCGAGAATCAGCTGACTTCTGATAGAACGCTGATAATGTTTCCAATCTTGGTGCTGAATGATGTTGCATGTCACATGTAAGCTAGGCTTATTCCAAAATGAGCATTTTCGCGAAGAATGACATGGGCTTTAACGAGCACACGATCTCATGTTACAGTAGTCTAATATAGTCTTGTTTGACCTTGTTAATTATCCTGGAAACTTTGCAAAATTCAAAATCAATAGCAATCTCCAAATCAGCTCGCGTCTTAGCCCTTCAGGCAAATATCATTATATGACCAAGTTAGATTAAAAAGAGATAAGAGTTTTCATATACCATATAAGCACAAAGTGGTGAGTCTATTTGAGAACACTGGATCAAGATTATTTCACATTCCATGAAAATATGCGATTAATAAGGCGCCGGTCACTAACTAGTGAAGAGAGGAACGCCCGTTGGCAGCACACTCGAAGATGTGCGGGTCGATTCAGCAGGACTGAACAACCACACCAGTATGCGCAGGTTGTACGATATATCCAGGGATTTCACCCCTATGGGCCAGATGAGAGAGGTGTAGAAGTGTACTATTCCAATCTATCTCCGACATACTAGATATATTGTCTACGTGGGCACACGCGCGTCCCGTATTCCCGGGTCACAATACCTGTCAGGAAAACCTTTCTCCAGTATGGTAACGTAATAAGAACCATCAACTGGTCCCCACTACGCTAGTTAGTTATTGAAGGTTGCGAACCTAAAATGAAACCCATACCGAAGAATGGTCACCTCAGCCCGTTTCAGGGCGACCAGCCCTTTTGCATATTTGAAATATTCGGCGGAAAAGGTCCATCAAAGTGTCGGGTAATATACTGACCATGCTTTTTCATTTTCCTTTATGAATTTCATTGTGCTGCAGATTCTTTGTACTATTCTGCAATTTTACAGGTGAATCGACTTTATTCTTGTAAATACTTCTGGATCATCCCATGGAGGGTATGTAAACTCCCAAGAACAACCTGCATACGTCGAGGCATGTACCAAATTGAGCATCCTCTGAAGATAACGTATAAGTGGCTGTTCTTTTTGAGTCCCAGAAATATGGAGGATGAAGTCACACTTTCGGTCAAAGAAAAGAATTGAAGAAAAGAATATTGCATACTATTACCACGGTGTTAAATAACCGACGTGGCCGACATGTACTATGAAAGGCTTCAAGAAAATTCTATCGTACCGTGAGCCACTAAAACTTCCACCTCTAGTTGTGATTGCATATATAATCGAATGCAAACAGCAAACCGCGCTGAAAAGGCTTTCTCAATTTCAAATTAGTTTTGTTCCAAATCTCACACATTTTATTTGATCACGGCTGGGGATGGTTTCCAGACACTAAAAGATTTACACCTTTGCTAGTGAAAAGGCACGGCGAATCTCTTCACGAAATGTAACGGTTCGAGGGGTTAGAGCTTTCTCGCCATTTTCGATCTGATTTCCGGAGGAATGGCTTGTTGTCGAAGAGTTGACCTCCAGTTGACGGATTTTCCAATGGCGAACGAACAACATGCAGATTGCTCCCCCGATGAATACAAACCCACTGAAAATCTGAACGTGAAGATAATACGGTTTGGACGCTCGACGAAGTTCCAGCGCAATAGGCTCAGCAACTAATTTCTTTGTTAGTGGATATAGTTTTCGAAGCACGTGGTACTTACAAGTCGTGGGCAACACAATAGCTGTCCAAACTATAGAAAGTGCGGCGGGAAGTAGCTGAATACCCAGAACCTCAGCAAGGAGAGGACCAATGGTCTATACAAACACGTCAAGTTAGTGAAAACTTCAACTCAGGATTCAACTGAAAGACCTACCGCCCAGTACGTCCCAAAAACAGTGCCTCCAAGAACGGAGAACACTAGCAGAACGGGATAGGAGTTTGCAGAGGTCCAAATGCAGAGAGCGAAGATCCCCGAAAGGAGCGTGGCACCACATGCAACGTTGATTCGACCGGCGTAGTCGCTCAATAGCCCAACTATCGGACGTCCAATAGCCATACCGAGATTAGCTAGAGCGACGGAAATTGCGCCTTGCTTTGAAGTAAGCCCAATCTTGGCGGCATTGTCTGGCAGCGAGAAAAGGATCACGGTGTAACCAAGTGTGCTAAAGTACGCCCAGCCCACCAAGAGCAGAAACTCATATCGCGCGAGCAACCTAATATCAAACGAATTCTTGTGCGGTTGGATAAACTTGTTTCGGTCGCGGATAAGCAGCGCACACACTAGATTGACCGCAAATACGCAAATTGCCGTAATTCGAAATGCCCAATCTAAGCCAAGTCGGTCAATCATTGAACTTGTGGCTAGACTGTAAATAAGACCACCCAGCCCACTACCTCCGGCGGCAATTCCGTTGGTGACACTCTTCCGGCGCTCGAACCATTGAGGAATAATTCCGACAGCTCCAACGTAAAGAAAGGAGCAACCCCATCCAAAGAGAATGCCTTGAGTGAGGAACAGATGCCAAACCTTCGTTGCAAAGCTGGCGGCAATCAAAGCTCCAGTTTCAAATACAACTCCAATGAGAAGCGTAGGGGTGGTTCCAAATCTGTGTACGCACTTGGTCACCAAGGGCGCGATGAACGTGATTTGGGAAATTGAAAGGCCACCGATGAAGGAATAGGTTAGTTCGGAAGTACCCGGAAAAACCTCATTGTCGATATAATATGCAAGGTAGACACCGAATGCCTAGAAAATAACTTGTCAATTCTCATACGGATTGCCAGAATGAAAGGACGCCTCACCCCGTTGATACCCCATGTGTGGGCAGTAATGAGAAGAAAACAGACGACACACACCCACCCATATCCACCATCTAGGGCGGTTGCCAAGTCAGCCGTCTGTTCATGGCTCTCATCTAAACCATTTGAGGCCTCGATTTCTGCTTCAGCTAAACCATTCTCGGCAATGGAATAAGTTGGTTGCTCTCCCGAGCTGACAGGGGGTGACATGGTAATGATAATCTGTCGAGCTGCCCGGTTCGATGAATCTACCGTCCGTGAGAAGAGTGATGTATGAGTAGGTGCTGGCAGAGCGATTGAAATGAATAGTGGCCAATAACGTAATAGTTCTGTTTGAAGTCACGAAATTTTGCAGCTAGCTGGCTCATAAATGGGGAAAGATTAGGTAAAGTGATTCTTATATAAACTTCCAACAGAAGAGGTTACCGAATCGGAGTGTAACACACCGGAGATAGCAAGGGGCGGGGATGATCGGACATAACAACGGGTCGGACATCGGAGGTGGCTAGGGATAAGTTAAGCTTGCCTGGTCTACTGCCGGCCTCCTTGTGATTTACTACGTAAAACCATTTGTTAGCATCGAACCCAAGTGGGCAATTATCAGACGAGACAGCACCACGCCAACTCCTATGAACTCGGTCACACCCTGAAACTCACACACGATCATTTCAACGCCATGAAACTTTTGACCCAAGCAGACGAAGACGCCCACTATTAGTACGTCAACTGCGCTTTCTATTTATCTCGCCACAGTGTGGACTTATGATCAAGGTCGAAATGAAGCACGTTGACTAACTGGTTCTTTTCTAGTGAGGTTCTAAAGGGCGGCATACTTTGCGGCTCTCTAGGAATCGTGGGAGGTGTTGCGGGAGTAATAGCCGCGTCTCGCCGCTTCGCCGCATTCCGCTCACTACCCATGGCTTTCAGAGGATACATGGTTACATCAAGTGGCACCTTCCTGGCTATTGTGGGTGCTGATCATGCGTCCCGGACTTTTGATGCTGAGCACAACCCTGCCGCACTGTTCTACATCAGGCGCAATGAGGAGTTACAGCAAAACCATCAATCCCACCATACTCTAATCGACACCCTGAAAGAGTGGGCCCTTCGTGAAAAATATAAGATCATCTGCGCATGTTGGGCGCTCAGTATCGCTGGTTCATTGACCTTGGTCAGCCGAAATTCTTATTTAAGTGGCCAGCAAAAGGTCGTACAGGCTCGAGTATATGCCCAGGGCCTGACGGTTGGACTTATGTGTTCTGCAGCTGCGCTGGAGATACGCGAACAGAGAAAGGTAAAGGGCATTGACAAACAATCTCAACCCCATGAGCAGAACAAGATTCTTGGAATGCCTGTTGTCCACGGAGACAAGCCTGAAGACCGAGATTACTGGAAGGAAATGGTTGCTGTCGAGGAGGCAAGATTGAAGGCTCAAGACCAAATGAAGAGGACAGAAAAAAACCAGAGTCAGGAGAAAGAAGAGGGGGCAAAAATTGAACTCGAGAAGAAAGCTCATTAAATATTCTCTCTAATTTCTGATGCATTTTCTTCCGGGTATTTTACGACCGCGGTCCGAAGTTATAATCTGAGAGATTGAATAACGGGAAAGATTTCAATTTATAACTTTTACTCAAATTTTCTATCGCTTTACTTATTCAACTGTGTTTTTCCCGCATCGTATTTTCAGTGCTTCTGAGGCCAGAACTGAGAACCGCCGGCAATGACCCACCAGGAGATCCCATCAATATATATAATCAATATTATAACCTTCCATGCTTTCAAAGTGGCCAAGAGTCCCACGGCCTCTAGCCTATCAATTCCTGTTCAGAAGCATTGCGGAATTAATCGGGAAACTCATTATTCGCGCCTTGGTTGATTAAGGGTACCGACCAGATTGCTTCGATCCTGGAGTGTAGAACTTTTTGACGAAAACCTGGCAACTATTTTGGGCGCATAGTTATAGACAGCAAACACCCGGTTTGTCGACACACCAGGACGGGCGACCGAACAAGCTATGTTAATGTAGGCATCCAAGAAGGGCTTCAACCTCAACATATTTGCTTGAAATACATTCATGCCTACGTATAGCGTAAGCTACGACTACACTTCTTCACTTTTTCATTTTCATATGTGCGCCTTAAAAGCATTTTGAGATCTTCCAAAAAACTGCTAAAAGCTTAGCGTCTCCATACCATAATTACTCTTGCACCGGATGGTAGGGCCGAAATGATAGAATAGTTAAGAAATGGCAGCCATGGCAGCACTGATTTATCCAAGAGTCGCAAGCGTGTAGTGTAGGCCAATGATATCATATAACTTCATAATTTCAAAGTACTAATGATGTCACCAATTTACCCCTCGCTGTTCGTTCATGGACATTTCCCAGCTATTAATCTTCCACCCCAGAGAGCAGCATGCGCTAAAATGGCGAGATCAGAGGTGTTCACTAGTGCATATTTGGAGATCTCATGATGGCAAGATCGCTCCGTTGAATTGATAAATTAGTTGTGCCGCGACTAGGAAATTTAGCAGTCAGGAAACGCTAGCCAACTATTCCACAGACTGAACCAGTTTCTAGTTGCTCCACAGATAGTAACGGGCGATTGCTTGGACTATAATTTCTTCTAGACCATGCTTCGAAATAGTAGAAAATGTGGTGACAGCATCTTCTTCAATACAGTCTGTAGCGAAATCTGCTTCCTCCCCAGCGACCACTTTTCTCCGGGGACCCACTCCCAAGGCCTTAGCGTTGATCTTTTATTGACTGGACCGCGCCAAGTTGAGGGCCGCCGTAAAATACTGCCAACCTAGTACTCTGGCCATCAAAGCTCCACCGCACAACATTCAGCAATGGACATAATTTAACGGAGGGAGTTAACTACCGTACAGTGTGCATTTTCTCATGGCTCTCAACTTACTACGGGGAGATCAATGAAAGATTAGAGCTAAGGTCTTGGCAGTGGGTCTTCAGAAAAGAAAAGTGGTTTTTGGGGAGGAAGGAGATTTTGCTAGTGACTGAGTACTGTACCTAAACTTTATATTCACCATAAAAGAAATGATCCAGGAGACCAATATCATAAATATCGCATGAGGAGCGTTCTTAATGAGTATTGAGTTACTTATCTTAAGTTAAAGACTTTTTTTTGTATTTCTTTTCTTGTTTTGAAAGGTTTTTCTCCAATATTTGTCACCTCCGAACTCCGTAGTATGTCCGATCCGTAGTATATCCGACTCATAGTTGCAGTGGTCTGGACTATCCCATCACGCACGTTCCCGGTGGATTGCAAACCGTTTTCTAAATCTATCTTTCCCAAAGGATTAGCGAGAGCCTTGACACCCCAATAATACCTAGAAATCCTTCAATGAGTATCCTGATTCATCAGCCCCGGAAGCAAAAAGTGCCTGAGATGACCAACGCGACGAGAAACGTGGCTTGCTAGCTAAAAAGTACCTGAACTGCTTTCTGTTGTTTTTTCAGACATAGAACAAGACTGCGGAATCAGAATAGTAATTTATTCTCATGCCGTGTTATCGAATCATCATCGTACTTACAGAACCTATTACCGCTTTTCTGATCGGGATCTTCTGGCCATAGGCGGAAATTCGGTATTCCTCTGCGGGAGAAAGTGTTCTCGAAATATCATAAATGACGTGTACATTTTTGTTTTAAGCGCGGGAAAAGAGGCCGAGGAAATGTTCAAAGTAACAGAGGTGCTTCAAGCCCTTAACTCAGGTCTAAAGGATTATAGGAAGGGCAATGAGATAATCCTAGTCCTAACTTTGAAAGCCCACTACTCCTTTGTCCGGGTTTTTAACTTCTTGTATGGGGATTTTCACTGTGCATTTTCCGCCGCGGTCGAAGCCACAACTCCGAATACTTTAAATCCGATCTGCTTCAGTTCCGGGTAATTACCGAGCCAACAAGGAGACGGAGTATAAAATGGGACTTTCCTCTTATAAGATTCGTTTGATCTTGACTTCTAAAAGACAGTTGCCAGGTGCCTCAAACTTTTCCAACCTTTTGGTACATTTGCGCCAAGAGCAGTGTTCATCGCGCTAGACGATATATACACATTCAGGCGAGTTCGACTTTCAGAAACCTTGAATCCAAATTCACTCAAGGATGTCAATGCCAATTAAAGTAGTGTTTGACGATAGCTATCTGCTCCAAAAAACCCGAGAAGATCTCTACCCCATTGTTATTGGCGACAGAGTCTTAGAAGGTGTTGTCTTGATCAGCAAGGGCGGCCTAGTGTTTGACAAAATCAAAGTTACTTTAGAGGGTCAGTTGACGGGCCTCATGGACTTGAATCACGATTCTGACCGTGATAGGTGACTTGATTAATTGTATTAGTCGTGATTTGAGGTATACACATGAACTTCGCACAAACGGACAACGAGTATGTAAAATCTTTTATAGGTTGATGAATAACGTTGAAGTAGAGTAACTAACAAGTCTAACATTAGATCTTTTGCCTTGGCCAAGAAATTCTTGCTGAATCTATGAGTGAGAATCAGCAACTATTGGTACCCTTCAATTTCAACATTCCCGAACAAGTTCTTCCCCCATACGATTTGAATTTTCCAGTTTTCGATACCCCGCCATCAATTTGTATTCGGGAACCCAGAGATGTACCGTTTAATTTACAGCTTTTCACGTATTGCTATGTCTCATATCGAATTCGATGCCAAGCTTTTCGAGAGGGAAACATTACGAGCGAAACGGTACAGCCATTCCGACTTTATATATCCTCAGGAGTTCGGCCCCCTCTATGCTCTGAAGACTTTCCAGGCGAATATCGACTTTCCGGTGATCGTATGATATCTGCCTTATTCCGCCTGAAGAAATATGCTCAACTCTCCGTGGAAGCGAAAGAGCCGCCTCCGGTATTCCTTACCGCCGCTCAACCATCAACAATGGTTAATGTCAACTTCAGATTGTGTAACCTGCGTAATACGCGATTTAGCAGTCTAGCAGAGGAAAGTTTGGCAAATTACTCTCTCGTTATCCAGTCAAAAACCCATTTCTCTGTCGACCCCCGCTCCTATATGCCTACGTCCGCTGAAGTCGCACGCTCAGATGATGTTACTGAATCGGTCATCATTCATTTACAACAAAAGGGCAGGGAAATGCTTTCCCCATGGAGATATGTGGAACACGTGAATTCTGGTAATTTGAGCCTCTTCCCCGTATTACGTGTGATTGAATAAATTGATTTTTGGCCTTTTCTCATTCTCTACAGATTGTCATGAATATTGCCTCGGAGGAGTCCGGCGGGAGACTGAGGCTCGATTTACCATCAATTGTGCAAGCATGCATTTTCCTCCACCCACTTTCAATTCACCATGGATTTCTCGCAGATATACTATCCGTATGTCACTTAGCCTTGCAGATTACCCAGGGCAGGAAATTCTGTTGCAAATACCGTTGCAGGTACTATATCACTTATAAAGCGAAGGGAGTAATTTCAGACATTATGATTCTTGTGTCATCTATGTGATATGAATACCACGAAAGAGGAGTATAAGGTGTGCTTGATGTATCGGACTGAATGGCATATAGGCAACTCATACGTCAGAACACATTGGAAGGAACTTGTGACGACGACAGACAAAGGTACACAGTTTTTGAGCACTCACTATCATAAGAAAAGCCGTAGGAAGATTCGATTCATGGGTCCAGGATTCGGATGAGGTTTCATTCATTTATCCGTTAGTCGTCCTATTTCCAGCGACTTTTATGTGATTTAAAAGTCTTTGGCATGATCCTAGCCTCATTGGTCTGTCGTTCCGTTAGGTTGGCGTGGTGTAGTTTATCGAGCTCAGAGCTACTAGCATCGGTTTTTTCTGGCCGGCCCTTAGCCGCTTAACCCATTCTGGCATAACGGTGTTTCACACAAAGTTTCTGCGGAATTTTTTCCGTTTTATACAATCATATATCTCAATTATCACTGCCTTTGGCTGTACCGGGTGAGCATCCGACTGCATCTTCCGGAGTCGAGATAGCAAATCCCTGACTTCGGAGGGCATGCGACCCACAATCTTGCTCCGTTCGGAGATAACCGATACTTACCAGCCATGAATAAGGTTAACTTAAGCAAAGCCCAGGAAACCTTTTGCCTCCTGGATCTCACCACATTTATTGTGTTAAAATTATGGCAACTGCTATTGCAGCTGCGAAAAAAAAGTATCATCTTTGTTGCATCCGCGATGCTTTCAACGAATCAAATCTCTCAGCACTCTCGGAAACCTTATCAGCAAGCTGCTTCCCAATCTCTCCTTTAATTCCATTGAACCCTTCGATGACGCCTGCTCGATCCCCAGGTGATTTTTCTTGACTCCATTTAAATCTTCCCTCCACATTAGTAATTTCTATCTCGATCCCAATTATATTTTTCATCATGATTTCAATATAGCGCTTGGGCGCATCGGCCACTTTCCATGGAGGGCTTCCCTCCTTGCCATAACCCATAATAGAAATCTCTGATTGCTCGGACAGGTCATGAAGTTGGCTGGACAAAAACGAGGAGAAAGCCTCCGTTTTAGCGTCATGGAAAATTCGGGCTCTCCCATAGACCTGAACAGCCTCATAATCCCAAGTCGGCACGACCTTTTGACTGAATGGCTTTGTGTCTTTGTAAAACTTTGGAGTGACATAGTGATGGACAGGTCCGTTAAACATGACCAGTATGTCGTGAGCCAGATGAAAAGATGGCGAACTTGGCGATGAAGCTAATATTTCCTCAATAATAGCCTTCGCCTGAGGATTTTGCCGTGCCATGTGCCCTCGAAGACGGCCAAAAGAGCAACCATTTTCTTCATCACATTCGGAGTCTAATACCCAAGGAATATGACTAGACTGCAAAGGACGGTGGCTTGGTGACGGGATGCAGGTCGTGATGATACCGAGAGGATTTTTTCGAATGAATTGCCGAAGAACACCAAGTCGGCGCTCCGCATGGTAAGAAGGGAGATGCATTGCCACTGTGGATGATGATCAGAATGAACTTTACTCGTCGATGCAGACTAATGTAGCGCTAGGCACTATGAAAGGTGACTAGCTTAACCACTCGACTAGGCCGGCTTCTTATCACTAATGAGAAGTTTCCCCCAAGAGAACAACACAATTACAGGGGATCATGTGAGGTGCAGCGCTCACTGATCAGGACTGAGCGATCAGACGGCAGAACGACTGGGGAGCGGAAATCCGATAAGTAGGACTTGGGGGTAGACTATAGGGACCCCTATTGGTTAGGAGGACCGCGGTGTCGATCGGAGAAAAGAGGTTAGTGATTAAAATGGAGATCGGAGTTGGATCGGATCGGAGAAGGCGGTGATAAACATCCCGAATGTATTTTTTTCTCCGATCTCCAGGGCTAATGTGGCCGTATCTCCGTTAGCGGGTAATACCAAAAATGACGGATCACAGGTCCAGAGAACACAGGTCGTGTCGCCATTGAAAGGGTCTTGGCGTCGCCGTTGAAATAGGCTATACCTAATTAGGACGCCCCATCTGAAATTTCAGTTTCAGCTACGGAGTAAACGTACCTCCTGCCACTCTCTACTTTTTGAATTTCCACGCCAGTTCCCCCCCCCCCCCCCTAGGCCCTCTCAGTCTTTATTAAGACTACGCCCTACCCCCCCTAACCACGCCTTAGTGACGCCCTAGTTTAAGCACTTTATAAGCGCTTAAGAAGCGCTTATAGTATTTAGGGATTTAGGGGGTTACGGGGGTTATTTAGGGAGGGTCAGGGTTATTGGTCAGGTGTAGCTAAGGGTACCTTTAAATTAGGGTCTAAGGTCGGGGTTAGAAAGGCACGACCTAGGTAGGGAGCAGTATGTGATTCTCCCTTAAAAATAATACGTGTGCGTAGCAGAGCGTGTGTAGCGATAGCAGATAGCCCTGCCCTTGCGTAATACAGTTGTAATTACTATGGGTCACGTCGCCATTATACAAGCAATTAGGCTTTCTAACTTTCACAAGCGAGCGAGACACCCGGTCGGCCGAGACCCCCTAAAACACATAGTAAATGCGATAAATTATAACATCATATTTCAACGACAACAACTTCTCATTGATTCTCCTTATAGACAGATATTCTTTATACTATCCAAAATCTGCCCCCGAATTTTAATTGATTTTCATAGGTGATCAAGTCGAAGAAATATATTTAGAGATCAAATGGCCAAATCATAGTGTATTTCATGGTAACATTATATAGTCCTCCTTTACACTACACCAAAATCTACAGCCAAACTATAGCTATCTTATAAAAATAGTACCGAGAATCTGAAATAGTTTACATGCGTTGTTGCTGAGCTATAGAATTGTATTTACTATGTGTTTTGGGGTGTCTCGGCCGACCGGGTGTCTCGCTCGCTTGTGAAATACGTTAATGGCGGCCCTAAGATTTGTCAGTGGCGACACCACATGTAAACTCACAGGTCCATGGGTCGAGGTTTGTGGCGTGGCTTATTTAATATTTTATTGTATGCAATAGTCTTGATTACTCAAATACAGAGTCGAGATCTTTAATATTATGCAATCAATAATAGAATCGATATTTATTTAAACAGCACAAAGGTGAGACCTGTTGTCTACCTCTATTGACAAACCACTCCTACCTATTCATCAATATACCACATCACGAGCAATTTTTCCAAGTGGAGCCTCCCACTCTACCAAGAAAGCCTCGCCAGCTGGAGTCTCGAACCACAGCACTATGACCATGCAAATGCAATCGTGGTGGAGCAAACTGAAACAAAGAATTCGCTACCAATGGGATAACCATCGGGCCATTATGGCCGCAAAGGCCGACCTTTGGGATGACTACAACTTCCCCCCGGGAAGATACGCCAGCCAAGCGCACAACTAGAGTTACAAACAAATACCCAAATTGATGGGCGCTATGGATGCGACATGCACCTTTTTCTACTCAATCACTTTTGTGTTACTTGGAAATCCCGATTGGCTCTGCCAACGCAGAGTCACACAACCTGAAATATGGAAATATGGCAGATTGAAATGAGCAAGCTGGTGGCAGTGTATTTGGTCTAGCTCAAAAAAAAATGTTTATTTATATCGGCAACTTGCCTCTGGCAGTTTCACTCCAGGACGAAGCTTGTCTGGTCTCACATGTTGCCCCTGGCCTCCGTTTTGTCTCTCTTTTGCTCTTCTTGGGGCTTCCTATCAGCTACCGATGCGGCAATCTGATGCTTCCATGCACCTTAAGTCTTGATTTGGATTTAGCTTTGCCTCATCTTGCAACCATATAGACCCACCAGGCACATTGGTTAGTCAATTCAGTGACGTTTTGTTCTTTCAACTCCGTAGATTTCGTTTGCAAAACCTAGATTGAATGCAAGCTTCCTCTTTGAAAATGTTGCCTCTGGTGATCCATTTTCTTCTTGTCCAAATATACGATGTATAAATATTAATGTGAGCCTCCTTATGCATGGAATGAGCCAAGTATCTAGAATCATTAGCTCTCTGGATAGCCTACGGAACTAAGGATGACCCGAAGGCCGAACAACACCTGCAGTATGAGATCAGCTGCTGATCAATAGGCCACCTTCCTGCAGACTCGCTTAATAGGATTAGCTAAGGCGCCCAACTAGAAATAGCATCGCGGAGAACACCTCCTAAGTTCTCCAGCGATTATTCTACAAAACGCGCAAGGCGTAAGCAGTACCGCTACATCAGGTCGCAGGACCACTCTTATCCATCAACTCTAGTAGAACAGCACCCCTGTTCTAATAACTTACTTACTAAGCACTTTAACTAACTATCTCTCCCTTAGAAAATAGGTAGTTATATCTCTAATATCTAATCTATTATTATGTCCAATCATCCTAACTACCCCTTATATTATGATTTCAATCGTTCTACTAGTCGTTGCCCTTCTCAAGACCCGTAAATCTATTTAAACCAGATAGTTAGATAGATTATCATTATTATATCACATAATACTAGCTTAGGAGAGCAACTAAATCATCCTAGTTATAAGAATAGTATAGGTAAAAAGGAGATCGAGGGATCATCTAGTTTAGACAAGAGCCACAAATAGACAGCCGCCTGGACCATCCATCGGTCTATCGGTATATTGAACGGAGTGGGATAGCTTGTTGTGAGCCTAAGTCTGAGCGCCCTCATAAAAGCGGCGGCAACCAGAATAGGAAATCCCCACCCGTCAAAGAAAATACGGTACGTATAGTAACCTATATACCTGAGACGTGGAGCGTTCTTGATAAATCCCATAGAAAAATTCATTTGCATGCTATTCTACGTCTATCAACAAGTCGCACTATTTTCAAACCAAAGAAAAATCCATTTAGGCTCGCTCACGCCTTTCATAATTCAAATAAAACCGTTACCCGCAAGTGCAGCTCGTTATAACTTATTTCTTCAAGAGACCCAAGAGGTTGATGCTCTTGGGGCGCTCAATGGGCATACCCAAGGCACGGTCCCAGATAAGTTGGACAAGAGGTCCGAGAGCACGACTCACACCAAAGGTCACGGTGTAGTATAGGGGCTGCTGGAAGCCGTAGTGGTGGAAGAGAACACCCGAGGCAGCATCAACGTTGGGGTGGGGGTTCTTGGTCTGCAGGAAGGGTTAGTGATGATTTTCGAATAATATTGAACAGGATAGCATACCTTGCCATGCTCAGTCAGTACACCAGGTGCAATCTCGGAGTTCTTCTTGACCAATTGGAACACCGGGTTGGCAAGGACATCAGGGCGAGTATCAGCAAAGTCCATCAGTGCCTGGAAACGCGGGTCGGGCTTGCGGAGAACACCATGCCCATAGCCGGGAACAACACGACCGGACTTGAGAGTGGTCCAGAGATAGTTACGGACATCCTCATCGGTGAATTTGGTGCCAATCTTCTCCTGCATCGCCAGAATCCAGCGCAGGACCTCCTGGGCTGCCAATCCGTGCAGCGGGCCGGCAAGACCCAGCAAACCAGCACTGTAACTAAGGAAGGGATCACTCAGAGCACTTCCAACCAAGTGAGTTGCGTGAGCAGAGACGTTACCACCCTCGTGGTCACCGTGCAGAGCGAGGTACAGACGGAGCAGATCGTGGAAGTCCTCGTGCTCCTTGCCGCCCTTGCCCAGCAACTCAGCAAAGTTGTATGACCAATCCTGAGCCACATCAAGCTTCTGGTTGCCAACGAGATCAATTTCATTGGGACGGAAGACCAGAGCCGCGACACGGGGAATCTTCGCTAGCAGCGAGATGCTGTCGTCGAAAGTGGGCTCCCAGTAGTCCGCCTTGTTAAGACCCTTCTCGTAGGCTTGGGCGAATTGGGACTCGGTGTTGAGTGCAGCAACTGCAATAGACAACTGAGTCATAGGGTGCATAGACTTGGGGAAAGACTTGATCAAGTCCAGAATGTGAGGAGGCAAGTGTGACTTCTCCGCGAGCTCCTTGGAGAACGCGCGCACCTGCGAGGTTGAGGGGACCTGACCGGTCAGGAGCAGCCAGAACATGGCTTCCGGAAGCATCTCAGTTCCTGATGTGCCCTTGGGAAGCTCTTTCTGACAGTCCTTGATCGTCTTTCCGTGGAAGCGGATACCCTCGTCGGCGTCGAGAACGGAGCCTTCCCACAGCATGGCCTTGAGGCCGCGCATGCCACCAATGACACTGCCCACCTTGACCTCTCCAATCACTTCATCGCTCTGGGCCTTGACCTGTTTGAGAAGCTCTCGCTTGGCGGGGATAATTTCTTTCAAAGTGGTCTTCAGGTCCGGCTCGGCGGTCGCATAGCGTCGGGCCGAAAACAAGGGGCGCGACGCCTGGCAATTTAGATCAGCCAATGCTCCGGTGGGCTATGATAATGTTCAATGGGATCAAGATCTCAGGAATTCCTTACCTGGGCTAATTTGGAGGCATGACGGCTTGTTCTGAAGCTGAGGGCCATTGTGGGTTGTTAATGGGTCCGGGGTAGAATTGCGGGGCCGGGAGAGAGTGAGATGTGGGGAGTAAGGAAGGGAGGGAGGTTGACGGCGATGAAGTCAACTTCAGTCTCAACAAGTATGTGCAAGGAGAAGATTGAAGGAGGAAAAATGAAAAATGAAAAATGCAGAATAGAATAAGAATACGAGGTTCGGTAAGATCGTCCTTTTGTTCATGACATAGCTGCGTCGGTTGAACGCGGGGGTTCACTACATTTACACAACCGAGGCCCCCGAGGTCCGCACGCTACCCATGTGAGGGGTCGGCTACACTCTTATGCTATATTATGTTACACGTTTTCAAGACTGCAAGGGTCCAACATTCAATTGAAATACACTATACAGATTCAAAAATAATAACTATGCTCGCGCCCGGACAAAAATCCATGTATAATATCCCAATGTAGACACTGTTGCCACCACCGATGCCAGCGTGATCAACCCACCAGAGATGATGCCCTGTTCAAAGTACCCGATTTTAAATCCCTGCCGCTGATTTGTAGAGGGCAATGGAGCAATAGCTTGCCGCCAGAGCAAGTCAGATTTCACCGTATTTGCACCGTCGAGAATGGTCTGCGCCGCTTGTGCCGGGGTCGAAACCGAGATCAACTGGGGCCGCGGTCGCTGGAATTGACCGGTCGCATAGCGGGTTTGTGCATTATACGGTGAGTTTCGGGGACTCGCCGGTCCAACTAGTGCTCGTTAGTGATTGATCGACCGAAAGTTGCCTTAGTGTCATACCTAGCATGTGGGCCGGGACGTGGTTGACCCACGAAATGTCGGCATCAATAAATTGAGTCAAGTATTTCGCCGAGGCTGGCACCGCAAAGGCATAAGTGGCAGCCAAGGTTTGATTGCTATCAGTTATTAGTAAATCATCCTGATAAAAATTAATTATGTGGGGAAAGAGGAGACTAACAAGTTGACATCAATGGCATCGTCCAAGCTAGTGACGGGATGCACTAGCAAAACCTTCTCATCGATCTTCTTTTGAAGCAAATGTGAATTCCGATCTTGAACTTCAACTATACCCCAATTGCTTCCGGAAACGAGCACTCGTGCACTTCGGTCCTTGGTGATCGAATCGAGCAATGCCGATCGTCGAGACGAGCCAGATCCTTGCCGCGCCTCACCATTCTCACCGGCAAGATACTTGGATGCATGCTGGATAACTGACTCCACGAAAGGCTTCATCACAAATTCATTTACCAGCACGACATCAGGTGCGTACGGGGATCGACCGCCCAACGCAAATCGTGCCGCGACGAGTGCCTGCGCGGCTTCAGCGACTTTTCCTGTACGATCGACAACCGCAACAGTTCTTGCTGTCGCAGGTGATAAGAGACCACTGGGTGCATCAGAATCGGTTTGAATAACCATCAATGCCTTGCTTAGGAACGAGCTGTCGGGCCGTTGGGCTGTTATGGCGAAAGTGTCATGGTCCAGCGCATCTGGTAGAATCTGACGCAGAAGAGCAGGCAAAGCCAGCATAGTTTGGGGAAGCTATATGTCGCATGTGTTAGTTCTGCTTTTTCGACCACTCAGCAATGGATTCACTTACCTCAAGAACAATACAATTTCCTGCCGCGAGGGCTGCAGTCAAAGCAGAGATGATGGAGAAAAACAGAGTATGGGCACATGGCACGATATACACGATACCGGCGCCACGCCAACCATCCACATTATCCTTTCCTTGCGCGATGCGATATTCGACATCCAGATCTTTGGCAAGACTCAACGATGTATAGTGCGTGCGAAGCTCCTGCAGGGCCAGTACGACCTCCGCCCGAATTTCCTGCTGTGTATGACCGGAGTCGGCGCGGATCGCATCTTGAATTTCGGCGAGATGTTCGACAAGGGTAGACTGGAGGCGATGGAACTGTGATTGGCGGTATCGCGTATTCTGGGTACGGCCATCAATGTTGGCGGTAAGTATGCGTGAGAGATCCATGATCGCGATTCACGTTGAGACAGGAAAATGCGAACGAGAACTCGAGAAACAAAGAATAGAAAAGATAATGCATTCAACGCGCCCACTTTCCCTAAAGCATACTCTCCGCATTTGCATGTCGGAGCTAAGCTGATCTCCAAGTCGCATTGTGTTCGGGATGTGGGGGAGAATGCGGGCGGAAACCATGCGGCGCGGAGGAGCTCTCCCTAGCTGAATATCATAGTATTTCCATCGTATACTCATGTTTAATCCACTTCTATCTATCTTCGAATTCATCATGTCAGCTACTACTACTACCACCGCGACCTCTCTGTCGGTCCTGGCCGACTATGAACTACACCACAGCGGCGAAGAGCGGTCTACGCCTGCGCCAGCTCCATCCGTGAATGCACCACAACCAGCGGACTGGCCAACTGACCACCGTCGCATGCCTGCTTATCGCCCTGCAAACCATAACCTTGACTACAATGAGCGAACTGCTGGCACCAGTGCTGGGGAGTACGTGTTTATTCAAGTCATGCTGCACGGAGTGTGGCTCAACGCGGTATGTCGTGTGCTCACTAAGCAGGTCTGATGTACTAATGATTCTATAGGCTGCGTCGCGTCTATGGAGATTTACCGGGGGAAGAATCAATGATAAGATCTTCCACTATGAAATTGGAGGAGAATGGTAGTCAACATAAATATGATCATTTCGTATTTCGTATTCTGTATTTTGAGCATCGAACTTCCAGGGTTATTTATATTGATTTTTAAAGTCGAATCGCATTCCTAGACTGATCTCCAGTTTCCAACTATACAATAATTTAGTCTCCACCGTTCGAGATTGTCATCTACTTGGTATATACAGACTCAGGAACTTAAGTGCTAGCGCGGACCCCAATGCCATCCACAACCTCTCCCAGCTTCTTATCCCCAATGAACATCTCCTGTGCCGGCGCAAGGACATAAAGCATACGCGCCCATTGCGGTGTCTTTTCTCCGGTAGCCGGATCAACGACATCAGGTGTAACATTGCGCCAAGCGTGGTTGGTTCCGCGCTGCACAGCGACATCGCCGCGCTTCAGCAGTCTCGTCTCGCCCGAGTCTAGAAGAAGCTCAACTTCCCCCTCCAGAACAACACCATAGTCTAGCGAGACGGTGCGGTGCATAGGGCTGGTAGCACCAGGCTGCATATCCACGATTCGGCAGACGTTTCCAGTTGAGATGGTAATGCCCGGTGGGCTGTTGAGGTATGCATTGTATTCGGCGATGTCGGCATCTTTGTTCAATTGAGCGGGGAAGTGGGAGGATGTGTAGGCAAGACTGAAGTCTGCGCCGTCGCCCACGCGCTGAATCGGCATATCTTCAGAGAGGGCATTGGAGAAGATTGCTTCGCCGGTGGAGTTGTGGGTGGTAATGAACCGGTTGAGCGGGCGAATGTTTTTGGGAGTTTGGTCGACCATGATGAGTGTGATGCTTTAGTTTGATGGTAGTAAAGAGTAGTATTTTAGCGATGTGTACTTGATCTATATGATGATCGGGATTCCCCTCATCTCGGGACCACTTTCGACCACATCGGCTGTGGGGAACATGGCGCAGATCTCGGGGCATGGGGGTTACAGTCGGCATTTTGTTAGAATAAACGGCAATTATGTTTTATTAAGCACAAAATTTGGTTGCTGTTCAATGCTACCATTTAAATAGGCTCCAAACAATGATAATGCGGTCGCTGGTAAAAGAGTGCAAGGGGTTAATCAAGACCGGATACACAACATGGTATTTTCAAGCAAGGAATTACCGCCTATTTACATCATATTGATGACTCGCCAGAATCTAAAAGCTATGGGAAAATTACATGCTGATAGGGTATCTCATTTGAAGTTGTAAAGTCATAGCCGGATCTCCAGATCCTAGGTGATTCAAGATGAAATCCGAGACCCTGACATGGCCTCTGAACATAAAGTAGACATTGTGGCAAATTTCATGCATAAATTGCGACGACAGGATCAGCTTGATATGGCTTTGCAGATCCGGTTGCACAATCTGACGGTGGAATTTCACTGCGCAGATGGCTATTGAGAGTGAAACATGCGATAAGCTCTCCACTGGCTATTTGATAGCAGCGAAACGAGATTACATAAAGACTGGTGTTTACAATGCCTCAGTGAATACTATGTCTCACATCCCCAGACATTGTCCATATCGTATAGATACAGACCGCCGGTTTCGATCGCAACGAAGCCAAGAATTCGCATTACTTTGACAAGTTGTATCACTCTGCAGCAGGTCCCTTATCTACTCATTTAAAATATGACGCCCTGTTCCCACAGATTACCGGTGCGACCAGTCCATCGAAAGATCCCTGATTGGCCAGGTAACAGCTTCGGATCGCGGGATCCAAATGCGCTTACCGCAAGTACTTGAAATGGACCCTTGATATCCCCAGAGCTCCAGCCGCTTGGAACCATTTTTAGTGACAATGTTTCAAAGCATGGACGGAATGTCGGTTTGCTGCCTATCTGGTCTCAAGTACTTGTCAACACCTCACTCTCGTATGAACTTGACTAGCACAATGACCCTGAAAGAGGCGACACGCAACGAATGACGGTGGGTTTAGGTTGATAGAACCAATAAAGACAAGTGTTCACGAGATCTTAGTGTTAGTTTGGCATTTGAGATCATGGCGGCCAATTGTTGGGAAGTAACTCATCCATGAGTAGACGTCAAAGTATAATCGCACAGCAGGGGTGGCTAGTGTCACTGTTTTCAGTTCTGCCCGGCCCTGCTCTTTGCTTTGATCTCGCATTTGATATATCGATCGTTCAAGAATACTTCGCGAACGTTTTGGTCCGTCGCTAAGGACCACTGACGACATAAGGGGCCGAATTGATTCGATCGTCATTAGACGTGCCCACGAGTCAGATGTTATCTGTTCTCAGCTGTTGTTTGAAAATGAGAAGAAAGGCAAACAGGTGGAAAGAGCTTGAAGGTTGGACATTTTACGCACTTCTGGAATGCAATGGCGTGCCATGCTTGAAAGGCTGACGAACTATGCTCCAGATATTAATGAATCGGAAAAGACGCCCACATGGATTGCTCCACCCAATTCCCTGATGATGCAAGGCTTTGAATGGCACGTCCCAGCTGATCAACTCCATTGGAAGCGGTTGCAAAAGGCAATGCCCGGCCTGCGAGATATTGGGGTAGATAATCTGTGGATTCCTCCAGGCTGCAAGGGAATGGACGCATCAGGGATCGGCTACGACCTATACGATCTGTGGGACTTGGGAGAATTCCATCAGAAAGGATCTCGAGCAACGCGTTGGGGCCCCAAAGAAGATCTATCAGAGATGATGCAAACGGCACAAGGTCTCGGCGTCGGAATCTGTTGGGACACAATCCTGAACCACAAAGCCGGGGCAGACAGGACCGAAATCTTTCAAGCGACGAAAGTGGACCCCGAAGGTAATTAAGACTGTCGGTCGGAGATGATGGATCCCACTAATACGAAATCAGATCGAGACCTTGCAATTTCACCATCCGAAAAGATCTCTGGTTGGGTTCGATTCGACTTTTCCGGCCGCAAAGGGAAGTATAGTTCTATGAAATATCATTATCAGCATTTCAACGGTGTCGATTGGAACGAGACACGGAAGGAGAGTGCAATCTATAAGATTGCCGGAACTCGGAAAGGTTGGGCCAAGGATGTGAGTGATGAGCACGGTAACTATGACTATCTGATGTTTGCCAATCTGGACCACACGAACCCGGAAGTCCGCGCCGATATCTTTAGATGGTCGGAATGGATTGGAACTGAACTACCAATCAGCGGCATGCGAATGGATGCAGCTAAACATTACTCTGCCGCATTTCAGAGAGACTTTGTTAGTCATCTAAGACGCACGGTTGGGGCTAACTACTTCCTGGTCGGAGAATACTGGAGGGGGGGAAGTAAACCTTCTTCTGAGATACCTCAAAGTTATGAACTATGAAATCTCATTATTTGATGTACCACTCCTGGGCCGTTTTGCAGTCACTTCCCAAACCGAAGGGGCCGATCTGCGGAAAATGTTCAAAGCCACATTAGTGGAGCAGAGCCCAAAGCATGCAGTAGTAAGGCACCACACTCCCATGCCATCAACCCATACTAAACACTGGCAGACATTCGTGGGAAACCATGACACGGTAAGTCCACAATATTGAAGCCCGTTAACAGGCAATGATCTGATTTCATCATTCATAAAGCAACCTGGTCAATCTTTAGAGGTGAATGGAGTGGTAATCCCGTTGACATATTGACAATCACTAACAATAATGGACAGACAATCATCATACCATTCTTCAAGCCAATTGCCTACGGGTTGATTCTACTTCGCAGTCAAGGTCAGCCATGCGTGTTCTATGGAGACTTGTACGGCCTTCGAGGTGCTTCTGCATCTCTTTCTCGACCTGCGTGCTCAGGCAAGCTCCCGATCCTAATGCAAGCTCGCAAGCTTTATGCCTACGGAGAACAACGGGACTACTTCGACAAGCGACATTGCATAGGTAAGTCTGGTTCCAGGATGGCGATCACTTTACTGAGCATTGAAAGGTTTCGTGCGCTACGGCACTGTCCACTACCCGTGGGGCCTTGCTTGTATCATAAGCAATACCGTTGCAACCTATAAGCGCATGTATGTCGGAATCAAGCACATGGGAGAGGAATGGACAGATATATTAGGCTGGCGCATTGAGACAGTCATCATCGACCATCGTGGCTATGGGATCTTTCCAGTCGCTGCAAAGAGTATCAGTGTTTGGGTTTATAATAAGGCCAAGGGAAGAAAGAGCCTCGCTCGGCCTTTGTAAGTTGTCCAATTGGCTTTGCTTGAATGTGAAACTAATGTAATCTCTAGCGATACTAATATCTATGATCTTTGAATGGGGGAGGTAATAACTTAGTTAATTATGCAATAAGACATCTTGCCATTAGGAAAAATATCTAGGCACAATGTTTTACATGTAGAGCATTGGGAATCTCAATGGCTCTGCAAACACCAGTTGGGTGGGTCTGTCGTTCTGCAGGCTTTATTTTCAATTGTTTGGAATATATGCTTCGAGATGGATCATTTCGGCAACATGAGCACATATTCGCGGGTGCTTGTCCCGAATCCTAGCACGTCTTTGTCCATCACTTCGACATAACGACCGGCGGGAATGGGTTCCTTATTCACAGTAGATCCATTAGAACTCTCGAGGTCAAGCAGATACGGCTTGACCTTTCCGATGCGATCGCCATATTCGTTTCGCTTCTCGACATATCGGAACTGGAGCGCAGCGTGCTGCTTTGAGCAACTGGGGTGATCCAGAGGGAAGTCGACCACAGCCCTTTCACGGCCGATCAACCAGCAACTCCGCTCATTCAGCTCAACCATCTCCACCAAATCATCTCCCTTGAACACATAAAGCCGCCAGGGCTCCTTGGCTGGTGGTTTGCGAGCCTCTGGGGGTTCGTGGTATTTCAACACAATTCCCTCGCCGCCTTCAACTTGTACTGTATTGGTTTCGGCTGCAAGGCGGCCGCTATTCTTGTAATTTGGCTTCTGCTTCTCCGGTGGAGGGGCATCGCCGGATTGTACTAGTTCGCCTGTGAATGCATCGGATTGTGATGGTAGAGGGCCGCCTCGTTGTAGTGCGCGCTGTGGGCTGCGTGATACTCGTGGGGAGCGCGACCGGGGACGGGGGCTACGATTCCTTCTGGAAGACCTTTCTCCGTCTCGATCACGGTCGTCACGGTGTCGGTGGCTTCGGTGACTGCGTTTTCGGCGGCGCTCGTCTGCGGAGCTTGTGGATCGTTCTCTGCGTTCTCGGTGTCGTCGGTCGCGGTCATCGCGGGTCCTTCTATCTCTTGATCTGCTGCGAGATGACCTTCGCTGCGGGCTTTGTTTGCGAGAGCTTTCACGGTCATCATCTCGTCGGCGCGAGCTCCTGGGCTCTTTGTTTCGGTCGTCTCGTCGTCGGTCGGGGCTTCGATCCGGGGAACGAGAGGATGTGCGCCTGCGCTCACGGTGACCGTCTCTTGAATCAGCCATTGTGATAGAATAGTAATTGAATATGGCAAAGAGAATACAGAGCGTGAGGCGGAAGCTCCCCGGGGATAAAATCCGCGGATTGCAGCTTAGGTCGCACGTGACCAAGCAATAGACAACCTTCTATCGAGTGATTCATGTAGAAATTTGGAGTATTCGGATTCATTTTCGCCTGCCAATCATTGGGGTCATCTTTCATCTTTTACCTGGGCATGCCCTGCAACCCTTTGGGAGATAGGCCAGGGCAATTTTCATACTGCTTGTGCCTATGATGTCATTTTACTCTATAAGATGCAATGTGCGGGTTCAAAATATACAACAGAGGTAGGTGCAGGTACGCAGCATTGGAGTATTTTGCTGATAACAGTCACCAGTCTCATGATCTATTTTTCTCATAAAAATTGTCCTCCTTAGACAACCATCTCGAGAATTTCCAGCACCTGTGACTTCTCCTTCAGAGGCACTGGATTTGATTGACACCACCGATCGTGTAAACTGTGCGCCGCCAGCCCGTCAAGTTTATCGCGGCCAACTCGCACATCGCTCAGGGACCGCGGCATCCCAAGCTCACGAATGATAGCATCCAGGATATCTCCTAAGTCCGACCTTTCTACACTGATGGAGCGAGCTTGAAGCAGTTCCATCACAATGGGATCACGAATCAAAAACTCACGCACGCTCGCTTGACGCTCTCGATTAGCGTTATGCGTAGCATTGAACTTGCACACGGCAGGTAGGAGAATGCAGCTAGTCTCGCCATGGCCAACACCTAGTGGCCCAAGCTAATCCAAACAATCAATTCGGGATTCTCATCAATCTAGGGAACCAAACATGGAGATATTGCTTACCTGGTGACCAATACCATGACTAGCTCCAAGTTCTACTGACCCACTTGTACAAGCTGCCATTGCGTCTACCGAGCCAAGCTGACATTGGAGGTAGGCGTCATCATTGGCGCCGTCTTGCTTGCACTGCAGTAGACCCGGGACCAACCGGCCTAGTGCCTTTTGAGCCAACTCATCTGATTCCGGCGTTACACCAACAATCGCGCAGAGCGTCTCGACACAGTGGTCGACAGCACGCACTCCTGTACTGAGCCATATCGAGTCAGGTGTTGATTGTGCCAATTTGGGGTCTAAGATGATAAGCTGCGGGCCGCGTAGAGGTGCCTGAAAGCTAAACTTGCGGCGCGATCGGTCATCCGTGCCACCGGCGAAGTTAGAGTACTCTCCAGCTGAGAGAGAAGTTGGGACCGAGATGATAGGGACTGTGGGAGCATGTATCTGAGCGCGCTTATTGGGACCTTCAGCCAAGGTTTCGAGTTCCTCAGCGGTGTGCACTTGGTTTGCCAGAGCCTACGAGTTGTTAGTAGTTCGATCTAGGCCGAAAGAATTTCTGATATGCACAGACCAGAGCAATAATCTTGGCACCATCAGTCAAGCTGCCAGCCCCAAGTGTAAGAATCAGATCCGCATGCACCTTTCGTGCATCGTCAACAATTTCCAGCACCTCCGACCACAGTGTGTGGCTCTGCATTCCGACTCGGCACCCCACGACATTGTCCGAGCCCAATGCATCCGTGAGGCGGTCTAGCGCATCAGTGTTACGCGACAATGATCCCGAACAGATCACATACACCCGAGAGGCTTGAAATGTCTCCGAAACATGGCGGGCTGCAGCGGCGGGGAACTCAATCCCATATGAAAGGAGAGGGCGTTCGCGACCTGCGAATGCCGGACGAACGGTCTCTGAATTTTTGGCCATCCTGTGTATCTGGATTAGGTTGGTTCTTTGAATATGAGTATCTTAAAAAGAGCCCTGACGTGCTGATAAATTATACCAGCTTCTCCATGTGGAGATGTGGGGCTGACCATGCCTGCCTAAAGAGGTAGCTTCTGGTGGGGCTTGGATCTGTAACCATAAGCCACATTATTCTTCTGCGTATAGCTTCTTTTGCCACTGTATATTTTTTAAACAGGGTTTACTATGGTTCAAAGGAGATTGGGTGAATGATCAATTGACGAATTCACAACTGACTCGAGGTATATGTATTCAATGTCTACAGAAAAACAAATGATATCGTAAAAAATAAAACACAGATGCTAACAAGAAAGCCATTCTTCGAAGCCCGCTTCGAAGCTCTCAATACAGCCCTTAGTAGTTGGGGATGCAAACGCCGGCGTTCCACTCAGTGGCGCCGACACATTGCCAGCCATCGCAGCAAGGGTCACCACCAGAAGTGCAGGCAACGTCATAGTCTAGAGAAAGAAAGTTAGCTAAAGTCAACGCTAAATCATGCTTTTTCAAGATATGAACTTACTTGCAACGCAAGAGCGCTTCTCGAACTGAGCATTGGTAACGGCCCCGAGGGCAGCGAGGGAGATGATGATGTTGATGAACTGCATTTTGATGAGAATTGAATTGATCGGTAGATCGCGTTATTGGTAATTTGATTAATTGGTAGAGTGATAATTGATGGTTGATGATAGATACTCTGAGGAATTTGCCAGCTATTTATCTCACTACCAGACCACCATGAAGACCCTGGAGCTGCCCCAGTGGCGTTGGGGGTGTTTTTTCCATTGCCTATTTAGGCATCTAGATCTCAGGTTTCAAGATTGTTACTTTGCCACTAGCATTGCGCCAGAGCTTATTATTAGTAGGTAGTGGAACTGAGGAATTAATACTGCTACCCAAGACGGATATGACTTACGTTATTATTCCCTAGCTAGGATGGTTACGTTCAGGGTAAACGTTGACTTTCACGGAAATAGTGTCCACAATCACCCTCCACTAGGCTCACTGTAAACTTTTGGTAATTTTCTTTTATTATCGCCTAGGAAAGTCTTGGGTTACTAGACGTTGGAAATTCATTTTTATTGTTGATCAACGTATACCTACCGGGTTTCAACATGAACAAAGCACGATAAGTTTATAAAAATGCTTTATAGAAGTAAAGATCCCACTTTTCCAGATAGATTATGCCGCCAGAGGTGACTCCATGAAAGCAATAAGCACAAGATATACCAGTCTATAGCTATCAGATGTGGTCCGCCTGTGGATGACTTCGTTCCCATACCACATCATCTTTCATGCCAAATATTCATGATTTTCGCGTGAAAGAGCCGCACCTGAGCTAAGCCCAATAAAGCATTTGGGTATCGGATAACACCGCCCTCAACCTGCCGATATTCTGCACTTCATTCCCATGCATCTTCCTGTCTGTATCTCCCTTATAAACGTAGTTATTCGAATAAACATTGAGGCTCTTTCTTGAATTTTGCTTCTTAATAAAAAGGATCGCATATGTATTTTCATTCATAGATGCACATTTGTGGTCTGTAAACAACAGAGAATCCCGAGGCAGCGACTATCAGCCCGATCGGCAGTTTAGCTCCATCCCGCTCGGATTCCGCTTTCTCTCTCCAACCTTATCCTCTTTGCAGCTCGTCTTCATGCTTCGGCCATGGCTCAGCAGCGGCGCTGTCCGCGCTCTCTCAAGAGCTCCTCGTTCATTACGGCCATTTTTAATTCCTCGCAATAATTTCTCCGCCGCCTCCAATCTCCAAACAGACCGTGTCCCTCTCCGCAAACAACTTAAGCAGGATGCCAAGAGCCTCAAGGCCCAGAAGAAACAGCGCAAGGAGAATGAGGAGGCTTCAAGGCAAGAATGGGAGCTTACTGTTGGCGTGGAGATCCACGCGCAATTGGACACAGCTGCAAAACTATTCTCCAGTATGTCTACAGGAACTTTTTGCTTGCGCCGCTAACACGCGATGTTTCCCTCAACAGGAGCGGCGACATCCACGAGTGCTACCCCGAACTCCAATGTCGCTTTGTTCGATCTGGCATTCCCAGGTAGCCAACCGCAATTTCAAGCTGCCACTCTCCTTCCTGCCCTCCGCGCCGCAATCGCCTTGAACTGCCAAATTCAACCGGTCAGCCGGTTTGACCGGAAACATTACTTCTACCAAGACCAGCCCTCCGGGTACCAGATTACACAATACTACGGTAGGCTTAGCCCTTGCATTGGCCTCATCAAGACCAACCTTGGCTAACATCCCGCAGAGCCATTCGCGCGTAATGGTTATATCGATCTATTCGACTACGATGGGATCGCACCGGAGGACGGGGACCGGGTTCGCATAGATATCCAACAGGTCCAGTTAGAACAGGATACCGCCAAGTCACAGGAATATCCGGAGCCAACTTCAACGCAACTCCTCGATTTTAACCGCGTGTCGCATCCCCTCATCGAGATTATCACCTTGCCCCAGATCCACTCTCCCGCCACAGCCGCGGCCTGCGTCCGAAAATTACAGTCCATTTTGCAAGCATGCGGAGCCGTGACAACCGGCATGGAATTGGGTGGCCTGCGTGCCGACATCAATGTCTCGATTCGACGACGGAGCGAGGTACTCGGTGCGCTAGGCCAGCGCACTGAGATCAAGAATCTCAGCAGTTTCAAGGCAGTCGAGGATGCTATCATTGCGGAGAAGAATCGTCAGATCGCGGTGCTGGAGAGTGGTGGCAAAGTTCTGGGTGAGACACGCGGATGGACGATTGGTAGCACCGAGACCCATCTTCTTCGAGGCAAGGAGGGTGCCGTTGATTATCGCTACATGCCAGATCCGGATATCCCTCCACTGGTTATTGGCGAAGATCTAATCACTCGCCTGCACGAAAGTCTTCCCATGGCTCCCGATACCTTACTTCTGCAGCTTATCGGGCCGGAATACGGACTCCCGATCGAAGATGCTAAACCGTTGATCGAACTAGATGACGGCGCTCGTCTTGAGTACTATCAAGATGTGATAGAAATTCTCCATAAGGACGGTCTAGATAAACCCACACAGGCTGTTCTCTCGCGAATGGCGGGTAACTGGGTCCTCCACGAACTGGGCGGCCTCTTAACCAAAGCAGACCAAACCTGGCACGCAGACATCGTGCCGGCACAGTCGCTAGCCGACCTAATCGACCATCTTCAGAGGGGCCTTGTTACTGGGCCTACGGCTAAACAAGTCCTCGCCTCTATTTTCGACGGAGATCGTCGACCAGTGCCACAGCTGTTGGAAGAAGACAACCTTCTACTCCGGCCTTTGTCGCGTGAGGAATATATTTCATTGGCGGAGTCCGCCATTGCTCTGAACCCGAAAATGGTGGAGCAGATCCGTGGCAAACAACTAGGGAAATTAGGCTGGTTTGTGGGACAGATGATGCGAATGGGTGAAAAGGGTCGTGTGGAAGCGCCCAAGGCTGAGATGATTCTCCGCGAGCTTATTCTAGGAGAAAAGTCTTAGTTCTCAAGATATGAACCCGATGTACTAGTATATATTTAATAAATGTTGCCAGCAGCCAATGATACCCTTGTGTATTTCTGAAAATATCTTCGTAGTGATCTTGAGATTGTAGAGTTTATTTTGTCGACGCCATGCAGCAATAATCATAAAAGACAACAATCGCAAAATGGGGTATTGGTGAAAAGAATTCGAGGAAACGTCCATCACACAAGCAAGGCCCAGATGACTTGAGATGAGGTGAATTTGGCTTCAGGCCGAAGGGGACATGTATGTCTTTGTTCCCCTGAAACCGCCTTCGTACCATCACTTAGGACCATATTTCGTCTTCACTTCGGAAATAAAAAGTCAGGCGTCGACGATCAACGAGTCCGTGGCTGTGAAGTAAGCCCTCGTAGAGTGTGTCATTGTCGGCAGGGCTGTATGGATTGGTGCCCAGCCGGGGAAGATCATCTGGGGACGGATCTGACAGGTCATCTACCCGTAACACCTGGGTCAGATGCTATGCAGATATTTTCCATGTCCTCGTGGAGGAGTTAAGCCCTGTCAGCAGGGAAGGGAGACTCCTTACCAATGTCGGATGAAAGGGGGTCTTGAAGAGGAGGGGATTGGCTTGGGTAGTAACGACCACCAGGATGAAGAGACTGCACTGTCTGCAAATGGATGAGTAAGGACAGATCCCTATATATACATGATTCGCAGGACGATACCGGTGTATCTGTCCCACTTGAGTGAAATCGGTCACGGGTCGCTACTGACTTCAGCAAAATCGTCCCCCTTCACCTCAACCTCACGATCCCGAATACGGCGCATCAGAGCGAGAAAGTTGCTTTGTTGGAATTTTTCGCTTTGGTCATGACTGACACTGGTGAGGATCTGCCCGGCTGCTCGTGCAAGAGCATCCGCGTCCTGAGCGCGAGCCTCAGTCTGCTGCTCGGGCTGGGCAATATCATCAGATCCGACTTGGGTATTTTGTTCGGCCGTTTCAAAAGGGTCAATGGGTGATGCGTCGTGCACATTCGGTTGGGGGGCTAGCGTGGTCTCTGCCGACTGAAGCTCCAAATCCGCTTGCGCTTGATTGAAGGCTGCCTCAAAGGCAGACTCATCAAACTTTTCCGTTGGCGCAGCATGTTGCGCATGAGCTTCCTGAGGAGCTTGGTATGTACTGGAATTGTACATAGGGTATCCTGTGGCGAATGGGGATCGATAGGTGGGGGTTGTGCTCGGATGATTTTGTGCAAGATGAGTTGAGGCTGCCGCTTGCTGGCTCTGTTGTGACCTCACAAACTCTTCATGCCACCCTCCTTGTGCTTGGATTCCCGATGGGCCTTGTGCCTGATGTTGTAACTGTGGCGGAGCCGGTCCGGAGATGTGGAGATTTTGGAAGTCATTAGCCCAGCCAGCGTTCTGATGAGCAACGACGGGTAACTGGGCTGGTCTTCCGAATTGAGCAGGATTTTCGAAAACTGGCAAATTAGGCACCCCATGGCTGGCCTCAAATGAGGCAAACTCGGGGTCTAGGATGCCTTCCTGGCCTTGCGATCGAAATCCCTATAGATGAAATATGTTATTGGGATAACTTCTGTGATCTAAAAAATCGACTCACCTGTGTTGGTGGCTGCCGAGAAATTAATCGGTCTTGCTGAAGGGTCCGGTCAACTGAGGTATGCTTCTGGGCGTTCTGCAGTGCATTGGAAGGACCGCACAGCGAATCCATAGCGGATTCGTTTCGGAACGTCGAAAAATCGAGGGAAATATGAAAGAAACGCTTGGAAAGACGCTCTCACTACGTGCAAGGCAATGATAAATGCAATATGACACGCCGAAATGGTTGCGTCAAAGAGAAGAAGATGCGCGGGGAGAGTGTGAGAAGCGTGGAAGGCGTGGGGATGCCGATTAGACCGAGGCACGTGTGGCTCATGTACCCCACCGAATCGCTGAGTCATATGGACGTGGACACCTGAAAACTGCAATCGCTGCCTGGAGAGAACGATGAGTCGTTCCGAAGTCAGTATTTTCAAGCGAATTGATTCAAATACTGATTCGTGATTGGACTTTGTCAAGACACATGCATAGATAAAGAATGGTTTTTATTAAAGACTAAAGTACAGGAAAGAACAACGTCATCAAGGCATTAAATCATTATTTGCGCACACAATAAACCTTCTACCATCCACTCACACGTTGCATCTTGAGATGCATACCCTCAACTGGCTTTGTAGTCACTGCACCTGCAATGTGGATTTCTTGCTTCGGGTCCTGCATCTCAAATGCAAAGCGACCCACCAAACCGGCAACTCCACACCGAATTTCAGCTCGTGCAAAATCCTTTCCAATGCAGGATCGCTGACCATGAAGGAAAGTAATCTGGGCAAAGTTCGTCGATGCACCGCCATTGTTGTTGGGCACAAGATTCCCGTTCTTGTCTGTATCGATCCAACGCTCTGGTAGGAATTCCTCGCCATTCTCGCCCCAGAACAAAGGGCAGCGATTGATTGCGTAAGGGCATAGAATGATTCTAGTGCCCTTGGGAACATGCTTACCAGCAACCATGGTGTCGCGAATAGCTTCACGGATCGTTGCGGGAACTGTAGGGTAGAGACGCAGAACCTCCTGACACACACCGTTGAGCAGAGGCAGGGACTCCAGGTCGCTATATGTGATGGGGCTGCTGGCCGAAGGAATTTTCTCCCGGATCTCAGCGCGCAGACGCTCCTGGATATCCGGGTATAGGGTTAAAAGATAGCAGGCCCATGTAAGGGCGGCGGCTGTGGTTTCGTGCTGTGGACGAATTAGAAATGCTCTAGAATTGGATGAAGGAGGGAAAGACCTACTCCCGCAGCTAAGAAAGTCAACATTTGATCGACTAGTTCGTTGTCAGAGAAATCTCCGCCCAGAATCATTGTTCCCAAGATATCAGCCTCCAGATCCTGTGCGGAGGCTTTGGATTCGGTCAGACTCTGGCGCTTCTCGCGTACAATATCATTACATAGATCCCGCAAA
Source organism: Penicillium sp. 91 TS-2023 (assembly GCA_030710325.1). Taxonomy (NCBI): domain Eukaryota; kingdom Fungi; phylum Ascomycota; class Eurotiomycetes; order Eurotiales; family Aspergillaceae; genus Penicillium; species Penicillium sp. 91 TS-2023. Next base: position 267,438 of record JARWGP010000006.1, read on the forward strand.
AAATTCGTTTCACTCGTAATCAGATCATTCATTCTCCAGGGAATGCGTTGGGCAATCGACTGCGGCAACACGAAATTCATGGCCAGGAAGGCCAGCTTCTCGGGGGTAGGCTCCAGAATTTTTAGGAAACTTTCAGCCACTCTGTTATCGCTGTTCTGCAACGAGCGAAAGTCACGCCCCATGGCAGCTGGACCAATGATATCGAGAGTAAAGCGACTGGAAAGCTGTTAGCTGCTACACAAGCGATCAACATTGAATGTGCCTCACCTTCCCCACACGCTCATTTCGACCTTGCCAATTTCTTCAGCTGGATTAGTACCTTCCATTGGATTTAACTTGATTTCCTTCTCCATCTCCTCCAACATTTGGTTGGTCTTGTCCCACATAAGTGAGTACATGGATCGGATATTCTTGATATTGAAGGCCGGTGTCAACGCCTTGCGCTGTTTCTTATGCGCAGCCCCTTCGGATAGAATCATTCCAAACCCAAGGATACGAGCCAGAAAGATGCGCATGCGCTTTGGCTTTTCAAAGTCATAGGTGTTCGTGCTCATGATATCCAACAACGCCTGGTGGTTAGTGGCCACCAGGTAACTGTGGCTGATGAGATCCCGCATATGGATAAGACCATCATTGGGAACTGTTTTCATCCAGTGAAGCGGGATTCGACCTCGGGGCGAGTCAAACATGATAGTCACATTGCTCATCAGTCCCTGCGTAATGCGGTTAGCATAGCCATTGTCTTCTTGATGTATTATGATACACACCGGAATAGTCGGGAGATGTCGTAGCGGGTTCAAGAAGAATGGCCAGACCACTATATTCCAGATAGCCAAAATAGATAGGTTAACCCCCAGGGCCCCCAAGCAGATCGTGCGGAAGGTCTCCTCTGTAAAAACGGTGCGCTGCAAGAGATAGGTCTCCACTAGGGTAACGACCACGAGGGCCGGGACGCTCTCGCCAGCCATGACTTGATTACTCAATATGCTTGGGTATACCGATACTTTCCTACTCGAGATAGAACTCGCCGAAAAGATGAGATGGACAAAAGCAAAAGGGAGAGAGATTGCCCAGATTTGGGATTGACCTAATTTTGCCCCAACAACGGGGTAATATACCCTGACCCCACTAGTGATCGGCGCGCAAATGCCAAATTTCCAGAAACGACCTCGGTATTTCATACATGATTATCGTGCCAATGGACATACAGGAATGTATGACTTTGATGTCTACATATGACTTATAGTATTCTAGAGCTGGAAATCTTAGAATCACCTGTCACAACACTTGAATTCCGGGGATCCGTGAGTTGCACGAGTTGCGAGTGAGATCATCGGGTGTGAAGATCGCCCTTAGCCTCGGTGATAGAACATCTGATATTTCGATGTACGTTGAGTATAGTTCATGGGAAAATAAGCATGCATGAAACAATCCTTGTATGCGGGGAATGTGGCATGGAATGCATGTGAAGAGACGAACAAAGCCCCACATCAAGATAGATTTGGTCTAGTTTATGGTGATTGTGGATCTCATTCGCATTGCTTTCCCTTTCGGTTCAACCTCGACTGTCCACCTTTTCATTGGTTCTCAAGGGCCTCGGCTGCGTGAGCTTGGGTCCAGGTTGATCGTCGTGGTACCTGGTGACGATCACCTTCATGAAATAAAAGACTCCCCCACATCGCACCGTCTGGGCCCCTTCACCCTTTTTGTCTTTCATCACCTGAGTATTCTTATTTCATCCTGACAATATGGCGTCCGCCCTTGATATGCTCCAACAATATGTGCAAACCGCCCTGACGCAGTTACCTGTCCCAGCACAGCAATTGTTGCAGAACCCGATCGCCCAGAAAGCTGCGGGGGCAGTTGTCGCCCTCGGAGTAGTGCGCTCAATCAACAACTTCCTAACACAACAGACTGCCAATAACTGGGTTTCAAGCGACCCATGGGATTCCTCCCGGGAGCTCATCCTCCTGACCGGTGGATGCAGTGGTATCGGCAAGCAGGTCATGGAGGACCTAGCGCGAACAGGCGTGCGCGTAATCATCCTAGATATCAACGAGCCCAATTTCAAGCTCCCCGCCAACGTCACTTTCTATCGGACAAACATCACCAGCTCGGCGAATATCGCGGAGGTCGCCAAGGCCATCCGTAGTGACCACGGCGAGCCAACAGTGTTGATCAACAACGCCGGCGTTGGCTACGATGGCACTATCCTCGAAGAGTCTGAGAAGCAGATCCGAAACACATTCGAAGTCAACACGATCTCGCATTTCCTCATGGTGCGCGAGTTCCTCCCGGCCATGATCCGTGCCAACCACGGCCACGTCGTGACACTGGCCAGTATGGCCAGCTTCGTCGCACTGGGCGAATTGGCCGATTACTGCTGCACCAAGGCGAGTGCCCTGGCCTTCCACGAGTCTCTACGCCAGGAGTTGCGTCTCTACTATAAGGCACCGAAAGTGCGCACAAGGTGAGTTGCCTCTGTCTCTCCAACCCGCCCTAGCCACAAAACTAATGTTCCCATAGTATTATTCACCCCTTCTGGGTTCGTACTCCAATGATCACGATTCTCACCGATTACGAGAAGGAATTCGGCCAGCCCATCATGACCGTCAAGACCGTGTCAGACGCCATCTGCAAACAGATCCTGAACCAGAACAGTGGACAAGTGATCCTGCCCGCCAACAAGACAGTTGCCCGCCTAGTGCGAGGCTTCCCTCTGTGGTTGCAGGAATTCATTCGTGGCAAGGAGTCCGAAAAGCTGAAGGTCACACGTGATGCCCAACTGCGTGCGGAGAAGGCTGCTGCGGAGGCCGCGAACAAGTAATCGTAATGGAGAGAAACCTGCATCCCGTGTGATGTGCCGATATGAGATATGCAATTTCGATACCAGGTATATTATGTGTATATTTTACAGCGATTTTCAATTGAAATACTCGATCTGTTTCAACCGATCAAGCCGTTGTGCCAATGCCGAGTAGATCATACCAACCTTGAAAAGTGGGCAGCAGTGTATAGAAACGGTCACATGATCCACAGGATTATTAGAATCTTGGTACCAGATACTACATACCAAAGACTGGGACCGATCTATAAAACCGGGTTTTGTTACGGCTCGCGAACTCCTTGTATAGGGATGATGATGTCACACCACGACACCATCGCGATGTCATTGACTATCCATCGAGATCGATAACCGTAAATACACAGATGAGCTTACACAAATCGCCGCTAATTTAATTCTATTGCAAAACTCGGACACAATTTTCATTTCCTTCACTATGGCACCCAAGGACAAGTACACCGATCCGAAACTCCGGGATGAAGTAAAAGAAGAGATCTACAAAGGCGACAAGGGAGGCAAACCTGGCCAATGGTCTGCACGGAAGGTATGTTGATGGTATGAGTTCATCCGTATATCCACGCTATCCTTATACTAATCTCTCTCACCAGGCCCAAATGATGGCTGCGGAGTACAAAAAACGCGGCGGAAGCTACAACACTTCGAAAGAAGATCAAAGCGAATCGCAGAAGCATTTGGACCAATGGACGAAAGAAGACTGGCAGACTAAGGAAGGATCCGGCACTGCGAAGAAGGACGATGGATCATGCAAGAGATATCTGCCCAAAGAAGCATGGGAGCAGATGAGCGACGATGAGAAGGAGAAGACCGATGACAAGAAGGTCAAGGAATCCGAGAAAGGCAAGCAATTTGTTAGCAATACCACGGAAGCCAAATCTGCCAGGAAAAAAGCTAGTCGTGATTCGGCCGACTCCCCGGACGGGGATTCTAAAGCCAATGGAGAGGGGAAACAACATCAGACTCGAGGGCAAACGCGCAGGTCTGGCAGATTGCAAGATAAGGCGGATGGTAAGAAAGATGGCGCATCACAGGATTCTAGCTCCCCTAAAGGCAAGAAACGCACTGCAGAACAATCAGACAGCTCCAAGAAAAAGAAAAAGAACGAATCATCAGAGAAAGAGTGATGTGAAATATCCTTAGCAACCGCAAATATACTTGAAAAAGCCGAGTTCGAAGTATGTATATAGGAACCGAAATAGTGGGTAGATCGGAGTCTGTAGTTACTATTCCCAAATATACTAAAATGCAATAAGACTCCCACATCTCCTTAGCCTTGGAAATAATAGCAATCAGCTCGGCCTACCCAAGAACTTCAAGGTATCACCGATTTTTGCAACCTTCAGCACATCCCGATACGTCAGACTCGTCCTCGTCTCCCGCGCAGACCAGCCAGCACTATATGAACCCTTATCTCTCAGCAAGTTCCAGTTGCAAATAGAATGTGGACCCAAATCCTCATCTATAGCTGTCTCCGCAATCCCATGTAAGAAATCCGTATATATGCGCTTTCTCATAATTAATAGGCTTCGCCGTTCCTGCAGGATACGAAATTGCGGCTTTCCATGAAAAGGTATGTTTGTAGGAGTGTGGTTCTCATTTCCACTGCAATGACCATTCTTTTCGTATAAGTCAAGCACGATAGGTGCGCCCAGGCTTACAGTAGCTACCAGGGGGTAGTAAGCCGAGCCGTCCTCGTGGGGCATGATTCCCTGCCCTGGCTGGTACTCGTTTACCAGGACATGATTCGGCGCGCCATGTGGGGCGTCAGCAAAGATGCCCAGGTCATTAAAGCGGTGGATGATGGGATCTGTTAACCATATTGGCAATGGCGATAAGAGGAGAGTGTCGAATTTTGTGAGTATCGATGGCCACGTTTGGAGGCGGCGATGGGAGAGACGAGTCCAGCGTGGGAGGGGAGCTGATTGAACCTGTTGGCAGTGTTAAGTCTGGACACATATGGTAAACTTTGAAAGGATAATCATGATGGGTTTGTATATTGAGAGTCAAATGTGATTGGGCTACTGACCTCTGGAGGAGGAGGAGGAGGTACCTACCTTTTGGATCAACTTGGTCTCCTCATCTTGCGTTATGAAATCCGATATATAGAAGGCATCTTCGGGCAATGAGTTAATGCGTGCGGGAGGATGAAAATTCATTTCAGACTTTATTCGCTACGAGATTGAGTGGATGGTAAAGCTGAATGAGCCAAAATTTTGACTCTCATTGTTCCTGAGAAATGAATAAAATTGACGTGAAATTGGAAGATAATCGGTGAGATGATGATACGTACGTTGGTGTTGACCGTCACGTGCTGACGTGCTGCACCACTTATTTCTTCATGAAGGTTAAGCTTCGTTCCCCCCTTCTTGATTCCTCGAGGTCAAGCCTATCTGATCATTGTAGATACGCCTCAAAATTTGCTTCGATCGGTGAACCTTCTTTATTGCCGTTTCACTACTAATAGAGTCGCATAAAGCGTTTAGCACATTAATTAGGGGTTTAATTGTAAACATAAGTCCTTTTGAATCTTGTCGAATATCACCGAGCCACTTGTGTCAAAACATCAGTAACCAATGCCACATCCCGTTCGACATCAACCCGCCAATTGGAAATAGCAATCCGAGTAGCTGTTCTGCCCTGCCAGCTGCTTCCCGAAACAAACATCCGTGAAGTTGCGTTAATCTTCGCCGTAAGCTGCTGGTTCAACGCATCGTCCTTGGCACTGAACAAAACGCCTATAAATGTCTGGTCCACAAGCTCAGCTTTCGAATGTGCCTCCGGCAAAGGTGTATATGCTGGATGGTCAAAGATCCATCCGTAGATAGCACGCGCCAGATGAATTTGGCGCTCAAGCATCTCCCGGTATCCCTCTCTCCCGTAAGACAGCAGAGAGGCATACACTGGTAACGCCCGGAACCGGCGGGAATTTTCAAGTCCGATATTCAGAGGTGAGGGGATAGCAGGGCCATCCGCCGCACCCGCGCTCAGGTAAGCCGCATTAGCATTCTGGAAGACCTGGGCGGCCAAGCCTGGATGGCGGGAAAAGAAGAGACCGCAGTCATAAGGCACATTAAGTAGTTTGTGGCCATCGCCGGCGATGGAATCCACCAGCTCAATCCCATCACATCCCTTTTTGATTGTGGCAAACTCATCGCTATCCCCTAATACTCGGGCGAAAATGCCAAAGGCACCGTCGGCATGCATCCATGCCCCGTATTTGTCACACAATTGGCGGAGTTGTCCCAGTTGCTCCATCCCAGATGTCGCAAACCGGCCAGTATTAACTTCTCCACACGAGATAGCTACAATGCTGACCTTGTCCGTCCTGGCTAGCTCCTTTTCGAGCTGCACCATGTCGAATCGAAGCGGGTCATCAGCACAGCAGATATTCCGTACATTAGCGCGTCCGATTCCCAAGACACCAGCAGCCTTGACCAAGGAGGAATGCGGCAGTGTGGAAAGAACCTGGACTCCAGAAAGATTTAGGGCCTGGAGCACTTCGAATAAACCATGTTCACCGACACTGGTCAGTTGGCTTCCCTTTCTTTCTGCAGCCTTTTGGAGGACGAATTCACGCCCGCAGGCTAGACCAAGGATATTGCTCGCTGTGGCACCGGTGGTGAAAGTGCCATTATGCCATTGAGCACGGGGTAAATTGAACAGGTCGGCAAGCAAGCCGATGGCATTATACTCGACATCGGTGACGATGGAGTGATTGGGAAGATGTACCTGGACGTTCTGATCGTAGGCCGACACGACGTTGTCTGCGAAAAGGGCCGCCGGAGTCACTCCACCGGTGACGAAGCCATAGTAATTGGGGCTGATACTGCCACCATTGAATGCGGGCACAATGTCCTCTAGCAGATGGCGTTGGACGGATTCTAGACTAGAGCCGGCATCGGGTAGTGTAGAGGGAAGCGAGGATCGGGCGCGGGACAAATTCTCCGCGCTAGGGAGAACACCAGACTCCCATGTCCCTTGGGCAGTTCGCCATAGATTTTGAAGGAATTGATCTTGCATTGTGTCTGTGTGACTCAAGAGGATCAGAGTAGTCGCAGTTCAATTATAGTTGCGATCGGGATCTCCCAGAAGCTCGGGATCTGCACTGACACAGTCGGGATCAAACTTGCGGCTGGACTTCCCAAAAGTATGCCTAGCGTATTTTAAGCGGATAGTGGGTTGGATGCTCAAGGTCGTAGTGTTCGTGTTGCCGCGTCAGTTGATAAGCCAAGGGGGCTGGCGCGGGATTGGATCAGGAACGAGCGATACCCGCGGGTGAGTGCCCTTCCGTGCGCTCCACCTCAATTCCTCCATCAACAACCACCACAATGGCGGCAAAACTCATTGATAAACGGCTCCACAATGTCCCCGGTACGACCAATTTGCGGCAATTCTTCCATGCTTCCATGAAAAGCGCTAATTTGACAAACAGGCAAGATGCGGGTGGCTGAGTGGTTTTTCGACGTTCCAGTCGACTACAACAAGCTACCCTCAGAGGGCGGAAGCACCTTGAGACTGTTTGCTCGGAGTGTCTCACGTCTGGACACTCCTGTTGAGCAGCAGCCAAAAGAAGAGAGCAAGGCCCCCATCTCGTGGCTTCTCTACCTCCAAGGTGGACCAGGCTTTGGGTGTGGTCCCCCTCAAAATTACGGTTGGGTAGAGCCTGTGCTCAGTAAGGGGTACCAAGTATGTAGCCATTAGCTAGAAGGCCCTCATCAGTTGTCATCAAGATGCAGATCACTGTGACTGACATTGGACACAGGTGATGTTCATGGACCAGCGTGGCACTGGTCTCAGCCAAACAATTACAGCGGGAACTCTCGCGCGCCAAGGCAATCCCGTCCAACAGGCCGAGTATCTCAAGCATTTCCGCGCAGACAACATTGTCAATGACTGCGAGGCAATCCGTCAATACTTGACCAAAGACTATCCAGAGGATCAGCGTAAATGGAGTATCATGGGCCAGAGCTTCGGTGGTTTCTGCGCCACCACTTATCTTTCGAAATAGTACGCCCGCATTGTTCCCATTTCACTGTTATTGTCTTGTCAGCTAATATTTCACTACCTCGTGAAGCCCCAACTCTCTGAAGGAAGCTTTCATCTGCGCTGGATTGCCTCCTATGGTTAATAACCCAGATCCGGTCTACGCTCGGACCTATGGTACGCCTTCTGACCTAACCACCCAGGCGGTCTGCTTACAACTGAACAGAGAAGGTTCTTGAGAGAAACAAGGCCTACTATACCAAATACCCCGAAGATGTTGAGCGAGTCAAGAGCATCATGAAGTACTTGACAGCCAACAAGGTCGCCTTACCTTCAGGATGGCTCACCCCGGCTCGATTCCAGCAACTTGGCCTTCTGTTCGGTTTCCACGGTAAGAGAAAGCCTTGTCAGGAAATCCAAGCATCCATTCTAACATTTTGCAGGGGGTATTGATACCGTTCACGGTAAATTTATTTTTCTCTGTCTTCCCTAATAAGCCAGGGGCAATGTTCTCACTATCGTTTAGATGTTGTTCTCCGCGCTTGCAGCGATCTGGAGATTTTCGATTCCTTTACGCAGCCAACTTTAGCCACAATTGATGGCAACGGTGGCATGGAGAATAACATCATCTACGCCATCTTGCACGAAGCAATTTACTGCCAAGGGTAAACCCATGATATTGTGATTCGACCCCGCCAAAGCCAGGTTGCTAACACAAAAGTAGGCAATCATCCCGGTGGTCTGCCGACAGAAAAATCAAGCAAGACATTCGATTCAAGACTGACGGCTCTCAGTCAGAGATCTACTTCACTGGAGAAATGGTAAGAGTCTACTGGAACATTCGCGTACCGAAGTGAAACTAAATGAGTCTAATAATTCAATGACATTTAGGTTTTCCCAGACATGCTCGACTCTTACTCGGAACTTGACAAAATCCGAGAGGCTGCGGATATCGTGGCTAAGATCGAGGATTGGCCTGCCCTCTATAACGAAGACGTGCTGGCAGAGAACGAAGTCCCGGTCTACGCTGCTACTTATATTGATGACATGTATGTGCATTATGATCTCGCTTCCCAGACTGCTGCCAAGATCAAGGGTATTAAGCAGTTTATCACCAACACCATGTACCATGATGCGCTACGGAGCAAGTCCGGGGAGGTCATGCGCCAGCTTTTCGCCTTGCGCGATGATACCATCGACTGAAGTTTGTCAATATTCCATTGAGCGCCCACGAATTGTGTTCTGCGTAATGTTGAGCCAATATTGAACTCAGGCTAGCGAGATACAATAAATATACAGAAATTAAATATCCCTTCAATGGTATCGTGAGATTTATGTGCAGTGAGGTAGATACATACATGCAATCGGGCATTTGTTGATCTCCATTTCAGAAGATGGCAACTACCGTGGCTTTAGAAAACCTAAATTGCCTGTAAGCTTCACGCGAAGGTAACAATAAAGATATTGTACTTACTGCTCCGCCAATAATGAACAGCCGTTCCTCCTCTTGTTGTACCCACTGGGCGATCTTAGTGGCGCACTGTACCAAGGCATTTCGGTTCGCGTTGGGCTCGGCGACGCAATACAGTTCGAACAACGGGGTCACCCAACCAAATGAGCTCGCTGACCGAGACACGCAATGATGCACCTTGACATGGGTGTTCTTGGCATGGATACTCGAGTGAAGGTTATTGTATATCGACATCAGTCTGCAGGAAATGTTAGGCCCCGTAGAAACAGAAGAACTGATAGGGAGTGGGCATGAGCTCTAGTACTGACCTTCGACGACGAAAGACGGAAGAGAATGTCGGGGCGAAAGAGGACATGGTGAACTGCACATTCGCCCTCGACTTGTATATGAAGTGATGAAGAACGGCACCAGGCACGATGTCTGTCGTGGAGGGTCGGCCTTGGTCAATTGCCGCTCTTATTACTTTGAGGCTGCCATTCTTCTCCATTTGATCGACAAAGGCGTCACGCATCCCTTGCATGTCAAAGAAGCTTTCTTTATCCGGGCTAATAAGGACAATGGCGACGGATTCGTCTTTCGAGATGTCTTCATTTTCGGTGACATCACTCCTAAGGTCGAGAAAGCTGACGTACATATATAGATAGCCGCTGCTGTTGAAGCCAGGAAGGCAGATGGGAATCCAGCTCTCTCCACCTCCAGCTTTGACTCCATCGGCTTCAAAGACCATGTTGAATAGAAGTTGAAGATCTCCCGGGTGCAGGGAGTGCTTTTTCGGTCTCACAACGCTGACCAGCCGTCCACCAGCGACTACCAGTCCATAGAGCAGGTTGTTCACTTTGGTCTTTAGCAGGGCATTGTTGATGGATTGGCGGTGCTGCTTGCGAATCCTGAGACATTCCAACGCCGATAGCAAAGTCGATGGTGACCCACGAGTAAAACTATCAGCCAGCGAAGAGAGAAGAGTCTCTGATCCCTGAAGCGGTCGCTTTAGATCCGTAGATGGTCGAACAGAGAACAGATGATTGAGGGATGGCAGCGTCAATGTGGATAAGATTTGCATGTATAACGCTTCGAGTTGAAGTGCAAGTTGGTGTTCACTTTCCATCATCCGGCTAATTGCGACTAGATGCAAGGGCCCATGGGTCACAATCACAAATTTGACGTCTCCAGCGGAGAACGCTCGTAGACGGTCATCATCTTCTTCATAGAATGAGATTATAGTTTGTATCACCCCGACGTAGCTGGATATCAAACCCCCATCGCCGTGACGTGTCCAGATAGGCTTGCCAGCCGTGGAGAGAATCATATAGTGTTTTTGCTTAGCCTTGAAGCGCTGGAGAAGTAGATCTATCACGAATAAGTATCGACTGTGAATCACCGAGTGTTCAAGACAGCATTGCAACCATACCCTCGTTCCCAGCATCTGCATCGATCTCCCCGACCGGCTCAAATTCAGTCAGAAACCCATCATCATCCATATCATCAGCAGGGAACTCGGGGAAATGAAGCAAACTCCCCGCGCCCGAATGAACCCCCGGGGCGGAAGTGACAAAGTCCCTGAACAGAGCCTCGACATCTCCCACATCGCCATTCTGAACTGAGCTCCGAATACTCGCTGTGTCCCCTGCTTCACTGCCCCGCGAGCTCGCCAGGTGGCTGAGGCTCGCTTTCGCTTTCAAGCCCTGGGCAAGGCCGCGGATGGCTAGCGATGAATACGCACTTCCTGTCCCCTCCGATGTCTGAGAGTCAATCTCCGCCCGCGACACGGCCGTTGTGGCCCCCGCTTGTAAGGTTGTCCGACTAGCGGACTCGTTATTCAATAGGCTGAGGGTATTCGGTCGAGGAGGCAAGGGAGGGCGCTCCCCCTCTGAGCTCGGGCTAGGGTCTCGGTCTGCATGTGGTGGGCTGGGCGTCACTGGCGCGGTCGGGTTCTCATCGACAGGTGCATCCCGGTCGCTCTGGGAGTCTGTTTGCGGCGCACTCATCCCCGCGATGGGCGTGCGTTTTTGAAGATTGTCGCTGGGCGCGGAACATTCGTTCAGGTAAACCGCATGGTTGAGTGTTGAAAAGCCCCCGTCTCGCGCTGGTCTGGTGGTCTGGGTCTGGGAGTGGGGGCATTCAGGGACTGACGTCGGGAGCTCTTCAAGGCGGACAAAGCATCTCCACTCATGTGAGCCAAGCACTTCGAATAATATTTAAAGAGGATGAGAATGGGTGGAGTAGAAATTGATAATTTGATTCTATACAGCTACGGTCTTTTTTCTTTCTTTGTCACGTCGGGAGTGCTTATTTAGCGACATAGAGTAATGTATATTGTAATAATGCACATGTGCGCACCAAGATGCCCGAGGGAATACCTAGTAACTCTAAGACCCGCCTGCATAATCAATCAGTCTATATGAACATCTGAAGCTTTGAAACCCGTAGATCAAGCAGAAGTAGACATACCACCGTGCCAGATGTGTAAGGAAGACTCGTGGACATGCCGAGATTGACAAATATGAGCTGGGCACTGCTACAGTTGACAGCTCAAGGTCTACAAGCACGATCAAGAGCATTAGTAAGATTCATTGAAGAGCTGAAAGAGCTAGATGTACTACTTCATAGGTGTGTTATAGTTCGTGCATAAACCAGATCACATAAGGTGGAACCCGAGCCGAGTCGTGGTCACCCTGAGGTCCCCTTCTCCGCACTCCACTATCGCGGGGAATCTCTCTCTCTTCACGATTTTATTTGTTCACCTCTCCTTGCGCCCGTATCGTTTGCGCTGATATTTGCTTTCATCGTTCTCTCATCGCCAGATCCTGGCTGATCGGCAATCTGCGTTCGTCATTACAATGCGCCTCCCACTCCATCACCTCCTATTCCTCCTCTGCCTCCTCCTGTCGCCCGTCACCGCAATCGGTGCCTCATGCTTCAAAGTCGTCTCTGCCCTGGTCGGGCGACCAGGTCACCTGTTCAATAAATTTCAAAGTGAAATCTGCGAGCGCGGTTGCCAACCTACCATCCCACATTGGGACCTCTGGACTCGCAACAACTCGTTCGTCCCTGCAGTGCGCAGCCTGATGACTCGCATGAACGTGCCTCATAAGGAAGATGCTTTGCTCAAAATGGGTGACGATGTGGCGGTCATCATCAAGGAGCGTTGCGCGCCCATGCTACACGGTCGACACATCTGCTCTGACCCGACCACCCTATCCGACTTTGGAAACTGCTTTAAGAAAAACTTTCTCAAGGCTTCGATCAAGCACCTGCCTATACTACTGCCTATGGCATCGAATGAGGCGTGTAAGGAACAACATAAATTCTTGCAAGGCGATGAGTTGTGGGAGGTGACGATTCCGAATAACATGCGAGAATATGCTAGCGTGTGTGATAAATTGGGGCCATTTGAACACGATGAACTGTGAAGCAAATATTTCAATCTTGGATTCCGAATTCCAATGTATATTTAGGGAATAATGAAATGTGTATAACAATCCAAGTCATGTAGACGGGCGGAATAACACATTCCGAATAAATACTCCGCAGACTCCACCTTCCAGATCATTCAACTCTTTGACGCGCGGGGAACCGATCAAGCTCTTCAACCACTCAACGCGGGCTGGATGTAACACTTTGCGCCAAACCCCCACCAGAAAATTGACACACTCGCCCGGTGCTCTCCACAATGAACGCGGTCGTGCAATCCTCCTTGTCGGAGGTCGAATCCAAGCTCAATGCACTTCTAAGCACCCTCACTACCTCCCCCACTGCAGCAGGAGCGCCAGCTGCTGCAGTCGCCTTGCTCGAAGCCGATGATTCCTTATCCTCCGCCATCTTCACTCTCCGTCAGCACCAAGAAAACTATGCCAAGATTCTACAACTCCGCGCGGAGGCAGAAAGGTTAGAGGATCGCGTGAAGGGAATTGTGAGGGACGTGGAGGAATTCGACAAGGAGATCCGAACTGCCTGCGGTGACGAAGAGGACAGTGACAGCGAACTCGATTCCGACGATGAGACTACCAAAAAACCATCCCGCAAGGAAATCGACTACAGACTTCTCCTCGACTTTGCCCGCCGAATCAGCAAATATAACCACGAAGCCGCCGCCGATGCTGCAAACGGAGCTGCCAACCCCGAAAAACGGCAAGCGTCGCGCCCACAGATAATGGACAAAGATGTGACGATGGCGGGCACCAATGGAGAGCCGACCGCAGATGGCGCAGAACCAGTATCGTCGGTAACAAAGAACGCAACGCAGTGGCTGGACGACTCGGCGAATGTCACCCGCGAAGTTTACATGCTGCCATACCCGATGGAGGAACGGATACGAATGGGGCTGATGGCTCAAGTCCAGCTTGCGGCGGGCGATGACCCGGATAAAGAGGTGGAACGATTGATACGTGAAGCAGAGGGTCTGGGAGCTGCAGAACCTCCAGCACCAGCTCCACATGTGGATACCAGGCAAGAGGAGGCAGCTAATGCGGCTGTTCAGGCTGGCTCAGTGGCTACTAGTGCACCACGACCTGCAGCGTCGGGCTTTGCACCAGCACCCAAGCCAAAACCAAGCGCCACTCTTGATCTTGATCTCTACGACCCTGACGACGACGACATGTAAATAATATTCGACTGCTTATTAACACATCTGCTTGTGTCAATTTTGCCTAGTCTTCAACATCTTAGCTGTCAAAGACAGTAAAATGCCAACGCGGGCCGATCTATGTAAACAATCTCAGTCTCACCAAAAGAATTTCTCTTCGTATAGACCATAACACCGCGGCCCACATCAAACATATCTCTTTGGGACTTCTTTTCTGTCACCTCCAAACCACCTCTCCACACTCTTACTACTATCGGCATCAGAAGGTTTACAGGTCTATAAATGAACCACATGGACTTCGAACAATCATACAACAAGTGAAGGGCTCCGGCACGAGTCAACCGGATCAACGCTGCTGGAGGCATCAATATTCTTATGCAAAATGCGACTATCCAAGGCTACTATAACACTAACTATGGAGTCTAGAAATCAAGTCAGTATTCAAAATTGAACCAAGAAACCGTGAACTCCGCTATTCATTTCTATTTCATGGTCAACTTCAATTTACCGCATCATGTAAACAGTCATTTTAAGACCATGGCTATACCCTGGTTTCACGCCCGTATAACACTCTATCTATACAGTTTTCTTGGTTTTTCATTCGGATGGTCTTTATACTAGTCTTCCAAGTTGCATACATGTTCAGCCGGGCAGTGGATACCTCTCATGCATTGGAATTTCTAGTGCCCCACTCGTGAGTGGCTTTACAGACGACCTTGGGGGCCAGGCTACGGATCGAGAAATGATTTGATCCCATATAGATAGATCAGTATATATGATCAAGCCAAGAAGGGAAATCGGTAGATTTATTGATTGTAAGCGACCTGGGCAGTAAGCACTTTGATCAAAACGATGCAGAGACATTTCCATCTTATCTGATCGATAAGGATAAGCGCATGTCATCGGCTTAACGGCAGCGAACTCAAAAGAGAAAATGTGATCGCATATCTCATCGACCATTCGTTTATACTCTGTTCCAGGAGAAATCTGTGATGGCTTCGAATGATTGTCATCTTCCCAAACATTCATTCCCAGTGAACCAAATTGTGTCCACGGAAATCCCACCTGTGGTTGGGGGGGGGGGGAGAGCATGTGGGTCCCCGTCTGACCAGGTTACAATTATCCGCTCCGCCTTCTCCTCAATTCACTTCGCTTCCCAGATCAGTATCTGGCTCTGAAACGTAGCCATGTTGCGCTTCGGATGGCTACTAGTCATCCTGAGTGCCCGGTGCGCTTGGGGTGACTTCCTGCCCATAGATGAGCGATGTGTGACGGCCATCTACTCGGCCTACAATTACATTTCTTTTGCGGGGGAACCGGCCACCGGCATGTGGGATACCCGGTGCCAGAATACCCTCAAGGTGACATCCATCTATGCTGCTTCCGAAATATACTGTCGTGATATAGAGCGGGCTGCGGGTCTGGCGCAGATGGCTAGTGAATGCGAAGAATTCGGACATCGGGAGCTGCTTCCGAGGGAGGCTGTCGCGGAAAATCTGACTGAGCATGCGATTCGCAATATGCGGACTGTGAGCTATCTAGAAATGACTTCGGATGAAGTTGCAAATGCGCCGATCATGATATCTGCATCTTATTTCAACCGGATGTACAACACCATCGATTCCTGGCAGTTTGAGACCTGGTCCCACCATGCATTTGGGTGAGTTTCATGATGGAATTATCTCGGAGCCGATGAAGTATTGCTTATACTTGATTAGTTATATTGGATACGCATATTGGGGTATATTGATCTTACTGGGAATGTTCTACCGTTTATGCCGTTGGGCCATTTATCATCGAAAACCTCGGATGCAACGCGGAGTTGAATCGCAGACATACCCGCTGCTCAATTCATGGCTGGCTATCCCCTGGGTTGGAAGCACTATACATTGGCTGCAGACCCATCTTATCGTGTCAGCTCCACTCGCCTCACGAGGCCGAGTGCTGCTTCTATGTACATTCTCGAACCGAGCAGAGGCCCTTGCCGTCGGTGGATTCTGGATCCTCAGCACCGTCCTTAGCCTGGTCGGGTACCGAACCTTTGAGGGCAATATCTAGTATGAACTGCCAATCTACTGCAACCTTGGGATAGAATTTGCTGACAAGATGTAGCTGGCCCGATGTCACAGGTCAAATCCTCCGGTATTCGGCAGATCGGACCGGTATCATGGCATTTGCCAATTTGCCCCTATTGTGGCTCTTTGGTGGGCGTAGCAACATCTTGATCTGGGCTACAGGTTGGAGCTTTGCAACCTATAACATCTTCCATCGCCATGTAGCCCGTGTGGCCACCTTCCAGGCCCTGGCGCACGCCACTTTATATCTGGTGATCTACTTCAGGGGTGAGTTGACGGATATTCTATATTCAGTGAGCAACAGTATACTAAACAAAAATCATATAGCCAACAAACTGTGGAAAGTCTTCTACAAGACTTATTTACTCTGGGGGATTATGGTGAGATTTTCCAAGATCAATTGAAGCGAAATTGAAGACTAATGTTGATAGGCCGTCCTTGTGATGTTTTTCTTACTATTGACGTCATTGGATCGACTTCGCTTCTCTAGTTATGAACTATTCTTGATAATACACATTGTGCTTTCGGTCCTTACACTTGTCGGATGTTTCTAGTGAGGTCCCTTGCACCAACTGATCTTTGCCACGGCTAACCCCGGTAGTCACACGACCATCTTTGAAGGGCATGAATACTGGCAGTATCTATGGCCTACCGTCGGAATCTGGGCGTTCGACCGGTTCTTACGCGTGGTTCGCTTATGCTACTGCAATATTCACGTCGGCTTCACTGGAAGCAACCTGATCCGCACTTCCTCGAGTCAAATGACCTACGATGAGGAAACAGATGTAGTTAGGTTGGAAGTATCACTTCCCACTCCCCTCATCCACCCGACACCGGGAGACTACTTCTTCCTGTATCAACCTTTCCGTTGGACTGGCTGGGAAAGCCATCCATTCACCGTCGGCGCCTGGTCATCT
The DNA here is from genome assembly GCA_030710325.1 of Penicillium sp. 91 TS-2023. Lineage (NCBI taxonomy): Eukaryota > Fungi > Ascomycota > Eurotiomycetes > Eurotiales > Aspergillaceae > Penicillium > Penicillium sp. 91 TS-2023. The sequence goes on from JARWGP010000006.1 coordinate 284,329, forward strand.
AATCTCGGATCGATGTCATCGCCGTCCAAAATGCTCAGAAAATCGAGCGAATCCTTGAGCGTCTCTCAAATGCCCCTGCTACCCAGTGGATCCCAGAGCCGGGAAGAGATGATGCTCACAGAGGAAACCAGTACAAATGACAATACCTCCCGTTTGACGGCGATTTTCTGGATCCGTCCCTATGATGGTTGGACACGATATCTGCGTCAACAATGCCTCCGCGCAAAATCCCAGCCCGTCAACACAACCATCCTCCTTGAAGGGCCATACGGGCATCACTTCCCACTTTGGAGATATGAGTCCGTCCTGATCATTGTCGGGGGCACAGGGATTGCATCAGCGGTACCATACCTCCAAGATCACCTCTGGCGATCAGGACAAGACTGGGAAGAGGCATCTGAAGAAAAGACTCGCATCCGAGATATTGAACTGATCTGGACCGCAAAGCAGGTGCCCTTCCTCAAAGATGTAGCCAGCAGAGAGCTGAAGCCTCTGCTGCTCCGCGAAGACTTCCAAGCCTCTTTCTATACCACTGGATCGTCCACAATACCCTCGGAGGATGTGACTGACTTCGGGTATGAGATTACCCCCGGTCGGCCCCACTTGCAATCGCTCATTATGAGCCGAGCGTGCGACGCCTCCTCTGCTGGAATATCACTGGCCGTTTTGGCATGCGGTCCCGTCGGAATGGCTGATGAGGCTCGAGCCGCTGCTCACCTCGCTATGCGACAAGGGTACCGGATCAAGTATGTGGAAGAGTCATTTGCATGGTAGACATGCCGCATATTTTATATTAGAGATTATGATTTGTTATGACCACCTTAGAAACGAATCAGCATGATTGCCTTAGACTTGTTAATCCTCTGCCAGTCCACAAGTACATCATCACGCGTGCACGACTTATTAGTCATTCGACCTGGACTACATCAAATCATCAGTCAAGTATCCCTCCGAGGTCTAATTTCTCATCTCGACTCATCATTACGTTGGTACTATTTTGTTTTGTTTTGATTTGCGGATAAAAACACAATACGTGATATAGGGTAAACTACCCAGTACCAGCACTAGCACTAGTACTGTACTGCTACCAGCTCCATTATTGCTTAGCTTGTCCAATTTCCAGGGTAGCGACGCCACAAAACCTGGGCCTCCACTGTTTATCGAAAACATAGACGCTGTTTCTCTTTCCCTCTTATCGTTGTTGACAAACAGTCACAATAACTTTACTATGAATCATCTCCTGCGCCGCTGTGCGCTACCGAGAAAGTTTTCATTATATCGTTCGCCGCTATGCCCCCTTCGTCTCAACAGGGCCGCAATTTCTAGACCTTTCACCACCAAAATGCATTAAATAACCATCCCGAATCAAGCGCCTACTTTCGTCTCAGAATTTACGGCTGAAGAACTGTTGCGAAGAAGTGAGGGCATAGGTTGTACGAGACAGGTTTGTTCAATCCTGTAAATCTCTCGGAATGAAGCAGTTGGTACAAGAACGCGCAATTAGCTTTATTCAGCAATGAAATTGAACTATCTGAGCTCTTCCCGAATGTAAATATAATTGCCCCGCCATTTTGAGTGACCGATGACCCCTCAAGCTCCACGATTGCAGACTGCTAATTAGGATCAGGCAGCAAGTACCACCGGTCTACCACCGCTCTAGAGCTTTCTAATAGAGTCTTAAAATTAAGACAACAGATAGACTGATTCGAAGGACACTCTATTGTCAATTGTTTCGATTCTCCATTATTCTGGTAGATTTTCTGGTAGATTTTGGGCTGTAGCCTAAACTCTGACCTTCATGTTGAATTTTGGACTACGCGGGCCAGACAACTTTGAGAGAGCACGTTAAGTGAAAGCACCACCACTAGCTCGCAGGATAATTTATTCTCATTGTTACGAGGCATACCCATTTCGGTTTCTTGATTTTAATGCGGAAAAATAGAAGAATACTCTGGGGCTGTTTAATGACTCTGCGGTCTCCCAAGTATCCACCTGTTGCAGCCTTGACAGTTGACACTGCTTGTCTAGCCGATGTTTCGTCGGTGACATCTAGTTGTACAATGTCAAGACCCATGTCCTTGAGATGTTTGACTTTAGCGAGATTGCGAGCGTTGGCGAAAACTAAAAGGCCTCTTCTGGGGAAGGATTTGGCAAGAGCGTCACCTATTCCACCCTCACTACAACCTGTGATGAGAACTGTCTTCTGAACCATGTTTGCGATCAATGGTTTAGAGCCCAACTAGAGCTCGACTTTTTCTCTACTTTAAAAAGTAGGACGAAAAATAATTTGGAGCACACGCGAGATATATGCATGCGATTCTTAAAAAGGATCAAGTGCGGGATCCAATGGCGCTTTGTGCTTCCGGAGATTAGCCAAAATAATGTGTTCATTGAAATCTAAATCCATGACACCATTGAAGCCTGCCCCGGGCTGACAAATTTGAGTTACTGTTCTCCGTCCACTAATTATCGGGTCCAGGATCGGGTTGATTACACGACGTTCCCGAGTTTTTCGCCCGCCTCGGCCTGCTATCCGTGGCTTCCAGCCCACCCACAACGCGGTTTGGGTACCCATTCTTTCGGCAAGACCTATATGGCGCAAAGTCCGAGGTTTCATTGGCTTAGGCTCAAATGCTTGGCAAGTAAGGTTTTGATCCTGTTGAACACCATACTACGCACTATGTTCTACCTCCACTCTTCCACTCTTCCCATATGTCTCTTGACTGTGCGATGAACAGTATTCCTAAAGTTGAAGCCGTTCAAAGCAATATTTTGCCACTGCACAGCACACACACTGTCTAGACTTTCACTTCAAATGACTTTCTTGATCTACCGCTATGTTGAATCAATACAGTTGCTGAGGCATACGATGTAGGTTATCGCATTCAGCATATGATGTCAGCCGCCCAAATGTGGCCGCCGTTCGAATAGCAGGCCTCTTCCCCACGCTAACAATTGAGTACGCCTGTCCTTTCGGGCGATAGGTCAACATACAAGCCTGCAACGTGCCCGAGGCCTCGGCGGTGGAAAATCACGGATTCTTTAAGTGGACCTACGACTTACTCTCATACATATTTTCCGTGAGGACACTCTTTGCAGAAGGACCAGTCGGGGGTAGAACCTATCACAGGGCTAGAGATGACAGGTTATTTGGTGCTATGAACCAGATACTACAAAATTGGTAGTGAACAGCACGAAACTGGGACGCAAGAGGCGCATAGTGGCATGTACCATTGGTCTTTAGAGGGAATTGCTAAATGTTCATGCAATTTTCGAAAAATGTAGGGCTTTCTCCACATCATTACGCTGAAACCCAGGTGTACGACCCAAGCAAACTCCCTGCTGATCAATGCTATGAAGCTCAGAATCGTCATTATGAGTTTAGGCGCGGACTTACCTGGTATGAGACGTGCGATGTTGATGTTGGTCTGTGTTGATGAACCTTTTGTTCGCTCTTCAGTAGACAAAAGCAGAAGCACATTCCTATCCCGAAGAAATCCTTCCAGATCTTGCAAGTCAAACCAGTCCCCTTCTAGCTGCTCTTGTGTATCCGACGGAACCAGAGACAAGGGGTCCTCAACGGTGCCCCATCTTTTGGAACGAAGAAAAGGGGTGCCCACGCTTTGGCCTTGTGTCGAGGGCCCGGAATAGTGGGTTCCGGCACTACCTAAGTTGAAAAAAGGGAATTCCTCCCATCCCTCCAGCGGCTTTTGGCTTACTTGAGTAAACAATCTTGCTTTGAAGTAAGATGTCAGGCGGTCGCGATTCATGATACTAAGAATGAGCCCAAACGGCCTTTGAAGTTGATCCAACCCGATAGACTGATCGCATAGAACCAGATATCCCTGGTAGAGGGCTGCGAGGTGTAGCTTCTCAATGAATTCGGATACTCCCACAATCGATATTCCTTGTGAATTGAGGTTATATGGCAAGAGATCACCCCTAGGTTGATATAATCCACTGTGATCTAAGGGCGAGTGGAAGGAGAGGTTGGGAGACGGGCGGTTGATTGGCAATTGATGTGAAGATGGGAATGACTCTGCCGTCTTTTTGGGTTTATTAGGGACCTGTATCTCGTCTTTGGGGCTTGCTTCGGATGCTAAAGAAAGAAATATTTTTATTATGTCACGTAGATTCAGTGTCAGGCTAGATTGGGACTCTAGCACCCCACTTCGGACTAGCTGCTCACTAAATGATAGAATGGTAGAGCTTATGTTATCTAAGGTAAGCTCCAAATGGGTAATGCGGCTCTTTAGATCTTTAATTGTCGTTTGCTGGCGAGAGCGATATGCACGTTATGCGAGGCGAATTTGTCTACCACGGCGCTGTTTCAATAAGCAATCCGGTTCACACATTCTAAGGCTGATGGAAGTGGATTAATATCCAACGAACCTCTTCAGGATTTTTATTGCTATCAACTGGTTCTTGTGGGGCTCCGGATTTCTTAGCTAACGGCGCAGCATTCTTCGGTTAACGACGCTGGCGTTTCTGCGGCCCCGATATCGTCGTTTGGGAGGGGCCTGTTTAGTTTATATTTGTCCGTTTTGGGGTAGGTCTGGGCTCGGGGGATACGTCGCCAGTAATAGGTAATTTGCCCATTACTTTGGGCTGCTCGAGAGTTGTATGATTCTGGCAGGGGATAGGAGCGGGCCGAGAGCAATGAGGTGATATTAGATGTCGCGAACTCTTGTAATAGGAGCCGGCTTTGGATGGACAAGAATGTGCTTTGATGGAAATCTGCCCAAGCTAAGAGAGGCAGGTCGTCAGATACCCGCAGTGGTAATTGCTGGTCCATAACTTAGCTCATATGTTCATGACAACGTGCAAAGTGAAGCAAAATGTCAATCAGTCAGGAGAAGATACAGACTATACTCCGTATTGGAATTTGACCAGCCGTCGCCCGGTCCACCAAGTTGTTATGTTTTAGCAGAAGAACCAGTTCAAGAATAGTGAGGGGAGGGGTGATCGCATCATTATTAGTCAAGAATATGGATGGACAGTCCCACTCATGTAATAAAATTTAAATTCGTCTCGGTATGATCACTCATCATTCCACAAAGGACGGAAATCAGGTTTCCAAGGTTCGAGAACATGATTTCTGTTGAGTCTTGAGAAAGCGGAGGTCTTCGGAAAGGAGCAAATCTGGGGACCAGGAAGGCGAGAAGACAATTATGCGGGATGGCTGCTATTGACTAGACACCTGGAAGAAAAGAAGCCGAAAGAGCGGATAGCCTCCGCTAGCTAGTTAAATATCGACTCTCCAAGTAGTGATCTTACCTTGCGCAAGACTCTGCGGGTGCCAGAAAGTCCGCTCAAATATCTCGTCCTAGATTTAAACTTGCCGTGAAGCGATTCAAAGACTGAATCAGTGGCAATGTCGATAGTTTTCCTCATAATCTTGCCCCCTAAACTGGAGCTGCTGGCCACATTGGCAAGTCAGCTACCAATGAGCAGGACAGCATTGTCCTGGTAGGCAGCGTTGCCGCAGAACTTGGTACACTATATTCCAACTAAATACAGGAAGCCATTAGTTAAAGCCAGTTGCTAGCATGTTCCCGGAGGTCAGAAATTGGCGTTGGCAAATACAGCGTGTGCACTGAAGCTCAAGATATTAGATCAGGAACCATATAAGCCTGGCTGCTAGTATGCGGCCAGGAGTAACAATAACGCCATATTTGCAAATTCAACACTGCAGCTTAATCCACCAATAGCTTCGTCTGCTAAGAGTTGCGACCGGATGATGATACGTTAGTACCTGGAAGTACAAATCTAAGTTGTAGGCCTTTCGAATGAATCGTCAATTGCAGTGTTTTCAACTTTGATCCTACGATTTCAACATCGTCGGAGTAAATTTTGGGACAAAAAGACCATTTCGATCTATGACGAAGATAAGGGATACTGTAAGATGATAGATCAATTAGAATACCATTTGAGATTTTGTTCAAAATCGCTGACGATACCATTATTATTACGCTAGAAGCCAGCCCGTAAACCTACTCAGATATTGCTTGTGATACCTGGCTGAATCTTCTCCAGAATCCCCATCAACTCATTATGCACACGTTGTTGAGCCATTGCTCCCTCATTGCTTCGAACAAATTTACTTGGCTCCTTCACCTTACATTCGCTCATGTACTGACCGTGACTGTCGGCTCCAGCAGCTGCACTATGAACGAGGGTACGGCCACCGACTTCTGTTGATCTCGCAATCAATCCCTTGGCGACCGTGAGCACAAAGCCAGTCAGTCCCTAGAAGTCGGCAGTAAATTCAGCAAGTGAGTCAAAATATCAGTTAGGGAAAGGGCAGAGTATCGAACTATACCTTAATATCCTTGTCAAGCTCCGAATGGCACAAGCCGGGGTTGACACAATTTAAAATCACTGGCTGTTTGGCGTGCACACCCTTGTCCATTGCTGCAGATATGGAACGAACGAGTAGAATTTCAAGGAGTTTCGAGGTATAATATCGATCTGCAAGATACGACTTCTTGTTGTTTTTGAAGGCTTCGAAGATCGAGGATTCTTGCCTTTCTAGAAATTTTGCCTTTCAAATTATCAGTGTGGACTCTGACTCAAGGACTCGGGGATACACACGTTTTCATGTACAACCGAGGTCGTTATCACTAGCCTTGACGCTAACCCTTTTTCCGCCCATGACTTTCTCAGGATTGGAAAAAGGTTAAGAGCAAGCAGAAATGTTCCGATAACATTGACCGTAATGGACATCTCAGTCCCTTCACATTCCTCGTACGTGTTCCGCAAAACACCCGCATTTGCGACAACGACATCCAACCTATCTAATGAATCGCACTTTTTCGCGAAGGCTTTAATGGATTCATAATTGGACATGTCGACTTGCCACACCTCGACGACATTTTTGCGGTTTGTGGAGGCTTCTATTGAAGCTTTGGCGTCTTCACCTTTCTTGACAGATCTCACCGCAAGGATTACTCGCACCGCGTCAAGTCTTACGAAATGTCGTGCGGCTTCAAGCCCTAGACCAGTATTTGAACCTGTGACAATGATGGTCTGACCAGCGAACGATGTCTTGGGAAGAGGAATGGATTGCAGCTGTGCTGCGAGTGAAGACATGCTTGCTGTGTGTAACCGGAGATATTGAAAATGGTTGTAAACCATGAAAACCTGGAGGAGTGAGAAAGGCTGTCGAGTATTGGATGGACGAATTTTGGAAAGACTATAACTTACCACTATTGGGAATTGGTTCAAGTTAATACGCGGAATAGGTGTTCGAGACGACGAAGTTCTCAACAGTACTGCCTGTATTCCACATGTGGGCCGTACATACTATATATACAGTACGTTGCGTCAGTTGATTAGATATTCCCTTTATCGTCGGATGAATTCTGTCCCGAGTTTCTCTTGTAATGCGGAACCAATGGTTAAGGTTAGTTATCAGGCGGGATCAGTAATCAATTGATTCGGCAAAACTAGTCGGTGGGAAGAGTAGTGACCGGGAAGATCCCATAATCTTGTCCGCCAACCGATAAGCTTGTAGCATGAGTTCCGAAATTCCAAGACGGATGTGGAAAGTATCCACTCAGTAGCAACGGCGCACGTGCGCCACCGCAAATAAAACGACTTGCCTCATCAATCGTGGCTTGGATTTAGATTTATAAGCAAAGTGTCTGCGAAACAAGGCCTTACTACTACCGATCACTCAACGATTCCGAGCGCTCCAATAGACCATCTCACCGGCAAAGCTCTGCTTTGTAAACAGAGGATACCTAAATCAGACTGATATAGGGGTATGTATATATGTATATATACTTTGACCATAGCATGAGTGTTATCTCAAACACGCCCATATATTCCACGTTTTCTCATCGGAATTTCTGTAACCTCAACTGCCAAAATGTCACTCAAGAATATTGCTATTGTTGGGGTACGTCAGAAAGTCCTGCTCAACTTGTCAAGCATTGAAATGATTTACCCTACTTTGGCTGGATCTGACTAACATAATGTCAAGGCAAGCGGAAATCTTGGCGCATTGGTTCTTCCCCAACTTCTTGAGTCCGATCTCAATGTGACGGTTGTGATACGGGAATCTTCATCCGCTACCTTTCCCGGGGTTATCAAAGTTGTTAAGAGTGATTTCAAAGTTGCTTCGCTCACAGATGCATTCAAAGAGCAGGATGCCGTAATCAGCATGTTACCTATCATGGCGCTTAGTGATCAGGGTGTAATTATCGAGGCTGCTATTGCAGCAGGAGTGAAGAGGTTTATTCCCAGCGAGTATGGGTCCGATTCAACAGTAAGTACAAGTCTGATATTTTGCTTTCTACATACCCTTGCCAACTAGCTGTATAGAACCAGGCCGTGATTGCCGCAGTGCCTTTTTTTGAAAGCAAGAGAAAGTATTTGGAACTTCTCTCCTCTAAAGAGGACATCATCAGCTGGACTGCACTTATAACTGGGCCGTTCTTCGATTGGGTAAGGCCAGTATCTCTCCTCAGCCCTACGTAGGATGTGTTGTACTGAAGTTATTTTACTAGACTTTATTTCAAGGCCTTACTGGCTTTGACTTTACCACAAAGTCTGTTACGCTTGTTGACGGTGGGAAGACTCGGTTCACAACCTCCAATGTCGCACAGATTGGCCGCGCCCTCATTGCTGTCCTTAAGCATGCTACTAAAACTGCCAATCAGCTAGTATTTGTGGAATCCTTTACTACCACACAACTTGAGGTTCTTGCCGCTGTTGAGACCGCTACTGGTGAGAAGTGGAAGGTGATAAACGTGAAATCAGCAGATATCAGGGCTGAAGGCTTCAGAAAAGTGGGAGAAGGCAATGTCCTGGAGGGCGGAGCCATCCTCATTCAAGCAGCTGTCCTTGGAAACGAGGCATTAGAAGACCACACCCACTTGGACGGTGGGATTTGGAATGATCGTCTAGGCCTTAAAGGGGAGGTGTTAGAGGAGGAAGTGAAGAGGATTGTCCAAACTGCAACTACCAAACAGTAGAATCATTTGCGTGCAGATATCATCAATCTCATCGCAGTCTTCAAACCTCCACCAATAATTAATGTCTTTCGTGTAATCCGTAGAACAACTAAGCTACTGTCTAGCATCACTGCAATGTACAACGAGATAATGAGATATAGGAAACGGGGTTGTGTTTGAGTAGCTGTCAATAGACAGTTCTCCCTTATCCAGTGTTACAGCTCAGGCACGAAAATATCAAATCAACATGGTAGCATTCGACCAAGGAATCTAGTCTAGAGAAGGGAAGAAGGGAAGAAGGAAAAAGATGGTGAGGGATGGCCGAATACTGCCTTTATAGCCAGCAATGGCCTTAGGCATCCGATGCCGGACATATTTAGGTAATCTACATAACGAGAAGAGACTATTCGAGCATCAGCTGAAGGTCAAGGTTCCGGAGGAGACCTTCCGCAAGATACAGCCTTCATCAGACTAGATCAGCACAGGATTCGACGAGGCGGACCGTGCATTCCAGTAATTAGCGTTCGGATCAGCAAGCGCCACCAAGGAGAGAGCAAGGAGGGTTCAGGTTTCATATTCATCACGTTATATCGACTTATTATCTGTATCTTAAAACGGACAATGGCTTTACCCAAATCTACCTTATTTTTGTTTTACTTTACTTCAAGACTCAGTTGAGATCTCGTTCTATTAAGAATAAGAACAAAGATCCAGTGAAAACGACACACTAACCGCAATATAAGCGCCATAAGACTAGAATAGCCATTGTGTATGTATTAAAATGCTTTCCAGTCATATATAGATAGTATCTTGCTTCCTTTTGGAGTGCTTCCTCTGACCAGACTATCAAGATATGACATGAATCCGAAATTGTTTTCTATATTCTCGGTGGTTTTGTTTCAAGAAAACATACCAAAGGATGATGTATCAGCGCGTTGTTTTCTTGGTTCCTGTAATATTTTAATCCTTCCCTTTTTATCAAGCCGTATGAAATTTATTTACAACATTATAAAGTGCAGAGGAAAATGAGAAGGAGACAATTATACTAAGATGCTACCTACTCCCAGGGACGCTTGGATTGGATTGTAATTAGACCATACACATCTCATCTTGTTCTATATCACACAACCCGAAACACCCATATCTATTCTGCGAGCCTGAAGAGAGATGAATTGAAGTGGTGAATTTCTTAGGTGCTGACACCACCCTTAGAAGTAAGGTAGGCAGCATAAGAAGCATCCGAATCGTAACTAGCAGAGACATTGACACCCAAGGTAACCCAGCCGAAAACACCATCCTCGATAGAATCTCCAAGCAGGGCATACTCGAAGAAAGGATCAGAGGCTGAGTCTTCAGTCTCATCTTGGACAACATGGTCGTCAATATTCTTAGTAATAGCGACAGTGCTGGTGTTGTATGGGTAGGTAGCCTCAACCTGGCTGATCAGATCCTGGTCAAAGAACAGCTGGCCAACGTGCGAGATGTGACCACCAGTAAGAGTGTTGTTAGGAAGAACGTGGGCATTGGTATGTCCGATGACATGGACGTGAGTAGCACGACCGGAATAATGACCCGGGAAAACAGTCTTGAACTGGGCCACACCATCCGAATCGGTCTTTTGGATACCACGGAGGAAGGTTTTGTTGAGATTGGAGGCGTCATTGCCATTGCCATTCATAGAGCTTTGGACACCGGAGTAGACACCAGTCGAGTTGCAGTTCCAAACATCCCAGTACAGAGCCTCAATGGGCTCGCACGTGTTGATATCGATGAACTGGCCGTCCATGATCAGGGGGACACCCGCCTGACCGTCGGAGACATCCTTACGGATGAGCTCACCCTTGACCCAGAAAGGGCCAACCTCTCCCTCGGGGGCGAGGATACAGACAGGGTTCTGCGAGAAGAGCTCTGACTCAGAGGTGGAAGTGGTCACATCGAGAGAAGATTTGTGGTTGGTACCAACGGTCTTGTTGGTGTCGCGCGTCTGCAAAATATGTTTCTTGTTGGCCTCGAAGATGGCGGCACGACGAGCACGAGCACGGTCATTGATCCCACGCTTCTCCAGATGCTCCGCGCACAGGTCTAGGGAGCGACGAGCACCATTCAGAAAGTCTCGCTTGGCCATAGATGAATACGAGTTGGGCTCATGGACTCCAGGGTGAGCCACGGCCAGGGTACCCAAGGCAAGAACGGTGAACTTGGTAAAGTGCATGGTGAAAGATGAGAAGGCCGAACGGTCTTGGGATATTTTCGAATTCTGGATTGAGCTGCTGGAAAATAAAATCCATCGTGAGGCATTGGCTCATATTTATAACCCTGTAACCATCATTTCGTTGGAGAGTGCCCTGAAATGGCTCATCGACGTGTATCAGAAAGAATGATTGACACGTCAGCACCAGCGTCACCCATATAGTAATTTGAAGACGTTGGGCCCATTCATGAATTAGCAGTAAGTACCAAGAGCTCTCATACTAGAAGGAGAAGGATCTATCAACGCAAATGACGACGCAAGATCTGCACTGGTGTCTGGGGGGCGAATCACGCTGTTGCCATTGGACACAAGACGCATAAGCAGAAGACTGATTGCGTCTAGATTGCGTCTAGATGTGTACCTGCTTTTCAATTCCCGTTGATCTGCAGCTAAGATCTCCGTAAGGGGGTGAAGACCTCTGAACCAAGTTAATGACCCAAAACTGTTGCCAAGACGTTGTGTAAGTGGCAGCCTTAATAGACAAGAAGCGAATGGTACTTTATGATAGTTACGAATTCGACTAAACTATTAGTTGATTGAATTCAATAAGGAAATTTTGAAGACAAGCCTTATTTCCGGTCCATGCCCTTCTCAACCAGGTGAATATCGAGTTAATGATGCCGCCTGTATAGTTTATGCGTATACGTTGTGTACCATTTGCCAAGATTTTGCGGAGTAGGGTTATAATTACGCGGCCTTCGGGGACATTCCACTTGCAGAATCAGGTGTGCCAGCAATAGTGTGTGGAGATGGTTAGTAAAACGTGAAGTCCCTGTCGCTGGGGAAGTCCAGTGTAGATGCAGATCTTCTCCAAACCTCGGAGGACCACCCCCGCTGACTCAGCCGTGATTCTTGGCGTGATGCTTGGCCACCGGGATTCGCGAAACTGAATCAAATACCGGATAGATGTGGAGAACTTGATCACTGCCTCTCCCGAAGCCGAAGCGGGGCGTCGCACTACCCTGGAGGTTACTATTAATATTACCCAGCATCTACACGTCCTCCATGGACGCTTCTTCAGTTGCACGTGGTTCGAAAATCAGAACCGCTTGTGATCTATGTCGCCTTCGAAAGGTATTGGTGATCGGTCAACTGTCCCTCACCGACAAAAAGGTACTGACGGCTTTCTGTTTGTCAATTACTTAGATTCGCTGCGATCGGGCTCAGCCCGCCTGTGAAACTTGTCATCTTGCAGGACTCCCTTGTGTATTCACTCCACCCACCCAAGAGCGGAAAGGCCTTCGACAGTAAGTATCTCTCGCACTAGTAATTTTATCATGTTTTATTTTTTCACATTTTCTCTCTCTTCGGCTTTCAATTGAACTTCACTAAATGCCACAGAGAACTTGCCGATACCCAGGCACGTGTGCGAGAGCTCGAAGACGCTTTAAATCTTGCAATTCAAAGTTCTACACACAAAGAACCTTCTAGGGTGACAACACCCATTTCTTCCGGCAGAGGTGTTGACCCTAGATCTGCAATCCAACTATCCTTTGCAAGCTCCAGCTTTATTCCCGATACACGCTCCCTGGAGGCTGCTATAACAACGTTCAAATGGCACATTGCAAACTGTGGACTTGGAAGTCCTCTTTCGGGTGCAAGAGCAGCTTTTTCCTCGGCTGTCTATCAACAGACTGGCCACACGTTTGACTTGGACGAACTTTTGCTTGAAGCGGCAAACTCGTTTGAGGCACAAGGTTTCAGATCTAACAGAAAACAAACCACTTCCCAATGGCCATCATCAGACCTCGTCCAAAGCTGCATAGATCATTATGCCAAAAGTGGATTATACTCTATGTTTCCGTTTGCAGATGTTGACGCGCTTCAAGTTCTGCTCAATGCCAAAGTGTTGAGCCATCCACAAACCACTCGTGCTGCTAATCTTGCCTGCTTAGCTGCCTTCACTGCGAATATCGCTCAGATGCATCGCCATGACCCGATCCTAGCCCATGCTGATCCGGACGCTTATGCGCAAGCAGCACTCGGTCTTATCCCTGCGATTCTGATGGAGACCCCCGACTTGAGGACTCTAGAGGCCGTCATCATGTTAGTAAGTGCGGTCAATTCCCCAGTTGTATCACTTGCCTCTAATCATTCCCTAGGCCATATACATTGCCCCCATTGGTCAGACGCAGTCAATAGATCTATTGTTGGGCATCGCTGTACAAGCAAACTACAGTTTAGGCGGGCACCGAATACAAGCCACCCCGAAAACTCTCGGTCGATCCCAGGAGAACCAACACCTGCGTGCGTTATTCTGGCTTTGCTACGGTATGGATAGCGAACTATGCATCCGAAAAGGCCAGCCCCAATTGATAAACGAAGCCCATTGTGATATGGACTTACCTGTCAACTACGCTTTGAAGTCGAAGGAACATCACTTTTATTGGAAGCCCCTTTCGTCGAAGGAGCTTCTGTATCCATCGGATCTTCGATTGAACCTGATCAAAACAAGGATACAGACAATGCTTTATTCTAAGAGTGCTCCTCACTCTGAAGCAAGAAGACTCCAACTTATTCGAGAATTGGATGACGAATTGAGCAGATTGAGATCGGAATTCCCTGTGGAATGCCGTCCCGACCTATTTGCCACCGAAGGTGCTCCGAATTATTTGTTCCACGACCTCAGCATGCGCGGTGTTAGCATCCACCTGGAGTATTACTATTGCCTAGGCAAAATTCATGGATCTAACAACTCTTACAATATCCCCACATCAAGTTCCGGGCCACCTCTGCTATCCAGCACAGAGATAACCTATGAGGCGGCACGGTGCACCTTGATCTACTTTGGTCGAGTGCGACATTACGTTAATTTTCATACATTCTGGTAAGTTGCAAACCCTTGTCTTTCAAATTGCATTCGCTCAAAATCAGCATTTGGCCGATAGGATACACGCCCACTTCTTGCTCACCGCTGTTGTCACGCTTTTTCGGTTCCTTATTATGGCCCCCTCTGCCCCAACCTTCGCTCGAGACCTTCGAATCATCGACGATACGGCCCAAATCTTTGCCGAGTTTACAATATCTGACGATCCTGAGAGGAATTGCTTCCCACCATTTTATCTGACCCATACCTTTATCAAAAGGTTGTCATTTTTAGCTCATGAATCACAAGCCAGGTCCATGAGTGAATGAGTGAATTTGGGGAAATATACAACAAAAGAAATATAGAGTCATGAAAACAGAACACGGTAGAATGGCACGGCATCCCTGTATGACAAGACAACTACCTGCTCCAGGGGTATACTAAGCAAGACCTATCAGCAGCTATAATCCTCTACCGACGCTGTAAAAACGAAACCAGTATGGCCTCAAATCTCTCGGTAATCCACTATCCGCACAGACGCAAGACATTGAAGGTGTCATGCATCCAATCCTTCCTGTGAACCAGATGGCATACGGCAGGTGATAAGGCGAGAAAATATGCAATGATGTTCTCAATCAGCTTCCAGTTGCGAGACAAATTGGTGAAATTTCGATTTCGATTATCTCAACAGCTAAGCTCATGGAGGACATTGCTCTCGTCTTCCTTGGAACGAAATATGTAATGTCGCGACCCGTGGACTGAGCAATTGACTAGGTTTCAAAGTAGTTGGCAAAGGATCACCCTCATTTGAAGACATATTTCTTTGCGAAAGAATGTATGTAATGGTAGATACGGTTTGTGAACAAGCGCTAGGTCGTTGACAAGCAGAAAAGAGGTTGGGCAGTATGTCAACTCGGGTAAGCTATACTTCACAACTCCTTGCTTCGACGTTCGGCTTATTTGAATATCAGTACTAGACTTTCTTTGTTCATGCATCGAGTTACTCTTGTCCTACTCCGCATTCCCTCTTCACTTGGCAGACCCGACTCCAATCCCATGGCATCAAGTATCGCCGACATTATCAGTCAAGTGTGCTTGATTCTGCCGAACGGATAAAACAAAATTATTTGAATAACTTGTTGCACAACATGATGTTTGAATTCTCTTGCACGTGGAGCTGATTAGAATTAGGTTTTTCCTACTGAGAATATCTTTTGGAAGGTTCATTACGAAGGTCTGACATGAATAGGATATAAAAAGTTTTGTGTATCTGCAACTATCAAAAGTTGAAATCATCGATGTCTATCAGTGCGACTGTGCTTTTCGCCTAAATCACTCTCGAATCATATCTCGTGCCACGAAATTAAAAGAATACAATTCGCTCGCAAATGTGAATGTACCGTGAACAACCCAGTCGAGACTATTAATCAATGTATTTGGGAAGTGTGTTCATGATGCCATCCCGGGCAATAAGCTCCATAGCGGTCGTCATCTCGTCAATGAATCGCTTGTCATTACGAAGATCGTCACCGAAGAGGTTCTTAATGCTCAACAGCTCGGCCGGGTGGGTGCCACCGGCACGGGCCTTAGCCTGGAGCTCTTCGCGCATAGGATCCTCGATCTCGAAGGACTTGCCACTGTCGTCAACTCCGTTGAGGTAACGGAACCATGCAGCCGCAACGAAGCACAGGCGACGGAATGGGCCGTTATCCCAGATGGCTTCAGCGATCGAGGGCATGATGAACTGGGGGATCTTGCCGGAGGCATTGAGGCAGACGCGAGGCAGCTGGTCCATGATGGTTGGGTTGGAGAAGCGCTCCATAAGCGTATTGCAATATTCATCAATGTTAACGCCGGGGATATCAGGCAAGTGCGGCTTGACCTCGTCCTGCATCATTTGCCACACGAAGCGACGGAAAATCGGATTCTCCATAACTTCGTGAACATATCTGAAGCCGGCAAGCTGACCTGGGTAACCGATCGCCGAGTGGCTACCGTTTAGCAGGCGCAACTTATGTTTCTCGAACTCCTCGACCTTGTGAACGTTGGTAACTAGCTGGACACCAACCTTCTCGAACGGCGGGCGACCATCGCAGAAATGATCCTCGATCACCCACTGTGTGAAGGGCTCAGTGACGACGGGCCATCCATCTTGGATACCGAAGTTATCGGCGAGGGCCGTCTTATCAGCAGGTGATGTCTGGGGTGTAATACGGTCGACCATGGCATTCGGGAAGTGGCCTTGCTCGTTAATCCAGTCCGCGAGCGAGGGGTCGCGTAGGCGTGCAAATGATGTAAGCATGTTGCGTGTGATGGCACCGTTCTTCTGCATATTATCGCACGACATGACGGTGAAGGGCTTCAAACCAGCCTCACGGCGACGGGCCATAGCGGCGTATAGGAAGCCAAAGGTTGTACGAGGAGCTTTCTCATTTGCCGGATCAAGATCGAACAGAATATCGGGATGCTCGCGTTGGAGCTCGTGGGTGTTCTCATTGTAGTAGTACCCGCTCTCGGTGATGGTGAGGGAAACAATGTGGGTATCCGGGTGTGCCATCTTCGCGATAACGGCCTCGCGGTTGTCGGGGGCGAAGAGGTATGAGTTGATGCTTCCAATAACATGCGCAAAGCTGCCCTTGGCGGATCGTTCGATGAGGGTGTAAAGGTGATCCTGCTCACCCAAAACATCTCTCATACCGGCGTCGAAGGGCTGCAGGCCAACACCACAAATTGCCCAGTCAGTCACACCCTGCTGCATCAGCAGGTCGACATAGTAAGCCAAGTGTGCGCGATGGAAACCGCCCACACCGACGTGGACAATGCCCTCCTTCACAGCGCCACCTCGGGAGTAGGTAGGAACCTTGACTTTAGCTTCACCTGCCGCCGAAATCTGCGGCAGGTTCTGGCTGTTGAGTTTCAAAGGAGGCATGATTGAATGAATTGAATGACAAGAAGCGAATGTAGAGAAGAAGTTGGGAATGAAAGAAAATAAAAAGGAGATCGGCCTTCGCAGACGAAATGAGATCTAGGTCACCGCCACCACAGAACCGGAAAGTGTTCAGCGAGTGATCTTACATCATAAAGTGGGGAACTATCCGGGGCGTTGTGGAGTAATCGGGATGAATTAGACCTCTCACATTGTTCGCAGAACCAAGTCCCGGTCAACATGTTTGTAAACAGGGCAACTGGCGATCGATCCGGTGGATCATGGAACGTGCGCGACGTCTGCGGCAACTTAATTGCTTCGCGACCGTTTGCCTCTGAATCACATGATACTAACCAAAAAAACTCACAGAGCACCTGACCCATGGATACAAATAGATCACGGATTTGGTACCTGGTACCTACGCTAGTTGTTTGCCAAGTCCTTCAATTTCAATAGACACCAGCTCCTACAGCAATCACAGGGTTTCTACATATTCCTCTTGAAAGGTCGGGTTGTCCCACCAGCCCCGCATGTTCTCCAAAGCAAAGAGATAATGCTCCTTCCTAGAAGTGGTATAATCCTCATTTCGCCCCTGAATCCAACCCGTTGTACCCCGAGACATCCCCATCAAAGTACCGATCCTCCTCGCTGAGCTAAAGTCGATCAGGACTAGCATTCCGGCCCCCTCAGAGTCGTCCACAAGAGTCGGTTTCAGGTCACTATGCGCTCAACCGAGTGAATGCATGTGGTGGAAGGCGGAATCCAGGACGTTCTTGAATTTTGTGTTGCCTAGATTTCCTATTTTCTGCTTTAGATAGTTCTCTAAGGGATGGGAATGGCGGTCAAGCACAAGTCCGGTCAGGTGGCCTCGCCGGAAGCGGCAACCATAGTACCGGATGAAATTACAATGCGGATGTTCAGACAGAAATTCCATTGTATGAGCCTCTTCCAGCCATGATCCGGCGAGTAGAAGTGACACATTGTTCCGTTTAAGCACATCATACTGACCAAGCTGAAGTCGCTTGATGAAGGCCTGGGCTTTGCGGTGGAACTTCAGGGGCGCCTGAGTCAGCTGTTTGGAGTCGGGTAATGGTAACCCCGGCAAGATCTCGCGGCCAGGGATTTTCGTGAATGATCCAGCTACTTGCTGGAAGGAAGTCTCGGCTTTGTGAATAGGTAGTTCGCGGTAGTAGATGACATGACAGGGTCCGAGTTGATGACAGCCGACATTGTGTACTTGAATTCATCATTCTTCAAGCCAGATTCCTCCGAGACATGGGCAAAGTCAGCCCAGCTCGTAATTTGTGGTGTCATGATAAAATAATATGAGATTTGAGATTTGAATGAGACAAACAACGAGTAAGAGAGTTTGATGTACACGAGCCAAGGTTGGGTCTGATTGGTTGCATCTTATCGGTTTGAAAATATTTGGTGCCTTATATCACAGGCATCACAATATCCGCGGAACCGGAGCCAACCTTTCCTCTTTGGGAATTTTCTTTTTCCCGCAGTGGCGTCGAAGAGGCGTGTCCGCCGCCGAAAGATCCCCGATTTATTTTGCAGTTTCAAGAGAGAAAGTCTCCAGTCTATCATCGTTAGCCATGATTAGTGCTACAGAGGATGAGCCTCTCCACGGTAAGTCAAACAATCCACAATTGAGCCACTAAATAGTGGAACTGATAAGAATGTTCCCCTTGCATAGTGCTCGACTTACCCCAGGTCTACGAGAAACCCTCTGGCACCGATCTCATCAAGTCCTTGGCTCTGTTAATCCTGCAGCCCAAAGCGTTCGGAACCAGCCCTGAGGCAGTCAAGGGCCCTGCTGTGCACCCGGCGGGGGTGAATCGTTATCTCACGCAGATCATCTCGAGCCCGCTTTCATGGCTTGACACCGATGAATTGCGAGAGGCAGTGTGGGATGCTGCGGCGGCTCGCCTGAGCGAGCGCTCTGGCCGTGCCGGTAAGTGCTATATGGGTGGTTGTCAAATGGTGTCTGCGAGGCTAACCAGTCCCCTTTCCGATTAGCCATGCCGGCCATGTCGCGAGTTTTCTCAGTCCCTAGATCCTCCGGCGACGATTACGCGATTACCTTGCACGAGCCATCCCTCACAGCGGACAATCTCGGCATGAAGACCTGGGTATCTTCGTACCTCCTCTCCCGCCGACTCCATAATATCCTCGAAAGTCCCCCAGACCTCGTACCGTCGGGGCCTACCAACACACCTTCGCAGGATCACTCACAGAAACCGATTCGGGCCCTTGAACTTGGTTCTGGCACAGGATTGGTCGGCCTCTCCTTCGCAGCTCTTCAAGGCAAATCCGCAACGGTGCACTTGACCGATCTACCCGAAATTGTACCCAACATTGCACACAACAGTGCTCTGAACATCGAGCTTCTCAACACGACCGGGGCGAAGGTTACTACTGGTGTATTGGACTGGTCTGTCGTTCCAGCGCCGCAACCCACGGCGGAAGAGCGATACGACGTGATCCTTGTCGCGGACCCACTGTACTCGCCGAGTCACCCCGAATGGCTTGTTCAGACCATTGGATCATGGCTCGGACGGGGACTTGGTGCACGCGTTTTAGCAGAGATGCCACTGCGCACTCCGTATCTACCCCAGGTGCGAGAGTTCCGCCAGCGGATGGCGGACCTTGGACTGGCAGTGATTGAGGAAGGTGAAGAGTTCGGATATGATGACTGGGAGGGCGCTGATGGTGATGTGCTGGCAGTCAAGTGCTGGTGGTCGATCTGGGGATGGAGCGAGAAGGTATGACGCGACGTCCAGATCAGGCCAAGCCGTACTGGTGCAACATAACGAATAGACGATACACGATAGACCTTCTAGAGGTTAGACTAGATGATGAATACACGCAGTCAAGATTGATGGTGTTGATGTTGAAATAAACGTTGAAAAACGAGGTCGATGTCAAGTATTACCGAAGTGGACAAAAAATTGGCCGCACACGGTCACACCGGTGGGGATAATGACGTCGATATCAGGAACCGTCGATGTTTAGCCCCACACCACACTAGTAATCTTTCCTCGTACTCTCGCCGTATCAATACTGGTTTTCGAGCATCCGGGTAAATATGTTTTTCGATTGACAAGGATTAAGTTGGGGGCCAAATGATTCCACAGGTAAAGAACCAGGGGTATGTCGCCCGTAGTCTTCATCGCTGTCTTTTTACACGTTCTCTTGGACCATTTAGAAATAACCTACACTAATCATCGTGATGGGTATTCAATTTTCACAAGTATTTCCGGCTCGTCCTACTTTCACACTTGACGACCTTCCTAATCAATCAGGAAAGGTTGTCCTCATTACCGGGGCTGCCTCAGGGATCGGGTTTG
Source organism: Penicillium sp. 91 TS-2023 (assembly GCA_030710325.1). Lineage (NCBI taxonomy): Eukaryota > Fungi > Ascomycota > Eurotiomycetes > Eurotiales > Aspergillaceae > Penicillium > Penicillium sp. 91 TS-2023. Next base: position 304,628 of record JARWGP010000006.1, read on the forward strand.
AGCTAGCTAAGATTCTCTATGGCAAAGGCGCCAAAGTCTACATCGCAGGCCGATCTGAAGAAAAGGCCCAATCTGCAATTGAATCTATACAGCGTGCAGCTCCCCACGCCGAGAAGGGCGAACTAGTCTTTCTGCCCCTATATCTGGACGACCTCACAACGATCAAAAAGACTGCGGACACCTTCCACGCAAAGGAATCCAAACTAGACCTCCTTTTCAATAATGCAGGTGTCTCTCAACCCCCCGTCGGCAGCGTTTCCAAACAGGGAGTCGAGCTTCAACTCGCAACCAACTGTCTAGGGCCATTCCTCCTTACCCGTCTATTACTGCCTTCTCTCAAAGCCGCAGTCGCGACCGCAAGCCCTGGGTCTGTTCGCATCATCTGGACCAGCAGCCAGGTTATTGAATTCTCCGCCCCACCAGAAGGCATAATCATGGAGAATCTGGCCAATCCCCCTCAAGATCCCGTCGCCAACTACACTGCCTCTAAGATTGGGAATTGGTTCCTCGCGGTGGAGACGGCACGCCGGGATGGTGAGAGTGGTATCGTCAGTGTGGCACAGAACCCCGGAGCAGCAAGCACCCAACTTCTCCGAAACGCGCGCATGATGAAGCTTCTTTCCTGGCCTTTATTGCATAGTCCTGCCTTGGCTGCTCATACCCTTCTATACGCGGGGTTCTCGTCAGATCTGGGCTTGGAGAATCATGATGCTTCATATGTTATCCCATGGGGCCGACTTCACCCTGGGCTGGCAGAGAACTTACAGCGTGCTTCGAAATCAACAGAGGATGGTGGGACGGGTCGTGCAACCGAATTTTGGAGATTTTGCGAGGAGAGAACGAAAGACTATATGTGAATCGGGACCAAAGGTTCAGCGGCTTGAACAGATAATAGAGTCACACCAGGCAATCCTCGACCATCAGCGCACACACATGCTGTTAGAGATAAGCGTTGAGATTGCTCGGCTTAGACAAATCAATTCCCTATCATAACTGTGCTCGGGTGGAAGGAGATCGACAGTCTGTGGGAGGATCAATTGGTCTTATCACACCGTCACTTTGTATGGGAGATGAAGGAATGCGGATCAATAAACATTAAACCAAACCATGAGCTACTTCTTTGGGAGATTGAACCCTCCACCGAGAGACCAAGGGGTTTATCTTCTCTATATACGTAGCCAATCGGGTGCGCTCCCGGTTGGGAACCCATGGATATACCACCTAATCTGGCAAACATTTCCAATCGTGACATGGATTTTACCGATCGACTGGGATATTCTTATCGATGGATCTAGATTTGCCACTTCATATGGCAGGTGATCAAGCTCCAAGGTTCAAGCCACCAGGAATCATGATCTATTCATCATCAAAAGTGGCCTTCTCATCGCCCACGATTATCCACTACGAATGCACATACAGGTCACTAGGCTCTGAAAATGCCGACTACATGTGGTCTTGCAAGTTTAGCAGCTCTTCCTTATTTCAAAATACAATTGAAATGTAGCAAAAGGAAATGGGTTGATGTTCTGATCTCGGGAACATGACCCGTTCATCGGTGGGTTCGATTACCTATATTGGTGCTTATCGGCGGGTTACTTCACTATGTCGAAATGACGGGCTTCCCACCTGATCGGAGCAAATATATAGAGCCCGTTACAGATCAGATGGGCTATAATACATATAAGAGCTGCCATGAATGATATGAGTACACCAAAGCCCCAAAGACAATTTCTTGCAGATCTTGTACAACCATGACTACCATGCTGCACTATCTCGGCTTCGGCAACAAGGCTCCCACCAACGAACCAGTGAAAGAGTCCCCGGTCCGGGCTCTACCTGCATCATGGTACAAATCTCCTGAGATGTACGAGCTTGAGCGTCGAGCCATCTTCTCCAAAAGATGGCTTTTCATAACCCACAGCTCGCGAGTCAAGGAAACAGGCGATTGGCTTCGTTATGAGATCGCGGGCTTCGACTTCATCATCACTCGAGATCGACAAGGAAATGTGAATGCATTCCACAACGTTTGCAGACATCGCGCATATCCAGTGGTTGAAAAGGAGGGATCTGGAAACTCCAAAATTCTATCCTGTCGTTATCACGGCTGGTCCTATGGATTAAATGGCAAACTTGCCAAGGCGCCCGGCTACAAAGATCTGAACTTCAACAAGGACCAAAACAGTCTGTTCCGGATACATGTCAAGGTCGATGTCAACGGCTTTATCTGGGTAAACTTGGATGCGAACGAGGTTCCGGAAATCCCATGGGAGGAGCACTTCCGAGATGTCGATACGCAGGAGCGGTATAAGGAGTACAACTTCGATGAATATGACCTTGATCATACATATGAGCTGGATGGCCAGTATAACTGGAAGATCCTGGCAGATAACTTCAATGAATGCTACCACTGTCCCACAACACACCCTGACATCCCTGAATTCCTCAACCTCGATTCCTTCGACAGTGACCTCAAGGATGGACATATCCAGCACCATTGCGTCTCAACTCCGGAGCAGAAGGCCAAGGGTCTTTTCACTGCCAGTACATATTATTTCCCAATTTCTGCCATGGTTGTTTCGTATGTTTCCCCTCTCCTGGAGTGCTAAAACTTTCCAACGAGCGGTTTCGCTGACAAGATCCACCCTCCACCAGACCACATTTTATCATGATCCAAAAATTCCTGCCTATGAGCGCTAGCTCCTCCAAGATGTCATACGAGATCTACAGAAACAAAAACTCCGATGATACGAGTTTCCACGCGATCAGTGACATGTACGAGCGCGTCATGAGAGAAGACAAAGTCCTCTGCGACAATGCACAGAGGAATCTCGACCGGAACGTTTTCGTTAGTGGGGAGTTGCATCCGAAATTCGAGAAGGCTCCGCTGTTTTTCCAGAGCACTGCTCGCGAGGTTATCACGGAACATTTTGAGCGTGAGAAAGCTCAAGGGCGGGAAATATGGCCGGCGAAACAGAAGGTGCCCTGTAACTCGCAGGTTAGTGACAAGGATGAGGAGATCTGTAGGGCTCTAAGCTGTGGGGCTCAGAAGGAAATTCTGGCTTGGTGATCACATTTGGCATTAGTTTAGCGTAGATAGATTGATTAATTGGCGGGACTAGGCAACATATCAACGGTATCTTGAAATCATTCAAATTGACTTGTTTTCGGACTTCAATAAATAAAAGTAAATGGGTTTGACTCATGTCGTGCTGCGATCTTTGCAAGACCGCGTTGATGAAATCGAAGCGATCGGTCTGGCTACTGAATAAAAGAAGTTAAGAACAGACCTGCTGCTACCGGTTTAGCTTATGCACTAAAAAGGAATTGCATTGGCACACCGTGGGGGCCAATGCAGCTCAAAGAACTTAATCGCCGCCTGCCCTCTTCCAAAACCTTGGAATTTGGTCATTTCATCTCCTCGTTCGTTTTTATTTCATTTGAATCTCAACGTTCCTCCAAGGTTGCCTCTGTATACTATCCGAACATCATCATGGCAGACACACTGCCTCAGAATGCGGATTACCTCATCATCGGTGGTGGAACTGCAGGACTGGTGGTCGCAAGCCGACTAGCATCCGACCTTCCCGACCAGCAAGTTGTAGTTTTGGAGAGCGGCCCCGATCGCACGGCAGATCCTCGAGTCCAGAACCCCAAGGTTTGGCCCACCTTGAGTGGTTCAGAACTCGATTGGCAGTTTAAGATTGTGCCCCAGGTACGTTCACCATGCGATTCTGTATGTACCTACCTCAAACTGACACCTTTGCTTTCACCTAGGCCGGCCTAAACAATCGTGAACAAGATCACCCCGCCGGGAGAATGCTCGGTGGGTCCTCGGCCCTCAACGGGCTGGCGTGGGTCCCGCCCTCTCCCGCAGGGATCAATGCGTGGGCAGAGCTAGGCAACCCGACTTGGAATTGGGAAACTTTGTTGCCCTATCTTAAGAAATCGTACACCGTGTCATCTCCTGGCGACTCTTCTAATAAGGAAGGCCAGGGTCCAATCCAGGTGACCTACCCTGCTCTTAAGGAGCAAAGCAATTTACCTCTTATCAAGGCTTGGAACCAAGCGCTTAAGGGCCAGGGATATGAATCCACGACTGACGCCCTCGGGGGTCAGAAGTCGGTCGGATCTAGGGCTTACACTGCCACTATTGACCCGGTCTCCGGATCGCGTAGTAGCGCAGACAGTCAGTACCGAGGGTCTAGTCATGCAAACCTAAACATCGTGACTAATGCAACGGTACGCAAAATCATCTTTGCCCCGGGGTCAGAGCATGCTGTTGCCACTGCAGTGGAGGTTGAATCGAATGGACAAATTGTGAATGTCCAGGCAAAGAAGGAGATTATTCTTGCGGCGGGTGCTTTCCACACACCTAAGTTGCTGGAATTATCGGGAGTGGGACAAAAGGAACGTCTTGAGAAACTCGGTATTCCCGTCATCATCGATCACCCTGGCGTGGGTGAAAACTTACAGAACCATATTATGGGCATATTGACTACTCCCATGAAGGATGAAGGGCTCCCGCCCGGTATTAAGACATTGGCATTCACTCGTCTCGACCAAGATGAACAGGAACAGATATTTGCAGCAACCCCAGACGCCAACACCTCTACGTCTGAACATGTGATTAAATCTATTCTACGGAGTCCCGACGAAGCATCTGCATTTAATATCCTGGCCGTCATGCCCGGGGGAGTTGCCTTCCTAGCCATCCTTCCATGCTTCCCGTTCTCTCGAGGCAGCATACATATTCCATCGTCTGATCCCAATGCAAAGCCGATCGTTGATACCCAGTTCCTTGCAAATGAGATTGATATCGAGATATTGGCACATCATATGCAAAAGCTGCATGGTTTGACAACCTCCCCTGCTCTCGAGTCATTCCTGCAGCCAAGTCCACCACTGGATCTAGCAGCGACCAAGGAAATGTTACGCCAGGCGACCGCCCTAACAGCCCACCACACATGCGGGACTGCTGCGATGCTTCCACGGGAAGCTGGTGGTGTGGTATCAGAGGAACTCCGGGTTTATGGAACGAGGAACGTGCGGGTTGTTGACGCGAGTGTCTTCCCACTGATTTCCCACGCCAATCCGATGGCAACAGTATATGCCCTTGCCGAACGGGCGGCTGACATGATTAGGCTTACCTAGATTATAGTCAAGTTCAAGCTTCTGTAGTTAGAAATAGGGAGCATGCTTATGGAGTCACAAATCTCTTTATGTACGGCTTCCCAAATATTGACCGCACATGAGCCACAAGGTCTACCATTTCTTTTTTTTCATCGAGTGGCTTTTTATTAAGTTTCTCTAGATGCTCTTAGTTTTTAAACCCACCGAGCGCTATGTATTACGCGTACCCATTTTCCGGTCCCCTCGCCCTGATCATTTCAATGTGCTCCATGTTATCCATGGGAATTTAGGCTTAAGTCATCATGCTACTTAGGCACGCATGTTTGTCTCATACCGTCCGACTATTCAAGCACGGCCAGTACGCTAGGTGATTGTCATTAACTAAGTCCTGACGGTTTGAAAAAGATTGAGTTACTCCTCCTCCCTGATAAGACGCTCTTCACCATTATCCTTTATCTTCGAACCACTGTACTGTGCATCCAGCTAATACCAATCTTTATTTCCCTGCGCAGGAAAAAAGACATACTTTTGAAAAGAGAATTGAATCTCCGGCTTTGACGGTTTCAGCACCATTCCTAGCTGCCACAGCTCTGCCTCCGGTAGAGTGCTCTTTTGCAGTTACAGTGTCGCTGCTTTTGGTCTCTGACTCCATTTTCTTAACAACAATCATTCTGCCAAAAGGTCTGATTAGACTTCCGTGGTGAAAAAAAAAAAAAGAAGTCTGAGTCACGATGTATTACATCCTACCTAGCAGTGTCGATCGGGGGAAATTAGGCTTTCTTGCATATAAATGTGGAATCATCCATGCTTAGTACACCTGAGTAGTACCCGGAATGCGATTACTGTACATTATCCTACCAGATATACGGTACACAAAGACGGTCGTTCCCTGACTGATTGAAAGTCTAGCGCGTTTGGAGCTGGAATAAAAGCGTGATTGTATTGACTCTTATCTAAGGGTCACATACAGCAAAGCCCTTCACTACAGGACCCTGAGGGTCGAGGAATTACATGATAAGATCTTCATCGGTGATCCAAAAGCTATAGTTCATTGAACCTTCTCAAAAAGCTCCTGGCGTAAGTCTAAAGAAAGTTTCTCCACTAAGAAGGTTACCATCCATAAGATCTCGACGTTCCTCTCTGATATTTTCTTCTTACGACCCTTAAACATGCCCTCTGTCATTATTTCAGATTTTGCGGGCTGTAATAGGGGCAATAGCTCAGAACGGCTGCCAGCATCGTCCTTGGACTCAAGCATAGGAATGATCCTCGCCCATCTACAGCAAAGCTCTTCCTGATGTTCGAGCGAATCATCCCTCGTCGTGGAAACTAAATCTTCGATCTCTTCTAGGAGCAACAGCCGGTAGTGTGTCGCAGCCCTCCTGGACATGATTTGTTGTTGCTCATCTCCAAACGAGTCGCTTCGTTCAAAGTCGACATGCGTAGCTGGCAAGCCTTGCTTGGTTTTTGAGTAAGGCTGGTCTTGCCACTCTATATCGATCCCAGAATCCCGTATCCCCGGTTTAAGGGGTTTTTTTGTCGCATTAAAGCCCGAGCAACGCATATGCTCGTGGTTGTGCTCACGCGAGCCATATCTGCGGAACACGTGTCGCCTTATCCAACCGGAGCAGAAAACCAGCCATATGTGGAAAATGTTGCCGATCACAGTGACCAGGTTTGTCAAGACTGGAATGGCCAGTAAAGACCAGAAGATGAAGAAGACTTTGCCAAAATTGCTCGTGGGGAATAGATCTCCATATCCGATCGTGGTGAGGGATGTGTAGGTGAAATACAGAGCCACAAAGTAGGTCCAATTAGCTTCCTTCTCCGAGTGGTAAAAGATACCCGCACTGGCAAGCCACAGAACGAACCATGCAGCCAAGAACAACCCTAGATCCGCCCATCTCGTCCTCCGATAGAATGCAGACTTGGTGTTGCGTATTTTGATGATCTCTTCGCTTTTTGGGACATGACCTTTGACTGAAGGGAGCTGCGATTGCCCACCTTCAACTGCCGATATGCCATCAATCGTCGCGTTCGATTCTGTGTTACGAAACTCTCTTCGAGTTTCCTCGATATTACGCATAAGTTTAATCTCCCTCATCTTATCAGTGAAAGATGCCACACTGGTGATAACTAGACCCAGGCTAGTGATCCCCATAGTCGCGAAGGGAAACAGCAAGCTCCGCCCTAAATGAGTCTTCGGGGCAAGATTCCCAATACCGATGGTCAGGAGGGTGTAGTCGGTAAAGTAGAGAGAATCCATCAACGACCAGCCTTCAACGTCGCTGTATACTGCAGCCCCTCCGAGAAGCAAGATGGCAAAACTAGTGACCCGGAGCACGATGCTTGTGCATTCGATCTTTCGCCTATCTGCCGGACTAAACGGAGAAATTTTCAAGCTGACCACGTAAATGGAGAGCAAAACCGCTGTCAGAACGTAGAGACCGGCGGATATGACCCCGGCGAAGAAATTTTGAGTGTATCCGATAGTTTGCTGGGCTTGAGCTTGTCGATGCTGTCGAGCCTCAATACCTATCAGGGTGAATAGAATAATAGCCGAAGCGAGCCAGCCAACAACCGTCACCATGAATCCCTTGATCGGGTCAACATGGATTACCATCGTGAGTAGGTACGCTGTATAAGCGATGGTGGATAGAGCTAATGAAGTTGCTTTGAGTCCAGTGGTCCTGAAAAAGTGTTATTCTCTGGAACTGCAAGAAAGGTGAGTATGTCAGTGAAGTTGAATACTCTTACCAGCTAGGTGTGCGTAGCTCTAATATTGACCCATCCGCTGAAGCGCTTTGAAGCCATCCCTTCACAAGCGCGCAGATGTTGAACATGAGAGCGATCACACTAAGGGTGCCCTTCCATTCTTCAGTAACCTACTAAGGTAGGATGATAAGGCATATTTGGCATACCGCAAGGACAGGAAACCCTGTCGTGACTTCCCACCAGTGACTGCTAGGCTTAGAAAAACCAAAACAGAGAATTTGGATGACGACTTGCCTTGTTCGTGTCCGACTTCCGGTCGAAATTCGTGACTTCTCCATGACCAGAAGGCTTGGTACCATAGTCTTTGAAGATCTTGTTTGTCGCAGACCTTTTCTCAGTAGGGAGACCGCATACATGGACAACGACTCGCGACAATGATCACCGATCACCTACTGTCGAGTCCATGATGGTACCATTAGCCATATGCCGTATTCGGGACTGGGAAATGATGATCTAAACATTTCGAGTATCGTCATTGGAATGACTCCCTCCGCAATCCATGGTTCCCAAACGTCAGACTTCGGTTACTAAGCCAACTGACCGATCGCTCCACAGTCGCGTTAGCAAGCCGAATAGTTCACACGGTTTGTAATTTCTGAGATTGATCAGAGACATGACTAACTCAAGTTGCTTGTGCTCCATGCTGCATTTCAAGCCGTAAGTTTTCTGGATAAGCGAATCTTGTAGGTGCGGCGTCCGGGTGGCAAATGTAGGCTTGAACCCTGCCATGGATTTACGTGACCGTCCCGCCAGCTCTAGATTACGCCAAAATTATATTTTAGAATATATTGGACTAGGTCGTGTAACTATCTCATCTGTTCACGGAAGTTGTTGAAGCCCGATGAATGTTGACAAGAATGGAATGTTGTTATTGGTCGCATGCTTGAGATCTCTTTAAGTACTAGAGAAGTAGACTTTTTCTATGCGTGCTAAAAAAGCAGTGTGCAATCACTCGCCCTTCTTCCAGTCTACTTGGGCGCAGCGTAATGCTTTTCATCTATAAGGTGTGCGCTTTGCCGCTTTTCCTGCCTCCCCCATGCGGGCAACGCCCAATTCACCATATACTCTGAGCTCAGGAGTTGGTCTGCGGTGAGTCGTTCTGCTGGTTCCAACACCATAATAGCCCTAAGCATGTCCTCCAACGAACGTAGTTCACCACCTGCAACGTCCCATTCACAAGTCTGTTTTGTTTCGCGGAGGCCCATATCCCAGAGCCACTGATGCAGACGCCGGAGGACAGAGGTGCTGATACGGCGTAAATCAGTGACCCATGATCCATCCTCCTCAAAGGACTCAAATCGTTTAGCCCAAGGGTTCCACCATCTTACGGGCGGTTGGCCTAGCGTATTGATCATCTCGGCGACAATGTCATCACGGTCCGGGCAAATGTCTCGAAGAGTGGACGCTCGCCGAAGACCTCGTACAGGTTGACACATAGGGTCCATAAATGAGCTGCTGTAGGCTGAATGATCGGTTCGCTGAAAAGGTGTCTGGTGCAGCTAGTGCGTTGGGGTGTGGAAAGTCGGGAAAGGCGTCCGTGACACAATAAAGGACGTCCCGTAGTCTGTAATGACGATCTCTGGATCATCCACCTCGTTGGAAGGCATGGTCAATGCCATGGGATAGATGGCATGCGGCGGTACGTGGGGTTTACTGGGATTTCGATACATTCGCTGAATAGTAACCTCGCAGGGTTTGCCAAAGCATTTGTATAGCTCAGCTGTGATTAGGCCGTCGAAGTTCGGTATGCGTAAAAGGAAGTTATGCAAGTGGCAATCTGTCTAAAATAAGCATGCAGGATTAGGAAACGGAGATACACAGCCGGATTGTCTTCACCTCAGTGGCATATGCCATTTGCATGGAAATAGGACAATCCTAGCAGGAGCTGGGCGGCAGCAGACCTAGCAGCGTCAGTAGCAGGCATTTTCGGTGCCCATTTGATTGTTGTACCCGTTGAGTATTCTCATAAAATGTTGTTGAAGTCCAAGTTTAAGTTCGGGCTACAGTTATCGGGAGCGGATAGAGTCGCGACTCTCAATACTATCTTTCCCCACTACTTTCTCCACCGACACCAGCCTTTCCATATTCGATAAGCCCCTTAGGAAAAAGATCATCCCCATGGATCCTTCATCTCCGCTAGAACGCTCTCCGCGCAACTCCCCCGCCAACCCATCTACCTCCAGCAGCCTCAGCTATCGTACTAGTCCCGGCCAACCTCAAGATTCATCGCCAGGCATGGATGCTCCGATTCCCGACGATCAACATGGGGCTGATTTACCGATGAATATGACGGCATCAGTCATGCTGACTGGTCTACCTCGCGATGCCCATCAGGCACTCGCCGATGTGGAACTCATCGATAATCACAAAGGTATGCGCCCGATCTTCCATGTTCAGGCCCCCACATCGCCAACTCCGTGCGCCACGCCATATTTACTTCTGCCTGTTCTTGATCTCTGACGTATATCCAGTCACTGTTCGTTTTCAACCTCTGCCTTCGGCGCCGATGCTCAAAACCAGGGTTTTCAAAGTCAGCGCGTCGCAGAAGTTCGAAACGGTAGTCAAGTTCCTTCGCAAGAAGCTAGACTGCAAAGACACGGACTCGGTTTTCTGCTATGTTAATAGCGTCTTTGCGCCCGGCCTCGACGAGGGGGTGGGTGGGCTATGGAGGGTAAGATCTACTTCAAATCTCTACGAAAACGCGCGATCAAATCTGACAAGGATTCACAGTGCTTTAAATCTGACGATCAATTGATTGTCGCCTACTCAATGACGCCGGCGTTCGGCTGAGCATACCACCCAGCACGAACTGATGAATGAGCTTATGTACAAATGATGACCATGACATTATACAATCGTTATTTTTGATATTTTGCATCCACCTCCTTCTCGAACTTCGCCAGTTCTTCCGGTGAGATGGGATATGTGTATTCCTGCGAAGGGAACGCGCGACTCTTGACTTCGTCGCGATACTGTACGATTCCCCGCGTGGCTTCGCCCCATACATCGGCGTATTTCTTGACGAATTTGGGCACGAACCGACCGGGCTGGAAATTTCCGCTCATATCCACCTGGACGAGGACCTGGCCTGAGCATCCGTTGCCGGCACCAATGCCGATCGTCGGGACTTTAAGCTTGCTCGTAATAAGGGTAGCGACCTCTGCGGGCATTGCTTCAAGCACAAACATGCACACTCCGGCCTCTTGCATGACTAACGCATCGCGCAGCAGCTTCATCGCACTGGTACATGTCTTTCCTTGGACCCGGAAGCCACCGAGCGCATTTTGTCGTTGTGGTGTAAGGCCTACATGGCCAATGACAGGAATACCAGCTTGAGTGATCCGCTTAATAGTCGGGCCCAACTCCTCGCCTCCTTCAATTTTCACACCGTGTACACGACCCTCCTTTACCAGGCGAAGGGAGGATTCGACGGCTTGTTCCGGGCTCACCTCGTATGAGCCCATAGGCAAATCACCAACCTGCAGATGTCAGCTCTAGTTCGTGCCAAGCAAGATCGGCGCCCACTTACAATGAATGCACTCTTTGCGCCGCGGACAACACTCCGACAGTGCATGATCATTTCCTCCATTATGACCTCGGTTGTGTTTTCCAATCCCATGGACACCATTCCCAAGCTATCACCGACTAACACGATATCGATCCCAGCCGCATCAGCAACGTGAGCAGTGGGGAAGTCATAGGCCGTGAGCATGGCAATTGGCTCGCCCTTCTTATAGAGATTTTTTATTGTTTGGAGAGTGACCTTCTTTCGCGTATTGGGGGCTGTATCGGGAGAGGAGTAGGAGCTGTATCGAATTTGAGGAGAGGAAAGCGGCGAGGACCGAGATGGAAGGGACGGAGAGCGGAAGGCGAGGGTATTCGTTCGGGGTCGTCGATGAGCAGAGCGAAGTGCGCCCGTCCTTGCGACGCACAGTGCTGTGCAGACAGACCGTGAGAGCGGCTGCATTGTCAATCGAGGGGCGGCCATGACGGCGAGGAAGGCTACCGGAGCTGTGCGGAAGTGCAAGGCGGGATTTAATGAAAGCAGCTGGTTCAAAGCTCAAAGCAAGCTGCAGAGCTTTTGTTTTTGTGTCTAAACCTCAAGAATCCCGTATGGTATGCAGTCGATGGCAAAGAGCTATGTCGCGACAATGACCTCACCAGAAGCCGAGGCAGCTCGGCACGCGCCACAAGAAAGAAAAGAACGGAATTTGTATTGAGTCGACAGAATCCAGCACCCGGACAGTCGACTGTTTTATCGGATTAGTTTTCCATTTGTCCGGACAAACGTGCTGGGTTATGCGGCGTAGACGGGAGCATCTCCATAAAAAAAAAAGGTGACGCCGTTCGGAATTGTCTGCTATCGGCAAAAATGCACCGCAGGAGCTCTGTCGTATCGGCGTTATGGTATTTCACACCTGTCACGTAATTTTCGTCCCCACTCTGCCCTGTAAGTGTGCAAGAACTTTGCCCATTCAGATGACTGTATTCGCCCTGTAATCGGTGCTTCCGCTCTGTTTCGCGATGTCATTTCATAGTCCTAAGATCATAGCTTGCATCATTTGGATTATACCTAGGGGCCGCCTGCTTTTTTAGAAGCACCTTGATTATTGAGGGCATTCGGTTTGTCTCGGCTTTAGGCGGCTGGCATTGGAGCCCCTCAACATTTGAACTTTGAAACTGCCTACGAACCTAGATACTGATTCCAATAGTGTATAGAGATTAACAATGTTTGTTTGTCAAATGATAGGTAACTTTAAAGTGCTCTGGTTGGTATCATGGTTCAATTGATGTTCCAAGGAGGCGGTGTGATTCATGCCAGACAACTGATATATATCATGAAGATTGGAAGGTAAGGGATAACTGGGAATGGCTCGATCAATGTCATCGCCATTAATGCGATTCGTCTTCAGATGCTCTGGATGCAATATTTAGTATGAATGGAACACTGTCCCATTGGCCCTACCTGAGTGAATTTCTTTCCTAAGCTTCGGAAGCAAGAAAGTTAAATCCCACATGTCTTGTACAAAGTACTTTAGGAACATGGGGGTGGACGGATTAAATAATGACCACATGGCCTAAATATTTGTCTGGTGACACTATCCTGATAAGAACGAACCATGTATAAGGTCCAAATAAGCCCCCAGGAGCAATCGCCTCGGATAGACATGCTGGGTTGAGTAGGTGAATGAGAACCCGGGGAAACCGAACCATTCCCATTTGGGTATATATCTGAGTTGAACGGAAAGCTACCACTGAGCCCTAACACCTTATCAGCTCAGTTCCCGTCTCGTAATCGTTAATTTGGTCAATTCCATGCCTTTGATTGGACACAGATTTCCTCGAAATACTATAGCCGATTATCAAATGTACATGATGGGTTGGAAGCCCCGAGTGGCAAGGGGAGGAGATAACAGAGGAACGATCATCCGCCGTAAGAATGACTGAAGCTTGATATTAAAGAAAAGGAGAACCACCAGTATTTGAGGCTATCATATCTGTCTTCATACTCATAATGGGTGCGAGTACTATGAAGACTGTCGCAGACGACCAAGAAAGCGTGAAGCCCGCTTCGAACCACGAGCTAGTTCAGCGGTTCTCTATACTTTCAACTCTGGCTCTGGGGTTTAGTATGACAAACTCATGGCTGGGATATTCTGCTACTTTCATTACACCATTGGACATGGGAGGTAGCCCAATGGTGTTCTTCGGCCTCATTGTCGCCTCGATTGCATGCTGCATTATTAGTAGGTCTTCTGAACCAATCGTGTTTGAGCACAGAAGTTGACTTTGGAGTGCAGCTGCTGGATTAGCGGAGCTAGCCTCTGCTTTTCCCTCTAGTGGTGGACAGTATCATTTTGCATACATGGTGGCATCACCCAAGTATCGCTCGCTTGTTGCATTTGTGATCGGTTGGCTGAGCATTGCCGCATGGTGTTTGACCAGTGCCTCGACAGCCATCGTGTGTGGTAAGACATCAATCATCAACGAAGAGTCCCCCCACTAAAACCCCTTTTACCTTCTAGCTCAAATGGCTGGCAGTCTCGCTAGCATCTATCATCCTTCTTACACGGTCCAAGCCTGGCATACCTATCTTATATACCTGCTGATCATGATCCTTACCACGTGTATTGTCTGTTTCAGCCCGAATGCAATCCCCAGGGGGGAGATCATCCTTCTCTGGTGCAGTGTTGCCGGCTTCGTGGCAAGTTTTGTTACGGTCCTGGCCACCCAACGACACCCAAAATCTGCGAAAGCCGTGTTCACTGAATACAAGAACGAGTCTGGCTGGAATGATGGGACTTCTTTCGTTGTCGGACTAGGAACGTGCATGTATGCCTACCTTGCCATCGACGGTGCAACACATATTGCCGAAGAAGTCCCCTGTCCAGCCAAGAGTGTCCCAAAGGCCATGGGAATGACCATGTTGATTGGCATGTTTACGGTTATTCCCTGGACCATCGCCTTTTTGTTCACTCTCACCGACGTTGATGCAATTATCAGCTCGGCAATCCCGATCCATACCGTATACAACCAAGCGACCAACAGCGAGACTGCAGCTACTATCCTCACGGTGTGGATTCTCTTCATCTACTCAGGCGCACTGGTCTCCTGCATAGTCACCACTGGGCGGCTCACATATGCCTTTAGCCGTGATGGAGGTCTCCCCTTTTCTTCTTTCTTCAGTCGAGTCGATTCGAGGAACCAAGTCCCCATCAATGCAACCCTAGGATGTTTTGGCTTTGTCATTCTTTATGGACTGATCTATATCGGATCTACCGCTGCGTTCAACAGTTTCATCTCAATGTCAATCATGTCGCTGAACATCACTTACGTTGCACCTCAAGCGATCGCAGTCTGGCGCGGACGTGATAGCGTACTTCCGGAGCGCCCATTCCGTCTTGGACGTTATGTTGGCACGTTCTGCAATTGGTTCAGCACCTTATGGGTAGCATTTATATCAGTGATGTTTTGCTTCCCAACCACAAATCCAACTACGGTCGGGAGCATGAATTATGTGAGTGTGGTACTTGTGGGTATTTCGGCAGCTATTTTTGCTCTCTGGTATGGCGGGAAGAGAAAGACTTTTGTTGGTCCGGTAAGTGGGAGTCCATATTGATCCGGTCACCCAGGCAGAAGGACTGATGTATAAGCAGGAGATAATCATTGACGGTGCTGCTCCGGGTCATACGCACGAGTCGGAGTAAATGTTGACAGAATGTGAATATGGAAGAAATCCGGAGATTACCAATTTAGCTAGCAGTTTTCCAAGCAAGTAGGATCCACAATCTAAGAACCCATTTAGAGGAGCCGAGGCTGGACTCCGATGGAGCAACGAGAGAACCTGTATCCACGGAGCTAATCCTCTTTGGGACAGAATATGTCATTACGTGACGCCTCACGTGCAAGGTCCCCCGCGATAAGCTGATAGCCCTTTCCCCATCGTCATAGTCTCATTCACTTCTCGACCTACATCAATATCATCATGCGTTCAAAATCAAAGTTGCGGGGGCGGAAGGGTTCGATCCTGACTGGCCTCCTCTTGTCAGCAGTGCTTCTTTCCGAGGCGGTGTCTGCCAACTATCACCTTCCCTTTCAACAAGCTCCCATCCTACCGCCACAGATACCATTGGGGGAAGCTGAATCCCCATCAGAAACCCACGAGTTTGTAAGTGACCTCGGAAGGATATAAGATGGAGACGCTCTAATAGCTTTCTAGTCCCTTCGCCACATTTTCCATCGAGGTTCTTTGGAGCAGCCCGACCTCCATGCGCGATTAGACATTCGCCCCGATACCCGCCTGTTGACTCTCTCCGAAGATGGCATCGAGGAGGAAGCCATCGCGGCACTCACCCCTTTGGTTGCTAGCTCCAAACCGCTCACTATACATCGCTTGGCGGATCGTCGCAGATCAGTTATTGAAGAACACATGGCCGCCGCTCGATTGTCGGGTGCTGTAGAGGCCATGTCGCCCTCGGAATGGGTCATGGACACCATCCCAGGCCCAAACGTTACAGATAAGAAGACCGTTCTTACCTTTGCTAAGATGACGGCAAATGATTACATTGAAGTACCTGGTACCGGGGAGTGGGAGACGATCCATGGTCAATTTAACTACTCACAAAGTTTTGGATGGCAGAAAGATGGCCTCCGAGGACATATTTACGCCGATAAAACGAATAGCACGGTCGTGATCTCCTTGAAGGGCACTTCCCCAGCCCTTTTTGATGGTGCTGGTACCACTACGAACGACAAGAATAACGATAATATTTTCTTCAGTTGCTGCTGCGGGCAAGGAGGATCGTACTTGTGGAGACAGGCCTGTGACTGTCAGAATTCGACGTACACGGCCAATTTAACTTGCATTGTTGAGGCCATGAACGATGAAAATCGTTATTATAAGGCTTCTATTGATCTTTATACCAACGCGAGCGCGCTTTACCCGGGAGCAAACGTGTGGTTGACTGGGCACTCACTAGGTGGTGCCATGACTAGTTTGCTTGGTCTCACATTCGGACTACCGGCTGTCACCTTTGAGGCTGTACCTGAAGCGCTGCCGGCAGCTCGCTTGGGTCTTCCAAGTCCTCCGGGTCATGACTCACGGCTCCCGCAGACGCGACAGAACACAGGAGCTTTTCATTTTGGACATACGGCAGATCCGATTTATATGGGCACCTGCAACGGTATCAACTCAATCTGCACGTGGGGTGGATATGCCATGGAATCTGCGTGTCACACTGGTCAGATGTGTGTTTACGATACTGTGGCCGATAAGGGCTGGCGCGTGGGGATTGGCACCCACAAGATCAAGAATGTCATCTCGGATGTTCTGGAAGTATATGACGATGTTCCACCATGTGCTCCTGAGGAAGAGTGCTACGACTGCGTGCTCTGGAAGTTCTTCCGCAGCAATGGCTCTGAGGTCACCACGACCACCACGGCGACAACTACATTACCTACTTTTACCCGAACTGAAACTTGTAAAACTCCAGGCTGGTGGGGCTGTCTTGATGATTTGACCACTATCACGACTACGTCAACCACCTCTACCTCCACTTCCACTTGTGAAACACCAGGCTGGTTCGGGTGTAATGATGCAACTACTACAACAACCATGTATCCCACATCGGCATCTTCAACCACCTCGACTTGCAAGACTCCAGGGTGGTTTGGCTGCAATGACCCCACGACGACTACGGCGGCCGCTACCCCAGGGCCTACAATGGTCACGACAATTCCGACGGCAACCTCAACCACCTGTCATCATCCTGGGTGGCTTGGATGCAATGATCCCACGACCACGCATCAACTGCCGGCATCTTCAACGTGCGCAACTCCAGGTCTGTTCTGGGGATGCTGGAACGAGCCAACCCCTACAACTGCTATTACTCCTCCACCCACCTTAATACCCACCACCACAACCCCCCCCAAACCCAAGACATGCACACACAAATTCTTCTTTGGATTGATCTGTCTCGATTAAATTCCCCAATTTATGGAGATAGTTAAGCATTCACCCTTGACAGATTCATACAAGAACATCCGTTTTCCACGAGTTGGATCTAAACTTGATATATACAAGAGATATGATGACGCGAGCGAGCATTCAAGGATTCGGTACTTCCTTTTGTCAATTTCCTCATTTCATTACGGTTGCAGGTTCAATAGCGTTACAATTTGGAGCAATCACATTTTTGAGCCTACTTTAGAGTTAGGGCTATATTAGCTTTGGGTATTACCATAGCTGTATACTAGACAATGCATTCATTTCCGGTATAATATTATGAAATTGGTCAAGCGCAGAGCGGCTGGTGCGAGTTGAGAGGAATCGGTGAGTTGAGCCCCTTGCATTAACCGCGGGAGCTATGCTTTACCGACAGATGAACAGCTAAGACCTAGCCTCTTGTGTACCGAGCTAACAGCTTCTTGCTTCTTTCTGCTTGCTGCTTCCTGTTGAGTGACATACTTGCAGGGAACCTCTCGCTATAGACGCGTGGCTTTGGGCCATTGCGGTCTGTAAAGTCAAAGCCAATTGTCTAGACTCTCGCCAGTTGGGGAGTACACGCCTGCACGTCTTCCAGAGTGCATCAACGTGCGAGGACACGGTCGTGCACATACAGTCAGCTTTCAATTTTGAAATTGCCTCCTGTTGACAGGGATACCAACAGGGACAAAAGCAAGTACAGGCTCGTATTCCGATGTGAGGGCCAAATTATGAAGCTGATCATAATATGACGAACCTCGGTATCTGGGGAGCGTCGGACAAAATTGAGACAAAACAATATCAATTTGAACCAAGGAGTTCCCTCTTCCCTCACAACCCAAAACAAGCCTTGAGAGCATGCGCGCAATACAGCAAAGCAACAATGTGGCAAAGCATCATGGTTGGCACAGCCACACTAGCGGTGACGTGGAAAATTCAATAGTGCGATCGGGGACCTTCCGACCTGATCTATCTAGCGACTATTTGGCTTCGTTCCAGGATTTTACGTTGCCCGCCGATCTGGGACTGCCGATCACTCCCAGCGCCACTTGCGATCATTTTCTCTTTGTCTAGTGGTCGCATTTTGTGGTAATTGGAATCGCATTGTTGACCAATAATTACGGTGCGTCCAACGTGCAGCGCTGAAAGGCTGAGGAGCTTGGTAGTCGAATCGAATCCTGCAGCCTATACGATACATCATAGCTCGCAAAGCTTTGCCTCCGCCAGGGAAAATCCCTGAAAGTCAAATGCCGAGCTCAAATGGTTCCACAGGGGTTTTGGCTTATTCAGACGAGCCTATAGGAGCGAGGTTGCTGTGGGGCTTATTGAAGAGCGAGCTACCTCCGCTGCCGATCACACCCCAATCGAGATCTGAATCATATATTGATGATTTCATTTCTTCTCCCCACAGGGTCCGTGGGTGCATCCATCCTCTTGCTTCAGCCACGTTGGCTGGGTAGCACCGATGCAGGACAGCAAAGCCAAAAAGCAAAACAGAGGAAGTGGAGCCAGACCAGGCAATCAACGCGGCCGATCGGCCTGGATTACGGTTTTCGACCGAGTATTGTTGTTTTTGTTGCCTTTGTTTCTTATTTCTCTTGCTCATTTCCCCATCTGGCTCAGGTCCAGTGGATACATGCAGCTTGCCTTCTTAGCTGGGTTGTTCCGCTCCCTCTTGTTATAAAGGGACCCAACACACCGCAGGAGGCATCGATCTTTTGTCTCTCCTTCCAACCAACTTCCTGCCCTTGACTCCTGCCAAGCTCCTTGAGATACCCTATCTTCACACCAATCCGACATAATGAAGTCATTCTCTGTTGCTTTGGCCATGATGGCCGCTGCTGGTATGGCCTCCGCCGCCAGCGTTTCTGCCTCGGATTGCGCTGTAAGTGCCTGAATCTGTCCATCATAATTTTGTTAGCCTATACTAACAATTCATGTCTCTGATAGCAAATGTGTATTTCCAACATGAACGCCAAGGCCTCCGAGCTTGGATGTACCTCCGGTGACATGGACTGCTTGTGCAAGTCTCAGGACTATGCCTACGGTATCCGTGACTGCACCAAGGAGGCTTGCCCCGATGACAATGCCTCGACTGTCCTCTCCATGGCTTTGGAGAGCTGCCCTAGTACGCAATGCTACGTGTTGGAAGGAACAATGAACGTATGACTGACCATTGATACGCAGGCTCTACTGGCTCTAGCACTGGCTCCAGCTCTACCGGTAGCATGACCGATAGCATGACTGGCAGCAAGACTACTGCTTACACCACCATTACCACCAGCGTCGATGGTACTCTGACCACCGAGACCAAGGCCATCAGCACCGGCACCGTGATCGATAGCATGACTGGCAGCAAGACTACTGCTTACACCACCATTACCACCAGCGTCGATGGTACTCTGACCACCGAGACCAAGGCCATCAGCACCGGCACCATGACCGGCAGCGCTACCGAGTCCACCACTATCACTACCTCGGTCTCCGGTACCCTGACCACTGAGACCAAGGCCATCACCGACTCCGTCTCCACCTCCACCGGTACCACCATGATCACCACCACCGTCTCCGGCACCCTCACCACTGAGACCAGCGCCGTCACTAGCACCGAGTCCTCCACCGGCTCTGACTCTGGCTCCGGATCTGAGACCTCCTCCAGCGGTTCTGGATCTGCTCCGTCCACCAGCACTGGCGCTGCTCACCCCATG
The DNA here is from genome assembly GCA_030710325.1 of Penicillium sp. 91 TS-2023. NCBI lineage: Eukaryota > Fungi > Ascomycota > Eurotiomycetes > Eurotiales > Aspergillaceae > Penicillium > Penicillium sp. 91 TS-2023. The sequence continues at coordinate 324,725 of JARWGP010000006.1, forward strand.
GCCACTGTTGGTACTGGTGCCTTCGGTGTTCTCGGTCTGGCTGCTATGATGGTCCTGTAAGGGATCTTCGAAATAAGACTTGGCTAATGGGTGTAATGAGTGAGTTTCGGATATGGATATGGAAAATATGAATATGGTATCTCTGTAATGTCGATCTAATGAAGCCATGCCCTGCCGGGCACGTACAGTCAATATCAGTCTTTCCCTCAGTAGAACGGAGAGGCGAAAGGTTGCCTTTACGATTATAATGAAGCCATTTGAACTTAGATGCACGTCTTATAGTAAAGGGGTCGTATGAGCAAAAGTTTCATTCTAATTGCAAGCTTAAGCACTGTTTCTCACCCAAGGATCCTGTCTGTCCATCTAGTACCCGTTCTTCTCTCTTCCATTTCTTGCGATTCCAATATCAAGCCATTTCATTCTCAAGCCCACATCTCTTTGAACTTTGTATCAAACTCGTTCTTGAGAAGGGTGAATCCGTTGTAAACCAAGAGCAAGGACTGTTGGTCGTGCTGCTTTTGATCAGCCGTCTCCTTATTCTGCTCCTCCCTTTTCTTCTTTTCCTCCCCCTTCTGCCGTCGCCGCGATTTAGGTTTGGAGTTCTGCTCCACCGAAACATGTTCCATTTCATCATCCATCTCGTCTTCCCAGCTGTCTAACACTTCACTTGCTGAGGTACGAGGTGTCTTCGGGACTGAGGCAGGTGTCATAACCGGCTTTTGGTGAGGTTTACCAGCTGGAGTTGTAGAAACCCCATTTTTAGTCTGACTATCGTCATCAACGATTTTGTCATCATCAGCCTGAATCTCATGGATATCGCCACCACCGGCGACGTCGAGCATGTCAGCATGTGAGTTTCCATGTGGGTTCACAATATTCCCTAGGCTGGCGGTGATGGTTGCAAGAATCATGGAGAAATCATTCAGTTCATACCAGATATCACTTCGACGGACCCCATTGGCCCTCTCCAGCTCTTGAGTATTTCCATGCTTAAAAAAGTCATAGAGATATGCATTCAGCGGAGAGTTTTTTGAGGCGATAGGTACATAGGGAACGACAGACTCCTCAAGCCACACACCGTCGCGGACTGTTTCGCACAGATCGGCAATGGTATTCCACTGGTCACCATGCCCAGAGAGTGCATAGAATGGAGATGTGATTTTGGAGGCAGAGAGCTGAGTATCAATGACACCAAGCTCTATGGCCGATTTCTTTCCCCCACACTCGGAACCGCTCAATGGAAGGTGGTAATCACGCGTGTCGACATGTTGGTCAATAAAAGTTGATACATAACCGGAGTAAATATCCCGTACCCGGCGATTGTGATAGTGCAGTGCCTCGGCTGCTTTCTTCGGCAGGTCTGGGAGTACCACAACGGAGGGGCTCTTTTTTTCTGTGGTGCGATAGGACTCTATCGTGGATTGGCGTAGTGGAAGCCGTTTGAAAATGTGACACATGACAAGCATGAGTGTCTGGAGAGAGCTCTTCGATTTCTGAGAGATGCGCTTGCAGACGTTATGAAAGTACCCAGAGTCCAACAGAGCGTGGAAGGCAAAGCTGGAGCTCTCTGTGTAGTACAGATGAGAAACAAAACCCGCGAAATTCAACGGAGCTCCAGTGCTGTCTATAAGCTGATTCCGCCGAAGGTATTCGACAGAGAAACGGAGATAATGCAACACAGTATGCTTCATCTCGGGCCCACCCAGGCAAATACGAGGACTTGACAGGAGTGAATTAATAGACTTCACCGCCGACGGTGCCTGATTGGAGCCATGCAGTAAAATAAAAAGCCGCAGAACCAGACTAGCCGTGATGGGAAAATGACCATTTAGATCGGGAAGCCTTGAACTGACCAGACGATGAATCTTGGCGGTGGGAACATTCTGAAAGACAACATTTCCTAGCAAATCAAACCCACGACGTCCTGCGCGCCCGCTAGCCTGTCGGAAGTTGAGCGAGGTGAGGAACAACGAATCCCCCGAGAAAACGACAGTTTTACAGGGCATATTAATCCCTAAGGCTAATGTACCTGTTGCGATAACGACACGCAAGAACCCTCTGCGAAATAGAATCTCACAGACCTGACGGTATTTTCGATTCATGCCGGCATGGTGCACACCGATGCCACGCTCGAGGGCATCTATCAGCCACTGTGGAACATCGCGCCATTCAAGTTCCTTGGTGTACTTTAAGAACTCTGATTGTGCCAGCTTTTTCGGATCAGCTAAGCTGAAGCTTTCCAGAGGTCTTTCTGGATCGAAGAGCTCCCACAGACTGCCTTCAGCAGATGCCGCATCTCTAACTTCATCAGCGCGAGAAGTTGCCTGATCTTCGGATCTTCTCTTCTTAGGGGTTTTTGTGGTCCTCTTTTTGGCCTCCTCCTGTAACTTTTTCCACTCGCTCCACTTATCGAGCTTGGCCTTCCAAGCTAGGCTTTCTGATTTCCACGCAGATTCCGCTTCTTGTAATTGGTTCAGTAAGTGCTTACATATGTCTTCACACCTTCCCCGGTCGTAATTGAAAAATAGGGCCGGGAGTGCACGTTGAGCATTGAGGGAGCAGATTAATGGGAGGGTCGTAGATAATAGCTCGTCTTCCTGTGACACAGCCGGCTGAGGTGAACACGATGGAGTGTCTGCTGTATCAGCAGTGTCTTTGGAACTGGTATCATTTCCGCCGAGTTCAAGTAAAAGAGCATCGAATGGGGAACTTCTATCCTTCATCCAATTACTGACAAGCTCAATTAACGGTTTCTGCCATTCGATGACGTGCTTCTTCCCGATTATGGCATTGGAGAAAAAGGAAGACGGGCTGAGAGAGGCATCAACTGGAAAATCTTCAGTCTGTAGATGATGCAATGCTTTCCATAAGGTCAAACAGTCCCGTGGCTCAAGACTAAAGTCATTTGGTATCCCTCTTGAACGATCAACCAAGCTCAAGACAGGATGCATGAACTTCATATCATCGGCCTCGTCAAGCCCCAAGTGGTATATGCCACCAGGATTCGAGAACCCCTTGAATAAAAAGCTCCGATGAGGACAATACTCGTAATTCCTCAGATCGGAATATCTGTGCTTGTGCGAGATCATCTTCAAACCGTGCCCATTGACGCCCTGAGCATGCTTGAGCCAACTGTAGAACTCGTCAGGATTACCAACGGTAGCCGACAGCGCGATTATAGGACACGGAGCCAAAAGAAGCAATTGTTCCCAGACGACACCATCCTGGGCCTGGCCGATGCAATGGATCTCGTCAAAAATGATTCTCTTCAGTCGGGGAGTCCATGCCTTGGCATTGGTTGGAGAAAGCAGCATAATCTGGAGAATGTGGGGAACTGTGATGAGAATCTGGCAACCATTTGGATTATTGATACGATGGTCCCTAGTGTGAATAGCCCATACCGACTTTCCAGTGGTCTTTGCAGGGTAGGATTTGGAGAATCGAGCTTGCACCTCAGCTGCGATTTGATTTACCAGTGCCTTTGTAGGGGCCACATAAACAAGGATGCCATCATTGTCTTCTTTTAGGATCTGCTTCATCGCGTAGAATGAGATGAATGTTTTTCCTGCACTGGTTGGGGCTACAATGAAGGCGCTTTTCTTCGCGTCAATCTGGTCCAATACCTCTCTTTGCCATAGATCAGGCTCAAAATCGGGTGTTCGGGGATCTGGCAAGGAACCTATGCCACGTTCCATGAATGGACCTCCATGCATGAGCTGAAAGTCTACTCCAGACATCTCGATCGTAGTATTGGAATTCGGGGGCACTGTTGAAGGCTTGAAAGACAGCGCCTGGCTGGTTTGGATTGGCAGAGAAACACCTGGTAACTTGAGACACTGGCAGACTTGTCGGACAAATTCAGCAATATCAACACTGATCCCGTGTCTGAGTTTCATTAGACGACTGAGTACACCCCATACGTGCGTCAAGGTAATTGTTTCACCTTGACCATTGTCGTGTCCAATAATGGCTTGGAACAAGATATCCAGGAGATAAGCTTGGACTTCAGCCTCTAGTAGTACGCGACTTTCTTTTGACAAGTTGGACAAGTACTCTTCCATGATATGGAATCGGCTCATTGGATCACTGGGGCCGTTCGCCATTGCTTCGAGCTTGGATTTCCACCTCAGCCTTTGCTTTCTTTCTCCATCAACTGCCTTCTGTTGAATGGTCGCCGCAGCCATCTCCTTGACGGAAGGCTTTCTATTTCTAGTTCCCGGTTGAGTTCTCGCTTGAGGTGATGAGTGCGGCCTTTCTCCATCAGCTGCCTTCTGTTGAATGGCCGCTGCAGCCATTGCCCTGGTGGAAGGCTTCCCAGCCCCTGGGTGAGTTGATTGAGGTAGTGAATGCGGATTTCCCTTTGTTATTGTAGGGGGTCCAGCAATCACAATGTCTGGCTGAGACATTCCTGCGGACCCCAACAAGCTTTCTGCATATTGCCTCATCTCGGCCATATGGAACTGGTTCCTTTTTTGATATCGAGCATGGTCCTTGGCGGTCAAAGCAGGTGCCTTTCTCGAATCAAGGGGTCGGGAGTTGTGCCAATGAGTTTGTTCCATGAAACTCTTGGAAACTTTGAAATTTTCTTCTGCACCCTTAGAATCGTCCACCTCGATGTGAACGGGTGCGAGGTGATCATCAAAAACTCTGTTCTTGAAAGGGAGAATCTTCGTAAGGACCCTCGTGCCTGTCTGGGACTCCTGTTGCTTCTCCTCGACATTTTTGCTCTGAATAGGCTGCGAAGTGCTCTTTTTGCTTTCCTTGATCACCGCCAAGTGAAACTCCGCATCACAAACGCGGTTGACCAGAGATACAATGTCATTGTATGGCAACAGGGTTGCTGGTGAAATGATGTTATCAGTCCCATGTTCCTTTATCATTCTGTTCACCTCGAAGAAAACCCTTCCATCAATCAGATCTGCAAGATCACAGGGAAGCTGATGGGTTTCCATGGAATTCTTCCAATGCGTTGAGCTAAGTACATCTTTGGCTACTTGCAAAAAAGTATTGAAGAACGAAGAGCTCGGAAAATCGAAGACCTGTACGGCTCGGTCTTCGAGCTGAGTATCTTGCAGAAGTATAAGGTGTAGAATCATAGCTGTGGCTTCTCCTTTGGATTCGGCACTGAAGGTAAATTCCTTAAACATGGTCACAAGGGTGACGATGACAAGAAATTGACGTTGTGTCAGTGACGGCTGCTCGTGAATCACCTGCTCAAGAATGGTCTGCATTTCTCGTGAGCTGGAATCTGCCAGCATAATTCCGTTATCCTGATCATTTGACTCTGTGGCGTCAATGAAATGGCCCATACTTTCCGGGGTAAGTGTGTGCATCAACAGGGCCTCCTGTTGTAGTGGAGACCTACGTTTCTGTCTGAAAATCCCCTCAATCACCATGGACATCACCTGTTATGTGTCAATACTTGTCAACAAGCCTAGAACTGAGGGGTTTACAGACCTTTGTATCACGAAACTCCAGGCTATTTATGAGAGAAACGTTACATCCATGAGTAATAAACCAGTAGATCATTCGCCTGAGTCCAGCTCTGAATGTTGCTTTCTTTGCAGAAACTGCAGCCTTATTGTCCTCAAGCTCGTCATGGTCAGTCTCGCTCTCTGAATTTGAATATTCACCACTCGAAATGTTCTCCTCTTCTTTTTCGGCAAAAGCCCCATCGTGACACATAAGCAAGTAAGCCCCCAAGTTCTGCAGATGTGCTTCAAATTGGGGCGATTGGAAACTTTCGAACTTGCGCACTCTGAGGCACTGTGTTTCCTGGAGTGATATTGAGATGAGATGTTGTATGATGGTCTCTCGGGCAAGAAGATATCGATTATGAAGAGCCTCATCAATACCGCAGGGAATACAGAGTCCGGCATTGTGTGCAAAGAAAACGATTTCAAAGACACATCTGCGTTGTTGAAGCTTTTGCAAGAATCTTTCCACCAAATAAGTAGCGTGCAAAACCTGGAATCCCGGGTAAAAATCGAGCTTCTCATTGGAGAAGCATTCGAGGAGAAGTGAGTCGCCGTCAATGATGAAGATTTCGCGACCAACAAAGTCCCCAACAAGGTCCACGACTCGTGAGCCTGTGCGGTAGTACCTGTATACTTCCAAGGTCAAAACTGTGTGTAATGTCAAGGCGAAGGGGAGGGTAAATCACCATTCTAGAAGAGCTTTGTGGTCCATGAGGGGCTGATGATATTAGTAAAGAGGCTAGCAAGAAGTTGGAAATTCAGTGTTGACTGTGTTGAGAGAGAAAAACAAGAATATGGGGGTGGAGAGGGCTGAGTTTAGGAACGGGAACAACGGATACTATGCTAGACTACCTTGAGCTACTAGCCAGTCACGAGGGAGTGAGAGATTTCCCAGATGGAGAGGGGCAGAGTAGTCGATTGTTGCTAATAATATACTGAAATATAATCTATGAGGATACCATGGACCCTGGGCGGTGAAGTGAGTCAGCGAATGATATTCGCTCGATCAGTGGACCTTGGAGCCTCAGGCAGAATACGAACCAACCGCTGGTTGGTTGGACAGTGCCAACACTGCAAACGTGGACTGCCAACATAGCAAGCGCTTGCAAACAACCTTGTCAATACTGCATGATGCATCTACTAGCGAAAAACTACCAATCAAAATATTCCCTAACCGCTCTTGGATTTCAGTGCGCTCACTGTTATCTACAACCTATAGAATAGCTCTTGAGTTGCAGGGAATGGACAAATTTGTATTGATCATCGTTAGTACTACGTAGACCTAGCCCTCGATGGACTAGGAGCAGTTACGTGTTGCTCTGTCCCCCACTCTCGCATTCAGCTTTTCAAGGAAATTTTGACCCCATCGTGAGCTACAGAAGTTAGTGGCAGAACCGTGTGGCGCTAAACAGGATGCTCACCTAGTATGCTTGTGGACGAAATCTCGAAGCCGTTCAGACTTCCATTTGCGCTCGTCGGGGTCTAGATTAAGTGCCTTGAAGATAGCCTCAGACATCTCGGTTTTGTTAGCTGGGTGGAAGCAAATACTCCCTTCTCGCATAAATGAGGCTGCACCTGCAAACTCGGATAGAATCAGAACGCCGTTTCGATTCTCTTGGCAGGCGACGTATTCGAAAGAGACCAAATTCATTCCATCTCGAGTCGAAGTGAGGAGACATGCATCGGCGATTGAGTAAAGAGCTGCTAGTTCATTGAAAGGAACAGATCGATGCATGTATAGCAATGGGGTACCCTCAGGTGTGGCTATGCCAGTCAGCTAGGTGTCCATAGACTCCTATGTGGGAGCATACCGTGTTTCCCGTTAATTTTGCCAGCCAATGTACTTAGCTCTGTTTCCAAATCTTGGTATTCTTTGACATCCTCTCGACTAGGCACCGCGACCTGAATGAGAACGACCTTGTTCCGTAGCTCCGGATGATCATCCAAGAAGGAATCAAATCCCTTCAGCTTCTGCGTCAGACCCTTGATATGGTCTAGTCGATCCACCCCAACAATGACCGTTACCCCCTTATACCTCTCTTCAAGCGTCTTGATTCGCTCTTTGACTTCGGGAGTTTTCAGCGCATCGGTGAATTTCTGTGGATTGATGCCGACAATAAACTTGCCAATGCAGACCAGCCGGTTCTTATACTGTATTTGATTCGGGATTTCTGTGTGGGCACCACTAAGGGAGTGTTAGCATGCTCTCCATACCAGACTACGAAAAAGAACTCACAGTAAATTCGAACAAGTTTCGATGAAATTTTGCTTGTACTCATCCGTATGGAACCCAATCAGATCACTGGCTAGCAAGCCATCAATCAAATGCTTGCGAACCGGTAAGGCTCTCCAAAAGTCACCCGCCGGGAATGGAGTGTGTAACGAGAACCCAATCGCGCAAGTTTTACCCTGCTGTTCAAGTCTGGAACGCAGCAGTTCTGGCAATAGCATCAGGTGGTAATCGTGAATCCAGATCAGATTCCCGGTGTCAGCTGCATTTGCGATCTGATCAGCAAACAATTCATTGACACGTCTATAGGCCTGCCAGGGACCATCGTCGAATGTCACTCCTGACTGGTAGTGGAGGATCGGCCATAGAATGCGGTCTGATGATAGGGTCAGAAAGGCGTCCCGGTATGATGTTGAGGAAACGTTGAAACGTTGAACTTACTTGAAAATCCATTGTAATGCTCATGTGCAAGATCGCTGTCGAGGAAGATCGGATGGGCTCTGTGTTCTTCCAAGCTCTGGGATACTTGTTCTCTGTCCACGGTGTCCTTGACTTCAATCCCCGGCCAACCAAACCATTGGAACTTGGTAGATTGTAATCCCGACAACGCCGTGACTAGTCCTCCACTTGAAATGGAAGATTGATAGCCCCCATCAACTCGTTTGACGGACACGGGAAGCCGATTGGAAACCACAATCAAGCTTCTTTGCTCGTCAGTTGACATGGCGATTGAGTCGAGAAATGGGATGAACAGTGTCGCAGAGGTAGCCTGAACGGATGAATTTTACAAGATGACATTCATGTGTCTCCTGGGTAGGTAATATAGCCAAATGTCGATTATGAGGAGATTTCCGTCGCCTCTTGCCTCTGAAATGGCAAAGGCAAATCTACGTCACTATGAATATTGTGGCCAGCATTCGATGGAAGATTGGTTTCATTGAAAAGATGAGATTGGATATTCCACGCTCGGAAAATCTGGGTATTGACCTACGCAATCATAGCGACTGCAGAATTGAGGGAGTTAATTGCCGCTTGCCGGTGATCTGGGGTCTCCATTTATATACCAAAAATATGACGGAGCCCACTTTCCCTGTGAATTGAGTTTAAATCTACCATTAGCTCAGAGATCGGGAGATTCTAGAAGGATAATATCGTTAGCCCTGGTGGGGCTGAATTCAACCGAGTTAACTATTAGCAGAGCTCGCATTTAGCCGGCAACCCCAAGGCCAAACCCCAGAAGCTCACTAGCAATGGGTTAATTGGGTGCGCGTGATCAATATTGTTACTTTCGAGCTTCACCGGGTTCTACAATGTGTACGGAATTAACCTTGGAAGCTAACCGGTTGCATGTCTTACGCAGGCCAGATCCACTGAAGGGGCCTTGACATCATACGGACTCATGTCCCCCGGGTCCCGCAAGGGCTCGTAGTCTACCTGCCGCATTTTGCCCGCAGGATAAATTCAGTATTCACCCCACCTGGAGAATTAGATATAAGCCGGCATTTCGTCTCTGACCAGGTGATTTCTTCTTTTTTACACGTGTTATGCGAGCGACGTTGCGGTCCTAATTCTACCCCTCATGGCGTCGCAATCCCCACTCTACATCGGGTTCGACCTGTCGACCCAACAATTGAAGGGCTTGGTCGTCAACTCTGATTTGAAAGTCGTCTATATCGCCAAGTTCGACTTCGATGCCGACTCTACTGGGTTCCCGATCAAGAAGGGTGTCCTCACAAATGAAGCCGAGCATGAAGTCTTCGCCCCGGTCGCATTGTGGCTGCAGGCGTTGGATACCGTGTTGGAGAGCCTCCGCAAACAAGGGTTGGATTTCAGCCGGATTAAGGGAATCAGCGGGGCCGGCCAACAGCATGGAAGTGTTTACTGGGGTCGAGACGCGGAATCCATGCTTCAAAACCTCGATCCGGGGAAGTCGCTAGAGGAACAGCTGCCTCCCGCATTTTCCCACCCATTCAGCCCCAATTGGCAAGACTCAAGCACTCAAAAGGAGTGCGATGAATTTGATGCCATCCTTGGTGGGCCAGAGGAGCTGGCTCAGGCAACTGGAAGCAAGGCGCACCACGTAAGAGAACATCTCTGCTTTGTTATCAAGGGCTTACTGACATCACAACCAGAGATTCACCGGTCCCCAAGTCCTCCGATTTACCAGAAAGTACCCCGAAGTCTACCAGAATACAGCCCGCATCTCCCTCGTCTCGTCCTTTATTGCCTCCCTTTTCCTCGGCCATGTCGCCCCCTTCGATATCTCGGACGTGTGCGGCATGAACTTGTGGAACATTAAGAAGGGCGCCTACGACGATCGTCTCCTACAGCTGTGCGCCGGTGAATTCGGAGTCGAGGACCTGAAGAAGAAGCTTGGTGATGTACCTGAGGATGGTGGATTGCACTTGGGATCCGTCCATCAATACTACGTTAAGCGTTATGGCTTCAGTCCTGATTGCACCGTGATCCCAGCGACTGGAGACAACCCAGCAACCATATTGGCATTACCCCTGCGGCCTTCAGATGCCATGGTATCTTTGGGTACCTCTACAACCTTCCTAATGTCCACCCCCAGCTACAAGCCCGACCCTGCCACCCACTTCTTCAACCACCCAACCACTCCCGGACTATACATGTTCATGCTTTGCTACAAGAACGGTGGCCTGGCACGTGAACATGTCCGCGACGCGATCAACGAAGGTCTTAAAGATACCGCCGAGGAGCCCTGGGCCATCTTCGATAAGCTTGCATTAACTGCTCCTGCACTAGGCCAACCGATCACAACCGATCCCATGAAGATGGGCCTCTTCTTCCCACGGCCAGAGATCGTACCTAACATCCACTCAGGACAGTGGCGGTTCACATATGACCCGACGACCGCCACCCTGACCGAGACAACGGAGGGATGGACAGTGCCTCAAGATGAGGCCCGCGCCATTATCGAGAGCCAGATGCTATCTCTCCGTCTCCGGTCTAAGGGCCTCACAGAGAGTCCTGGAAACGGGCTTCCTGCCCAGCCACGACGAGTGTACCTCGTCGGTGGTGGGTCCAAGAACAAGGCGATTGCCAAGATCGCGGGTGAGATCCTCGGAGGCGTCGATGGTGTTTATAAGCTTGATATTGGTGACAATGCCTGTGCCCTTGGTGCCGCATACAAAGCTGTTTGGGGCATCGAGAAGGAGCCTGGCCAAACCTTTGAAAACCTTATTGGCCAGCGATGGAATGAGGATGATTTTATTGAGAAGATCGCGGATGGATATCAACCTGGTGTGTACGAGCAGTACGGCATAGCTGTTGAAGGGTTTGCGAAAATGGAAAACCAGGTCGTGCAGCAAGTGCAAACGGGGAAGCAATAAGCCGGTATTAGCGATATGAATGAATGACAAGGATTTGGAATCAACAATTTTATGTTTAAGTGTTCACAGCGTCCCAGCCTGGTAAAACTGGCGATTGAAGATGCTATAGGCCTGGAGTGAATTCCCTATTTTGGGACAGGAGGCACGAGCGTAAGATACAGCCAATGCCAGCGAAGGGGTCATCATGATCTGCAAACCGCGGCTTTCGAAGGCGTTCACATGAGCCGAGCCTAGATACATCACTTTCATGTGGATACAGGTGGGGATTTACAAGGTTCTCAATGCCGTTTTTTAGGTTTTCTACTTCTTGCATTTTGCGGGGAACCCACAGTGCATTTAACTGATTGTTTTGTACTCCCAACTACCTTCTTTCGCGATATATCATACCTTCTGACAAAAAAGGCCAGTTAAAATGTCTCACTCTTCAATCTCGTCTATAGAGAACGAAAAAGGTGGAGCTCTACCGGAATCCCAACACGATGACTCCGATGTTACCACGGATTCCGGACGCCTCCATGCCCTCGAGCAACTAGAAATCCTCCCCCAAATCCTACAAGAAGGGATTTTATTCGCCGGCTCTGGCGCAGCTCTCCTCCTCCAAGCAGCGATGCCCCAAATCCGCGAAGAGGAAAACAATAACACAAACCCCCAAGATCTAGCCACGGAGCTCCTCGACGCCCTCCAAGCACACATAAGTTATACCTCAACCTTAGTCTTCGGCACCCGAGCTGAACGCAAAACCCTCCTGGAGATGTTACACCGCGGTGAAGCCCCCGGTCTAGGTGGCGGACGTAACAACCGATTCGCACACCACCCTCCCCTCCAGCTCTGGATGGCCGCAACGTTGTACGCCACCGCAACGGACTTCTACCAGCGCGTCTACGGCCGTGTCAATTACCAAACTGCTCAGCAGGGATATGCCGAGTTTACCATGCTGATGAACTGCCTCGGTATCCCCCCGGGTACATGGCCTGAGACTCGGCAGAAGTTCTGGTCTTACTGGGATGATCAGGTTGGGAAGTTGGTTGTCTCGACTGATGCAGCGCGCTTTGCGAAGGATCTTCGGGAGAGTACTGAAATGCCGAAGTGGGTGCAGCGGATTAAACCTTTTCTTCGCGTTGTTACTATCGAGATGTTGCCGCCGAAGCTGCGTGAGGCTTATGGCTTAAGGTCGACTGGTACTACTCGTGCTTTGTATCGGACTTGGATGGGATTCTCGACGGCTGTATATCCAGCTATGCCACGCAAGATGCGTGCATATCCATTGCGTTATTATCAGGATCGTCTTCGTGGAAAGTTGAATGTCGCTTAATCTTGATTCAAGGACTCAGTTATGTTTATAAGCTTTATTGTTTCAATGTCTTTCCTATATACCCGATTTATGAGACACGCTCCTTTTGATGAGCAAGTTTCCTAACTTTGAGGTATATTCGGAATTCCTGTTCATCGTGCTATCCATGACCTTGATGTCTCTTCTACCTGACCAGGTGCTTATCGTGATAAATCTATTTGAGTGGAACCCTAACACATGTTTTAGTAGCGGCCACTTCCAACCGAACAAAGCATTGGCTTGGCTACTCGGACGCTATGTAATGCGTAGCTATCTGTATGTCATCAGGATCTATGCACATATCAATCACATGTAGCTAACCAACTGCCAGTAGAAAGGTACCTCGGGTGTGACTATAGTACCTGTACAACCAACCTGTCTTAATCTCCAACGAACTACACGTTCCTGCATATCTCTAAGTAGCTTCTGTCAGATCTTATAAGGCCTCAAGCAGCAACCGCATTAGTAAGTGTATGTTATCCTTGATCACTTGAATGTAGATGGCTTTGAAGTCATAGCACTCCTGAACTTGAACAGGAGAATTAAATAGTCAATGAGTCAATTGATGTTATTCAGCAAGGCTCTCCATATAAGGCGTCTTATTTCTGTCCAATAGAAGCTACGAACTAACAACAGCCTAAAATGACTCCGAGCCCAGGTCATGGCAATGTCGCACGGGATTATATTGTTCGATCGAAACCCCCGAGAGAAGGCCCAGCCAAACTCATATATCATCGGCACATATCACCATTCAGTCTGGCAGATATTTTTCTTCCTTTCCATCCATCAAAAGACTTCGTGTTCCAAGTAATCAACTCGAAGATTTACGATGTCGTCGCTTCCTGCTCAAGCAGTCTCTCAGGAAGACCAGGTTCTTCGAGAGGGGTATGCAAAGATCTACCACTCCCACACAGTCTTACTGACTGGAAGTACTGGATCACTGGGAGGATGTCTCTTGTACAAACTAGCATTGCAGCTCCCAACACGCAAGATATACGCACTGATCCGTGGAACACCCCAGGAAGCAATTGCAAAATGGAAGAAGTCCATGCCAAACCAATACCGGGCCATCCTCGCATCCAAGAAAGTAGAGTTTGTGCTTGGAAATATCAGATCGGCCGATTTTGGTCTCCAATCAGCCATCCTTCAAGAATTACAAGAGACAGTCACATTGGTAATCCACGCAGCAGCCAAGATAACCCTCGACGCAACCCCCCAGGATGCATTCGAGAACAACTGCCTCCCAGCACTGGAACTAGCCCGCGTTGTCTCACGATTCCGCCGACTGAAGCTTCTCATCCTGATATCAACCGCATATGTGAATAGCTTCCTCCCCGACGGCCCAGTACTAGAAAGACCATACAGTCTCTCCGATGAAGACCCCGAACAAGAACTTGCATCCTTGTTGTCCCAAGACAAATCACCCCATACAGCAAGATTCTCATCCAGCTACGCTCAAGCCAAGTATATAATGGAGCGAATAATCCTTCAACGCTTTTCCCTCCTCCCAATCCTCCTACTCCGTCCCACGATCTTCGGCCAGGCCATCCGAGACCCATATCCTCTCTACGGACTTGAAAACTCCACACCCATGAACAAGTTCTTCCAGCTCTTCATGGAAGATTCAGGCGCAACACAGATCTGGCACTCGGCAAAAGGATACAGCACAGGTGCAAACATCATCGACGAGATACCCGTAGACCTTGTCGCGAATGCATGTCTCTTGCATGCTGCAGCCCGCACAACTGGGATAGTACAAGTTGGGTCGGAACTGTACGAACCCTTGACCTTCGATGCGTACATTGATATTGTGCATGGGAATGCCCCGCCGGTGATCCGGAAGGAGCTTCCTGAGATTATATTCACGGAAGATCGGGATGTACCACAGTGTTTCTTGGCTGAGATGGTGCAGATTGCGTCGAGGAATTGGCTGTTTGATTGTGGGAGGTCTTATTGGCTGAAGCAGGTTGGTGGGCCGTTAAATATGCGGGCTTGCAAGTCTGAGGTGGATAGTTTGAATAAGAAACGGATACATCGGATCTATGGGCATAGTGTGGAGAAGGCTCGTATGTGACGATGGTTGTTATGGCTTGGGTGGTAATTATTCAAAGAGAAGGTTACAGGGCTAGTTTTTCATTTTGCTTTTGGCTTTCGATTTTGGATTTGTATCGAGTAATCTGATAATTTGAAGTCTCTTATTCCAACATGTCGCTAAATTCTTTAAGCAGGGGTACTGTTTGGGGGTATGTGACTCGGGAAATCCTGATACCTTGCCCTTTGCTTACTAGATAATGAATGCTATTGAATTTGGTATAAATTATAGGAATCATTCTAATCGCCTTGACCTCGATGTCTTACTACATTGAAAAAGTGTAGCCATTTTATGCGAGCTGACTAGGAGACCCCTTGGCATTAATCAGGTTAATAGCCACGGCTACTTGAGCTACGAAGAACACATACTGTAGGTCGAAAGACCTTTAGTATTCTGGCACCTATTGTGGATTACTTGCAACAATTTAAGAGTGACGTTGGGTATCAAATTGAAGGCAGACGCCTATAGACACTATCATCTATTGTCAATTCAATTGCCCTTCAAAAGGCGGATGGCGGAGTATGGAAGAGCGCAAACTACTTGCCAAAACATCCATAAAACGTCACTCATAGGCCCATTCGGATATTGCAAATCGCGAGGTGAGATCTCCGCCGCGGTGAGAACAGTGTTGACAAGAGGTGCTGGGTAGTTCTCACGGAGGTACTCAATCATAAGGTCGTGGCCATTCGTGATCCCGCCTATTTAAATCACAAGGTAAGTCCCGTACACTTTCAAGGAGCATAATTCAAAAAGGGGGAAATTGAGGGAAAATTCCAAATACTACTCACCACACATCCAAAGATTCCCATCCTTGGTAACTCGCACCGTGTCATCCCAAATTTTGACATCGGGGAAGCTCTTTCTCAAATCTGGAATCAAAAACCGTGGTGCCGTAACTACCTTTCCCTTCGTTATGCCTGCATGAGCGACTACCAATGCCCCAGTACAAATACTGAGAATTGTCACATTTGCGGCATTGTGCTTTTGAAGGAAATCAAGGTACTCCTTCGCTGGGGGCATACGCTTGGGTGGTGGTCCGGGAAGATAGATTAAATCGATTTTGCCTGGTGCCACTTCTGGATCTGTTGGTACATGCGTGATGGGAATCGAGGTGTGAGATGTGAGGTTACAGTATGAAGTCGGTCCGTCTAGGCCAATGTAAGAGATCTTGCAAGGCCGGCCAAGGTCCACGATAGGCTTAGGGACTCCCAACTCCTTGAGATACTCCGGGCAGGTCATGAACAAGAGATCGACAGCTGCCAGATCGAGGAGCTGGACGACGTCCACAAGAAGAACACCAATATGAAAAGGCTTGAAAGCCATTTTGAAGAGAACCGAGGAGGCTGGGTAGGAAGTGGGGGACGTTGAAATGGAATTTATGAAGTAAGAAGAGACAAGCTGAGTAAGTCAGAAATATGTGCAGTAGGAGAGAAAATTAGATATAGAATTGAGAAAAGGTTCGTGAAGAGGGATTGGTTTATGAGTCGATTCATTCCATTGATCCCACCAATCTTGATGTTTAAATTTAAAGTAGTCTATACGCCTTTACATTTTCATGCCCATGCAAGCTTCAGATACGTAAGTTACATGTTTGCCTTGCTGGTATTAGGCCAGTTGCCCCTCACAGCGGTCAGGAATAATCCGCGCAATTGAGCTCAATGCATCACGCATCATCCGCAGTACGATAACTGGAGTAAGCGTGATACAACAATTGATGCCCGTCATCCGACAATTCTGTATATATGCATGTAACACGAGCACGGCAGGGTCAACTAAGCCACTTTGATTCCACAAAGGCCGTTCTGTGACTCAGCATCAATTATACGCCCCGCTCTGTGGTCAGCCTAATATTCACAAACAAGACCAAGGCAGTAAAACATATAGACAAATGTCTTGACGATATGATTCACCACTGCGTGAACGGTAAAAGTGGCGTTAAACCCATGACCAGCGTTCATATGAGCTAGTTTGTTGCTGAGAGGACTGCAGTCAGTTATAAACTAACCAACCAAAGAGATTAGATCAAGGCCACGTAATAGCACTGATCAGCAGTCATCCTGCAAAGCCAAAAGTGTCATTCTATACTAGGCTCCCATTTTAACAGGTACATCCACTTTGATTCCACATTCGATCGTCAACATCGGGAGATTTCACAAGATAAAGAGAAGGTAAAAGGCAGCTAGAAACCTAGTCAGAATTGATGATGTTTCCAGAGCCTGTCAACTATTTGAGACGTCAGTGCAGTGTCACTGCGTGATTGATACGGCATATTCGCCAAGCTATGTTGAATGATCGATGGCGACGCAAGGCCGGATCTAAGTAGATCGGAAGCTCTGCAGTGTAACCAAGAATTTCGGAACGCCGGTCAATCAAAGGCAACGAGAGGGTTGATTACGTGGAATAATTAACTAGGTTTGAGTTAAGGGTCGCTATTCCGTGCTTATTATCCTGAGAGTTTACAGGTATCAGTATAGGATTTGCAAGTGCATTGTAGACGAGACGCGGGATCCGGGCGGAACAACCCGCTTGCCGGGATTCGCATATGTCGAACCACCAAAAAGTAGTACATTGATCTCCGACAAATAACCTACCCAACATTCCAGGCGCTCTTCGCCAGACTCTGAAATATGAGTAATATGGTGGGAGTCGCATGGCAGATCCCATGCTCGGGGTTCCGATCCTCGAGTATGCTGTCAACAACCCTCCGGCCTCGATGCCGCGATCTTCGCCTTCAGCCAAGCAGCATACACAGCAGCGCATTCAGTGACATGCGCTGGTCTAGCTCACTGGGCTCTATCTCTCGATCCAGACGACCTTTGATATCCCCCCTTTCGCCTCAGCACTCCACCCCCGCCCCTCTCTGGACCAGAACGAAAAGAACCCTGGCTCGCAAATCTTCACGAAAGCCCGACCCTTCGCCCAGCGCAAACCTCGCCTCCGAAGCCGAGCTTAAGACCGTCTTCCCCTCACAAATATCCACCAAGTTGGCCAACCGTACCCTGGCAGTCTTGCACGCGCGGAGACTGGAGGGTACCCTGGATTTGGATCTCCCCGCGGAGATCACTCGTGCCGTCACCCAACCACAGCTGGACACTGCTTTGGAGTGGTTGCGGCAGAAATACCCGATTGATGAAGACTCCGCTATTTTAGCTCGGATTGAACGGGAGG
Organism: Penicillium sp. 91 TS-2023; assembly: GCA_030710325.1. NCBI lineage: Eukaryota > Fungi > Ascomycota > Eurotiomycetes > Eurotiales > Aspergillaceae > Penicillium > Penicillium sp. 91 TS-2023. The sequence continues at coordinate 342,378 of JARWGP010000006.1, forward strand.
AGCGAGAAGCGGAGGAGAAATTGGTGCGCCGTGCTGAGGAGCTAGGCCTTTACAAGCCGCAGAGCGGCTCATATGAGGCTCAACTCGGTGAGGGAAACTCGATCTACGGAAAGAGCGTTCTCAAAGAGGCACGTGAGAAGAACGAGAAACGTTTGCTAGGCGAAAAGGAACGGAGGCGTCAACAATGGTTGGAAGGTGAACACGAGGAGCAAGAGCGACTGCAACGCCAGATTGAAGGTAGCAAAGCGCTTCAACAGTACCAGGAGTCGGCTATGATGGAGTGTAGGTTCTACGTCCAAACATACTTCGAGGTCCATCATACTGACATCCGTAGCGCGTCCGCGGGCGGACCCTAACGAACGGCCGTTGCTTGCTTGGGTCCAAAAGCACCATATTGCGGGAACGCATAACCAAGCAGATGCTGTGGATATGACGACGGTATGTATGATTGATAATATTACCTGGTGCTCTTGTGTTAACTAGTATATTCATTTCAGTCCCAGCGCCTGCTGTCGTCTGTACTGTTCGCTATCGGTGTGCTCGGCTGTTGCTACGTATTCGCCCAGAACTATGAGGCGCCCGCAAGAAATGATCGCCTCTGGCCTAACGTTCCTCCAGCCGCAGCAACCGTGGGAGCTATCATTGGTGCCAATGTGGCCATTACATTGATGTGGAAATTCGTTCCACCCGCGTGGCGACTGCTGAATCGCTACTTCATCATTGTTCCCTTTTATCCCAGCGCGCTGAGCATGATCGGCAGCACTTTCAGCCATCAAACATGGAGACATCTTTCCACGAACATGATTGTGCTGGGTCTCATGGGAACTCGAGGTAAACAGTCCCCATGCGTTCTTTACTGAATAGCATACTTACCAAACATACAGTTCACGATGAGCTCGGCCGTGGAAACTTCCTAGCCATTTACTTCGCCTCTGGTGCCATAGGATCCTTGGTATCATTGTCTCGCAGCGTTCTATTGGGAGCTCTTGCCACCACTTCTCTCGGTGCCAGTGCTGCCACTAGTGGAATTGTTGCCGCATGGTGCATGTATCATTTCGAGTATGTAGATCTGCCTGTCGTGTCCCGTTGTTCCCAACAACTAACTCTTTCTCTAGTGACAAAATTACCATGTGGATTCTCCCCCATGACTTGAGAGATATTATCTACACACAAGGCTGGATTTTCCTTGCCTGTATTGTTGGTACCGAGATTTTGAGTATGGCGACACCGGCTCGCTTCCTCCGAGTCTTCCCCTTGTCCAGACTCGCCAAGATGGACCATGCAGCCCATCTTGGTGGTTACTTCGTTGGTACTGGGTGTGGTTACGTTCTCACCCAGAGGAAGAGGAAGGAGAAGAAAGCTCGGGAGTCGAAGTGGTTTGAAAGCCTTGTCCGGTGAGGACACATGTATATCTACAAATCTGTATATTAAGTCAATTACTGTCGAATGATCACTTGACGCAATGCTGTATAAAGTCGAAAGCTTATGGTTGCATCTTAAATTTAGAATATGGTACCCACGAGGGGTCAATTCAATGTGGGGCGGATTATCTAAATTGTTCAGAAATCAACGATCAACATTTTTTCCTCATTAACATCACACTCGGACCTCCAACCCGCACAACATGTCACAGCAACTCGTGACAGTGCTTGCAACCTCGCTCGCCCTCATCACTCAATTCCAGGATACTCTCTCCCCATCGAACATTGCGCAGTCCACCCAGAAATCGATCAAAGATGCAAAGGCCCTGCCCCTCCTTTCAGCCTCATCGAGCGCTCTCAAGGCGCAAGTCACCAAACTCTCCTTGCTAGCAATTACCACGCCCTTTACACACTCTGCAGTGACCGGCATTCTCCGCGCCTGCAATGACTCCGTTCTCCCCTCGTTGTTGACCGCGACCCTCCTCGTCAACCCCGCCGAATACACAAAGGCATTCCACTCCGAGACCCTGATCCTAGTCAAAACCTTATTCACCGAATTTAGCACACTTGTGAATTTAGTGAAGGGTCTCTCCGAGAAGAAGGACCAGGCCAAGAAGGCGGACCCCAAGAAAAAAGAGGAGGACCTTTCCAAGACCGAGAAGGATGCTATTACCCTCGCGACCGGTCGTGTCTGGGACACCTGCGACTCGGTGGTTAGCCTGTCCAACAACGGCGTAGTGGGATTTATCACCCACCGCGTCGAGCAGTGGAGGGACCTTGTCCGGGACGCTGTGGAGGAACTTGAGAACTGGGATCCGGAGGAAGACGATGATTTCTTCGACGAGATCATGGGCGACGAGAAGGATGACGATGAGCATGCCGGGTCAGATGAAGATTCTGACGACAAGGATGTTGCCGCTATGCAAGAACAGAAGAAGACTACCCTCCGCTTCCTGAAGCCCATCGCCCAGATCTACCCTGCCATCATCACCCACCGACTGAAGAGTGCAAAGGATGCACCATTGTCCTCCGCAGCAAATGTTGCGCGACTGGAGAAGTTGATTGTCAACATGCAAAACATCCCTGATCAGGTGGATGAGGTTGCTGGGGCCTTGTATGAAGAGGATGTGGACCGGTCTATCGAGTTCTTGCAGAAAACACACGAGCACGCTTCACAGGCCGTTGAGTCGGTAACGGCACCTTGGAACGAGGAATCATCTGAGGACAAGTTTACTGCATGGTCGCAGACCTGGTCCAAGGTCATGGATGAAGTCAGCAAGTCGCTCAATGCTGACCCTGCATCGGAGGAATAAAATAGCATTTACCCAAAACAATGTACATATTTGTACCACGATCCATATCACTCATGTCTCTACGCTACCCCAAGACTTCAGAAGAACAACTACAAGCAAGATTACCTATTTTATTGGCTCGTAACTCCTGTATCTAAATATTCTCATTGCTTCGCCTTCAACGGCGCAAAAATATCCGTCCACAACTCACTGGCTTCACCCAAGTAATAGGTCAAGCTAACATCAGCCATACTAGCTTCCTCTCCACCAATCATAGTCTCCAATTGCGAGATCAAGTTCTCCAAACCAAAAGCCTTACCTGTAGCCTGTGTAGCACCAGCCTCAAGCATAACGTTCACAACATGAATGTGAAAATGGTAATAAGTCGGTTGATCTAAACAGCAGGATCAGCACATTTCCAAAAACTCCAAAGTTAAGAACTCACAATGAACATAAAGCTTAAGCTGATCCTGCTCCAAACCCGGATACATTGAAACCGTTGCTTCGAGAACGCGCTGCCGCAGATACTTTAACCAAGGAACATGACTCTTCCGCAAATCCCTCAAGCTCCAAATATCCCGCCGATGCACCAACGCCAGCAAATGCAGCGAATTAAGTGTCTTCCGATCCCAATTAAGATCAGGAAGCATCAAGAACGCATCCTCAGGCCCATGTCCGGGGTCACGCATAATGACATCTTCCTGCTCGGTCCGGCCTTCAAGAATATTAAATACCCAGTTAAGACGACCTTCTTCACGCTTTGCTTGCATGTATGGGCGGACTTGGCTCTTGTAGATCTCTGGTGTCTCGGTAACCATGCGAACCTGCTGATCAGAGTATTTCTTGATATGCTGCTCCGTGCATGGCCAGATCAGGTTTAGCTTCAGGTCGTGCTGGAGGCTCGTGTTTGACGCGTCGGTATCTCCGTTTGAGGAGGCAAGGTACCAGCGGTAAATGTCGTTATCGCCTAGGTTGTTGATTCGTGTGAGGGCTGCATGGAAAGCTTGGATTGCTTTCAGGGATTCGGTTGCGAATGCAGCACGCTCAGCTGTGAGGATACCCCGTTGCTCGTCGATTGTACCGAGAAGGGTGATGCGGCGACCATTTTGATCTATGGGGGGTTAGTTTGGTTCTTCCTGGGCTTAAAACTGGGTCTGATGTACCTTGCTTTAGGAGCTTGGTGACCTGGAATTTGGAGATCAGAGCTTCTGGGGTAGTCATTGTGTCGGTGGCTTTATGGGTAATAGTAGCTTGAAGGGAAATGTTCAATGCGGAGCTGCGAAAGATATTTGTTATCGTGGGATGGTGGGGCGGTTTAGCTTATCGCGGGGTCGTATATTGGCTGGAACAAGCCACTTTATTGCAGGCATTCAAGCTTTCATACAGCTTCCAAGATTAATACATTCGCCTGCAGAAAAGGTTAATGACTAGAGAATACTCAATTAATATTATACTGCGCCAATTAGATAAAGACAATTCCAATGGAGAATGTAGAGAAGACTGGATGTATGCGGATATATAGACAGGATAATGTGTGCCGGTGGGGCCTTCCTACATAGGCTGCCGCCGCTTTTATAAGGGGGGTGCCCAGGCTCAGGATCACTAAGTAAATGTTAGCACGGACAAATGTCAGTGTAGGCTGCATGGAGGGCAAAGTAATTCCTGGATATTATCCAGACAGCCGATCGCCTTGTTGCGCCTCTACAGATTATGTCTCCTAGAACTGCCGATTCTCCTGAAACAATGCTCCGAACGGAGCGAAAATCAACTCAATTCTCGGCCTTCACATATCTTGAGATGAGCCCTGATTGGCACAAAAATTTCCCTTATACGGCTATCTTGGGAAACTTGACGTCTCTGGATACCACCTGTCTCAAGACGGGCCACGTTTGTTTCTAGACACACCACGATTCTCCGTATCCTACGATCAGTCGCATCTTGAGACCCTGGATTTCGCAAGTCAGGCCATGTATCTGGTATGAATCTTTGCAGTTCAGTGGGGCCAATTCCCGGCACCATTATCCAAGGTAGGCCACGGGTTGTACTTGATGAGGCGTTATCAGGTCACAGGTTGCCAAAAATCTATCCTATCCCGCTAGTGAACCTGTTCCACAGGCGTTCAAGAGTGTGGGCTGTCAACTCCAAGAGCCCATAGACCATCGTCTCCCATCTAGTCTGTCCGACATGGAGACAATCCCTATTCGAGGTTTCCTGATGAGGGAGGTCTTCCTATCAAAAATCGTGTATTCAGTCACTTTTAAGGAGTGAAAAGAGCACTCTTGCGCGCGGGAGCTCGGACGACCTTCTGGTACAGAAAATTGAAAAAGGCATATAATGATGCAAAAACCGCCCATCGAACGAAAAAGCTATCAGATTTGAAGATAGCATCTGTGAAACAGAGAGTTACCGTGAAAGTCACGCCGCTAATCATGACAGTCTCGGCAAAACTTCGCCACGAAGGGCCTTGAGGCCGAGGAGCATGAGTTGGAGGGGCGAATCCGCCATTATCATCGGTCTTCATATTGCGATTGACACTGCCGATGTACGATCTAAATATGAGAAGGTTAGCTGAATCCAAGCGACTGATTCAATCAATGGAAATTGTTACTACCTACCGACCAATATCAAAGCAGTGAAAGGCTTATCTTCCAAGTCCCAATATTGATAGACGATATGTGGGATATCATGCGAAGCGGAGAATGGGAATGGATAAATCAAACGATACTTGTATCTTCAATAATAATATGGATGGTATCGGTTTGTTCGCAATAAATCAAGTTACATCTCATCTTCTTTTGGCTCTTACCGCCTTCCCTCTCTCTCTACTACACTACTAAGTCTACTTATATATATTTCTATAGGTCGTAGGCTTACGATATAGAAATTTTATAAGAATACTTATGTTTAATATTCTGATTATTTGGAATACTAGAATATATATTTAAAAATACTAAATAAATAATAGCTTATCTTATCTTTCTTATCCTTATCGGTAAGAATAATGTTAAAGTATAAAATAATCTATCCTCCAGGTCAACCACCTGAGTTATTAGTTGCAGCTTCTGCTCCCGAGGCCATCGATTCCAGACTCAAACAATCTCTGCACTGAGGCCAGACTCTGCATACTCACTGAGAGACGCCAAAGATGCTCTCAATGAAACGAATAATTCGTTGTTTTTGTTAGGATATGCGACTTGCAGACTGATTCAAAAATTAAATTGAACAATTTGACATACTTCTGAACTATTATCGACAGTGATACGTGGGGTGCGAACCTAAAAGCTCCGGGCTATAAGGGAGAATGAGAGGCATTGAGACCGCGGCTCATAGGCATGGCTACTCCAGTCGGGAGCTGATATGGCTACTCTACGAGACCTTTAGCAGAATTACTTCACCATTCTAATAGTCTCCTGGAACGAGCAGCCACGATTCTCGTAGGTGGGCACTAGTACTTAAGCTCCTAGGATTTAATCTCGTCTCATCGATTATTATACGATAGCACGAAGTTTTAAAAGCTCCTAGGAAGAATTAGTTAGGATAGCGTGTTTTCAGTGCTAGTTAGAATATTCAAAGTTAATTACAGGCCGCAAATTTTATTATAGGTAGGAAGATCATCTAGTAGATATGGCCAATTAGTCCAGAATATTTTAGTAAATATCTATGTCGCTAGAGCTAAAGTCCTATTCCTAGGAATTAAGCGGCGTATAGTAAGAGTGATAATACATTAAAAAAAATTCAAGCGAAAAGATCAGAATAAGACCCTTAGTTAGATTTATAAACTACTTAGTTAACTACTTAATTAAAGTTTTTAAGATACTCCTCGGTACTACAAAGCCAGAATTTAAGGGTTGGATATTTCCTGCAACTATGAAGAGACGGTATCGCGGATGCGAGACACGACGAGTAGAATACCGTAGAATAGTAATACCAAGAAAGTCACCTCCATTATGCATTTGCCTCCTAGCTACAAAGGTGAAACAACAGGATCGACCGCCACATTGATGACGCCAGCCTTTCGTTTAGGGGACAACGGTCAAGAGTGCTGGATGAACGACTGCATTTGATTGGGGCTAGTGTAGTGCATTTGATTCAGGCGAGCTGCTGACTTGACTGCTCCCGCACTTTGCTCGCGTCTTGCGCAGTGAGTGGATCAAGCTGAGGTGACACTAAGTGAGTGCTCAGTGAGCAAAAAGCGGCAAGGGAAACCAAAACTTTGCCAGACATTATCCTGTACATATATGCTTAGGCATTTAATTGCATTCTAAGTAATTTTCATAAAGATTTGCTTGGGAATCTCTATTCCTGCAGAGGCTCTCCCATACCGCCAAAGGTAACGCTCTTAATAACCATAAACTCGTCAATGCCATACTTGCTGCCTTCGCGGCCGAAACCACTCTGCTTAACACCGCCAAATCTGCATTCTTGTCAATATATAATAAGTTTAGTATCAAGACAGAAAAACTTACGGTGAAGCAACGTCACTGATCAGACCGGTGTTAACACCAACCATGCCAACCTCAAGGGCCTCCGCGACACGGAAGATGCGACGGACATTGCCACTGAAGAAGTAACCAGCAAGACCAACCTCGGTCTTGTTGGCAAGTTCAACGACCTCCTTCTCACTCTCGAAGGGGAATAGCCCGGCCACAGGGCCGAAGGTCTCCTCGGAGGCGAGAAGCATGTCCTTGCTCATACCTGACAGGACAGTAGGCTCGTAGAAGTTAGGACCAAGAGCAGAGGCTTTCTGGCCACCAATCAAGACCTTGGCACCCTTGCTAATAGCATCCTGGACGTGCTCGTGTGCCTTACCGGCAGCACGCTCGTGAATGACAGGACCGTGAGTAATCCCCTCCTCAAAACCGGCGCCGAGCTTGAATTCCTTAACCTTGGCAGTGAAGCGCTTAGTGAATTCATCGTACACGCCCTTCTGCACGTAGATACGGTTGGCACAGACACAGGTCTGTCCGGAGCTGCGGAACTTGGAGTTAATAGCGCCGGTAACGGCGGCGTCGAGATCCTCGACATCATCGAAAACAATGAATGGCGCGTTGCCGCCCAGCTCCCAAGAAACCTTCTTAAGAGTGGACGAAGCCTGCTTCATGAGCAGACGGCCGACATTTGTCGAGCCAGTGAACGAGACCTTACGCACATCCGGGTGTGTAGTGATGGTCTCACCCACAGATGGGGTATTCTTCGACGCAGTCACAATGTTAACAACACCCTTGGGGATACCCGCACGGTGGGCCAACTCGGCCAGCGCGTTGGCAGTGAAGGGAGTCTCCTGGGGCGACTTGGCAACCACGGTACAACCAGCCGCCAGGGCCGGAGCAATCTTCCGGGTAATCATGGCAGCCGGGAAGTTCCAGGGAGTAATCAGACCACATACACCGACGGGCTGCTTGAGGGTGATAACTCGGTTACCGGGCACCGATGCCGGGATGGTGTCTCCGTAGATACGAGGGGCCTCCTCGCTGAACCACTCGAAAAAGCCGGCGGCGTAGTTCACCTCGCCCTTGGCATCGGCTAATGGCTTACCATTCTCCCATGTGATCAGCTTGGCCAGATCCTCTGCGTTGTCCATCATCAATTGGTACCATCGGCGGAGCATACGGGCGCGCTCGCGGGCCAGGGTTGTGCGGAATGTAGGGAAGGCCTCTGTGGCGGCCTGGATGGCCTTCTCGACGTCTGAGGAGTCGAGTTCCGGGCATTTACCAATGAGTTGTCCGGTAGCGGGGTCTGTAAGAGGGGGAATCTCACGAATTAGCCTGTGCAAATCCGACCTTTTTAGGGGCTGTTGGTCTTACCGTGCACTTCAAAGGTCTCGCCGGACTGGGCACCAACCCATTCGCCATTGATGTAGCATTTCTCAATGAAGAGAGATGGATCTTTCAACTGGTTTCAATGTCAATATTTTTCAAGTCCCAGTCCAAAGCTGATCATAACCCACCTCAGGCTTGCTGTGTCCCATGGTGTAGAGTCTCTTCGCAATCGGCGGCGGAGGAATAGCGTAAGGGTATCGCAGACGAGATCGCAGGAGTTGCCGAGAGACGGGGCGGATGAGTCGCTCCATTATGAGGAACCGACACTCGGGCGGGGAGATAGGATTTACTAATACAGAGCGAAATAGCGAGCGGAGTCAAAGTTCCGTGCGGGGAGTTGGAGATGCGCTTTTAAAGTACTTCGGCACTTTGCGGCGAGGGGGCAGAATGAATTTCAAGCTTCCGTGGGGCTCGATGGTGATTGATCTTTAGACCCGAGAAGCACCGAGGACGGAGATCGCGCCGATGAGATGTTGGCGCAAGCTCAGAAGGGAAGCTGGATGCTAAGCGGGGATTGATGTCATGCACCGCTGGTTTCTGGGGGGATTTGTTCCCCGAATGCGGGACATCTTTATTGTTTTTTGCCTCAAACAGCTGTGAATCCCTACACCGGGTTTTCTACTACTTGATCTTCTCTACAAGCCCAATTTAATAGAGCAGCTCTGAATCCCCGTGGATCATTCAAATGCCATCAATTAATCTTTTTGGTTCTGTTGTTCTCACCGACATCCACAACGTTCAAGGTTCTGTATTTTAATTACATAGATTACGCGCTCCGGTGATTTTGTCAAGAGGGAATCTTGGACCGAGATTCGTTCGGCGATTTGCACCAATAGAAACTGTCAAATACTCACCAACGGAAGATAACGTAACCGTAATACCAATATTCAATCTCACAGATTCAGAAGGACCAGCCGATGAGTGGAATCGGTGAATAATGATATTGAAAACCCCATATCTAGACCAAACATAGTGTCACGAGACTAACATCGAGCGTTGGTCAGGAATTTAAGAATCCTGTGTCTTCTCTTACTGCTCCAAGCCATCATCCTCGCCAAACGCTTTCTTACCCATCCACGATATCAATCTCTCACAAATAGCGTCCACGTATAGTGTCCACAACTATGCGAGAAATACCAGGATAATATGGAACGACAGTGTAGCAATAGCGGACATTATATACTCACCCCTCTCAAATCAACCGCTTTGCCCTTCTTCGTCCACGGGATATAGATCGTTCTCTAAGATAGAACGTTGATAGATCATCCACGATAGAACCGTGCAGATGAGGGCATCATGAGTAAGATATATCGGGAACTAGATGCGAGCACAGGAAGCCGACTGCTATTGCACGAAAAGAAAACTGTCCGAAAGTATCTAGATTCGTCGTTCATCTTTACCGGATGCGGTAATATTTATTCAGCCAAATCGTCTTCTACATCCATTAGATTAAAAGGCCAATGACTTGTCATCAGACTTGATGACTCCTATGTTGTTTCTGCCCAAATTTGTTTTAACAAAGATATTTCATGCACCTTGAAGTAACAAGAGGTACAGTCTTACGTCATCGTAGTCCAGCCGCGTCAACATTCCAAAGACTAGGATAAACATGCACTTCGGGTACACATTCCCAGCATTGCAGATACGTCAATCGAGAAGAACAATACGTACCATTCCATGTGATTACAATCTCCATATCCATCCTCCGAATTCAAGCGTCATCGTGGTCACGCACGAATGCTTCTTTCAGAGAAGGAGTTTTGTGAGAACCGTCAGGTAAGTTGTAACTCGTCATGTTCGCCTACATGCACTCGCACACTTCAGAAATGTACTGTGTAAGCAAAATAAATTTACAAATTGATCTGTGGCTCTGAATATTTGGAGCTGTAAATCGGAAACTTCAAAATGCCCTTCAAAATGAGTGGGCTGGGGTCTTCCGGTAACCTGAGGCGGTGTTGTGAACATGATCACATAACCACAATGAGAAAATAAAGGAAACTTAGCTCTTAGGACAGAGTAAATACCTACTAAGAACATTCAAAGTTCAGGTTCAAGTGGGAAAGAATGTACGAAAGTGCCCATGTGTTGTCAACTGGAGGCTACATCCCCTTCCGCATCCGGTAACCCACGAATCACAAAATCACAAATAACCCTGCGAACGTCAACTTGAAACACAAACTGAATGAAACTGCTTAAAGATTAGATGTTGCTGGTTGCCCATGATTACTCCGCTCCGGACAACCACGGTCGCAAGCGGGAAGAAACCGGGGTAGTCGCATCACCTAATGGAATAGAGTATAAAGTCCGCGGCCCGCTTCCGGTTGATTTGATGACTATTCTGAAGCGAAAAGTAAGATTTTTGAATTATTCGCCTTTCGTGATACCCCAAGGAAACATCTTCCAAGTTCACCTCTCAACCTGCCCTTTGTTGCTATACATACAATCCATGTCGCCTCGTCCTGTCCAACAGTCTTCATCATGATGACTCGCCGATTTCGAATAGTACTTGCTTTGTGTCTTGCGGCGACGTCCATTTGGTACTTGACTGGAGGGGATGCGGCGCCTAGTTATCGTACTTACTTGACAAATCAGTTGACAACATCATACTCTCGAAATACGACGGAGCATATCGATTTCTGGCGCCAATTTCAATCCCTCTTGGAGAGACATAAACCAACATGCAACTCTCCCAAACGACTCGGAAATGCAGCAGCTACCGGCTTCACGTCATCGGGTGCAAGCCCTCGTCCTGACTTACTGAAGATGACGACTCGCGATGTCCGAACGATGAAGAAGGCACACGGAGACTTTGTCGAAGCCATTGAACTCGATCCACCGGCTCTTTCATATATACCCGGGACCAGAGGCTTGGTAACTACAGCAGGTGGCTCCTATCTTCCTGTTTTGGTGATCTCCTTGCGCATGCTGCGCCGCACGGGCTCAAAACTGCCAATGGAGGTCTTCTTGGCCACGCCAGACGAGTACGAGGAGTTCATTTGCGACCAGGTCCTACCTTCCCTAAACGCACAATGTGTTGTGCTGTCCGAAATCATGAAGGCGGTGCCGGGTGCGAAGATTGAAAAATACCAGCTGAAGCCGTTCGCGATGCTCTTTTCTTCATTCGAAGAGATTCTGTTTCTGGATGCGGACGCATTTCCAATCGCAAAGCCCGAGACACTATTTGAGCAGGAGCCATTCCGTAGCACCAAGTTACTCACCTGGCCAGACTTCTGGGCATCCTCTGTTTCTCCATTCTACTACCAGATTGCCTCGCAGAGCGTTCCAGCAATGGAATCCCGACAATCGACCGAATCCGGCGAAGTGCTTATTTCGAAAAGAACGCACTTGAAGACACTTCTTCTCTGTACCTACTACAACTTTTGGGGCCCGACACATTACTATCGTCTTCTCTCCCAAGGAGCTGCCGGAGAGGGAGACAAAGAGACCTTCATCAACGCTGCAATGGCGGTTAACGAGCCATTTTACCAAGTCAGTGAGCCTATCTGCGCAATGGGTCACAGAACAGAAGGTGGTCTTGCCGGATCTGCAATGCTCCAGTTTGATCCGATTGAAGACTATCGGCTGGCTCAAAAAAATGAAGGGCGCGCTAAAGGGTCTTCGACTGCTGCTCCCCGGGCTTTCTTCATCCATGCCAACTTCCCCAAGTTCAATCCCGCAACTGTGTTTTCAAAGCAAGCCGTCAATCCTGCGTTCAATGACAATGGAACATATACCCGTGCTTGGACGATACCGGAGGATAAAATCAAAGCGTTTGGGTCCGATGTTGAGAAACAATTTTGGGCGGAGATCCTCTGGACAGCTTGTGAGCTGGAAAGCAAATTTAGAAGCTGGGAGAACAGGACAGATATATGCAGTGGAGTGACGAAGTATTGGACTGCTCTGTTTGGAACAGCGGATCCAGCTCAAGTGTAATCGGGAGATAATATCATGTGAATGCCTATATAATGTATAGACTAAAGGCTTCGGGGTAGCTTTTCTCTTTATCTGCTTGCGGTTCATGGGCATTTTGCGTACCTAGTGCATATTGTTATATATTAATAAAAAAGAGATACTCATATCAGTTGGACAAGATAAGACCGAATTGTGGATGCCGGGGACGAATCGTATATCTAGCACTTCGAGATAGTATTGAATGACACACTTCTACTCTTTCATCTGACCCCTACGACAGTTGCCCTGGATCTCTTGCATTATCTGCACTGGTTTGTGTGGCTGTTGTATGTAGCTAAATGTTCACCGAGCTTGCTGCCAACGAGAGGCTTCTCAGTCTGACTTTGTAGTTTTCTAGAGAACAGGACGCGTTTGATTTTGACTATAAATACCTTCCTGTCGCGGTCTTCCCTCTTCTATCCTACATCGATCCCTCGCGCTATTCCTGCTTCTTTGCTGCATCCATTCTTATTCTCCCTTATCTTTCCGTTTCTTTCGCTTCTTTCGCTTCTTTCTAGCACCTATTCTTATTCTCATTTTGTCATAAAAGTGGGGTCTTCCACGGTCCTCAATCATACCGCCTCCTAGCAGAATCCTCCGGCTAAACCGCCAGTCAGTGTGGTTTGACCCCACATTTGCATTTTCTCCAATCACGCTTCGATCCCCCACCTTTCCATTCCTTCTATTCGTCGTTTGATTCCAACGGAAACACCCGTCCGGGTACTCCGTTCATCCCACCAAGCAACAAAGAACCATTTTCAGACATCTATGATTTTCCTTGACTTGCTCTGATCCCGGCACATCGACAAGATGGGTCATGTCGCCACGATGGATGCCATGGATAAAACCCCCCATTTGGAGCGCATTTCTTACGCTCCGAGTGAAATTAAGAACATAGGTGCTGGCAGCCCCATGCTTCAGCAGCTTATTCTCTGCGTTCAGTCCAATGAACAACCTAAGACTGAATCTGAGGCAGATGCGGCCGCAACTTCGGGCTCGGGCAAAACGTATTGCGCCAAGCTGCTTAAAGATTTTCTTGAACAAGGCTGCAATATTTACGAAGAGCTTGGCGGCTGTGCAGCAGACTTCTTCATTGACGCATGCGTATCTCAACTTCGGAACTCGACTAGCGAGGTGGAAATGTCTGGTTTGAATCGCGAGGACAGGGGCTATATTCTTCAAGTTCTTGCACCAATTCGAGTGGCTGATGGGACACACGACGCCTCTACCGACGCTCCCAACTCCGTCGTCCATTTCTCCTCTAAGTTTGAAAAACTGCTTCAATTTCTCTTGAAGATGGACCAATCAGAGTTCTCTGGCTTGATTTTTGTCAGAAGGCGAACCACTGTCAGCGTCTTGACAGCTCTTCTGTCAATCCATCCTTCGACCAAACATCGATTTCGATGTGCGGCATACGCGGGGTGTTCGAACAATGGCGGTCACGATTGCGAGTCTATTGGGGATCTAATCAGTCGGGATATACAGAAAGACACACTGACAGAATTCCAGGCTGGCCTGAAGAACCTAATCGTCGCCACAGACCAATTAGAAGGCCTGGCTGTGAGTTGCAGTCTAGTAGTACATTTCGACAGGCCGTCCAATCTCGAGCCTTTCGTCCAACGGGAACGGGCTCGCCATCAGGAACCCACATATGCCATCATGACTCCTCTAGATTATGACACTCTGCCATTGAGAGAGACTGACCGCAGATTCGATCAAGAGAAAGAAATTCCCGCACTGGTAGACTGCGCGGAGCAATGGGACCCCTATGTGGAGCTGTCACAGGCCTGGCTATCGTCATCACCTGATTGCTATCAAACAGACATAGAATTTTCGAGAAATGAATGTTTGGATGAAGATTTGAAGATTTCGATTGTGCTACCTAAGCTTGTGACAATGCCGGATACCATCCCCCTCTACTGGGACCCCGAAACGACCTTAACCGCGAAATTCAAGCCCTCGACGCCGCTTCATTCACTGAAAACCGAAGACCTTCACCTGATTAGAGATATCACAGGTATAAATTTCCAGGCACCACCTTCCGTCTACAACATCCAATGGAAACTAATCAGAAATATCTCAGGTATATATTTCCAGGCACCATCTTCGCGTCTACAAAATCCAGATCGAGACTATGTGGTGCTTTTTATGCCCACCGTTCCCCTTGGCCAGTTACAAGGCTGGAAAACCATCAACGGGGGCACGGAAATGCTGATGGAGCATTATGAGCGCGATACATCACCAATCGGTATCATTCGGGACACAGCCAAGTACAGCGAACCACGCCTATTTCGCAGATGGGTCCATTCTGGAGAGGGAACCAAAACCCGGGTTGGCGCAGAATGTGAATCTATTCCGAAAAGGCGGAATTTCCTGCAGCCTCGGACGGCAGCTGAAGTGCGCGGAGAGAGCCCAACTAAGCTCTATGTGATCCCAGTAGTGGGTTGCACCGTAGACAAGCTTCCCGCCAAGAAAGCTATGCTTGGGCTGCTCATGTCTGCCATTCTAGATCGCATGGAAGCAACTATGGTTGCTAAGAGGCTAAACGATACGATCTTGAAGAATATTGGTATTCAAAATCTTGGTCATGTTCTCACTGCAATCACCACGCCGATAGCGCAAGCGAGCACCGACTACCAACTGTATGAGTTTTTCGGTGACTCCGTACTGAAGTTTACTGTGGCCTGTCAGCTCTTTTTCCGGCAACCGACCTGGCATGAAGGGTGTCTATCCGAAAGCCGGGACAAGCTTGTTCAAAATAAGCACCTTGCCTATGCAGCGCTTAATACTGGTTTGGATAGCTTTATCCTGGCTAAGCGGTTCACGCCCAAAAAGTGGACTGCTCCCCTTATCTCAGGACGGTCAACTGCCGCCCGACGGACCCTATCCAGCAAGGTCCTCGCAGACGTGGTCGAGGCTCTCATCGGCGCCGCGTTTCTAGATGGCGGAATTCATAAAGCTCAGGCGTGCCTTCACCGCTTCCTGCCTGAGATTGATATCTTCACGAGTGATATCTCTTTATATGTCAAACCCACCCCACGAGGCGATTGCTCTCGAGGTGAGGGAAATCTAATTGATGCGGACAGGCTTGCACCTGTTATCGGATACAGATTCAATGACGCTTCCCTTCTCATTGAAGCTCTCACTCACCCCTCATGTGAGCATGACACGAGCACCCAGTCATACCAAAGAATTGAGTATTTAGGAGACGCTGTGCTCGATATGCTCATTGTCCCATTGCTAGCCGCTTACACTCACCAAGGTGAGATGTCTCAGGGAAAGATGACCTTGACTAAGCACTCAGTAGTGAATGCAAATCTTCTTGCATTTTTCAGCATGGGGCTTAGTGGCACGCAGAACTCTATGGGTGCTACACATCCTACCATGATATACAGCTCTAATGAGGTCTATCTGTGGCGCTATCTCCGTTTCAACGGTCCGACTATCAACTCTGCCCGACAAGCTTGTCTGGCGAGATTTGACGGCTTGCGTGACGAGATCGCGGCGAAGATACAGCATGGCGATTATCCGTGGGAGCCTCTGACCCGATTACGCGCTGACAAATTCATGTCCGACATTATGGAAAGTATCCTTGGTGCCATTTTCATCGACTCTGGTGGCGATCTTGATCAATGCAGGCAATTTATGGAACGGGCCGGTCTGCTCCCTTACGTGCGCCGTATACTCGCGGATAATGTGGACGTCGCTCATCCGCGAAATACGGCTCAAAGCTTGGTCAAGTTCGAGGGGAACCTTGTCTTCAAGTCAAGGAGAGTCGAGAAGAAAGGGACAGGGATCCCGGCAACATACCATTGCCAGGCGATCCTCAACAGCGAAGTAATCGCGTCGGTCGAAGGGTGTGCATCCTCGGAGGAGGCAGAAGTACGGGTGGCTTATCTCGTGATTGAGAAGCGAAGCGGGATGTGATTGATCAGGTTAAGTTGCTATAAAAAAGGTTCAGCAAGGGGATGTTTGATAACTCTCCCTCCCAATCAACAGCTCTCTGGTCGTGTTCGTCGACGCAGGAACGTCTTTGTGGGTTTAAGGTTCATCGCAGCAGCCCCCTGCCTGTGAACCTGGTGCTTTTCCGAATGGATATCTTACGGGAATCGATCGGTATTCACCACCAAAACTGATTATTCACCGCATGTTCTTGGTATTCCACATGGATCAACGTTCCTCAACACGCTCTGACATTCGGTCGACGGTAATCGATCTGCGACTGTGAGACGCCGGTCAACCGCATCGCAGGCGGCCTCTCACAGTCGCAGAGATACGATGTTCAAGCTTATCGTAAGGGAAAGAAGTTGATGAACAGGTTCTGGGTGCAGGTCACACCAGCGGACAAGGAGCAGGTGGAAAACACGCTACGAATTTATGAAGTACTGGAACCGCTATAAGACATTATCGCTGGCCTGGCTGACATGCTTCAGTTTGGCTCGAAGATAGACCACTCGGAGGTCTCTGGTTGAATCATTTCAAAAGACGAACCACCTTGACGCGATGAAGCTGCAGGAGAAGGACCTTCAGGAGCTTCGAAAGAAAATGCTCCAGTTATGTGAAGAGTTCGAAGAGTTCACGTCTCGGAAGTGATGCTTTGGGGTTGGTATGGTTTCTTGACTTCGGAGGATATGGGATTTTGTTTGTTTCGCGAACGGATAATAGAGTTCGAGCAAACGCTGCTTTCTCAGTCTTAACTTACGAATTTCGAGCGGACACAAATCATCGAATTGTTGCCACAGACGTATCAGAAGACCTAGGTGTAAGTTACTACAGTCTGGTCATAAGTATCAACTGCTTACAATCTCAAGACCTTTGTCCAAGTCGAACTACCTTTCGACTTTAGCACTGTTCGACTTTGGCAACAACGATTTCGATGAGCGGCAGATGTGGACGGTGGAATATTGCTGATTCGATCGAGGCCGATGACTTTTTCTGAACCGGGCAGATGCTGGCACCCCTTTCCTCATATTACAAAGGCGCAGCAAATAGGTACCCATACTTATATGTAGAATACCAGCTATTGTGCCCCTCATCCTTCTTTACTTCATAAACAAACACTATAACGGGATGTACAAATAACCGAACGCATTGACATAGTACCAATATTGACACCATGACATCCATAAGGGTAATATCATATGCAACAAAAAATTTTCTGATAAAACATCATGCTACTGTAACAAACAAGTAACAATTTTGTAAGAGTGATAAAAAAATCCAAATTCCAGAAAAAGAAAAAAAGATGGGCCCGAGCCGGGATTTGAACCCGGGACCTCGCACATTAGACTATTCCAATAATCTGGGACTATCCCGAAGCGCGAATCATACCACTAGACCACCCGGGCAGGTGTTACATCATACTCAGAATTTTGAGTTACTTATTCGAATCATTCTTATCACAGGTCAGTTGCCGTGCGACTAATCGACCTATGAAGTCATACGCACGTGCTTCCATCTTTACATGTGATTGTGGATATTAAATTAATTCTGGTCCATATCCCCGATATATGTGACTTGGTTATAGCCCAACTATAAATGTCATATGGACCTTGGAACAGGTCAGAAGACCATGATAGCCCTGGAGTCGAAATAGACCCCAGCGGGAACTTCCATAGTCCCGCCGGAAAAGTGGAAAACCATCAAGTTTCCCGTTCGTCCGGCGTCCTCCGAATCTGTCTACGTGCAGTTCAGACTGTATAATAATAAGCAAAATCTACATAATATTCCATCCAACTTGCGGTGCAAAAGTATATTGGCACAATTATTGCACACTGTGCCCTTGATGCGTGTGGATCGGTGACATTACGGTAAGCCGGTTTCTCCGGGCGCCGAGCCGAGGCCCATGGCAGTTGTCCGGGGCATCTCAAGCTGACTCGGTTTCGGTCGGTGTGTCCAGGCCGATCTGCTTTAGACTATTTTTTTGGCTCATCAATTGACCACACTTAATTTTTTTTTGTTCCCCTCCTCGAGTTCTCTTTTACCCTCCTCTCTGTCTTTGTTCGCGGTCGTGACTCGTGCTTACCCCCTCTTCCCCGGATTCCCCCACAGTTTCTCCCACCATGTCTACCTCTGCTACTTCCCCGCAGCAGCTCAAGGATGAGGTCAAAGCTATTGAGGCCAAGGCCGTGAACCAGACTATTGTGCAGCTGCGATCGCTGGCTGCTGGCGCAGCTGGTGGTCTTTGCGCCGTGGTTGTCGGTCACCCCTTTGACTTGGTCAAGGTGCGCCTGCAGACTGCGGAGAAGGGCATCTACTCCGGTGCGATGGACGTTGTGCGCAGGACTGTCGCCCGCGAGGGATTGGCTCGGGTAGGATAGCCCTCGGCTCCCGTGAAGACAGTGGAACTGACAGGCTTTGGTCGTAGGGTTTATACGCTGGTGTATCCGCCCCGCTTGTGGGTGTGACTCCGATGTGTAAGTGCATTCCAAGCTACAAGAGCTACAATCCCACTGGAAAATCAATCTTGGCTAATATTTTCTTTCGCAGTCGCTGTTAGCTTCTGGGTACGTACCATGACCGTCATTTAGTCTTCGAAATCGACCCCAATTCGACCCCGCTTCAAACACCTCTAACACAGCAACAGGGTTACGATGTGGGCAAGACCCTTGTGGAGAAGTTTTCTGTTGTCCCAGTGAAGAACAACACCCCCCAGTACTCCATCGCCCAGATCTCTGCAGCTGGTTTCTTCTCCGCCATCCCCATGACCCTGATCACAGCACCTTTCGAGCGTGTCAAGGTCCTCCTCCAGATCCAGGGCCAGAACCCACCCCCACCAGGCCAGAAGCCCAAGTACTCCGGTGGTACAGATGTTGTCCGCCAGCTGTACAAGGAGGGTGGTATTCGCAGTGTCTTCCGTGGTAGCGCCATGACCTTGGCCCGTGACGGTCCCGGTTCGGCTGCTTACTTCGCCGCATACGAGTACATCAAGCGATCCCTGACTCCCAAGGATGCCGATGGCAATGTCACTGGTGACCTCTCCCTCTCGGCTGTTGTTTGTGCTGGTGGTGCTGCGGGTATTGCTATGTGGATCCCTGTCTTCCCTGTCGACACTATCAAGTCCCGATTGCAGAGTGCACCGGGTAAGCCGACTATTGGTGGAACTATCCGTTCTGTTTACGGCAACGGTGGTTTCAAGGCTTTCTTCCCTGGTTTCGGACCAGCACTTGCTCGTGCTGTTCCGGCCAACGCGGCCACCTTGTAAGTATTTTCCCTATGTGTCTCTTTTGGGTGTTTTGCTAACAATCTACCAGCTTGGGTGTCGAGCTTGCTCACAAGTTCATGAAGAAGATGTTTGATGAATAAGCGGTCCTTTAAAAATATTTTGGGACCGTGTGTGTAAATATCTGATTTTTGTTTCTTTGCAGCGTTGGTTTTTATTTTCAAGTTGTCCCTGGCCAATTAGACTTGTATGTATGCATGCATTTATCTACTGGTTTATAGATGCAATCTGGGCTTTCTGTTTTGTCTCTTTCTGGGGGTTTTGGATAGATTGTGACAATTCATTGTTTCATTTCAAAATCTACCAATGACCAGGGGTATTCAGGCTCTAGGTATATATGCAGAGTTCTCACAGTAAAAAACAAGGGCCAACCAAATAAAACCACTGTGGAAATACCTTATAGCTTCGAAGACTCCTTCTGAGGTCTGCGCTGCGGCGCAGGAACATGTTTCAACCACGCCTCATCAACAGTCTTCTTCTCAAGCTTACTCTTCTTCTCCCACGCGGACCGGAAACTCTCTTCCTCATCCTTCCACCGCCTCAACTCAGGTCCAAGCCAACAAACAGCCGCATCAGCACACTCATTGACAGCCTCCTGAGCAAGTAAATGCCCAAATTCCTCGAAGAACACCTCTCGCACCCGGCCTGCCGCGACGCCCCCACTACCCCCAAGCCCAGTACCCGTATTAGCAAGCTTATCCGCCCGCATCTTCGGCAAACACATATCCGACTTCCCAGCAAATATGTAAAGCACACTAGGTCTCAGGAACGGAAGTTGCGCGAAGATACGCGGAGGCTCGGGTCTATAGAAGGGATGCGAGTCTGGATGATTAGCATCGAGATCCGGGTGCGTGACGCGATTCACGGGCGCATCGCTACCAGGGATATGGTTATAATTCGGTCGAGAGAAAGTGAAAACTTCCTGGTGAAGCGTTGTGCGCAAAGTAACGGGCGGGTTAGCTTTGTCAATATTGGTTTTGTTGTCTAGGGGGTGAATTGCGGTTGGAAGGTCGCGTAGACCATATTTCACCCAGCGGTCTAAGACGCGTGGATCCCAGGCTTGGTAGAATGGGCTGCGCTGGAAGCCTTCTGCAGCTGCTTTGCGGGAGGGCCAGATGTCTTTGCGGTAGGTTGATAGTTGGGTGGTCTTTGCGATGACGCGCTTGTTCTCTTCGCGGCTGAAGCCATCGATTTGGGTGGACTGCGGCTGGACTACTGGGTCTAGGAGGACTAGAGTGTGTAGCAGGCGAGGGTGCATTAAGCTTAGTTGTGTGCTAGATGGCAGGGATGTTAGTATGGTGTTTGGGCAAGTCGTCGTCATAGGAAATGAATGCCGGGGTTGATGGTACTGACAGGTGTGCGCCGCCGAAGCTGTGACCGATTCCAACGATGGGCCGGGGCATTTCAGCTGCCTTCACGTTGACCAGATGGAGAAGGTCACGGGGGTGATCCAGCCAGCTTGCTGCGATATTGTCAGTGGCTATTGCCGACTTTCGGGAGTAGGCGATCTCGTACGGTCATTTCCTAGACGGTCTTCGTTGATGATGCCGCTCTCGCCTTGATGCGCCACATCGGCCATCCAGATGCTGCGAATGCGGAATCCAGTCTCCTTTGCCCGAGCATGGATCTCCTCCCAAAGAGGCTCATATAGTTCCTATTTAGCAGTCAGTCTAGGCCTGACAATGGAGCTGATAGTACTCAGATTGGACGCGTTCAGACCGGTCGCGTACTCTGGACCTAAATCTTCATACCTTCGGAAAGCCATTGGCGTGGGCGGCAAGAATTGTCACATCGCCTGGTTGAGGATTGGGATTGTCAAGCGGAATATATTGTTTCACGGCAAGGCCCAAGGGTTGATCTTGGTTGTCCGCAATGGCACCGGGGTACTCGCGGATATGCTGGGTAGGCACCACATGCTCAACAATACGAAATGGAGATGACATGGCGGTATGGGTAGAGGAGTGAAAGAAGCACAAAGGTGCCTTTCCCCGCGTAGTTAAAAGTATGGAGAAGCTCGGCGGCGATTAAGCCTCGGCCCTTTTGAAAAGTCCGAATGGCATTTCACTCAACGCAATTGCCGACCGGAGCTCCACTTATAGCCACTACTCCGTTAAAGCACTACGAAAATTACAATGAAGAATATAAGATCAAAATTTGCCATGCATTTGAATTTTAAATTCCAAAAAACGCCCCCAAAATCATATCAAAAAATGAACCGAAGTATGCAGATGAACACACATGCGTCATCATAAAAAGCGTGGCGGGTATTCATAGAACGAGGCATGCATGGTGAAATGGTTGATGAGGCCTCATGGCCCTGACCAGCGCCGTGGCTCCAGTGGAAGCAAGGCGTCGGCCTAGAGCAAAAGCAGTTCAGTCGAAGACATCGTTCGAGACCAAGGGCCCCTTCTCCATAATGAGATTTTGAGTGAAGACATCCCGATTGTCCCGTCAAGCGACCAGGCTGGTATCAAGTAGAGCTCTAGAAGAACTCTAATCGCAGCGGAAGGTCATACCGACAAATTTTCGAGCTATGAGGCCGAATGCTTCGGTATGGACCGAACGATGGATCCAACAGCGGGGATAATAGCTGTTGGCGAGAGAGGAAAGCAACGTAAGCAATCACTGCAAAAGGGGATCGCGGAAGTGCTTCTGGGAGTTGTTTTGCCTTTCATTACCAGCGCGCCATCTGTTCTCTGCGCGGGCTGCGCGAGTGTGCTCACGGCGCTCCTTGACCATAGCGGTCTTCTTCTGCTCAGTGGTAGCAGTCATCAGACCATCACCACCATTGGCACGAGTAATGAGAGCACGCTTCTGGTTGCGGCCACGAGGCTTCTGCTCCTCTTCTTCGATCTCGCCATTCTCAATAGCAAGCTGGCGGGTAGCCCGCTCATCGGGGCTGGGGTAATTGTGCAGGTTCTGGCGGAAGTACTTGGCGAGCGAGCGGTGACCAACACTCTTGCCGGATGGCAGGTGAAGCTCGTACTCATCCTGGTAGATGACGGGGGCCTTGCGGCGGGAATTGATCTCCTCGTCATCATCCACAGAAGAGGCATCGGTTTCCCAGCCTGCCTCGTCCGCGTCCGATGACGAGATCTTCACACCACCAGCCTCAGCCATGGTCTCGTCCTCATCCTCCCACTCCTCCTCGTCATCAGAGTAGGTACTGCGGAAGTCGTAGTGCTGGCCAATCTCAATCTGCTCCTCCTCGGCCTCGAATGCGATCATGCAGTGACCCTTGTCACGCATGTGGGCGCGGGCACCTTCGGCATTGTTGCGAATGGCATGACAGTAGAGACATTCGTGGTTGTCATTAATCTTGCGGTAGAGGTAGTTGATTAAACCCTCGAGGTTGACCAGGTATTTGCGCTCCGGAATGAACATGCCGTGGTGCTTGAACATGTGCTCAACATTTGCCTCGATGTCGGCAGACTCTGCACGGCAGAAAAGACACTGAGATGCGGAGAATTCATCCTTCTCCTCCTCCATCTCCTCGTCCTCCTTGCCCTCTGCGATGGTAGCCGCCTTGAGGCCATCAGCAACGTTGGAAACATCGTCCTGTGCCTTGCCAACGGGCTCTCCAAGGGAGAAAGCCGAGCTCATAACCGAAGCGTTGTCACCCTCCTTGCTGAGGCGGGCCTCACGCTGCTTGTGCTTGGCGCTATTGACATGGTTCTGGTAGGAGTTTTCGCTGAAAAAGGCTTTTTGGCAGGCGTGGCAACTCTTCTCAAAAGAAGCCTTGGCGGCGGCCTCGGTAGAGTTGACCTTAGCGGCAAGGACCTTCTCGTTGAATGTTTCTTGGGTCACGGGTGGGAGGCTAGCGACCTTGCGCTTCATGTTGTACAAGCTGCGGCGTGGTTAGTACTTGTTATGATGAGATTTCAAGTTGTGCGCTTACTGCCAGTCCTTGCGCATATGATCTCTCTGCGCATCGCTGCGGTGGAACGCAACGAGGCAGGTGTTGCAGGTGTATGGGAGATTCGACGACATGACGTTGTTTCTCTTGAATGTGAAAATAATCAGGTGTTGGTGGGATAAGAAAAAAGTGTGTGGGACGCCTGTTTATCGGCGGGGTACGATAAGAAAAGTTCGGTCGCTAGTGGATATTTCAGTCACGATCGATCAAAACTTGAGGTTGATTGAGAAAGATGAAATAAAATGCACGGATTTATATGCAAATCTGAGAATGAAGGACAACTTGATATGGCTTAGTCGTAACCCGATGAGGTTTCGGAAGATTTTCATTAATCTTTGATCCATGGCTCTGGGATTATGTCATCGTGCTTACAAAGCTAGATGAGTCATCCGTATGCCATGTGAGTAACGATGACTCTATGAGTTGGTTAATTGATAGATGAAGACTGCAATGGTTACAATAGGTCAAATATGTCAATAGATAGGACCCTTCTCTATTGTACCGATGTCAATAAAATCAAAACATACAATAAATCCCAGTATATATGAACACGCAGCGGCCAAAGAGCAGTATATGTCAAAAAATATAAAAGCCTCACCAGGAGACTAAACCAAGACGAGAAAATAAGAGTCTAGAGAAGGTAAGAACCAAAAGACCATCTGAACGCCCCATAGATCAATACCAAAACAATGACACAGAGTTTTCAACAAAATAGTCACCTAAAGACCACGCCTAGAAGCCATCGCCTTCCTTCCAGGGACGGCCAGCTTCTAATGCACGGAGCTTAGGGTCCTCACCACGTTGCAAGGCATCGTGAATAAGCTCAGCGACTCTTTGCTCAATCGTGCCGACTTCCTCCTTCATTTTGCCCTCGCGACCAAGCGGCGGGATATTCAATTCCATCGTCTCATCCAATTCCCCAATATTCTCGGCGAACGCCAAGTCATCCGCCAAAAATGTCCAATCCGATAGATCTTGCTGGAGATATTTTAACTGATCAGCTGCATCCCGGTAGGCTTGGAATTCGTCCGGTCCACCGAAACAAATGCCATAGCCATCACAAAGACATATATTCTCTTCAACACAGACAACGGGTTCGCCGGTGAAAACGTATTGCCAAAGATACTCCCAAATGCGACCTGCAATGTAGTCACTCAAATCGGTCTGCAGAAGCCAATCGCGGTAGTAGACGAAGCGGGCGCGAGGGATCGTCCGGATCCGCTCGCGCGACAGAGCAAATTGCGCACAGCACGGTTGTGCGAGCACGGACGGGACCTGGTCATCGGGGAAGAGCTCTCCCCATGCGCGGGCCAACATGAGCTCTTCTTGTTTTGATTCATCTTCTACTGTAGCTCCGGGGTGCATCCAGGCCGGGCAGCCGGGGGCCATACCACAGCGCAGATTCATGTATCCCTCCCGAGCGACTCGAGCCAAGTTCAGATGCCGGAGCATCTCTGCCGTATCGCCGCCGAATATTTCATCGTTATGCCATGCGTTCTGGTGGGAGTGTATGAACACGGAGATGTCCGACAGGTCGTCATAGTAGTCGATCACGTAGGTAAGATAGACCATGACTTCGTGACCTTTGTTCGACGGCGGGTGGAGCGGCGCATGAGGATCGTTTGCGACATAGATTGCAGTGTCCCAATCAGGCAGCTCCGTATCAATCCAACTTACATCCTCTGTCTTCGTGCGCGGGACCACGAGCCTCTTTGAATATTCAACCCCGGGTGGTTTGGGGATACCGGGGACAAAGTTTGGTTGGGGGGCATACAGGGTGTGATACCCTACAGTGCCATTGAGGTTCTTGGTTCCATTTCTGCCAACGGGGTAGACAAAGTCACCAAGGCCCACGGCCTGGGGGAGTTTACTCCATGGTTGTGTAAGATGCCGGGCTGCGAAGAAGAGGACGACGAAAAAGGAGAGGCCGAGGGAGAGCACTGCGCGCCTTGAGAGAATCATGGAATAAGGCCGGTCGGAGGGTTATACGCGGAGATTTGATCTGTCGCACCAGATGAAAGTTAACTTGTGTACCACCCAGGGTTGCGAGGATTCAGGAGAGGTCGATCCAAGGCGGAGACACGCGAATTTTCGATACATACATTATAAGCGAGGTCATTGCAATCCAACCGTTTGGCGCGGAATCGCAGGAACAAGGGAAGATGTGAGGAGAATTGACGAAGGAAAGGAGTGACTAGGAGCGCAGGCCTAGAATGGAGCCGACAATCCATCATATTTGGCAACTCCCATGGTGCATCGCGGGGCCCGTGGACGAATGAAAGGGTGAAACGCGGGTACCGGTGGATCTGTGGAATTGCGCACCGCCCGTAGATGACGACAACCTTCCGGACACAGACCCGAACTGTGACTGTACCCCGTAGAAAGCAATCAGTGTATCAAGATCAGGGTGACGACATTAATTGCTAATTTTTTTTTTTTTATTGATGTTCGAGTGTGGAAATTACGGAGCGTCTTTACTCCTTTCGGAGTCGCCCAGATGCAGAGTGGAAACTATTCCCCCTTAATGAACTGGCAAAGCTGGGCTAGTCATCCTAGCATATGCATTGCAGAGCTGTGATGCCATGCGCCTAATGACAATTTGTATGGTTCCATGATGCGATGTGGACAACCGTGGATTCATGAGCACTAATATATACAACGATGACAATTTATAGTTTGGATGCAAGCTTGTCGTAGACAACTCGGTTGACACAAGATCCAACACCCTCCAGGGAGACCTCAACCTGATCGCCATTCTTCATCCACAGAGCAGGTTTGCGGCCCATGCCCACACCTTGTGGTCTAAGAAATATGTCAACGCCGATCCAAGGAATGTGGGGGTCTTATGAGGTCGAATATTCATTAAGAAGTGTACTCACGTTCCAGTAAAAATCAAGTCTCCGGGCAAGAGGGTAGTACTCCGCGACAAAAAGGCAATGGTCTTGGCCACACTGAAAATCATATCCTTGGTAGAGGAAGACTGAACAGTCTTGCCGTTCAACTTGGTCGAAATATGCAGGGCGTTAGGGTCAGAGATGACCCGAGAGGAGACGATACCGGGACCAAATGGCGCCCAGCCATCGAAGCCTTTACCCAGATTCCACTGGCCACCGCCACGCTTGATTTGCCAATAACGGTGGGAAACATCGTTACCGACCGCATAACCCAAGACGTACTCCAACGCCTTGCTCTCGGGCACATCGCGAGCCTCTTTGCCAATCACAATGACCAGCTCACACTCGTAATCCAGGCCTTCGCCCTCCTGTGCCATCTGGCCCACTGGGATGTCATCTGTGGGGCCTGCGATGGCAGTCACCGGCTTGAAGAACAAGACGGGGTACTGGGGGATTGGCAGATTGGATTCCTTGGCATGCTGTTCATAATTGAGTCCCAAGCAGCGAACGGTGCGAATATCCTCGCGGGCCAGGGGAGCCAGCAGCATGCGCACATCGGCCACCTGTTCGGTCACTCGGTGCTGACCAAAGATATCGCCCTTGATAACTTTGGCCTGTGTAGCCTTGGAGATATCTGTCACGCCCGCTGGGAGCAGTGCATCACCGTAGTAGACCTGACCATCTTTGGCGAGGAAACGAACCAAATGCTAAGGAAGGTTGGTTCTATTAGAGAAGAAGCAACTTGTAATTAATTAAAAATCACAACTCACAGTGAATGTAGCCATCTTGTTTCTTTTCTAAATATATGTGATGAAGTTGGGGACAGAAATGCGGAGATAAGGATTAATGAGGTCCTTTCGGCCGGGAAAACTGCCGGCGGGAAACGGAGCTCGCGCTGCTTTCCCCAGCTTCGCTCCGATCCAATCCAATGATCCGCATTTCTTCATATCTCCATGATGGCTAGACTCTCCGGCCTTCAGCGGGAGGTCTTGTCCCTCTATCGCCAATGTTTCCGCGAAATCCGCAAGAAGCCGATCGTGCGTGCTCCACACTTCATTTTTTTGGGCTGGTTCGCGACTGACCGTTTTATCTCTTGCTTCACAGGAATCTAGAAATAATTTCAAAAACTATGCCCGGTAGCTTCTTCCTTTCCCGTTCCTTTCCCGTTATCAAGGTATCGGTGCATCCCGGCTGACAGGGTCCTAGGGCGGAGTTCCAAAAACACCTCTCGGTGAGCAAGAAGGACTTCAGCACGATCGAATATCTCCTGCGCAAGGGCCAGCGCCAGTTAGAGATGTACGCTTCCCCGGGAACTCGGAACATCCGATGAAGAGGCCCCCAGAGTCAAGGCTTCGTTATGACACATCCCGTAGGTTTCGCGTGGCTTCTCCTCTTCTGTACACCAAGCTATGGACAAGAGGCTCATTTATTGGACAGCATATAAGAGACTTCCAGGCCTCCCGATTGCACCCGAGATCATCCTCTTGAGGTGCGCGTAGCTAACATTGAGTGTTGCGCGTGTACGATGTCCCGTCCCTTTTTTGCCTTGGGCGCAGAAAAAACTTTTGTACATTACATAGATGTTTGTGGAACTTAAAAGGTTATTTGACAAAGCTCATTACTTCATTTCCAACCTGGGAATTTACCCATGAAATCGCATAGGACCCTTGGAATAGCATGGATATCCATTGAGATTATTGGAGATAGATTGCGGCTCTGCCTAGTGATTAGAAATATATTCCCGTGACTCAGAAAAGAATCTCGCGGACTTGTACACTGATTATTAATTGGAGGGAATATTTCATGCTCGGGGTAAATTTTAATTTTAGTAAGAACATCTGCTTAGAAAATATCTAGAAGATTCAAGATTGACGATGAGGTTGAGATCTGGAGGGTTGGAGAAGATACTCGAACACGCCACTCCATTCCCGTTGGTTCTGACCAATCACCATTCACAACACCCCAAAAACTATATATACTACGAACACGACTTGCAAAAAGAATCATCAGATCAAATCAAAGCCTCTCAATCAAACAAAGCATTTGAACAACTTTCATCTTTCTCCCGTCCTCAAAAAATCCACATCCACCATGTCTTTCATGACCTGCGCCACCGACCTCTCGCCGCTATTCCAGCTGCTTGATAACTACGACAAACATGAGGTCCGCCAAACCCGCCCCACTCCTCGCCGCACCTTCGCCCCAGCTTTTGATGTCCGCGAACTGGCCGATGGCTACTACTTAGATGGCGAGCTGCCTGGCGTGAGCCAAGAAAACATCGATATTGAATTCAGTGACCCCAGAACCCTGGTCATCAAAGGTCACACTGTGCGAGACTACAAGGACACGGAGCCCTCCCAAGAGTCCTCGCCCCGTCGTCTCCAACCTACCGTCGAAGATGAAGATGAGGACTCTGATTTCAACGACTCCGATTCCTCGGCCTCTGTGATCTCAGCCAAGTCTGCAGCCTCAGCCAAGTCTGCGACCTCCACCAAGCCCACTACAGTTCCAGCTCAGCCAGCTCAGCCCCACTACTGGGCTTCAGAGCGTTCTATCGGCGAGTTCCAGCGCACTTTCACCTTCTCCACTCGTGTCGATCAGGATGCGGTGCGTGCCAGCTTGAGGAATGGTGTCTTGTCTGTTTTTGTGCCCAAGGAGGCTGCACCCAAGCCCAAGAAGATCCGCATTCAATAGAGATCGGATATCATTTTTGCCATCGGATTAAACCTATATCGCATTAATGTCTCCTATTGATTGCATTGGCTTGGCGCGTGGGATTCTGCTATGTTTTCTTATGTATTTGATGGTTTTCGGGATTTAAATAATTTGGAATATGAAATGAAATGTCATGAATCTGAACCTCTTTCACAAATGTAGTAATGGCACTCTAGAGACTAAAAACTCCGGAGATTCTCACGAGATTGCTTGGAATTGCCGGTAAATCAGAAGCTCGGTCGGGTTGTTGAGGTTGATGAATCGTAAGACTGAACGATTAGGAATAACCGGGAGGATTTATGTTAGCAGCAGGAGAGAGAAAGCATAAGATGAAGCCCGGGGCAGGAAAAAGGAAGGAAAAAGAGAAGAATCTCAAAGATCTCTTACTTCTCAATACAATGTCTAAGCATGTCACAAGTGGAATGTGGGGAGGATTGAATTGAGAGCTTCACATTGATCATATTAACTAAGATACAACCAAGCAAAGGCCTTGAAATCCTCCAAATGCCCTGAACGGCCTAATCAGATCCATTGAGAAATACTTCACGCTGATCAGTTCCTGTCAAAAGTGAGGCTCAAATACCATGGCGGGAAACGACCCACGATTAGTCATGAAGTTTGTGACCACACCAGATTTCGACATCGAATATGTGCTTTCGAGCTTCACTAACTCATTAACCATAGACCCTTTATCGAGTCTTGTGAGAATTAATACACGCATTTCCGGGGATCCTGACACAAATGAATTCCCAACAGCGCAGTGACTCTCCATCCCATCAATCGCCACAGCCACTGTCTGAATTTGGGCTGTGGGAGATATCTGATACAAATACACCAGAGACCAGCTGGATCCCAGATGATATAACAGAGGAATGGAATGCATTAAATGATTTTTATTTTTGCTCACCGGAGCCCACCTCCTCAGAATGGCGGTGGGCGGGGCATGACGCACGACCTCATGAGACATTCGACCATGCAGCTCTACAGGCGTCGGATCTTCAAGAGTCGGCTTTGTTGAGCGAGCCAGTTCAAAATATCACAGCCGAGAGCTCGGTGGACCTGTATCAGCCGCAACCCCAAAATCTCGCAAATGTTCCGCAGTGGCTTGATGGCGCATATCGTCCGCCAGTTTCATGTCGCTATTGCCGCAGACATCGACTCCAGTGTTTAATCCTTCGCACTACACCCGCAAATCCAAACCCAGTCTCAGCTTGCTCCAGCTGTGTGGCGCTTTTTCGAGAGTGCAGTCTCGCAAAGGGTGAAAAACGACTGCCTTCAGGATTTGAGACTTTCGCTCCCGTATTAGGCCATTTACATGGACTTCCAGAGCATACCGAGGATGGCGTAAGTGTCTACATTTATGACCAAACAGAAATCTCTCACTAAAGTGACACAGGAGCCGGTTTCCCCTAGCGTTGAGAACATGGAAGAGCGAAAAGAATCTAAACAATTTGTGCGAAAGGGAGCCAGAGTCTTACGAGAATGGTTCTATCAAAACCAAGAACGCCCATATCCCACCGAAGAACAGAAGGTTCAATTCTCACGCGAAACTGGATTCTCAGAGAGACGGATCACTACCTGGTTTGCGAATGCCCGCCGTCGCCAGAAACAAAAAATCCAGTCATCGAATTTAGCAGCGAACACTCGTACTCGTGCTGGCTCCCCACTAATTACGAGTACGCTGAGTTCGCTCACCCCCATGGAGCGGTGGAAAGCATCACCGCCAGAAGATGAAGCGGTTCCAGAATCCGTGATCCAGGACGCGATTGCATCTACATCTTTCGATACGTCGATGGACCCCTTTCAGTTCGATGGTTCTGCCATGGATCTGTTCAACTTCGACGAGTCATCATCCCACCTTCCCTCTTCGGCCTCCAGCTTTGGGAGCCGGGTATCAGAGACTTCAGAGAGTGTCTCGTCAGCATGGAGCCATCAGTCCGGAGAAGGAAGTCTGCCATTCCCAATGCTACCAAAGTCATCGCGGTCTCGCCGGCGAGGTCACTCAGAAGAGCATCAATACCAATGCACCTTTTGTACTCGATCATTCAAGAAGAGACATGACTGGGCGCGGCATGAAAAAAGCGTCCATCTTTCACTTGAGACCTGGATCTGCACCCCCAGCCTGGAAGAACTCCAACAAATTTCGCACACCCAGAGCGCTGAATGCAGCTTCTGTGACGTGCTGTCTCCTGGTCCCGCTCATTTGGAAGATCATGAATTCCACGTCTGTGCTATAAAGTCCGTGGCCGACCGGTCCTTCACCCGCAAGGATTACTTATGGCAGCATCTCCGAAAATTTCATGGTTGTACCAAGAATCCTGTCCCTGATCTAGAAGCATGGAGAGCAGCTGGTGCCGATGTTCAAAGCCGATGTGGGTTCTGCGACCAGTCACTATCAACGTGGACTGCTCGGGCAGAACATCTGGCAGAACATTTCAAAAATGGGATACGAATGGACCAATGGGTTGGCGACTGGGGACTGAGTGCAATTGCAATGGGTGTTCTTCGCAAGGCTACCTTGCCAAATCAGCGGTCTTTGGCTGCTTAGATATAAAATTTTACGACTCAAGAATGGCTTTTCAGTCTGGTACCACGTCATTCCAATACTATGCGACGCCAATGGAAGAATATAAAAATCATAACAAGCATTCAAAAACCTGCTACTCGCGTGTGTATGAGTCCTCTGGTCCTAATACAAGCCTCGAAAGACTGCTCTAATTCACACTCCTGCTGTACGCCGATTAATATCCGTCGGCCACTCGGTAGTACCTCATCAAGGGAGACTAGAGGTCAACAGTCATCCATTTATGCAAACTACTTGGAGCTTTCACCGTCGGACAAAAATTCCACCCATTATGTTTGCGATAAAGGGAGCTAGACCAAGCTCGCATGTGATGATAACAACAGAGAGCTCCAGTACTCCTTGCGCGGCGCTTGTAGCTGGTGCCGGCGGATGCGTGCCCAGGTCGCTGGGCATAATGCCTCGAAGGGGGTTTGCAAGCTTGAGTGTCGGAGCAGATTGTTGTTGGCCTTTTATCGACTGCTGGTCTTGGGGTATGCCGGTTTGGGGGGCGGAAGGGACGGAGACTGGACTAGGGAGAAGGCGATGGTTCTTCACGATCTGCTGTGGGGATATTAATTTAACCTCAAAGGCTTGCGCGGATATGTTAATTGATGGCCCGGTTCAAGAAGCATGTGTATGCGTCCAAGGTATAACAACACCATCTGGCACATCATTGCGGCGCGACGACTCGGAACTCAGACTCGCAATTTTGTTAAGGAGCTCGGTGGCCTGTCTCATTTTGGCTTCACAATGCTCCGGTCATTGACGAGCCGCTCGCTCGGAATTCTTCCGCGCCCGGGATTTGTTATTTTTGGCGCAGGCAGTAAGAAAGAAGATGAAAGAAGCCGGAGTTGAATCGAAGTGGTAACAAGCTCCGCGATAAGCTAAACCTATCACGGTTAGCCCCGCTGAGTCATCGCCGGGATCGGCAGCGGGGTGTCAATTATTTTATTGCATTGTGATCTCGAGGCTTTTCCTTTGCCAATTGACTCATCTATACTTTACGGATTCAACACCGTCCCCGCTAATATTCAACATGGCATCCTCCTTCATCCTGACCCTCTCGGGCCCCGATCGCCCGGGTATCGTCCACGCCGTGACCGCATTCCTGGTCCAGCACAACCTGAACATCGTCGACTCATCGCAGTTCGGTGACCCTACCTCCAAGCGCTTCTTCATGCGCATGCAATTCGCCCCCGAAGGCACCACCGATATCCCCCAACTTGAGCAGCTGCGCGATGCTTTCAAGCCCACCGCCGAGTCTTTCTCAATGGACTACCAGATCCACCCCACCGCACAGAAGCCCCGCGTTCTGATCATGGTCTCCAAGATTGGCCACTGTCTTAACGACCTCCTCTTCCGCCAGTCCACTGGCCAGCTCAGCGTTGAGGTCCCCCTCATCGTCTCCAACCACCCCGACTTTGCGCCCCTTGCCGCAAGCTACAACATCCCCTTCCACCACCTCCCCGTCACTGCCGCCACCAAGGCTGAGCAAGAGGGCCAGATCCTCGAGCTGGCGGCACAGAACAACATTGACTTGATTGTGCTGGCCCGCTACATGCAGGTCCTGTCGCCTAAGCTGTGCGAGGCCATGTCCGGACGTATCATCAACATCCACCACAGCTTCTTGCCCTCTTTCAAGGGTGCCAAGCCCTACCACCAGGCTTACGACCGTGGTGTTAAGATTATCGGTGCCACTGCCCACTTCGTCACCAGCGACCTCGATGAGGGCCCTATCATTGAGCAGAACGTTGTCCGTGTTGGCCACGGTATGAGCCCCAAGGAGTTGACTCACGCTGGTAGCAATGTCGAGAGCAACGTCCTCGCCGCTGCTGTCAAGTACTTCGCTGAGCGCCGTGTTCTTCTCAACGGACACAAGACTGTTGTCTTCGACTAAGCGCTTCACTTGGAGTTTATTTGGCCTGTAAAGCGATTCTGATACCTTGGTTTAAACAAAATATAGAACTGTGGGACATACTGCGATGACTGGGTCAAATATTGACGCACATGATGAACAAAAATGAAATATAAATGAATACAACGCATACACGGATCTGACTACATGAAGAGCATAATGGTGTAATGTATACTAACACCATGTTGATGGCGAACCTGTAGTACCCTATGCGAGTAGACCTTGTCGCTTTGATCAAAGTCAAGGTATATGCATTGTATGGGATATCACAGAAACCTCTATGAACAAAAGCCCCCATTTTCAAAATTAATCCAGTCCCTTGACACCATCCTTGTATGGCCGCAGATCATACTCATTCGGGTACTTTTCCAGAATGCGCTTGAGCTCCTTCATCTGCTCACGAGCCTCCTCGGTGATATCCTCATAAACATCCGTGAAAGCCGCACGAAGAGGAGGCTTCTTCTCACGCTCCGCTTCACTGAACTCCTTCAGCACAGCCTTCCGGATCGAGTCTCTAGTCTCCTTCTCCTGCTCCTCACTCCAAAGCCCCTTATTCTCAAGCCACTTTCGCAATCGAATAATAGGGTTGTCACGACGCTTCCAGTCTTCCACTTCAACGCGGGCCCGGTAGGCAAAGCTATCATCACTCGTACTATGGTGAGAAACACGGTAGCTCATTGCCTCGATAAGGACTGGGCGGCCACCATCGCTTAATGCTCGTTTTCTTGCTTCTTTTGTTGCTTCGTATACAGCGAAGATGTCATTTCCGTCAACACGGATCGTGTCAATGCCATATCCCACACCTCGACTGGCG
Organism: Penicillium sp. 91 TS-2023; assembly: GCA_030710325.1. Taxonomy (NCBI): domain Eukaryota; kingdom Fungi; phylum Ascomycota; class Eurotiomycetes; order Eurotiales; family Aspergillaceae; genus Penicillium; species Penicillium sp. 91 TS-2023. Next base: position 376,900 of record JARWGP010000006.1, read on the forward strand.
ATTCCGTCACCGCGGTATTGCTCGAGGGTAGGTGTGGAAATAGCGAACCCGTTGTTGCGACAAAAGAACACAACCGGACAGGATCGGGTTGCGGCGATGTTGAGTGCGGCATGGAAGTCACCTTCACTGGCTGCGCCTTCGCCAAAATAGCAGGTGACGATGCGTGGCTCCCGGTTGGGATCCTGTAGGTCTTGGATCTTCAATGCGTATGCAGCTCCAGCAGCTTGTGGGATTTGAGTTGCCAGTGGTGATGAGATCGTATGCTGTATATTCAGGTTAGCGTGATGGTTCCTCAAGAACCAAGGATACTATATCAGAGAATATCAGGTGAACTGACAATGCGAGGATAGTTTTGACCATAGTGTACGGGCATGTTTCTTCCGTGGCCTTTATCATTGCAATTTGCAAATAGCTGGCTCATGAAATTCTTGAGCGTGAAACCACGTTGTTGGAAGACACCGGTTTCTCGGTACTGGGCAAAAACGACATCGTCCGGTGTCAAAGCTGCTGCAGAGCCGACGGCGATTCCCTCTTCTCCGGCCGAAACCTATCAAGAATTAACACTTCGCTCAGAGTCTCTTCAAATTGGATAATAATGTCATAACTTACCATGTAGAAACTTAACCGTCCTTGTCGTTGTGCCTCAAACATCACCACATCCATCACGCTCACTGTTCTCTATTAGCCAATTATATCCTGCCTGAACTCTGAGCACGACATACCAGTTGTCATATTCTTGTACCACGTCAAAACCTCCTCATCTGAGACATCTGGTGGTCCGCGTGACTTGTCCACCAATTCACCGTCGGAGTCGATCACTCTGTAGGTAGGGATAGCCGGAAGATCTGAGGATTTGATAAACGACATGTCGGTGGTAAATTTACTATTTACAGCACCCGGGAAGTGTACGCTATAGCAAAGCGAGAATCAGTGTCTGTTTCCTTGAGATATGGGTTCCCCACACTTACCGATCAGAACCAGGCCGTTGTGAGATTGAGCTTCCCCATCGTCGTGAAGCGGCCATTGAGCATGGCTGGAACACACGGACGGAGCGTGTAGCCCGCCATGAATGCCGAATTATCGTTCTGTAAGACATCTTGATCGTGAGAAGAGGAAATCAGGGATCGAGGGGTTCATTATTGACTGAAGTAAAATGCGGAGGGCTCGGTTGGCGTCGGGGGGAACGTCACTACCCGCTTCCAACCGAGAGACTCGGCGATAAGCGATAACAACTCCACAAGTATAGAAAATGTGTACCAAATGTGTTCTAACTTCTAAGCATCTATTTTCTTTAAATATCTACACGAGAGTCCTCTGATTCCGGCCAGATTGTTCCACCTTCAAATTTGCCCGATCAGATGCCAAATTTCGGGTCACGATGCCAGCGGAAATATAAGTGATCATAACGAGGAACTCTGGAACGGTCCCAAAGATGACCTGAACGGCCAGGCTACCTCCATCAGCCCGCCCGTCAACAAAGGCAATGACAACAGAATAGATCACGCGAGCGCCGATGAGCGGCATAGCGATCATGACTGCCCAGAGAAGCTTTGAATCGTTAGCTAAAGTGACAAAGAAAGCTCAGAGATGACCATACCTTTTTCTCATCATCCACTCGCAAATTGCTGGAACTTGCCCGAAGAGAAATACCAACAAATACGACAATAATAAACCAGCCCATAGTAAGGACCATCATGCCAGCCTCAAGGAGAGTCGACTTTCCTCCACTAGCAGCGGCCAGAGCAATACCGGTAAGAATAGCCACATGAGGGAGGAAAAGGCTCGGCCCTCTGAGAATTTTGGGAAGTGTCGTTTGAATCGAATGATTACTGGAAACAGGTTAGCTCCTATGAAATTGAATCATCCATGGTGCTCAGTCACTCACGCTTCGTGGAGTATTCCCAAGGCCGCAAGCAGTAAAGGTGACAACCCGATCCCGCTGATGATTTCAGCAGCTTCATTGGCATGACCAGTCGTGGATAGGGAATGATAGGCCATGCCATTCCCTGCGAGACGTAGGCCACACATGACAATCACATAGAGCCACCCCATTACTCCGTATTTACCGTGTGCTGCGAAACACACGAAAGCTGGGAGAACTGCCATAGCATAGAAGACTAGTTGGGCTAGCTCAAGACCTTCAGTTGAGTGGATGTTGGTCATGGTGCCGCTTACTTAGGCGAATAACTGGATAGGCTTTTGGAGAATGTATGGAGAGAGATAGTCTGGATTGATGAGAGGGTTGGGAGTTGGGAACTAAAGCCTTTTATCTCTGTCGGTCGATTTCTAGATCTTAGTTTAATTGATGTTTTGAAGATCTTTTCAATTGCAAAGCCTCAATCGCATTCATCCCCCATAGCCTTGTTTGCCATTCAGATGGTTTGATTGGCTCTCGGTGTGGGCCGTGGGGGTTCGATCGGGAAAGCGAGCCGAAACCGAGATTTAGCGTGCTTCCAGCTTACAACGGGGCCAAATCTCGGTTTCGGTTTCGGTTGCTCTGATGCCTAAATTTCCTGTCATATTCTTAGATCTTCCTGAGATAAATGCGGAACTTTGGCTCTATCCCCAAGTGTCAGATGAGGGAGAGAAACATGAACTTCAATGAAGAATGTGTAGATTTACCGAGCCCGCTGTTCTACATGGCGGTAAGTTCCGGCAGCGCTTGGCATTCCTGTGCAACTATGTATTCTCAGATTATAATTTCAAGCCGCCACCGAAGAGTTGGCGTCCTTGAGTTGCCTGCCACCCAACTAGTGATTTCTTCGTGCAAAAAGAATGTAAAAATGGTTTGGTTGGGCCTCAACCCTTTTCTCTGTTGAAGGCTTCGAGGAGCATTCCTTTTCTCTTTCTGATATTTGATTCATAATGGAAAACCCTGAGAAAGCAATTGCGACGAGGAGTGATGACTTCAAGGACTGCGATAATTGTTTTGATTGGCCTCCATGTCGCGCATTACAGACTGCTTTCCTTGACTCTATTGAATTCTCCTCGGAGATTTCTTTCAATCTGTCGGTGATACGTCAATAACACTGGAACGTTCTAAGGAACTAATTGTGATGAAGCATAATGGTTTCCAAGGACCACGATATTTGTTATTATTTGCCGCGCGTCACTATTTAGGTATTATTGTAGATTGTATTAATAATTTGTCATGCTTCTTCCTGATTTGAGTGAGCTAAAATGACAAAAATGTGATCCCAACATGCTTAAAAATTTATTCTTGGAAGGATCAATGGGCTCCCCGGAATCCCTGAAGAGGCATCCAACGTGCAGGCATGAGACAATGGACTCGTCTGTCCAAGTACGTAATTTATTAAGGTTCCTAGCAGATTATGATTGACCGCGCATTACGTTAATACTGCCTATTCTAATTGCATATATGTATAAATATATAGGGCCGTCCCTCAACCAAGGCAAAGCTTTAGACCAAGACAAACCAACGCAATATCATCAACATACCTCTCTATCACTATCTATATTTCCGAGGAATATTTCAAAATGGTAATCACTGTATAATATTACAGCTTTCGACATTACATTCAACACTTCAATAGTGCAGACACGCCAGCAAGCACGCTAAAAGCAGCGGACAAACACAAGCAATATGACCACTATCATCTCACATGCACAGAAGTACTCCCAATTTTCAGAACGCAAAGAACACAATAGTCTCTAAATTCCTAGCCTATCTGCTTAGGTTCATAGTCTTTTAGTCAAAGACGCACCTAACGACGATTTCGAAGCCGTTCTAGCAGGGAAGACCAACTGAATTTCACTCCGCTTCTTCTTCCTTCACAACTTAAATAACTAGGTACTCACCACTCCGTGTTATCTATATCGTCACACTTTTGATATCCTTTCCGCCGTATCAATCACTCATAGTCGCATTTCTCTCAGTATGAAAATCAATTCTCCGCATCGATCAAGACGTATCGGACACAATATGCTGAGGTAAAGAGCCAACCGAAAATCCCAATCAGGCCCATAGGGGATGAGCTAGCTTACTCCGACTGGCCACTAGCATGCTAACCATGGCGAAGGTTGCACCTCCCATGATTTCTATGACACTCAGATCTGCCATGAACTCCTTTGCAATCCAGTTGCATAGATCAACGGCCAATAAGGAGTCTATTCGATAGGTATGTAGCGTGGCATCTTCATCGATGGTTGCATCTTCCGTGATCAGGCGGTATGAGTTGACCATCTTGTCAAAGAAAGCCTGACTGACAACATCTTGACCTTCCAGTAGGGACCTGGTTTTTAGAAAAAGGTTGTTCGGTTTGGACTTTTGTCTCCCTTGACTGGTTTTATGGAGAAGTGCATTGAGCTTGAGGCGAGAGAAAATAGGCTGTTCGATAGTATTGTCGTTCCCATGAACTCCGTTAGAGTAATCTGGGAGACCACAAACCAATTGAGCACAGTCCGGGGTCGAAATTGCCCTATGAGAGTTGCAATATATGGATAGTAGAGCAAAGAAATCCGATCGAGTCACAGGAACAAAGGCGCTAGTCTTCATCACCTGATCGAGAACATCAGTCATTTCGGACAAGAGCCCATCGTCAATCATCACACCAAGATCAAACGAAATTGCCTTTTGACCATGTTCGACAAAATTCCGAGCCAAGCAATCCATGAAGGTATTACCAGCGGCATAGTTAGATTGCCCTTGGAATCCGTGAACCCCACTCAACGAGGAAAGGAAGACGAAGAAATCCAGCTCAGGTAGGTTCTCCGCCAAATTCTTAGACCCAAGGGCCTTACATTCTGCTGCTACTCGCCAATTCTCGTAACCCATATCGTCAAAGAGTTGATCGCGGAGTACCATCGAGCCTTGTATACAACCGCGGACTGGAGGCATAGTTCTGGATACCTCGGCCATCACACGTTGGACGGCACTCGCGTCCATCACATCACAAGGAGGCGCATAAACTCGCACGCCCCTGTTTTGTAATCGTTGGATAAGGTCCATTGCTTCCAGGCTTCTAGCTCCCGAGCGTCCCAGAAAAATCAGATTGCGTGCACCTTGGTCAACCATCCATTGGGCCATAGCTCTACCGAGTCCACCCAATCCACCAGCCAAAACGTATGACGCATGTGATCTAAGCGTAGACTTATTTGCCAGCATTATTGGAACAGAAACCTCCGCTGTCAAATCAATCACTGGCTGCCCCGAAAGAATGTCCTCTTGCAGATGCATAGCTTGGAAGATCCGCCCGACACTGGCTGCGTCTTCCACATGGCAAATGATTTCAGGAGAGAGGTCTTCAGACTGAATCAGAGCTAGGATATTCCCTATAGCGTGCTGAACCATATCATGTCGTTCTTTCATCCACCTCACGATGTCGAGATAAGTGAACGACACTTGGTGGGCCGACTCGGAGAGGAGAATGGGTGCCCTCAAAGGCGCGGATCCCAGATGAATCAATTGACCGTACGGTGCAACACAGTCGTAGGATAATCCTAAAAGCTCTTCATCGCCAAAATTAAGAACCAAATCTACTCCACGATCGTCGGTCACCTTCCGAATACCATGCGGGAAATAGGGGCCTCGACTATCGAAAATGCGATCTGCGACAATCCCATATCTCTCTGTTAACAGTGCCTTTTTCTCCACAGTACTTTCAGTGGCGTAAATTTCGACTTTCAAGTATTTTGCCAGCTGGATCGCCGCTTGGCTGGTCGCGCTAGCACCGTCATGAACGAGCAGACTTTGTCCGCGACGCAGGCGGCCAATCTCAACTAGCGCATGCCACATCGTACCGAAAACAGTAGGAATAATTGCCGCATGAGTCATAGGAAGCTTGTCAGGAATGCGGCACAATGCAGAGGATTTAGTTCTCACTCTGGCTTTCAGCTTACCCTCACCGAAGGCCAGAACTCGATCGCCAATAGAGAACCCTGAGTGCTCACCTGCCTGGGCGACAATTCCTGCTGATTGGAGTCCAAGTAATTTATTGGGGGTTTTGCCCAAGGCAGTCAAAACATCAGGAAAGCTGATACCAGCAGCCTTATTTTCAACAAATACTTCGTCCGCCAGCAATGGAGAAGTGTTATCATCATCATTGTTAGTCCAGCACAACGATGAAAGCAGTCCTGGAGAGTGCACAGCAAGCTGAGCAGAGCGAAAATCTTTTATTAGTCCGGAAGCTAAGCGGTATGGCTGAGAAGCGCGATGGAGCTCCTCTGTCACCTCGGGGGCTGGCTCGAGACGCGGAACGTGAAGATGGCCCTGAATTTCAACGAACTCGGGCTCATAAGATGCGTGTAACGGGCTCAGGATAGAGTAATCAAGTATAGATAAAATGTGCTGCATATGGTGGATTTGGAGTCCATCAGCCAGATCGAGGGCCAATGTACAGATCCGCCGACTGGCCTTTTCACTGCGCAGGCTGCGAGACCAGCCATCCACAAAGCCATATTCGGGATGCTTTGAGACTCTGCCTCCTCCAGCGGTGACCCAAAGCATAGATCTGCATTGACGAGTAAGGTGCTGAATGTGGCTGAAAGTTTCGCGACTTGAATCGCTCAAAAGTGGCCTCTCCGTCTCGACAAGGATGATCAGAGCATAGTCTGCGATGTTGGAGAGAGATCCTGAGTGCTCCAGGGAGCGGTGTGTAATTTCTGATTTGGGATACCGAAGATGAATAGCGCTGCTTGCTTGCATAAAGATATTTTTCTGGCCGGCTGAGGATGCATCGAAGATGAAGCAAAAAGGAGAAGAAGGTGGCGGTGCCGCATCAGTCGCATTTGCCACCATTATACTAAAGACTTGACATTCGGCGTTCTGGTAGTCAGAGAAAACAACATCAACTCCTCGGAAGCCAGACTGCCGTGCCAGGGTATCCCACTCAGGTAATGTGATGGCCGGACTCCACAATCTCCCCTCGTCAACTCCATTCCACCAACCTTCGATCAGTCCGGGGATAAAACCTGACCGAATGGAGTCCGGACGCGTTACTTCATACATCATCAACTTTCCTTGCGGCTTCAGAAGCTGTCGCACATGACGCATTGTTGTCTTCAATGACGGCGTTGCATGGAGGACGTTAGCTGCGATGATCAAGTCATATGATCCAAGCTCAAATCCCTGACTTGAGGGATCACGAGAGATATCCAGGACCTGGAATCCCATACGAGGGAACTGAGGAAAGCGCTCCACCGCCTTTTCAAAGAAGGCGGGTGAAATGTCAGTGTAGTCATAACTGGCATATAAGACATCCTTCTCAGCGAGGCCAATATCTGTCGACACGGCTTTCAGTATGTTGATTGTAGTACCTCCTGTACCGGCGCCAATTTCAAGGATTCGCATCGTGGGATTCTTCCGAGCCACCGCTTGAAGATATCGTCCCCAGGGAGCAAAAGAACGGGGTCTATTGTTCAACTCGGCGTAAAATTTTGCCATGTGATCCCCGTAAAAGAGAAACTGTAACGGATCCTGCTCCCCTCGGAGAATACTGAGAATGTTACGTCCAGTTCGAACAACCATTGATCCTAAGTCATTGGCTGCAGCCACTCGTTCAACGAGGGTTTCAAAATGTAATGGATCATGTAGGAGGGTTTCCCATTCTGGTTGACTCGATGGCAGTTCTCCGGATTGGAATTTTCTCTGTTGCAGTCGAGCCCAGTCTGTGTATCGTTTGATATGTGGCAGAATTGACTTGGACCTCCCAGATTCGACAGAAAGTGCAGAAAGTGCATCATCCAGGAACTTGTAGATCACAAAATCTAAACCCCGGAAGAATTCGATTGGCTCAATATCCTGCGGTAGTGCTGATGCACAGTAGAGCTCCACTTGTGCGGCATCCATGAGGTCCACGTCAGGCACACGTTGAATATGGTACATGGGTAGTGTGGAATTAGACTTTACAGACACGGAACCTTTGGAATCCGCCACAGTAGTGGTTTGAAGACCATGAATCTGAGTCAAAACACGCTGTTCACCTTCATTCGTAGCAATGATGTCAAATGCTTGCCCTCTAAGATGCATCGTTTTCACCTTGGCTGAAGCCCGAATCTGCTTCACCGAAGGGCCACTCAAGCCCTCTCTCGCGATCCATAGACGTCGAATGCCAGTGGGGAGAGCAGTGATCATGTTTTCCTGGTATTTTGTAGCCAAAGTGGCGATTCCCAGCTGTATCATTCCATCAAGGGTCGTAGGGTGGACGACATGACACTGAGGATACTGGCTGGCTGGCCACTGGAAGACCTTGACTCCGGATTTCACCTGGCCCTGATTGTTGTATTGACTTCCGATTATTGTCTGGAAAGCTGGACCAAATTCATATCCTTGACGGTGCAAAAGTGAGTATAAAGACTGGGAAGACATTTCGTTTGTGCATCCATCGGCAATTTCACGATACATCTCTAGCCAGTCATGCTGCATTGACTCAACTGGACCATCAAAGTCCAATTTGATTTGACCACGGCAATTCTCGTGCCAATCTCCATTCTCGTATGAGCACAGTCGAAATTCCATCCAGGGTTGCGGAAGGCCATTTTCGGTCATTGTACGTAGCAGGAAGCTCGTCTCAGCTCCCTCGGCGGTTCGGGGAATCGTGAGTGCACGTTGAAACAGAATATCTCGAAGTTCAAAGCCAGAAACAGGACGATTAGGATTTGACTTTTGGTGCGCAGCTTCAATCGCCATCACAATCATGCCAGCTGCGGGATAGATGAGCTTGCCTGTTATACTGTGGTCTTCTACCCAGGGTATCTCCGTCAATCGAATTTGATTTCTCCATTTAGCTTCTAGGGGATTCCAATCTGCTGCTGGCTTGCCCAGAAGGTCAAGATGCCCCCGCCCGAGACGTATCTGTTTACTCACTCGTCCTTCTCTCCAGTATGAGGTCGAATGGTCAAATGGATACGACGGTAGATCACCAACAAGGCTGTGGTGCTTCTGTGTAGGCTCGTTGAGTTGGTTCAGCTTTTCCAAGTCAACAAGCACGTCTAGGCAATAAAGTCTTCCGATAGCATTCAAGAAGGTGTGAGCCGCGTGTTCTTTCCGACGAAGAACCGCGAAGTAGCTTATGTCACGACCCCACGCCAAAGTATCCAAGGTGTGTCGAATGGGACCCTCTAACGTTGAATGGGGGCCAATTTCGACCAAGGCATTGACGCCGGCCAGGACTCGGTGACTGCAGTCCAGCTTTTTGCGAATCCTTCTGGCAGGCTGGGTGCAAACTCCTAGAACTGCTTTGGTGAATTGGACCGGGGACACAAGGTTGGCAACCCAATAGTCGGGGTTGGTCAATTCTATTGCCTGAACTGACTTGCCTGTAACTGAAGAAACCATCGTCGTGCTTGTATACGGATCGAGTGGGTTTTGGTCACGGAGGCCGTTCAGGTACTCTCGATACTTGTCTGCAATTTGGTTCATTTGGGCAGAGTGATATGCCACGGGCCCCGGTAGTTTGCGGGAAAATACCTGGTCTGCCTCGAGAAGGCGTTGTAGTTCATTCACCTGATCCTCGTGTCCAGACACTGTGACGCTCTTTGGGCTGTTGATACAAGCGATGCAGATTACCTGACACGTGTCTCCCTTGACAACCCGGTCAATGTACACTTGTGCTTTCTCAGCTGAAATTCCAACGGCGAGCATTGCACCAGAATGCGGACTGATTTTTACCACCTCTTCAGCACATATGCCTCGGAAGTAGGCAATTCGCATGGCATCTGACAGGCTTATAGCTTTCACTGTGTATGCTGCAGCAATTTCGCCAGATGAATGCCCAAGTACTGCAGCTGGTTGAACATTCAGTTCATTCAGGAGGTCAACCAAGGCGATTTGCACGGCTGTGTTAGCTGGCTGAGCTATTTCAGGGTTATCGAGTCGGCTGCTGCTTCTAGAGCGAAGCAATTCGATCTCCAATGACCAAGAACAGCCGAAAGAATTAAGTGCCTGCTGGCATCTCGCAATACATCTCCGGTAAGCAGGATAGTGGAACAGTTCTCGCCCCATCTCTGCCCATTGAGCTCCTTGGCCTGTGAACACGAATCCAATCACTAGAGGCTCCTGGGTGGCTTGGGGTGAGGAGATCCTCTGATCCACGTTGCACAGGTCTTCGTGGCTCGAGACAATGCAGAAGCTCTTATAAGACAACTTACTGCGACGAGTATTCAGCGTGTAAGCCAGATTGTCGCAGAAATCTCTCAGCTCATGATCAGAGAGGATAGATAAGCGCTCAAAATATGCTTTGTAGCGCTCTAGAATGTCTTTTACTGCTTTCTTGCTGGACGCCGAAATAGTCAACAGCTTTGGGAATGGTAATATTTGAGTTTTTTGATCTGAGAAGCCCTTCTGTTTTGCTACCTCTACAAGTGGCTTTTTGACTGTGAGATGTTTGCCCTTTAGTCCGTGTTCGAGGAGGTAGTGCAAGGCATCATCCAGCACGGCGTGAGCATTTGAGCCGCCGACTCCGAAGGAATTGACCGACGCTCTTCGCAGGCCCGGTGTTGGCCATGGCATAGCTTCGAGAGGAAACTGAATATTGAGAAAGTCCAAGTCGATTCGGGGGTTTGGCTTCTCGAAGTTTGTATTTGGAGGGATTATCCCATTCTCCAATACCATGATGGATTTGATAATGCCGACAATACCGCTGGCGCCCTCAAGATGGCCAACATTAGATTTTACTGCACCAATGATAAGGGGATCTGCTGGCGATCGGACCTTTCGAAAAGCCTCTCCAATAGCCTCGCACTCGATAGGATCACCAATAGGGGTTCCCGTCCCATGGGCTTCGAAAAAACGAGTAGGCTCGAGACTCAATCCCGCTTTCTCATATGTATGACGTATGAGTTCCGTCTGAGCTGAACCACTCGGCTGCATGATTCCAGACGGTGTCATGCCATCTTGGTTGGAGCCTGTGGCCCGAATTACGGCACGGATAGTGTCGCCATCGCTGATTGCATCTCGAAGCCGTTTTAGCACTATGGTTCCTGTTCCTTCACCACGACTGTAGCCGTTGGCACGATGATCAAACGAGAAGCTTCGTGAATCGGGTGAAAGCATGTTCACGTTGGATTCGATTTGCATTATATCAGGAGACAATATGAGATTGGTTCCGGCCACAATGGCCATTTTTGTCTCTCCATCAAGCAAACCCTGGCAGGCAATATCTAGGGCAATTAGACTGCTGGAGCATGCGGTGTCGATATTCATACTGGGCCCACGCCAGTCAAAGAACCAGCTGACACGATTAGCAAGCATATACATTCCTATGCCCACCGTGTCATAATCTGCGGTCATCTCGATATCTTTCGTGCGCATAAGCCGCCAGTCACTCCCAAAGCAGCCCACGTAGACTGAGGTTTGAGACCCAACAGTTTTCTCCATGGGGATTCCCGCTTATAGTTTGATTAGCATTAGTTCAGCTCTTTCGAAAAAGGATGGCTTACCATTCTCCAAGGCTGCGTATGTTACCTCCAGCACATGCCGTTGCTGTGGATCCAGAGCCGCCGCCTCGTCCGCAGAAAGTGAGAAGAAAGGAGCATCGAATAAAGATACATCTTCCTCCAAGAAGCACCCACCGCGTGGCGTTATCTTCCCTCGTCGATTTTTGTCCGGATGGCACCATCCCGACACATTTATGCGGTCGGCGGGATACTCGGTCATGACACACTTTTTATCCATGAGAAGTTGCCAGAACTGGTCATCATTGACCGCCTCACCAGGGAATCTGTACGCATAGCCCACTACCGCAACAGCATCTTGCTCCCCGTGCTTGTAGTTGGTCCCATAGCGCCCTTTTTGGTCCCTGGATCCAGTGGCACTGTCTTTAATGAGCGAAACCATCACGACGTCAGGTATGAGTACCAGGAAAAGAATATCATTGAAAATTTTCCAAATGTCAGGTGCATCGAATTATGATCTTGGGAAGAGTTCCTGAAATACTTACCGCCAATGTCGCCTTGGCCGCCAATATCCTGCCCCGCGAGGCTCCATGGTTTCTGCTAGCCAATCAGGATGTCTCATTTTGACCGATTGAACTGAGGCCCACAGATCCAATAGTCGGCCGTGTCCATAGCGTCAATGCGCAACGAAATTGAAATATGTACACTGTCCAATGAGGATGCCGCAAAGTCCAATGACTCCCTAATGCAGCCGGAATCAATAGTGTCTACTGTGGGGTTCATGGCATGTGGGCCGGTATCTGCTTCGGGCCGCTTTCTGGTCAAGGCCCGAACCTTACTTTTTTGGGGGGGGTTCGGCCAATGATACACAACCGAACTGTGTAAGTACATGACGTGGCTTTGGAAAGACTCCACCGACTATGTTTTACTGTAGAGATTCGTGTCGGCGACTTTGACTTTGCTATATCCACAACTTGAATTTCCCCCACCGGTATTGTCGATTAGAGGCCAATCAAACACCACGATGAGATGTTGGTCATTCTATTTCAGCCCATAGAGGCATATGCATCTCTAGTGCAAGATTAGCAATGTGGTAGATTTGTTGAGTGATTTATCGAATCCTACTCTGTGGCGTTTTATGCGCAGCAAGTGCTATATTGGGGTATGTCTAGAATCGTTTGGCTTGGACACGGCTCGGGTACCAAGATATCCCTCATCATTGCATTAGCTTCTGGGGCGAAAACGAGGGTCTTCATACCGATATCGGCTCAAACCATGTTACTGTATGAGTATGGTAATATTAACATATATCCGCAATTTATTTGTTGGCTTTTTATAAAGCAGCTTGCTTCGGCTACCTACACGCTTGAATATAAGGATTCAACAGTTGTCATTTATCCATGAGGAGGATGATTATTATAGTGAAGTGCTATTAGGTGTAGCGGGGTTTTAGTGGGGCTACCAATTGGACGCCTCTCCCATCACCAGTTAGTTAGACTAATTCAACAAGCAAAATACCTTGAAGATCATTCAGACTCGATACCAATACCAGTAGGCAACAGGTCTTGCAGCAATATCTAACTACGTACTGTGGCTTTTAGGCCCGAGAAAACTTTTCTGTTCAGGCGGTGCCCAGTTGGCTCACCATTTGTGATAAATTCAGACACCTATATCCATTTTAGACACTGAAGAGGGGAACGCTGGATGGCAAACACGAAAAAGCGTGCGACGAAGATGCAGCAGGAGAAATGTAGAAGAAAAACAACACCCAATACCCTATCTCAAAGGCATCCAAAGGTCCCAAGTCGGGCACTCTCTAGATCGGTCGGGGAGAAATAGCATACCCGCGTACCCGCTGATACGGAATATTACCAATATGGAGGTGCAGGATCTCCTCCGTGCCAATACGTTGTAATGAATTATTTGTTTGCGCACGTGCTAATTTCTATTTGATCCCTGCAAGCGAGATTCCTGCAAGCAAAATTGGTTCGATTCTTGTTATCAACATCCGAGCTTTGGGCTCATTGCGGCGCTGACAACTTTGAAGCAAATTAACCTGCCAGGGCAACCTTCCCCACCATCCTGCGAATGGCTCGAGCGCTGCCGAGTAATGCCTCCTTGGCTCGTGCGCCAGGGACTGAGTGGGCCTCATCGTGTAGAAAGATAGTCGCCTCCTCCGAATCACAGACTCCAGCAAGAACCTCGCTTCGGACCGCCCATAATTTGTCATTCCGCCCCCAAATGTGTGCCGTCGGAAGTCCGGGTAGCAAAGGCATGTTGGCTGCCGAATCCAAAAGTTCAATTTCACCTCTCGCCAAAGCCTCATGGTTGAGAGGAGCCCCGCCTGAGAGGAAAATGGCGCATTTCACGGGCAAAGGCTTAGTGGGGTGGAGTGCTACCTCGCGAATGAGATAACTTGCTAAAAGTGCGGCCCCAATAGAGAAGCCAATGAACCCGTCATAAGGCCCTTCCAGCTCCAGAAACCGCCCTAAATCATCGAGTGCCTTGCTCGCACTTTCTGCCGAATCGTGATCGAAATAGTTATAGTATGTTTCCTGTGGAGGAAATATTCCAAGCAGTTCTGCACCGCATTGCTGTTCAATGAATGTAATCATCATTAGGAGATGAGAGGAACTGACCTGGGGCAAGGGACGCAGGAACCGTCCCCTCAACGAAGTCATATATATGGCCATCGCCTAGTTCATGCCGCAAGGCAGCCAGCTGAGTTTCCAAAATCAGGCTGTTAGTTCCCCTGCCGTGGCAGCACAGGAATCGCATGATCGATAACTTGTGATTTCCTGATAGTTTCTTTTACTTTCTCTGTTTTTTTCTTTTTTGACACCCTTTTGCCTCTTCAATTTCTGTCTTTTTATACCTACCCCTGGGGAAAATTGACTAGCATATAATACAGTCCACGTATCTTACCCACAGATTACAAGATAAATGGGGATGTGTGGAAACATACGGGGCATCTATCCTAGTGTTCACGATCACAATATCTTGTTAGGATCCTTGCCGAATTCTCTATTTTTACTGCTATTGTTCTGGTTGGTCTATTTTTGGCCCCGGCCCCTTGCCCCCGCCATTCTTTGTCCAGCAGATTTCAACCAAGCAAACTACCTGAATTGGATATATTTACGTGGAAGAAGCCTCCAAGGTTTATCCTCATTTGCAATTGGATTCCAATTTTCCACTTGTCTTCAACTCTTGTTAACATCAAAATCACTATCATGGTGGCCACCCAAGAGTATTCAGAGAAATACCTCCAAGGGAGTCGCCAGTCCGCAGTTGTCGGTGTGACAATTCTCTATATTGTCCTTGAGGTAATTGCGCTTATCTTGAGACAAATTTCCAAAAGACTTGCGCGAATTCGACTTGGATGGGATGATTTTTTGATCGGTCTTGGGTTGATACTCTGTATGGGCTTGAATGCTTGCAGCTTAGGTATTTCTTGACCCCATTATCCAAAATGAGTCCCACGGAGCCTAACTTAAGATAGCTGATGTCTACCGGGGCGGTGTCGGTCTTCATGAAGCCCGGGTCCTGCAAACCGACCCTGGAGCGATGGTGGTATGGGCTCACATGATCATCATTGTCCCCATTGTCTACACTTCTGCAGTCATCCCGGCAAAGCTCGCGGTCCTTCATCTTTATCTTCATATATTCACAGATAAAAAGCTTCGGATTGCCTGCTTTGTCGTCATCGCTATCATATTGGGTAACTGGCTCGCTTGCACTCTAGCGGGATTTCTAGCCTGTCGACCCATAAGTTATTTTTGGACCCAAGAAGGAACTTGTTTCGATATCGATGCCTTCTTTCGCTGGAGTGGATTGCCCAATATTCTGACCGATATTGTCATGCTCGTGCTGCCAATTCCCATGGTTTATCACCTTCAGATCTCTTTGCGTCTCAAGCTTGGCATCGCATTTACTTTCCTGCTTGGCAGTGTTGGATTGGTCTCCTCTATCATCCGATTTTATGAGTTTTATGTGACCAATGCTGAAATTGATGGGACATGGAATGCTTCTCAGTTTGTGATATGGTGTGTCGCCGAGGCCGGTACCTATCAAGTAGCCGCATGTTTGCCTTTATTTCGCCCGCTTGTCAAGTTGCTCGGGGGAAAGTTGAAATCCTCAAAGCAGAATGGCGGTTATGATTCCAACAGCCATCCGAGCAATTCAAACCCTCGATCATCGCGGGCGCTGGATATGCGAAAATCTGGAGGCAGGTTCCATTCCCTCAAAGGAAGTAATATGTCTATTGATGAAGAAGATGAACTGGGGCTTGTTTCATTAGGTGATCACCGGTCTGATGTTCCCCTGAAAGCCATTCGTGTGGACCATCAGTTCACCGTCACCTGAAACATCACTTTTTGTAACTCGATTTTTACGAATCAATTATGTTTATTATCAGTGCTGTTCCTTCTTCCGCCACAGGATATACTATATTCTCTTACTCAGCTGCAGGCTGCAACACTAGTCATCATCATGGTTATTGTTTTTGATGGCCACTAAAGCTATCTTAGAGATCAACGGTAAGATTTGTAGAAAATTTCCATAGGTTAGTCTATTGAATTTAGTCTCAACTTTGGGAACAAGAGTTGCTACGCTTTCATTGGATCCGTGGATATACTACATGGGTCTACTTTACAAGTTTGTTTCAATCCTACAGCATTGTGGAGTACCACGGTGCCTCGGCAAAAACAACAATCCTCAGCCCGCTTTCCAGATAGCTGTTGCTGTGCTTTCACTGGACCCGTGGATATACCGGGAAATTTGGCCCCCATATGCGTGCGACATTGGCCCACTTTCCAAGTTCGGTTCACCCCTGCTGCACGGTGGGATTCTTGGATTCACAAGAAATACTGTAATCCAATTCCGCGCCCACTTTCGAGTCGAGAGAACGGTTGCTGCGCTCTCATTGGATCTGTGGATGTATCGCGAAACTTGGCCCCTATATACGAGTCTTCATCGGCCCACTTTGATTTGGGTCTGGGCCATGTCAAGCGGGATCTACCCGAAATCGGATCCACACCCTTGTTGTATTGTGGAGCCCACCGTTTTTTAGTGAGACTTACGTATTATTTTCCTCTTTCCTTTTGTATCCTTGTTTCACTTCTCATCCCTGCTAGTCCCGCAGATGGACTTTCCGAGGTCGGGACCTTCATAGACATATAAGCCTTGCATTCTAAGGGGAGACCTCTAACCCCTCTATCTTCTACATTACCTTCAACTCGATCGGTCATTTCAAAATGAGCGCCTGCAATCAGTCGGACTTGGATCCTCGGACTCAACTTATCCCTCATCTAATTGACCACTATGCCAAGGTCAAGCCCGATGCCATTTATGCCGAATATCCCGTCAATCCTATGAGCTACGATGCGGGATATAGACCAATCAGCTATAAATCCTTCGCTAACGCTATCAATGGTCTCGCGCAATGGCTGACAGAGAACTTGGGGCCTGGGAATGGGGAGGAGGTTCTAGCCTTCGCTGGGGGTAATGACTTACGATACCCGGCTTTGGTTCTGGGCGCTGTCAAAGCTGGATACTGCGTACGATAGTCATTTTGAGAAGACCAACCTTGGGGAATAATAGCTAACAAGGGTATCAGATGTTCCTGCCGTCTCCACGTAATAGTGTTGAAGCTCATCGATCTCTGCTACAGAAACTGGAGTGTAAAACTCTGCTGACTCCTGTGCCGCGACCACCCTTTATAGCGAATATATTGGCAGCACATCCACTGAAAACCTTAGATCTTCCAAGTGTAGAGACACTTGTGGAGACTGAGTATCCTCACTTCGCATATTCCAAGAAGTATCCAGAAGACGTCAATGATCGACTCGTCGTGCTTCATACATCTGGGTCTACTGGTATCCCTAAGCCTATTATCTGGACCCTTGATAGTGCCGTGAAACATATGCATATGCAAGCCTTGAAAGTTCCTGAGGGATTTGAAGGACAAGATCAGAAGAACTTCGGGAAAAGAGTGTTTGTAACCTTGCCTGCATTCCATGTAAGTTTTAAATCGGCTGGATATTAAGATACTTAGGGATATACCAGAGGACTAACCTATCTTTTAGGCTGCAGGCTTATCGACTATTCTCTTAATCACAGTTCCTGTGAATGCGACTGCTATTATGCCTACTGCTGCTGGTCTGCCAACTGCTGCCAGTCTTGTGGCTGCGAGAAAACAGACCCAATTTGACTGTGCCCTTGTAGTGCCATCGATTGTGCAAGATTTGGCCCAGGACCTGCAACTTCTTGACTATTGCAGTACACATCTAGAGCATATCGTCTATGCTGGAGGTGATTTGCCGCAATCGATTGGAGATATAGTCGCAGCTAAACTGCGGCTTATGAATGGATATGGTGCCACAGAGATTGGGATTCTAAATGTTGTCCACTCGCCGGGTCGCGATGTCCTAACTGACTGGCGTTATCTCGAATTCCATCCGGAGCTTGGAATGGAGTTTCGCCATATATCCGGACAGGAATACGAGGCAGTGTTAGTGCGCTCTCCAACCAGGCAAGCTCATCAATGCCCTTTTGTCCTTTTCCCGGATCTACAGGAATATCACACCAAGGATCTGATGACCCCCCACCCGACAAAACCAAACCTCTGGCGTCCTTCTGCCCGCCTGGACGATGTTATCGTTTTTCTTAACGGAGAGAAGACAAACCCTATCTCAATGGAGCAATATATCGTTTCCGCGAATCCGGACGTCACAGGTTGTATCGTTATCGGTGCCCAACGTTTCCAGGCCGCTCTTCTTGTTGAGCTTGGCGAGAAAGCCTTGAATGTCAATGATCGCGCTGCGATGATCGAGCAACTTTGGCCCAGCATAGAGCAGGCAAATGCTGCAGCTCCTGCCCACGCCCGAATTTCTAAGTCCCATATCCTATTCGCATCCTCCAAGAAGGCATTGTGTCGTGCGAGTAAGGGGACTGTGCAGCGTGCTCAAACAGTGGGTTTATATGCCCAAGAGATTCAGGATCTCTATAACGATGCAGAGAGACTGGCTGAGCTAGACGCAACTCACAACCAGTTGCCATGCCCAGGGGGGTTAGAAGATGCTACCCAAGTTGCTGCGTATATTAGAGCATCAATCCTGGCCATTGCAAAATGGAGCAAGCTTTCGGACACGGATAATTGGTTCAATCTCGGCTTGGATTCTCTGCAAGCTATCACAGCAACTCGTGTGTTCAAGCATGGTCTTAACATTCCATGTCTTGCCCCCAATACGATTTACTTGAATCCTACGGTGCTGGGACTGACTCAAGCGCTGCAATCTCTCCACCAAAATATCGAGGCATCTAAAGAATCCGAGAAGAAAATGCAGATGCAAGAGCGGGAGCTATTATTGCAGGAACTTATCGGGCAAATCGATCATACGACACAAACACTGAAGCTGTCCGAACCATCTCCGGTTACTCAGAACGTGGTACTGACCGGTTCTACGGGACAACTGGGCACTTATCTCCTGGATTGCTTGCTAAAAAACCCTGTGGTGGAGCACGTATACTGCCTTAACCGAAACGACAGCAACCGGGACCGAGACCGACAGCGGGAACGTGGGGCTGCCTATGGACTGGCCGCCGCAGATGCATCGCGAGTGACTTTTTGGAAGGCTGATCTTAGCCGAATAAATTTGGGGCTCCAGCCCGAGCAGCTCCAGAAACTGCAGCAAACGGCGACTCTTGTTCTGCATAATGCCTGGGCTGTGAACTTCAACCTTTCGCTGGCCTCGTTCAAGCCACAGTTGGTTGGGGTGGTCAATCTTATCAACTTTACCACCCAGGCCGCTTATTCCCCTCCGCTTTTCTTCGTCTCTTCGATCAGTTCAACAATGGGTCGTGGACACCTCGACGACGCCGGCCTGACTCCAGAAAGTCTTATTACCACCACAACTCCGGCCCCGAACGGCTACGCCAACAGCAAATACATAGCCGAGCATCTCCTTGGATATGCTAGCCAGCAGGGTCTGGCTCGTTCGGCCTTCGTCCGTGTGGGTCAGATGGCCGGTTCGGTCCAATCACCCGGCTTGTGGAGCAAGTCAGAATGGTTTCCTTCCATGGTTTTAAGCTCGGTGTATCTTGGGGCTCTTCCAGATAGCCTAGGTGCTATGAACCAGATTGACTGGCTGCCAATTGACCTGCTAGCCGAGGTAATGGTCGATCTGGCGCTTCTCAACAGCTCCAGCTCCGAGTTGAGTGTCTACCACCTGTTGAATCTGAAACCAAAAACTTGGCAGGAACTCCAAGGCGTTGTTGCGGACTCCCTCCAGAAGGCTTTTGGAAATACTCTGGAGACTATCCCCTTAGGAGAATGGGTGCACCGTGTGCAACGAGATATCGAGCTCGCCAACAAAAAGGAAGTGCAAGATGAGGATGAACTACGGGACCGTCTCAAAAAGAATCCAGCGGCCAAGCTACTGATGTTTTTTGAAGAGATTGGGGCCGAAAAGATGTCCAAGAACAATGTGCTGGACACGAAGGCTACCGCTCAGGCCAGCGAAAAATTGCGGAAGATTGACGCAGTCATGCCCGAATGGATCAAGAAATGGGTTCAAGAATGGTCTGCCAACTAGCTTGTGAGATAGTGCAGATTATGGTATGGATGGGGGTAGTGGGATGGGAAATTTGTCTTGTTGCGTTTTCTCAGATGAAGGATCTCCTCTAAGTGTACTTTATTCTTCTTCCATACTCGTTATCTTCGGCATGAGACCTATCCACCACGGTTTCCAAACGTTCACTCATGTCATCCGTATTGGTAAACAGCTTCACATCATATAGAGGATCTCACACGACATACTATTACGCACTAGTGTACATAGAAAAATAACCCTACAGGCATGTTCTTTTTAGGTATAGCTTAATGTAGTCTGGAAAAGAAGAAGTACGACTCGCCGACTAACGTATTTCACTAGCGAGCGTGAGTTCATCTGAAAGCTTCAGTCTTCAAAACTTTTAGCTAATTGCCTTTCCCTAGACTACGACGTTGCCTGCACTTCCGGTGGTGACCCTTGCTGCGATGGCTGGCAGTGTGTTGGCGCCACTGAGTGGAACGCCGGTGTCTGCATCCCTAACTACTGAGGGATAGTATTGGGGTCTTTCCTTATGTCACTGTTATATGATCGATATACCTGTCTAGCTGGTCCAGACAATCCGCAATAAAATTCTTTACACGTCATATATTATTCTGGGTTGGAAACATCTTGTAAAAGATCCGTATCGGGCGCAAAGTCTCCATGGTAATATAGTCTGGCCTCAGTGGGATCAACTACTTGGGTAGTGATAATTTGTGGAGACAGACTGTAGTAGTTTAAAGTCAAACGCGAGAATCAATATGATGCTAGAATCCAAATGCTGAAAATAGTAGTCTTCTTGTGGTTCCAATGGAGAAAATGACATAGCAAAGCAGACCAAGTAACCAAAAGCAAGACTGCGGCGAAGCAATATCCATGCATGGGCCACCATCTGAATTGCCAATATACTGGAAGTGTACTGTACTCATCTCGTAAAGGTCTTTTCAGAGCAACATAATCCATCAAGCAAGTCAATCTGCCACATAATCAAAATAAAAGCCAATCGCCAAAATACTGCCAAATTACCAATGCCAAATGGATTAATCCAAAGCCAAACGACTCACATTACATATTCCATCAGATGTAAAACATAGTATCCTTCACATTAGGATGAACAATGACATTTTCAAAATCAGGCTGTCCGCGGCCCTCGGTCCCAGCAACACTCGCCTCAGGTGTCGAAGCCATACTAGGATCAAAGAGGTCACTGAGGTAGCACCGCGCACGCGTACAGACCAAATCCGCATAGTACGCAGGTGGGCAGATGCTGACAGCCTTTGTTGCGCGACCGAAGAGGTAACACATCTTATGCGTCAGATCCTGGAGAACGTTGGCTGCGCCATTGGCTCCACTGCCCGGGTGTTGGGGGGAGAAAATCTCGTCCCAGACAGTGAAGTAATGGGCCGGCCGGGCAGTTCCCTGAAGTGCGGAGTGTGCCTGCAGGAAGAAGTCCCAGTGCTTGGACTCGGAGATTCCACGATCAACGACGGTACCCGGCATTGGGTTCGCAGAGCGATCAGCGTCGGCATCGGTGGTCGGGTAGAAGCGGGTGTTATGGCGTTTGCCGACAATGATGATGGACATAGCTGGGAGGCCGCGCTTGGTGTCAGAAGCTGGGTAGACGGCCTCGCAGGCGCGCTTGAGGAGTGGCAGTTCCTTTTCGATGACAAGGTCGTACTGGCCTTCGGAGACACCGTCGCGATAGACGACAATGTTTTCTGGATACTTGTTCTTATTGAATTTGGCCCAAAGTTTGAGACGTGACTGCATAAGGGCGTCGAGATCCTGAACCATCTCTTGGCGTTTCTCTTGGATGCGAACTTCGGCCGGCCACTGTGCAAGCGCGGAATCGACCGATGCCACGATTGCTGCAACACTAGGCGCGCTGCCTACTGAGCCAGGCGAGGGGTGGGTAACGTCGATACCGACGAGCATCGTCTTGCCGTTTCCAAATAGACCAAGGTCGGTGTTTTTGAGCGTT
Source organism: Penicillium sp. 91 TS-2023 (assembly GCA_030710325.1). Lineage (NCBI taxonomy): Eukaryota > Fungi > Ascomycota > Eurotiomycetes > Eurotiales > Aspergillaceae > Penicillium > Penicillium sp. 91 TS-2023. The sequence goes on from JARWGP010000006.1 coordinate 398,821, forward strand.
TGATTTCCTCCGCCGAGCTTCAGGTTAATCTTCAGACCAACATTGGCACAGTACTGGTCCTGTCCCTGGGCGAGCTTCTCAGCTTGCACGTTCACGTTGCGGACACCACAACGGACATCGCAGACCTGCTTGACCGTGTTGTAAAGGGTGGTATCCTTAGTATGGAAGATACCAAGAATCATGGAAGGCTTATAACGACCTTGCAGCTCGCGAACGGACTTTTCGATGACCTCGGCATCATTTCTGCCATTAAGCACGAGACGTTGGCCTTCCTTGGGCATCTCGGCATCTATGCCCATGCTTCGGAGTACTGACGTGAACTTTTGCAGAGATTCCATCATCTGATCACCGTTTTGCCAGTATGTACGGGCGCGGTCGGTTGTGAGGTACATGTATGTCCAATTCTTCAACGCCACTGCCTTAGAGAATTGAATGGCTTTCATGTTCCATGAGCCGGCGGTGGTTGAGATTTCTCTCTGCTTAGCGTAGAGGATCTTCGGAGGCACCAGAACACGACCTTGGACAGTAATGAGGTTGTTATCAACGCGGACACCAAAGGCAGCCAATGTGGCACTCAACGGCTCGCCAAGACCTAACATGCCTACTCCCTTGGTCACAATCGACTGAGCGTTCTGCGCAGGCTTGCGGCCCATCACAGCAAACTTAAGCATGTCAGATGTCTGGTTAGGGGAGAGCTTGGTTCCCACTGGCTGACCAGGTTCGACCTCACAGACGTCCATAGGAAGATACATGGGGAACTGTCTGTTGCCGACATTAATAACAGGCAAGTTCGGGTCCAAGTCTCTCTTGTACTCTCGCTTGAAATAATCACCGACAGAGACGTATTGGCCTGCGGGCGCTGGGCCTGCCTTGGCTGGCTTCTTTCCCTTCTTCCCCTTGCCCTCGGCAGGCTGTGCGGCTTGTGCGGCCTGTGCGACCGGCGGTTTCGACCCGGGGGCTTCCAAAAAGAATTGTACATCAAAAGGGCCAGCACCGTGACGAGCCACCTTGGGCGGGTTCGTGCCGGAACGACCATCGGATGGTGATGCTAACCCGGTAATGCTCTTGATTTGAGGAGGACGAGGCTTGCCGCTGCTCGTCTTCCGCACAATATGAGTGGTTCGGACACGCATGCGCTTTAAAAAGGATTCAAGTCGGTAAGGGTTGCGCGAACTTGTACGCATATAATCCCCAAGCACCATGGGCAGAGGGCCTTCCTGGTAGCAAGCGAGATACTTGACTTGCACGTTCAGCAAAACGCGGGCGGTGGCGGCACGCACACTGATGAAGAAACCACGCAATGCCTCGAGACCACCATCCACAGACATGCGTTCGGCAGTGGCAGCATCAAAGCTGTAATGCTTGTTACCGCTGAGTGTGACTACCGACCGGTCGGTCTTTGGCTGGTGGCCCATAATAATGTTCATCGCCGCCAATATCTGATCTTGCTGCATCAGAGGGCCATTGATATTACTCGACGACAAATAATTAATCAGATCTGTTGGATCCAGCGTGCCCGTCGGTCCAACGGTCACGCCGTAGACCTTGGGCTCATCGAGATAATCAAACTCATTCTCGCCTTTATACCGCACGTCGTACTTCTTGTCACCCGACAGCCCCAGGTCGATACACGAGATTAATGTGGATCGATAATCGGTGGCGATGTTCTTGATATCTTTGGCAAAGTGCTCTTCCAACAAGAGTCGCACAATCTGGCGCGCTTTCTTGGTCGGCACCTCCCGGCCCTGCTCCTTGCCGACAGAGACATGGTAGCGAAAGACCGGCTTGCCAACCGCCGTGAATGGCGTGTAGTTGGCATACAGGGTAACAGGCTTGCCAAGTGTGCCATAGCCTGGACGGTTGGGATACAGCGCTGTTTTCTTCTGTCCCACCAGGGCCTTGGCTGTATCATTTTCGATCTTTTCAACCTGAGGATCAGGTGCAGGGATTGATTTGCCCTCGCTTTAGTTTGCGTCAGCATTGTTTCCATCAAAGGTTGATATCGATATACTCACTTGAAGATCCGCGGACCGTGGTTGCCGCCGCCTCGAAACCCTCCTCTACCACCGCGGAAGTCTCCACGACCTCCAGAATCCCCGCGACCGCGGCCACGATAATCACCACGGAACTCTCCACGTCCTCCCCGATCACCTCCTCTGCCGCGATAGCCCTGAGAATCTCCACGGAAACCTCCACGGCCTTCCCGGAAGGGAAGGTCCATATCTCCCCGACCACGACCGCGACCGCGACCACCACCACGGTCGCCGCGACCGGATCCCTGGTCCCCTCGACCTCGTCCCCGACCACGTGGGTTATCAGACATGGTTATTGATAGACGGGAATGATGAATGGGGAATATTTGCCCATGGAGAGAGGAAGGAAGTCTACAGGTAGGGAAAAACAGCTTAGCCGTTCATATGCGAAATATGTCCCTACATGATGATCCGTCCATCTGGGCTATTACGCACCATTCTACGGTTGGCTACATCTTCCCTGTCAAACAAAGCCACACTGGGCTTTGTTTGACCGGGATTACAAGTCGACATCTTCAATCAGGTCCAATCAGACCCTGGTTTAACCAACGCATCGAAGAAACCCAACATCCTAGTGGGGCAACAGCGGTGTGATGTATCCAGTGGGAAGCGACAAACGAAGGTAACAAAGAACTAACGAGCCCATCGTAAGTTTCAAGAGGCAAAAAACCCCAATTATCTCCAATGTCTCCTTCAAGCTCGTATTAGTAGAATGTAAGTACAGTTGTAACGAGATGAAAGTATAAAAGTACTCCTACAGTACTGCAGAGAGTAAAATGAAAGGTAAAATGAAAACACAACTGTGAATTCAGGCATCCATGCTGACCTAAGCAAGGGATCTCCCATCTGTTCTGTTGGTAACTTAAGCTTGGACTGTCAACGAGAGAAAAGAAATATGGAATACAGACTCATGTCTCATGGTTTAATCCAGACCATGCAAGATGTTTTGTCTGAACTGACCTGGTCAAAATGTCTGGCGGTGGTGATCTTTTCATGCATCCTGACTCGCGTGATTACAGGTTTGCGCAGCCAACGGAAATCTGACCCAGCAGAGGCGCGAACACCACAACTAGCCCCCTACTGGTTCCCATGGTTGGGACACGGGCCGTTCTTTCTATGGAATCATGTTGGTCTCCTTCAATCATTACGGTAGGTTACCATCTCTCCGCCACATTCTTCAGCTGCTAACCTAAATATAGGGACTCGATGGGCGAGCCCGTGTTTGGGGTCTACTTGCAAGGGGAGGTCCACAATACTGTGGTGTCACCATCAATGATTAAAACAGTCTTGTCACAAAAGGCATCTGACATGACAGCACTTGATCAGGCAATGCGAAATGTCTTTGGCGACCAAACCATGGTGCGCAGTTTGCGGTCAACCCGCAACGAGGAAATCAGTGATGTCTCGGCAATTATCAGCCAAGACTCTTTTATCTCAGATGCTTCAGTGGCAATCACCCGGTTGCTACAGCGCAACGGCCCAAACCTGGTGACATTCTCTCGAAGCCCTGTGGACCAAGCGCCCTGGGAGCGCGACAGCTCCGTGTCGCTATCTGAACAGGACCAGTCAATCTGCGAGGTGAACCTCTTCGCACTGGTGAGAGATTTCGTGGGCTACAACATCACTACGTTGCTGTTAGGCGAGGCCTTCGTGGAATCGTTCCCCGGTGCGCTCCAGCTGTTTTGGTCATTGGATGCCAATTTCGTATCGCTGTTTGCAGGATTTAAGCGATGGACACCTACGCCTGGTATATCTGCAGGACACGCCGCACGATATCGTCTCACACACATCATGTCGGTCTTTTACCGTGCATTCACTGCCTGGGATGATGGCATTGACCCAGGCATTGAGCTCCGCGATCTTGATGATGTGTCGGAACTGTTCAAGGAGCAAATGCGAACCTTCAAAAAGCTTGACTTGTCGCCTAACGCCGGTGCGGCGGGAACCCTATCCCTTCACTGGGATCTGATGGAGTACATTGTCAAAATGACATTTTGGAATTTGACCCATATCTTCGCCGACGAACAACTGCTGAAGGATATCCAAAAGGAAATGGCCCCGGCTGTGGACTCCTCACGCCCCAACCGGCGAGAGACCGGATTTCCATTTGATGAGCCCCCGAAGCTCAATCTCGATATTGAGAAAATGCTACAGACATGCCACCTACTGAAAGCTTGTCACTACGAGACCATCCGTCTCCACTCTGCCGGGATATCGCTCCGGGAATTAGAATCGGACTTAACTCTTACCGAGTCGGCGGGAGAAGCCATAGAGCCTCGTTCATACAGAATCCGAAAGGGCGAGAAGATGCTTATGCCTCATGGAGTCTACCAGAACGATCAAACGAGATTTTCAAACCCAGATCAGTATGACCCGCTTAGGTATCTCGTTACGAACCATACGTCTGGTAAAAAGGAGGCCAATCCGGAGATCCTCGGACCATTTGCAGATGGTTTGTATACGTCGAAGAATAACGCTTTCACTGAACGGGCTATTCTGGCTTTTACTGCTTCGATCGTGTCTATGTGGATTATTTCTTCGGCAGATGGGAAAGGCCTTGTTGTACCCCCTCATAAGAAGAGCTGGGGCGCTTTCCTGCCTGCGAAGGATATTGAGGTGCATGTCAAAGCGAGGGTGTAAAGCATTTATTCGGAGTTGATGGCATTTCAATTTTTATTAAGGTAGCTTTGTTATCTATACCCTCGAATGCTTAGACCATTTCATTTAAAAAATAGTCATATATTATTCAAATGGCACTCAAGGAAGGTGCTTCTCTTCTAGATATTAACTGCGTAGTCACCATATACAGGACTGGACGTGATCTGCGCCTGAGTTGTGAGCATAGAGAAATCGTTGATTTGGATAGCTCTTATCTATCTGTGCGACCTCGCCATTCATCCACCCGGAAAATCCAATCACGAACAAGAGCTTCAAAGACACTAGTTTCATCGACAGGAAGGCCATGTGTACCGCGATCTAGTACAACATAGGTTGATCTTGGATAGAGCTTTAACAAGCGAAGGCTGTCTCGATAGCCCACGCTCTCATCTTGCCGGCCACATAAAATAAGTGTAGGTGCAAAGAACTTAGCACTTTCATCGTCCAACGAGAAAGATAACTGGTATCGATCTGGATCTGCTCGGATCGGATCTAATACTTTATTGTCCGCTGCTTTCTCCGCTGGAAGGTAAACCTTCTCGTACTTTGCCTTCAAAGCTTCAACGTAAGCAGGCGTTTGAACGAGAACGTTCCCAAGAAGTGATCTGTCTTCGGCTGACATGTTCGACATGAGTTGCTCGTCTGCAATTAAAGGTATGAAAGCATCAAGATCGCGCATGTTGTCCTTTGGCTCAATAAGCGGTACGCGCAATAATAGACCTTCGACTTGCTTAGAATATGCTTGAGCTATCGCACGTGCAAGGTAGCCACCACATGATGAGCCGACAAGTAAGAATCTTGACTTCCCAAGTCGAGAATCAATGAATTGCATCAGGCGAAGGTACATATGGTGCAGATCCTTGACATTATTCGCAGGTGTTGTGCCCATGCCGGGAAGATCCACGTAAATCCGGCGAAGTCCCGGTGTTTTTCTGAAAATCGGCTCAAAGTCCAGCTCTTCGACTCTTCCATTCATTTCCCATCCATGAATGATCAAAACGGGCAGGCCTTCACCGATTTCGTGTGCAGATAGAACGGATTCCATTTTGCCACTGGTGATTTTTTAATGCTGACAAAGTGCCATAAAGTGAAGCTAAGCAACAGAAGGAGAAGAGAAGTTGTCAGATGAAGATGAGAATTGCTTATAACGTGAAGTAAGCAATTGATAAGAGTCAACACCTAGTTTGCTCGGTTTGCATGGTTTGCTTCAGAAGATCTAGTCCTGATTCAGACTTTATTAGCGCATCATGTGATTGTCTGAGTATCTCAATATTCAAAGGCGATATTGGGAGTTAAATAGAGATAGCGATCAAAGATGCTCTGACATAAAGTCCCCAAAAATCATCCAGTCTGGTATATCAGGCACGCCGGATCCAAATCCAGTACCTCGATGCTCAAAAGGCCACTCGGGTGTAGCTGGCTCGATTTCTGGCCCGGCTTCAACGAGGACCGATCTTCCCAGGTTCGGCGCCTCCAAGTTTTGTAGTTCTGCTTGAGAGCCTGCTGTGGACGGGGCTGTTGGGATACTTTCCACACCAGAGCTGAACGAAGTTAGATCAAGGATATCCCACATAAGAGCCTCATCCTGCGCCGACATCCTCGGAAGATTAGACGGTGTTGCCATGCTAGACAATTCACCCGAGAATCCATCCTGATTATAGAACAACGAGCCATAATTTTGACGTCGCGAGGCCAGTTCATTTAATCGGTCAACCTGCCCCACAAATATACATATTAGAGCAATTCCTTCTGTCTAAGTTGCAAGACTTACCAAGACCTTCATATTCCCCCACTGTGAGGACAACTCCGTGATAAACCCAACAAGAACCCGATATTCATTATTAACCAAAAGGGCAATTTTAGGATTCTTATTACCGGTATGCTCAAGTTGAATAGTAGCCGCAATAGCAGCGAGGTACCCGAAAAATGGATCACAAAGACGCAACCCAACTTCACTCATTTCGTTGATAAACCGGGCTATCCACCGTGAGTGGAGCAACGAGGTTTCGAACGATTTCTGGAGAAATGCCGCGGATAGATTGCCCCTCATATGACGAAGCTTGACCATCGTCACGAAAGGGTGGTGTAGGAGACACTGTATTGAGTGGAAGAGGAATTGGACGCATAGCCAGGTCGATAAATACGGATGATAATTGGGTTCTTCGCGGGCGCGTCGTTTGAAGTCGACGTTCATATAGCGATGAATATCTGCAAACTGGGTTTCGAATTGCATCCATTCTGATTCAAGGATTGAGAGTGCTGACCCGCTTTGCCAGGGTGGTAGGGTGCTAGTTACAAGAGGCTCAAAGACCCATTCTGTCACTTTGCCCCATAGTGAGTAGAGTCGCAGGAGAGAAGATAAGATATCCTGGTCGCCCTTTTGTTCATGATTCGAAGATTTGTCATGTAGAGATGCCCGAGGCGACTTATTATCAGTTGTCGACAGAGGGAAAGACAGAGTGAAGTGATTGTCCGAGAGACAAATGGAGTAATTTCGGGACGCGTTATAGGTGCGATCGAGCATGAAAAATGCCCAGGTGATACGTCGCCAGGCCTCTGCTTCAGAACCTTCTAGGGAAGAAAGTTTCTTGTCTTGGTTGAGCCCATATGACTGGATGACTCGCACACCAATGCCAACGGATAGGCATCCTCTGTGGGCATTGCCATCGGCAAAGTCAAGTTGGGCGACGAGGAATGTGCCTTGCAGGAAGGAAAGATCCATCTTGCCATCTCGGTACTTTATCGATAGTATCTGCCACGCTCGCTCGGCACAGAGATTGCCCGTTGATCCGTCTAGTAGACCTGGCGAGTTGACCGAGAGGCGTCGCGTTAGAGCTACCAATGGAAAGATGACCTCTGGTGAGAGAGCATCTTTGTTTTCCAGAAGCCATTGCCTGTCGAATACGCAGTAGGGCTGATCATGAAAGTCGTTCAAGTAAACCTGCACCTCGGATTCAATGAGGGGTGTTGATAATGGAGACCTGTATCTTGTCAGTTAGTCAGTTGGATGAAGGAAATTGGTAGTTATGTACGGATAGCTGCTTACTTAGACGCAAAATCTTGGTGAACCTGATCTGGGGTCGGCCCCGGGGCTGAATCATTCTGGGCAACATATTCATGGTTTTCTGACGGGTACCCATTCAGCCCTTCAACCTGGGTATTGTTCTCGGGTAATCGCTCTCTGTCAATCAGAAATTAGTCACACATTCCAAGGTTGCTGAGAGTAATCCAATGCGTGTAACATACTTAATGAGAGATGATATCTCTTCAAGCCTTTGCTCTATACTTTGAAGGCGTGCACCGGAAGCACTGGGTTGACCTGAGCCGGCAGAACTATACCCGTCGCCATGATTGGCCGGTCTGTTATTTTGACTTCGTGTCGCTACTTGTGCCCCATAGGAGCAACGCTGCCCCAATCGCTGACATGTTGAGCATACAGGCTTTTCACCGGGACAACGAGCCTTCTTGCGACTAAAATTTAATCAGTTTGGACATTCCTATGACATCAAAAACAACTTACCGGCATGGTCCACACGCCTGCCGTGTACGTTTGAGAGAAACTTTGTGAATGGCGTAATTGTCATTGGGCGTGCTCATTCTAGAGCAATTTTAGCAAGCCTAATTTTGGCGCAATGAATTCCCGCTGGTCAAAAGGTATTTACAGCAGGGTGATAGGTCAAATTCGATTGACTGCTGGGTGTGGAATACTAGAATAGAAGGACATGTCAAAGGGAAAGGTGAAGTCAAAGACGTGTGGTGGGTCTGACCGTGTGCGGGGCGCATCTCATTCGCCGAGAATTTGCCGTCCGCACTAGAATTCAGAGTCATTGGTCACTTGCTTTGTATGGTCATTTTATGAAAGCGTGTCTTTGGTGTAGCATGCCCCTCGTGGCTTCCAGGGTTTCCTTTGTGTTGGATAATCTTCATCTTTTATCTACGTAAAACTCGAGTCTTTGTTACGCCCAGGCTGATGCAAGCGCAAGTCTAGTACTTAAACTCCTACGAGCTTGGTTGCAACTTTCCATCACACTCTTCCAATTTTTCGATAGTTGTTCAAGACCTGCGTTACCGTTAACACACCCTACGTTTCTTGCCAACGAAGCTCCAAAATGATCCCGCAAAGCGCATCCTCCCCCCGGCCAAGCTCCTGGGATTCTCGAGCAGTCGACTACGCCACACCTGAATTTGAAGAGTTTGAGGATAGCATCAAATTTCATGAGCTTTGTGCCGTTGCCTCAAGCTACCGAGATGGGATGTCATGTCAGCTGGGTCTGCGAGACGTAGATTGTATAGTCTCCGCCTTCAATATGCGTTTTCAATATGCTAACTAATCCAACATAGGTGAGTATGTTAAATACGAACTCGAGTTCTCGGACGGAATTGTCTGGACAGCTCGATTTCCATTAGCATATAAGTGTTACCTATCGGAAGAGATCAGTGCCTCATATGCTGCTACGTTAAGATTCCTGAAGAAGACGACTGCTCTTCCTGTGCCCGAAGTGTATGGATCTTTCGCCCGTTCGGACGAATCCAACAAAGTCAACGCAACATATGTCCTCACGCAGCGACTAGAGGGCTGTAAACTGCCATCTTTGGACTATGAAGATCATGATGATCCGAGCCAAGATACCGACCGGCACAGTACCAAAGAGTTTGCTCAAGCTCGAAAGATACATGGACAGTGGACAGACATCATGCTCCAACTTAGTGAGTCCTGATTCCCTTAGAGTGATTGATATCAATGAACGAAAGTCATTAATCTGAATAGCATGTTTGCCCTTCGACAAAATAGGGTCTCTTCAAGAAGACCCGGATGGTGAATTCTTTGTTGGACCGGTCCTCCATCCCGCGTATGCGCGTTGTAAAGAGAAGACGTCTATCTACCACGATCTCGAGCCTCAATTGAGAGGTCCATACTCTTCTACCTCTGAATACTACGGGGTTGCAGCCCAAATTGGCCACGCCTTTTCACTCGTAGACCCATGTTATGAGGATCCTGAGATGGATCCGGATTTCATGTATGAGGCTGCGGGGGAGTACGAGCTTTTCACGGAGTTCCAAGAGGAGGTGGTCAATGAAAAATACGCCAATGGACCTTTCTATCTGATGTGGGACTTCGAGCTTGGTGAGACATTAGTAAGACATTTATCCCCCACCTTTATGTCGAATACTATTCTGACTAACTGACAGATCGATGATAACTTCAATATCATCGGCATTAATGAATTTTCAGGCCTGGTGGTCGACCTACCTTCTTTTTGTCAACAGCCAGAATTTCATCGCTCAAACAGCTACTGTGGATACGTTGACGAGTATAAAGATTTTGTCAAGATCTTTAAGAACCGCCATTCTCAATATCCTGAATCTGCCTTACACACACGTAAAGTACGCCGGGAGATGATGGCATCAGCTGAGACAGTGCTGGATTTTGAAATGGGTCTTTTCAGTATATTTGCTGGTCCCAATTTACCCAAAATGTTTGAAGAAATGTGGAACCGACCATATGACAGGAAGGTCGAATTCCAGCGGCTTGCTAACACTCGTCCTTGGTTCAAAGAGCTACACGACGTATGGAAACCGCGCTCGACGTTTTCGAGATGGGTCGCCGGGATTTCTAGGCGCTTGGCGCAGTTCCTAGGGAGCATTTGAAGTTGTCTGCGATGATAGTTTTACTTTGGCTTGCTTTCAATCCTGATTAGTTAAATCGCGCTGTTGAATGTATACAGTTCACAATTTCCAAATTCCAATCCATGGGGCCTTGGAATTGGGCCATATTATGTATTTGTGGCCCTGTGGTTGATCAATCAGGTCCATCGTAGAATATGTACGGATATAATACATCCCCACGTAAGTAATATTCACATATGTGCAGTATATGCAGGGTATCCAATGCTAGACCATTATTCATTCATGCCCCTTCACATATTCATGCTCCGCACGCAACGCGTCCGCATTATTGGTCTCGAAGCCAAAATTCCAAAGCTTCTCCACGTCCGACAACTCGCTTTTATATTTATGTCTCAGGGGGACGTTCGGATCCCCGCTCGCCCCCTTAGAGCTTCTCCGACCAACATGCTGCATGATGATCGGGGTGACCGCCCACCTGAGCTCATCGCGTTCATTGGCGAATTCCTCCGTGATCATATCGACATATCCAATGTGCCTTGATCGGTATAAATCCACGAGATCAGGAATGCGGGAATGTGGGAAAACGAAGGCTTGCGAGCAGCAACCGAAGCGGGGCATTAGGTGGACACCTTCTGGGAGGGGGAGGGTCGTGACGCGGCCAGCAGCGAAGAAGAGGCCGATGAGTAGCGGGGTGCAGATCGCGGAGAGAAGAAGGATTGTTGGGTTGGAGAGGTGGGGTTGGGTGCGTGGTTTGTACTGTCGAATGCCGAGACAAGTACAGGCAACTAAGGAGACGGCAAGGACGGAGTAAATAAGGTATATGAGCCAGTCTTCGGAATTCCAGCCAAGGAATTCTTCGGTGTAGAATAGACGGAGATAAAGCCCTAGAGATGAGGGGAATGTCAGCTTCGAATCCACATGGATAGATCGTGAGTCAAATAAAATGACTATCCAAATGTGCTGATCTCACATTTTGACGCGCCAATTTCTGCAGTCTGTTTCTCTACAGAGTCCAAAGCTTTACGGGTACGGTGATGCCATCCATCTAATGCAACAACGTCGTCTTCCAACATAACAGCATAAGGAGTGTTGGCTGCCTCGCACGCTTGCAGTAGGTAAGTGTAGTCGAACAGGGCCTTTTCGCGCCCAGAGACCTTTGCCGCATCTGTCTCCAAAGAATGGATATGCTCGATATCGACAGTTTCAGGGTCATAAAGCAGAACCTGATCTGCAACCTGATGAAGCCAAGGCTCTGAATATGCTGGGTGTTCGGTTGGGTCGGTGTGCGCGATGAAAAGAATGAGGTGGATATCAGCACGTTCCGTCTCGCTCAGCCCTTCGAGAACTGTTCCAACGGTGCTCTTGAAGTACCGGACTCCATGTCGAGCGATCGACGCAATGCCGACGCAAAGGCCAGGCTCTGGTCCCGCCTTTGGCAATGCAGACGCATTTGTCACAGACTCGATATAGAGATCAGCTTCTTCAAGCCTTACATCCGTGTAGGAGGTATCATACGCAGTCCACGGGTTGAAGAATACCGAGCCGGGGTCACGGTACGACTGTCCGCGCACGTAGAAGGTAAGGAGGAGGTAAAATGCAAGGAAGAAGAGGAATACGCGCAGCACAGGAGAGCCCGCGCCAATCTCTAACCTCAGTGCCGGAAGCCGTCTCTTCAAGAGGAGCATGGCGAGACAAGAGGGGAAGGACAGGAACTGGAAAATCCCACAGCCTCGGAGGCATATGGGAGCGCCCCATGCCAAGGGAAAACGTGGACTCGCCAGCATGCGCCGCCAAGAAAATCTTCTGGACCCTCAAATCTCGTATATACATGTTCTCCACAGGGGGCCACAGGGGGCCAAGACGGACCACGGTAACAGGTCCGTTCCTTGTAGATCACTACCAATCCGGTAGCATTATTAAGGGCAGTTCCTACATATGTTGTACTACAGGTTTACAACATCCTACTGGATTCTGTAGAAATCGCGAGCATCTGATTCCTTGAACTCGAAAAAATAAAAATGAAAATCAACGGTGGCCGTTGGCTAGCGTGTCGGATCTTGCCGTGCTCGGATAGGGCTCCGGTTTCTGTCCACCGCGCAGAACTCCTGGCCCAAATTATTGTAGTTCGGCTCTGAAGCCGTGTTTTTACGTGTTCCTCTGCGAATAATACCAACCTCCGGGGAATGTACGTCCCCAAATAGAATATGGTAAGCCACATCCATGTTATCGTTCCATGGATGAGAAATGGATCTGCCCCACTTCCGCTCTGTGCGGGTCGCGGCAGCGCCATTGCCGAAAAGACGTAGCCTTGAAATATCGATCTAGTCTATAATTAATATAATATAATCAGGTAACTCTGCAGGTATAAATGCATGAACGTGCGGTGGGACAGAAGCATTAAAGTTGCCGTGTACCCTCAACGCAATCTCCATACATAGCATATCGCAACCGGGAAATTCTCCGGAGTCCGATATTCGTACACTATACCGATTGGCTGCTAATATTTCTATTCTAGGCACTTTATAGCTTGAATCGAGACTATTAGACGCCATCTTTGTTGTTGTTGTTTGGCTGCCTAGTTCTTGACGTACCGCTCACCTTTGAACATCTTATCAGTCTACACTTCTCAGTCTACACTTCTCAGTGATTGGCTTGACTATGTAGTCAATTTTAAGATACGTGTCATCACCATTCCAGCTTTCTCTAGCCAGCTTCGCATTCGTATAGTAACTGTTCCTTTCTTCTCACCAGCGACGCTAGTTCTAACTTTCCTTTTCCCCTCTTTAGACAAGCCGTCAACTGTCCCCATATCCCCTGATCAGGCGTTTCGTAAAATTTTTATTCTTCTTGCACCATGACATTACCTGAAAAACCAGGCTCCTAGTGAACCATGTCCCCGCGACAGAAGAAGGAGCTCGCACAATCTGGAACATCGAAAGCGCTGCAAATAACGACAGTAACAAGAAGAACAAAAGCTCAATCGGATCTTTGATCTGGCCTCCCCATCTCCAGACCAAGGTCGAGGCACCAACAAGAGCATCAGATGGGCAGGATGACGAGATCCGCCGCATGGTCCCAATGCTTGGGGAACTCAAGAACACTTACCTACTCATAACGGAACAAGCGACCAACAAGCCCGTAGCTTTTGCTTGGTGGGCGCACAATAAAGGCCAGACAAAGGCCCAGTGGGAAGAGGGATATGCCAACCGATATCGTCCACCGACTATGAATGGTGCGCTGATGGATGCTACCGGAGGAGCACGTTATTTAAAAAGAGCAAATCTACTTGGGGAGAAGGAATTCTTTCGTAAGTCGCGCATCATAGCTTCGTCTTTTACGCCAGCTTCATGGCTGATGACCTGAATTTCGTAGAGCTAAAAGAATTGTTCGTTCTTCCTGAATATCAGCGGCAGGGACTTGGAGGTCTGTTGGTGGCGTACGGTGTTCATAGAGCAGATGAACTCGGCCTACCTGCCTATACTGAGGCAACTCCAGAGGGGCTCGGGTTGTATCTCAAGCATGGGTTTAAAGAGGTTGATCGAGTGACAGTTGACTTGGAGAAATGGGGTGGCCCAGAGGGAGATTTCAATTCCTTTGCGCTTATGTACCGACAGGCCAAATCGGCTGACTGAGGGTATCTCGGCGATTTTGAGGAAACGGACGAGGCTTGGAGGGTGTGGATGATCTATGTCAGGCCTGAAATCCCAAGCAGGGATGTCTTCAACAAGCCTAGTTAAAATGTGAAACATATATCCAGAACAAATATGATCTGGACTTTCATTAACACTCCATAGATGTCGGTGTTATGTTTCTGAGAAAGTATAGGAGGTCATTCACTTAATGTAGGTGGGACTGAGGAGCGCGGTCCGGGACCGCGCTATGTCCGCGTTCACCAGATAAGCGATAAGCTCAAAGATAAGGACATTTCATGCCAATGCAAGAAACAACCAAGTTTTAATCATTTTTTGGATGGATTGCACCAAACATGCGGTTACCCAGGTACCTAGATGGCTGATAGGGGCATGAATTGAAGGCTTTATGAACTTCAAGCAGAGGAGCTTTTAAATGTCATTCAATTGTGGAATTATATATCCGGTATCGTAGTGAAAGTCACGCGTTATGAAAGTCAGAAAATCTATGTTCTAAGCGGAAACACCCTTAATGTGATAACTCTTGAGCTTAGTGAATCCATCGTAAGCTCGAGGTCCAAGAGTGCAGCCAAGTCCGGACATCTTCCAGCCGGTCCACGCGAGATCCTGCCAAGATGGTTAGTTGATGGTTGCTAAATGAAATGAATGAGAACTTACCGGAGCCGGGTAATCGCAGCGGTTGATGAACACTGTGCCAGCTTCAATGCGATCAATCAGCTCCTCACCCGCAGCGATATCCTTAGTCCACACGCTGGCAGTCAATCCATAATCGCTGTCATTCATCAATTGGACGGCCTCGTCATCACTGGAAACCTTCATAATGGGCATCACAGGTCCAAAGGTCTCCTCTTTCATGGTAACCATGGAGTGATTCACATTGGTGAGGACGACTGGAGCCAGCCAGTTACCTTTGTCCGTCGTTTTGGCTAGAGAGAAGGTAGCGTTCTCTGGAGTTGCATTGACAGCACCCTTAGACAAGGCATCGTCAACGTGAGACTGGATCTTCTCCTTCGCCATGGTGGAGATTACAGGACCGGTGGTTGTGGTAGTGTCTTGAGGATCGCCGAGCTTGTATCTGAAAAATGATTAGCATCTCCAAATCCAAAAAATGCTGTCGGGAAGCACAAGAACGCACGACTTAAGCTCTTCCTGCACGGCAAGCACGAATGCATCGTAGACCTTCTCATGGACATAGACACGCTCAATAGAGCAGCAACTCTGTCCAGAGTTGAAAACAGCACCGTCGACAAGGTTCTCTGCCACATCCTTCACATCGGCATCCGGGCGCACATATGCGGGGTCGTTTCCACCAAGCTCCAGGTGGACAGGCTTGACCTGGCGTGCAGTGGCTTCCCGAAGTCTGAGGCCACCAGCAGTAGATCCAGTGAAAGAGACGGACTGAATCTCAGGAAGCTGAGCAACCTGGTCAAGGACATCCAAGCTACCAATGTGGATGACTTGGAGAACGTTTTGCGGTAAACCGGCCTCGGTGAAGATCTCAAGAAGGCGGTTGCCAAACAGAGGCACTTGGGGCGATGGGCGCAGGATAACCGAATTGCCGGCTACAAGTGCAGGCACCAAAGCGTTAACAGTAGTGAGGTATGGGTACTAGGAACGAATTAGCGGTCTGGAGATCCTCCTTGTTGTGAAACTGGAACCCCTTACGTTCCAAGCACCAGCAATAAGAACTGGGCCCACAGGTACATGCTTGACCATGCGCTTGAAGTTCTCCTCTGGCTTGCCCGGGAGATCAGCCAGGCTTTGTTCCGCAATATCGATCATGTGTTCCGAGCGAAGGATGGCAGTCTTAATTTCGCCTGCGCAGTACCGGATGGGTCGCCCCATTTGTGTGGTGATTTCCTTGGCCAGGACATCGATTCGAGAGGAAATAATCTCTAGCGCACGAGCAACAATCTTCTTCCTCTCGTCGAGGGTAGTGGTGCGGTATGATTCAAAGGCTTTCTTCGAGGCGGTGGCGATCTTGGCTGCTTCGGCGAGGGAGGTGCCCGGGTGGTCGAAAATGACCTCGTGGGTGGCAGGGTTAATTGTGCGGACTGAATTGGTCATTTTGAGGGGGCGAATATATCGGGGACAGGAGAGGATCAGGGTAAAGAGAGTTGTTGGAGTTGAGTGGCAAGAGGGGCAGCTCGGGATTTATAACGTAGAGCTTGCTTATCGCGGTCCTTCCCCGCGGTCCCGTCTTTATCAACGTGTTGACCATTCGGAGCCCAGAAGTTTACAGAACAATATTTAGATATAATATAACAGATGAAACTGTGCAAATCAAGCTTTTAAATTATCTAGTCCATGTCTATCTTCTATGTAGCTCAAATGAACTGTATGTAATATCTCTCCAACAGTACGTAAGAGATGAATGACGCAATTTGCAAGAAGAAAGTACTAAATGGATATAGTACATGTAGTGGAAAATAGAACAACCCTCAATGGGTTTCACGAAGTAATTGAGTCAAGTTGTTAGAGCAGTCAAATTGGCCATACCTATCAAGTAGCGGGGTGCTCTTCATATTTCCCAGAATGTCTCTCTCTGTGTTACTATGGCCAACTTAGATTGGCAAAATCGCGATGTTAGAGACCTTGGAAGAGGCCAGCGACCGGTTAGCGATCAAAAGATATTGAGACTGCTGCACTGAAGATTTTACCTCAGTTTCTTCCATAGAGCTGCTTTTTCTCTCTAGAAGGCAAGTTCCCTTCATTTTTCCTTATCTACTAGCACACGGCGGTTATTTGAATATGGTGAGCGCGCTTAGCCCCACTGCGCGGTCCGAGGACTTGGCCGTCTTGGTGTGACCAGACAACTAGAAGTATTCACTTTCTATACAATATCTCATAGTTCGAATGAATTCAGAAAGGTTCATGAGACGTCAGATGAAATGGTCAAGATGATGGATGGCATTCAAAAGTATGTGACTCCCGAAGAAGGGATGAGTGCATAGGCATCATTCAGCACCAGACCTCGACACAGAGATTTGATCACAACACACGCAGCATATGATTTCCAGACCCTTCCAATGAGCCCGAGTTAATGAGTAGAGAGTGGAAAATAGGCTGAATTTGGGACCCAGCGCGTTACTCCCGGTGGTAGGACTGGATCAACTCGCCGATCATGCAGACAATCAGTGGGTTCATTCAGGCTGTGAAGCAGAATTGGCAGGTGCCAAAAAGTGCAGAGAGCATTGTATCCTTAGATTATATACTTGAAGACGCACTAAATTGTGACATTGTCAAGCTTTTGGTCGTGGCGACTCTAAGTCTCAACATGCGAACGATTTGCTGAGTCAGCCGGCGTGGTTTCCCGATCGCTTCGCGTCAAATGTTGGCTTCTCCGATCGACACTCAATTATCAGCATTCCATCATGCTATTCACTCGGGCAGCTGCGCGAAGCTTTGTTGGCATTCGGGCATTCTCCACAGCTCGTGTGTATCGAGCGGAGCTGTCTTACCAGGTCTACGGACCAGAAAAGGAGGAAGCCATTCGCGATCCCATTTTGTTCCTGCATGGACTTTTCGGTTCTAAGCAGAACAACCGGAGTATTAGCAAGTATGTGACATCAAAAATTGTATAAATATTTTAGGATCTGACACAATTGCAGAGCTCTGGCGAAGGACTTGAAATGCCAGATCTACACATTGGTAAGCTTGTCGCATTCTCTTCTAGTTGCCACTAAGAGAAGAGGGAGAGTCGATAAATATTACTTTTACTTACAAAATACTGCAGGATCTTCGTAATCATGGCGATTCTTTCCATGACCCGGAGCACAACTACAATGCCATGGCCGAGGATGTGCAGGAGTTCATAGAGCAGCAGAAGCTCAAGAAATGCGTCCTGATTGGCCATTCGATGTATGTCCCTCACGCATGGCTCAAATAGAGCTTTGACTCAATCTGTGATTAAATCCCGTACTAATTATCCACAGGGGTGCTAAAGCCGCGATGACAGTGGCACTTCAGTCTCCGGAGAGCGTTTCTGCCCTAATCCCGGTTGATAATGCCCCGCTGAACGCAGCACTGAAGAGCGATTTCCCAAATTATGTGCGAGGGATGCAGCACGTTGAACGAGAGAAAGTGAAAAAGCAATCAGATGCGAACAAAATCCTAGAGGATTATGAAGAGGTATGAAAAACACGATGTAACAACTTCACAGCCGTGACTAATTTCGAACTAGTCTCTTCCAATCCGTCAATTTCTTCTGACAAACCTTGTCCGCTCTGATGACGAGCACAAGACTCTGAAGTTCCGTGTACCTCTCTCAGTGATTGGTAACTCCCTTGACAACATGGCCGATTTCCCCTTCAGCGAGTCGGATGGGGTCCAGTATGACGGACCCACCCTCTTTGTTCGGGGTACTAAGTCCAAATATGTCACCGATGCAACCATTCCTGCAATCAAGAGATTCTTCCCCAACGCCCAGATTGCGGACGTTGAGGCGGGACATTGGCTTATCTCCGAGAAACCCGAAGATTTTCGGCAGGGTAATCATTCAAACTCCGATCTCATACATTCCATGGCTAACAATATGATACAGCGGTTATCAAGTTCTTGGGATCGTCATAATTTACATACCGAAGAAGAATACTGTACAGTGCCTCAGCGATAGACCTGTTTATTTTTATTTTAGCCACCTCTAGACTCGGAGGAACGGATATAAGATTTATATCCAGATCTTATTTTTCCCATTGGTACTCCATGCATCACAGCGGAATTTAAAATTCCTATGAAAATAAAGGAGAAAGAGTAGGTTGCGGATCCCGGATCACAAACATCCCGGGATCCGGTGTTCTAGAAGGTTGTTTCCGAACGGGTAGGAAAACCCTGTCAGTTACATTTCCGGGGCTTGCAAATCCACTAGTGCTCTTGAATCATGCTAATGAAGGCAAAAATGAGCATAAGGGAACTAACTGTACGTGCATAATCCACAAGTCTGGTGGGCCCTGGGCCAATCTTGACGGGTTGAGTGGATATAGAGCAACGAAAATCCCCCGTTCGATTAATTCATTTTGCAATAATGTATCAGTAGTTCCTTTTGGTAAAAAAAATTTCAAGCGTTTCAAGCGTCGTGCTGAAAACCTTATACGCCCTTTGGAATGGATGATGACGTACATCTCTGAATGCAATGATCGGGTCTTTCGCAATGTAGCCTCTATCGGAAACGAAGCCAATAAGGGGAGATTCCAAGCTCAATTTTTCGTAGTCATTAACTTCTCTGGTCCGCAGTATACTTGGTAATTAGTGGCGATATACCTTGGTAGGCAGTTTTCGTCCAGGCAAGATCCTTAAAGCTATCTTGTTTACGACATAGCTAATTGGAAACAATGTATTGTACAGAAGAAATAGCGGGATATAAATACACAGCAAAATAAGGATGGGGGAGGGTCATAAAAGTGCACTCAGCCGGGGGAGGAAGTCGGTCATTAAGCAGCATAATCAAATGGTAAGTGCTGGGAGTCATAAAATGGCGTCAAATAACCCTCAGTCGATAAATGACCCTTTGTAGATGGATTGAAAAATATCTCCCAGTCATCAATTCCATTCCCTATGCCAGTGAACACATCTAAATTCATGTCCACAGAATCAATTTCGGTGAGATACTCGAGTATTGGGCTTCTCGTCTGGACATCATTATACAAAAGTCCGGCGTGACTCGCAGGGTCTGGCGTATATTCATCCAAATTGATAGTAGTATGCAACTGGGATGGAATATTGAGATCGTTCACACCGGGAACATCCTGTATCGATAGCGTTGATGGGCTGTTCTCAGCTTCAAAATCTTGGGTTTGGTCAATCGTTGGTGATAGGATATTGCTGGGGGCAATTGGCGGAGTCAGAACCGAGGTGATATTTTGAGAACTTCCATCGCAAGAATGTGGTTGCTGCATTTGTCGGTTGTTTTGATCTTGTAGCTGTTTTTCGTGCATAAAACTTTGTGCGCTCTTTTGAATATTTGTGCTTTCAAAACGAGGTTGGTCCAAGGACCCTAAGCGAGAGAGAATATCATGTACTAGAGGCTGACCGTTGGCTTCACAGCTCAATGCTTCTCCAGGCCAGCCGTCCCCAGCTTGCACATGTCGATATAACTCTCTAAGGCCATGAATAAGCCAGCTTTGCTGCTCTTCTAAGAAAGTTGTGTATCTAAAAAGGTTAATAAGGCTTCATTGGTGTTTTATAAGGTTTACTTACCCCTTAGGATATACCTTCTCTCGATGTCTCTTCCGATCGCCAAACATGCAATTGGCATTTTCAGCTCGGCATTTTTGACAAGGAGTGCATCCATCACACTGAATGCGGTCAGATCAAATTCTCTTGTAGAAAGCGGAGGAGACATAGACATCCATCACACCATTACATACCTTTGTCTTCTTTCTTCTACAGCGATCACAGGCCTTTTGAACCCTCGAACGAGCACCGTCTGTGGAATAGGGCGAATCTCTCGACACTGCTGGCTTTGTGGTCTGGCGTGGCATGACTATATGAGCAGTGCATACAAATTTATGTTTGTATAAACAACAAGTTGAAGTTCTTTACCGAAGTTAGAACTAGCCTTATTTGTTAGGCGCCACTGGATATCGAGCTGATAGACACGATCACAAAAAAAGAATTTGGGCCTGCAAGTATCCGCGAGTGGACTAGGGATAGATCATAGACATATAAGGGAGGTGATGAGATTGTGGCGAGTCACACCCGTGCCCATGGATCGGATTTTGTGCGGCTAATACTAAACAGACTGGACAGTTCCGCTGACTATTAAGTTATGGGTCTAGTATGCCCCTTTTTTAAGAATTTATTTTCCCCTTTTCGGATATTGTATTATTACGGCTCTGTACTCGCTTGGCAATCTAAATTTTGATATCCTATTCAGAGAAATGTGCAACGGATAAACTTGAAGTTTTCATTAGATGCCGACGGAACAGGCTGTGAACGAGATGCTCATGTTAGTGTCACTCAGGAAGCAGAAAATAAGAGACATAGTTCTCATTCATTGTGATTTATGCGACAGGCAGTCTTTCTTGAAAGAATAAGATTGAGTACAGGCCAAACCCATTGTGCTCCATTTGAAAAGTGGTGTATTAGGGTACTATGATGTATCATGGTCTTCTTCAAAGCATTCACTCGCATTATTTGTATAATAAGTCGCATTTATTCTGTGAACAAGCGATGAATATTCCATCGGGCTGGAGTAGAATAGATTACATCTTGATGCTTGTTGACCAATCACAGCTCTTCCCGAGGAATATTTCGCCGGGAAGTGTGGCATCCGAGCGTAATGGGAGCGTAAATTTCGGAGACCTATCAAACCTACGGCCCGTCAATGTACCGCTGCCGAACCACATGCCTGGAAACAGCCATTGCAGCTGGCCCACAAGAAAGCTTTGGTATGGATCTATAACTCGTTGATGATCATTTTTGGTGGATCTACCGGGGCTGAAACACCGGTTTTCGATGGCGTATCTCGGGCAGTCTGATGTGGCGCCCCACTCTCTATCTTTGTGGTCCCTGGTCAATATCTGCGAACTAGTGATGGAGACATTCAAGTGTCCACAGGAAATCTCCATAAATGATTAGCCGAATCAAAGACATCTCGGTCCGTAACAGTCCCGGCGTTGGAGTACTGTATTGATATGAAATGCCGGACACGGAAGCTAGGGAGCCTGGATTGATTCATCAGCCGGTTTGGTAATCAAGACAGTGCTGTCGATCTCTTAGAGGGATTAAAGGCCCACATAGATCTTGCTTATTTCTTCTGGAAGTGAATCTGGTGCATTGAGTCTTGTCTTTCATCATGTCGGTCTTGGGGGGAATTCCTTCCATGGATACGCAGCATCAGCAGCGTCTGACAATCGGTGAATCAAGACAACACTATGCTTCATCTACTACACTCCACAATGATGCAAAAGAAGAGAAGGAGTCTGATGCTGATATGGAGGACGAGGTCGAAGAGATGGTGAGGCAACTCACCCGCCACTCCACTCATTTCTCCCAGGTCAATACAGCCAACCCTTTCTTTGAGGATAACAAGGAAACCACATGGCACCCCGACAGTCCGAACTTCCGGACAAAGGATTGGATTCGAGCCTTGATCGCGGCACAGTCGCAAGACCCGGATCGGTTCCTTCAACGTTCTGCCGGTGTTGCGTTCAAGAGTCTCTCCGTGCATGGTTTTGGAAGTCCCACCGACTATCAAAAGGACGTTTTCAATGCTCTCCTGAGTATCGGCGGCCTCGTTCGTAACCTTGTTGGAAGTGGAAAACAGAAGGTTCAAATTCTCCACAACTTCAATGGACTTGTCAAAAGTGGAGAAATGTTGGTGGTTTTGGGTCGTCCTGGAAGGTGAGCCTGTCCAGCCAAGATATGATCTCAGATGTGTAGACCGGCTCTAACTTCTGGATAGTGGTTGCTCAACGTTCCTCAAAACAATTTCCGGCGAGATGAACGGCATCTATGTCGACGACCAGAGCTATTTGAATTACCAAGGTATGCAGGAAAGCCCAACATATCACATGCCATTCAACCAACCAACACCTGAACATAGGAATCTCGGCCCCGATTATGCAGAAGCAGTTTAAGGGAGAGGCCATTTTTAGCGCTGAAAATGATGTTCATTTCCCTCAGCTCACGGTCGGCGATACTTTGACATTCGCTGCCATGGCACGTACACCACGCACGCGTTTTCCCAACTTGACGAGAAAGCAATACGCCGAGCATCTTCGTGATGTCGTCATGGCAATGCTAGGACTTCGGCATACATTCAACACTAAAGTTGGCAACGACTTTGTGCGTGGTGTCAGTGGAGGTGAACGCAAGCGTGTTAGTATTGCGGAGGCTATTCTCAGTGGAGCCCCCCTTCAGTGCTGGGACAACAGTACGCGAGGTCTTGATAGTGCCAACGCATTGGAGTTCTGTAAGAACTTACGTTTGATGAGCGATTACGCGGGAACTACAGCCTGCGTAGCCATCTACCAGGCTTCGCAGAGCGCGTACGACGTGAGTTAGGATTGTGGATATGTAACCCAATGTGCTCTTACTAACCTTCATCGATTATGGTAGGTTTTCGACAAGGTCGTTGTTCTGTATGAGGGCCAGCAAATCTACTTCGGCCCAACTGGCGAGGCTCGTGAATTCTTTACCACAATGGGCTTTGACTGCCCGTCGCGCCAGACCACTGCCGACTTCCTCACCTCCCTGACTAGTCCGACCGAGCGCAGAGTGAAACCGGGATACGAAGCAAGAGTGCCTCGGACACCGCAGGAGTTTGCTCAGCGCTGGCAAAATAGTCCACAGTGTTCCCGTCTCCTCCAGGAGATTGACGCTTTTGATAAGGAACACCCCATCGGTGGTGAGTCTTTCACTACTTTCAGTGAGGCTCGTCGCCAGATGCAGTCAAAGCAACAGTAAGACAAATAAGAACCGATTTATATATACTTTGACAACGCTAATGGTCATGTCTCAGGCGTGCCAAATCTCCCTACACGCTCTCGGTTATCGAGCAGATCAGTCTCAACCTAGGCCGTGGTTTCCAGCGTCTCAAGGCCGACATGAGCTTGTTCTACTCCGCTCTTTTTGGCAACTTCTTCATCTCTCTCATCCTAGGAAGTGTGTTCTATAACCTTGCATCGGATACATCTAGTTTTTACTCGCGGGAAGTACTGCTCTTCTATGCCGTCTTGCTCGCTGCGTTTGCAAGTGCACTGGAGGTAGGCCAATAACCCAAATATATCACTGAGGGTATTACTGGTGGCTCTAACAATATTATGCTAGATCTTGACGCTTTATGCTCAACGACCAATTGTGGAAAAGCAATCCCGATATGCCTTCTATCATCCTTTTACGGAAGCTGTTGCATCTATGCTGTGCGATCTACCATATAAATTCGCAAATGCCGTGTCGTTCAACCTTCCGCTTTACTTCATGGCTAACCTGAAACGTGAGCCAGGAGCCTTTTTCATCTTTTGGCTCTTTTCCATTGTGACAACATTGACCATGTCAATGGTCTTCCGTACATTTGGTGCCGCATCGCGTTCGCTGGCTCAAGCTCTGGTTCCTGCTGCTCTGCTCATTCTGGGTCTTGTGATCTACACAGGTTTCATCATTCCTACTAAAGACATGCTGGGCTGGTCTCGCTGGATGAATTACATTGATCCAATTGCTTATTCATTTGAAAGTATGATGGTCAATGAGTTCCGCAACCGCGAGTTCCGTTGCTCGTCCTTCGTTCCTTCTGGAGAAGGGTATGAGAACGTGGATGCCATCAATACTATCTGCAGCACTGTCTCATCCCGCGCCGGAGAACAATATGTTAGCGGAGATGCCTATATTGAAGCTGCGTATGCTTACACCAACGATCATCTCTGGCGTAATCTGGGTATTGTCATCGCATTCATGATCTTTTTCATGTTTGTTTATCTCATCGCGACTGAATTCATTAGTGAAGCTGCCTCCAAGGGTGAAGTTCTTCTTTTCCGTCGAGGCCTTCAGCCGAAGGCTCAGGCCGGCGATTCCGAGACCACCGCAGACGCAACCTACCGGGAAGAAGAGAAGGCCGAGGGGGCTGGAGCTAATATCCAAAGGCAGACTGCCATCTTCCAGTGGCAAGATCTTTGCTACGATATCAAGATCAAAACTGAGGAGCGGCGTATTCTCGATCATGTGAACGGATGGGTTAAGCCTGGTACCGCGACCGCATTGATGGTAAGATACTTCTCCTCGTATAGTGTGCACGATTCGCTAAAGATTTACTAGGGTGTTTCTGGCGCAGGAAAGACTACACTGCTTGACGTTCTTGCAACCCGTGTGACCATGGGTGTTGTGACTGGCGATGTTCTCGTCGATGGTCGTCCCCGAGACGACTCATTCCAGCGCAAGACTGGCTACGTTCAACAGCAAGATGTGCATTTGCCTACTTCCACGGTGCGCGAGGCTTTGAATTTCAGTGCTTTGCTCAGACAACCAGCCCATCTTAGCCGGAAAGAAAAGCTTGACTACGTTGACGAAGTCTTAGAGCTGCTTGGTATGCAAACATATGCTGAAGCAGTTGTCGGTGTTCCGGGTGAAGGTATGTCACTATATAATGATTTAACATTCTCGCTTGGTCTCAACAGTTCCTCACCCATTGTTAGGATTGAATGTTGAGCAGCGTAAGCGCTTGACTATTGCCGTAGAACTGGTTGCCAAACCTCAGCTATTGCTTTTCCTTGACGAACCTACTTCCGGTCTAGATAGTCAAACCTCCTGGTCCATTCTCGATTTGATTGAAACCTTGACCAAGCATGGCCAGGCCATTCTGTGTACTATTCATCAACCTTCTGCCATGCTTTTCCAGCGATTCGACCGACTTTTGTTCCTCGCTAAAGGAGGACGCACTGTCTACTTCGGCAAAATTGGTGACAACTCTTCGATCTTGGCAGACTATTTCATGCGCAGTGGTGGTCATGCTCTAAGTGAAGGCGAAAACCCGGCGGAATGGATGCTTGATGTGATCGGAGCTGCTCCCGGATCCCACAGTGACATTGATTGGCCTGAGACTTGGAACAACAGTGCGGAAAAGCAGGCCGTTCTTGACCATTTGGCTGAGTTGAAATCTACACTTTCTCAGAAACGACCTGACGATAATGGTGATACGGAGCATCGTGAGTTTGCGTCTTCAACAAAAGATCAGCTTGTGCAGTGTCTTTCTCGGGTCTTTTCCCAATACTGGCGTACTCCTTCCTACATTTGGTCTAAGCTTGTTCTCTCGATTCTTACGGCCCTTTACAACGGATTCTCTTTCTTCCACGCAAAGAATACCCAGCAAGGACTGCAGAACCAGATGTTCAGTATCTTCATGCTCATGACCATCTTTGGAAACCTTGTTCAA
Source organism: Penicillium sp. 91 TS-2023 (assembly GCA_030710325.1). NCBI lineage: Eukaryota > Fungi > Ascomycota > Eurotiomycetes > Eurotiales > Aspergillaceae > Penicillium > Penicillium sp. 91 TS-2023. The sequence goes on from JARWGP010000006.1 coordinate 424,656, forward strand.
CAGATCATGCCCAATTTTATTATTCAACGATCCATCTTCGAAGTCCGCGAGCGCCCATCCAAGATGTACTCGTGGAAGGTCTTTATGGCCTCGAATATTATCGTTGAGTTGCCTTGGAACTTCCTGGTTGCCGTGTTGATGTTCTTCTGCTGGTACTACCCGGTCGGCCTGTACGCAAACGCCGAACCGACTGACGCCGTGCATGAGCGTGGTGCGCTCATGTTCCTATTCTTGTTGGTCTTCCTGTGGTTCACTTCTACATTCACCAATATGGTTATTGCTGGTGTGGAGACTGCGGAAACTGGAGGCAACATTGCTAATTTACTCTTCGCTCTTCTGCTTCTGTTCTGCGGGTAAGTCTTACCAGTCTCCATTTTCTGTTTCTGTGTACTAACTTGTTCGTTTCTAGTGTGGTCGCTACCCCGGCCGAGATGCCCGGATTCTGGATTTTCATGTATCGCCTTTCTCCATTCACTTATCTGGTATCGGGCATGTTGTCAACCGCAGTCAGTGGCACGGATGTCACTTGCGGTACCGATGAAATCCTTACTTTCAATCCTCCGGGCTCTCAAAGCTGCTACCAGTACCTGAACGCTTATGCCGAAAGGACTGGTGGATACATTGAGAACCCCAACGCAACAAGCGCATGCTCGTACTGCTCTATGTCTTCTACTGATACCTTCCTGGCCAGTGTAGACTCTTACTGGAGCGATGCCTGGAGAAACTTTGGAATCATGTGGGCTTACTTGGTATTCAACATTGTCGCTGCCCTTGGGATCTACTGGTGGGCACGTGTTCCCAAGGGAAACAAGACCAAAGGAAGTGCTTAAAAAGCATGTTAAAATTTAGTAAGGGCATCGTTCCGTTTCAGCGGAACGTGATGTCCTGCATAGAATGTTGATATTCTCATGCGGCATATCGTTACATGCGAAGGTATATATCGTGCATCTTATAGATTCGGTCATTTCACATTTTTTCATAGACTTGCTGTTGTTGTTTTTTTGCTCTCAGATTCGCTCTTTTGATCTTTTCTTTTCATTCTCAAGGCCTTTTCGGTCTTCACACTCCTTACATTCTTTCCCGAGCTTCAGTATACTGTATAGAACTCTTTCCATCATTTCTCAATACATGCTTTAATTTACTACTTGATACTTTCAAGGTTAACAGCCACTGAGAGCTTTAAAAGCAACCAAGATCATCCATGGATACCTGACTATATTTGTATTTAGTCGTCCTCTCACATGTAGACATCAAAAAGTCTTGATGACAGGAACATGATGGCCTGGAACCTAAGGCCAGTATATTTGTCAGCACATCGGCGCCCGCCGCTTATCTTATCTGCGGAGGGCGCCGACACGTTCTCCGCTTCCCCAAAGAATCTCCACAGCTTTCGACCTTTTCTTTTCGCAATTGCGTTCAAAAGATACAACTCTACTGACTCTCGATTGCTGCTGTCCTCAATACGCCGCCATGGCACCGATTCTCACCTCCAACCCGACCCTCACATTAACCCCGGAACCTCTTACACCGATCAACTTCGCACCATTCGGCACAGCAATCTGCTCTCCCATCCCACGAGACCTCAATGTCGCTCCTCAGCCCTCAAATCTCCCACCCTACAACCCAGCCCCAGTCCTGGCAAATCAAAACTCCGCTCTGAAATACAGTCCTATCTCCCCAATGCTCGATGGCTATTCGGCCGGTCCATCTGGAACAGCCAGCTCCACACGCATGACAATGTTCTGCTGCTTCCCGCGCCCATTGCGTACGATCACGCAGAGTCGAAGCTCCGAGAAAGAGGTATTCGATGTACGCATTCTTGAGCGTCACCCCTTCACCAACCAGACATTCATCCCCGTCGACCTGTCAAGCCACTCGAAGGTCGGTAATGGAGAAGAGGAGCCTATCTTCTTGGTTGTTGTTGCACCTACTCTGAAGGGTGAGGTTGCGACGGCTAAGAACGTTGCGGGCGAGACGATCACTATCCGGGACCCACCTGATCTCAAGAATATCAAAGCGTTTATTGCGCACGGCGGACAGGCTGTGACATACGGTGTTGGCACGTGGCATGCGCCGATGGTGGTCTTGGGCCGTCGACGAGTGGACTTCGTCGTGGTGCAGCATGTAAATGGGGTTGATGACGAGGATTGCCAGGAGGCTGCGTTTGGAGAGGGCATCGTTGTGGATTTGGGTGGAAAGGGAGAATATGGACGAAGGGCGAATGATCCACCGAAGCTGTGGACGGCGAAGCTCTAGTGATATATATATACCCATTCCTGGTTCCCTGAAAATATGTGAAGTTGTGAATGAAACATGCATGATGATTGTATATAGATATTTAGCACATTGATGACACTCTGTTCATATGCCTTATCTCCGCCCAGCATGAACAAAATTGATTCGTGATTGAGGTCGTTCCGATCATAGAATCATTGACAAATATTAATATTAAACAAATTACCTCTACAGGAGAGTCTCATGATGCGTCACAATCCGCCATTCACCATCTGCCGCTTGACTCCAAGTAGTAGAGCCGGTTGCTCGATACTCTTGCTCCCCCCGAACAGCATAAACCTTATATGTAATCGACGCAGCCATGAGGTCGATAATAATAATGCGCACATCATCCAGCTGGAATCCGTCAAAGCGATGGAATGGAGGCTTCAGGCATTCGTCGAATTGCTCTTCGTCTTCCAAGGTGAGGATGGGCATTTTCGGGAACAACAACACAACTTCTTGGTTGCTTAATTTCTTGATTTGGGGTGGTGGATCAGCCGATGTGATCGCTGTCCAGAGAGCACGCTCCTTTCGGAGGATTTCCTCTCGGATTCGCTCGTGGATGGTTGGCATAGTGGGCAGGGAGTGTAGGTAGAGCAGACGTCGATAAGGTTCTAGAATAGATCGAGTCAATCATTAGTTATCTTCCTCTCTTATCTTAATACTTCGTGTGATTCAAATAGCATACCTCAAGAGCAGCACTTCGACTAGGATAGAGACGATTTCCCCTTGGTGGCGAGGCAGGTGGTTTTATTTACTTGTTCCGCGGCCCAAATTATATTAAAAATGACGTCAGTGGAATGACGTTGGAGGTCAACGATTTAATCTCCGGTGATCAGCAACTAATCCTGTCACGCTTAAGTGACATGCGTAATGTCCCAAACTGTGTCACGGTGGCTTGAGCCCCGCGCGTCATAGCCTTTATGTGCACAGGAGTTATTTTAGGGTCAGCCGTTAGCACTGGTACTTGAAATTGAGGCTCTCTAACGGCCGCTATTTTTTGACGATCGGCAATGAAGGGCACTAGTCTATGAGTACCCAGGAAATTGAATTGCTTAAGCCAATAAAATGGTGATCTCATCGATGCGGCGAATAGGAATTTGTTCATAGAAACGACAAACATACCGGAATTTCTATGTAGCTGTAGGGTAGAAAAAGCCCGTGTATACCTAAATTGAATCTTTCATTCAAGCTCTTCGCGGGAGTAGAAGGAATCAACATTTCTTGAAATCACCCTCTTCCTCAATCCCGAAATCTTCCCAGGTCGCCCGATCTGACCCATTGGGCCGACTGGCCCTGATAAACTGGTTATCGACACCCTGCACAACAGTAATGGGCTTAACAACCTCAATATCAGTACCATGAGCCTTGGAGAACCAGCTCTCGGTCAGCGATTTGCGACCTTCAGACTCCACCCCCGGGTTAATATACAAGTGCGGGAATCGCTCGTGCATCCCCTTGAGGACAGTCGAGGAAATACGATCAACACTATCGCAGTGACGAAGCTTGAAGAAGTCCGCCGGCTGGGCAGCACGAAGTTTTTCTTGCACTTCATCGGAGTACTGACCCACTGCGAAAAGCAGAAGATCGTAGTGCATGAGGGAGGCCTGGCCGTGGTATGAGCCACCAGTCTTGGCGCGGTGGTAGAGACCCGTCAATGCGGCAATGGCGCCCATGCATCCGGTTCCGTAGTCGGAAATGGGGAAGGGGGGCACGGCAGGCGTATCAAGTCCCATGAATTTGCCTTGGGCCCACGCGACACCGGTTACCTATTTGGATTGTTAGTTGGATGACTTCCATACTTGAGAGCATGTTCGACTTACGCAGTCGGCAATTTGTTGCCATCCAGCCCGTCCAGCCCATTCACCCTCATAGCCGAAACAGTTCTCGTTCACAAATACAATTCCCTTTCCGCGCTTCTCGGCGAGGGCCGCCATGGCCTTCGGGCCGTAGCCCAACTTCTCCAGGGCGCCTGGTCGGTATCCATCGACGATCACATCGACGTCTTCCAAGAGTTTCTCGAACACTGCGCGACCGGCCTCGGTCTTCAGATCGAGGTCTGCGGCGTGCTTACCCATGTTGCCGTCGACCTGGAAGAAAGGTACGTCAGACAAGTTGGGGCTGGTGATTTTCAGCACATCGGCGCCGTATTCGGCTAGAATGCGGGTGACGGTTGGGCCTGCGATGATGCGGCACATCTCAAGCACCTTGACGCCCTCGAGGATCCTCTTGCTGCCAGGCCGAGCGGCCAGGAACGGAGTAGGGGCAATATCTCCTTGAAGCTTGGCAACCTTCCATGGTGGTTCTTGAACATTGAGTGCTCCCTGTCATTTTATGTAAGCATATGTCCTAGATCTCCAGGCTTTTTGGAGTCTGGCAACAAAAGACGAAATCAGGGACATACATGTGGGGTCTTGATGAAGTCTTCATATTTGAGTGCCGGAACACCAGCTTGACGGCGCTCCTTATTCATCGCCTCCAGCTCGGGAACAGTGTATTTCTGAACCTGAGCCTCAATAACCTTAATGATCTCTTCGTAATCCGTCAAGTCGGGACGGTGGCCCTCGAGACCAATCATGTTCAATGTTGTGGTAGCTTCAAGAGAGCCGTGGATGTGATAGAACTCCCCTGGGTTCTTGGTTCTATAAAGATTTGCCGACATGCGACGGTATCCGTTTGATTGGGCAGCCAATAGATCCGTGTCTAAGACTCGAATTAGGAACCATCTTCATCAAATGCTTTCTTTCACATACCTTTCAACTTGGATTTGACATTAGGATCCAGCTTTGACAATCCATCGATCTTGGCCATGTACGCCTGACATCCGAAGGCTGTAGCCGCTTCCAGGCTGACCTGCACACTACGCGGCTGTGCGGCAGCTCCAAATCGCAGATCGGCAAGGGCTGCAGCCACAGAACCCTCGACACCTTTCAGTGCAGCAAGGGTCTCAGTCTCCTTGAAAGGGATCGGGAAGTAAATTTCATTATGACTGGATGAAAATGAGACTTTGTCTTTGTTGGCAAGAACCTCTTCGGGTAAACTGAGTCTCTCGGACTGGCCACAAAGACTGGAGAAAATACGACTCGTCTCGAGGACGGGTGAATACGGCGAACCGTTGATTGAGCAATCGTTTGCCATGACTTGATTTTGTCGCGTTTGACTTTATTTGGAAATGGTCTTGTTTCGCAGATCACGGTCTCTTAGATGTACCGGTAAGTGGATAGTTGTACAACAGTCTTCAGTACGAGATTAGTGAGGTTGGTGACAAGTTCAAAACGAGACCGGCCGATCCAGATTTCAAGACGTTAAAGCTATAATATATTACGGCAGTGGCCACCCGACGGAGGAATCCCGGACTCGATCCGACCACTGCCGCGCATCGGCCGTCGGGATAATAAGTATGGCGGATATGGGATTGTACCCGTGAACTGCAGGTAAAAGAGACCCCGCATGCGGATCCGAAAGAAAACTCCGGGTTCGGGCGAATATCGGATGCCGATAAGATCGGATGTCACAGTCACGTGACCATTAACAGTCTCGGATGCATCTCGCAGCTGGTTGATCCATAGGCGATTATAATCATCAATAAAAATGACAATGTTCCCTTCTTGTTAATCTAGATAACATAGCCGCTTAAAAGACTCCTTTAGATATTTACTTCCGGTGATAAATACTTCCATTGCAGAACTTTAGCATATGAAGATGAAGTACATTGGGCCAACGGCCAGGATGTTGTTCTTCGGGTCAATTGATTCACAGAGTGATCCAGTCACAAGAGGGAAAAAGTATAACAAAGCGACCAGAGCTTCTAACAGTATTGTTAAGAGGGGATCTTAAAGCAACGTGTGAGGGGTCTTCCTGTATCTAGGAAGTCGAAAGCCTAAAGCACTTTTAAATACCCTCGAAAGCTCAAGACAGGTCTTCCCGGGGCCCCTTGGTCGTCTAAATAGCTTTGAGTGGACAGAGGCTCTTGGCCGTGCTGGTTGGAGGTTCAGGTATATTCTCCAGGCCAAGTTGGGGACTAGCGGAATTTGAATGATGGTCACTTTCAAAGTTAGTAACAATCTTTAGTGGCAACTTGAAAGGCTGTTTGAGTTTGTCTGAAGCGATGCAAATGGGTGATATTCTCATTTCCATTATCAAGAATCAGTCAGTTTCGCAACCTAAGGTTCTTAGGTACCTAATCCATTTTTATCAGTTTTGATATTAAGTTTGCTCATCTGCCTGCTTTTTGGCCATTATTCTTTTGTTGAATGATTATATCAATTCGATATATGGCCATGCATCGATCAATTTACTGAGTAAATCTCTTATGAGTTGTGGATTTCTGAGAGTTTGAAACGAGCGTGCGAGAGCTGACAGAAATTATAATGCAATCCTTTCACTTCTTACACATGGGCTAGTTGCGTCCTCTCTCGTATTGTTGATCTTCCTCCATCCTCCATCCTCATTCTCCTTATCCATTCTTCTTCTTCTTCTTCTTCTTCTTCTTCTTCTTCTTCTTCTTCTTTTTCTTCTTCCTCATTCCCCACCTTTCTCACAATCCTTCTCGCGAACCCTTTCACCAGTCAGTCTACTACAACTGTGAAGCACCTATTCATCCAATATGGACTCTTCAATCCCTGTTCCCACGTCAGACAAGTAGGTCAACCCTTTGGATTTGGATCGAATGCATAGGCTGATGATAGCAACAGCAATAACGCCAGTCACAATCACACAGGCGCATCCGCAAGCGATCCGGCCGTCACGTTAGGAACTATCGACAAGGCCCCAGGAGAAATTTCAAAGGCCATAATGACATTGCCGTGGAGTGTGGCTAGGAAAGAAAACTTCATCAAGTCTGAGCTTCTCAAAGCCTTGGTCACGATGACCCCTGTCCGTGAACCAGTCCTCCGAGCAAGCAGGGCTTGGACCAATAAACAACTTAACGAGCAGCTCAGCAAAGTCATTTCAAACGCGGAATCCGCGATTATTCAGACAGTTGGCCGGGTTCCAACTCGAAAGTGCAAGCCATGCTCCAAAGAGCTAGGGCCATGGACACAATGTGTCGTCATTGATGACATGGGACATCTTATCAAAGCCTGCGGAAACTGCCACTGGCGCAAGAAAGACAGCCGTTGCGACTTTTGCAGATCAGCACCTACTCCATCCTCACAACGAGCAGAGGAGAACGAGCTTCTTCTTACTGCGCCTGCAGCCACCGCCACCCCCGCCACCCCAGTACCATTGATGACTACACAGCCTCCAGTGTTTGACGCCGAGAAAGAAGCTCTGTATGATCGGAATCGCCTTCTTGAAGGGCAAGTTCGACGTCTTGAGGCGCAGATCCTGGTTCATTGCTCCCACATCCGCACTCTAGAAGCCAACCAATTCGTCCTTGAAGACTCTTGCCAACTGATTCGAGCCGCTTCCCGAAAAAACTCCCGCTTTGTAGAGGGCGAGATAAATGATCTAGCAACGATTCTCCGCTGCAACAGAATGACTCTTACTAAGGACCGAAATTGCATGGATGTCTCTGATAATGAGCGATAGAGATAGATTGAGAAAGATCAACATGATGTACTGAGTTTTTGTGTTCCAGATCAGTCGCCGCAGACCATACTTTTTATCAAATGCCTTCCATTCCATTTGATCCGATACTTAAACACGCACTTCCGGATTGGATTCACTCCAACCACGATGCTGGTTGATACCCGAGTGACATAGCAGTGCTATAATAGGGTAAACCAACAAACGGATTCCAAGCACTTCTTATAACGAGGCTGGCTTAGGATCTATAAGCGGAATTATTTACATGCAAAGACATTGGATACAAAATCAGGACCCGAAAATAATTACCGCATCGAAGTTCAATCAATTCCAAAGTACTAATACGGCAAGCAAAAAAGGAGCTCAAGCTCTAGCCTTATTCGACGCTATTCCGTACCCGATTCAAAAGGCCAAAGTGTATAGCACCATATGGAAACCTCGCTTGCGCTTAATTTCTACCCAACAACACCTGATAAAAAGTCACGTTTATGAAGTCTTCCAAGGTTTTCAACATATGCATTCATTGCCACCGTTTTAACAACATCATCTCAGTTGTAAGACCCGGTCCAAAGCTTGAGGCAATAACATCCTGCCTCTTCATATCCATTGTTCTCAGTTTCTCCAAAACAGCCAAAACAGCAACACTAGATGTGTTACCACGAGTTCTGTATATCTCATTACTTGCCGCCACCAGCTCATCCGGAAGCCCCATCGCCGCCTGAGCCCCCTTTATAATAGACAGCCCACCCGGATGAATCGCCCAATCGAATTCCGTTGCTGAAGCACCGAGCATACCGTTCTCCATAAGCAAACTCTCAAATGGCAATGCAAGCGATGCGGATGTCAGCTTCGGGACATTCTTCGACAACACAAGTCGAAAGCCAGTGCTGGTGACTTTATCCTCCATCTCATCGTGAGTCCCAGGCGTGATAGCAGAACGCGAATCAACGATCGAAAACCGCCTTGGGAGATTCTTCTCGTTGTTTCCCCGACTCATACCATCGGAATTGCAAACAACCAGCGCGGCCGCACCATCACCGAACAGAGCCACTCCAATCCCCATATCTTTTAAAGTTGACGCCGCATGCAGTTCCGAGCAAATAAAGATGCTACAAATCTCACACGCCAATACTAGAATCCTAGCTGGTCGACCTTGACTAGTAGCCGCCCTCGCAAGATTTGAAGCCATTCTCAAAGCAGCCAGACCCCCCGCACATCCGACGCCACTTATCAAAAGCCGTTCCGCTGTCACTGGAATACCGAGCTCGCGAGCGACAATTTGATCATAACCTGGACTTCCAGCATTGGTGGCAGTGACTGCGACAAGATGTGTAATATCGCTTGCCTGAATCTCACTATCCAGCAAGGCCTTCTGTGCAGCTTTCTTGGCGATTTGGACTCCATATTGTCGCCAGGCAGTATCGACTTCTTCAGCTTTGGGGGGATGCCTTCGGCGCCATCGAGGGTCTGACCATAAGTCAACCACAGCTCGAGTGTCAATTCCGGTTTGTTCGTTGATTTTGAGAAGTCTTTGAAGCCTAGGAGGTGTTTAATATGGCAATATGATATAGGAACCATTGGATCTTACGAACCATGGTGCATCTGAGGGGTATAAGCTCTGGGCGAACTGTTGGAGGTCGTCTGGGGTAACTAGCTTCGAGGGCCATTCTGTGGCCAGACCGGTGATTGTTATCTCGTTTTTTTCTGGGGCAGGTGGGGATGGGGGAGGAGCTGAAGTTGACGCTGGAGCTGAGGCCTTTTTTGTTAAATTTGAGAATACACCACCCATATTGACTTGAAAATTTGTAGCATATATTTAATGAGATCTTTATAGACAGGACTGGAGAAAAAGATCGTGCTTTATACAGGCTTTTTTGGAATGATGAATAACTAGCACATCAGAGACCCTGAGATTCAACTGATGTATTTAACAGCCTTGGTAAGCGTAGCTATATTCAAAATATTGCCAAAAGCACTAAGCTTCGAGAGTTGTGTTCTCAACATAGAGTGACACTGAGTGCCGACTCCGACTCCGAAAGCTCATGTTGCAGTCCAAGGGTTGTGGATTTAGTAAGATAATGCATTGATCACGAATTCACTGCGGATCGTCAATCACCACGTGCATCAATTAAGAATACCCATGTGGGTCTAGATTAAGTCTTAAGTCTGGACCGAAAACTCAAATTGTGACGAACGCTAATATTCCATGCCTTTAAAACAGTGCTATGCTCAAAAAAGGAAAGATAAAGAAAGACTGGTATTCTAAACCCCACCGGGCTCGGAAGGAATTCTCGTGGAGTGTGAAGGAAAGACCGTTGCATCACTCAATGATGTCCAGCTTCGTGAGTCGGGGCGGTGCCTTGGGCCGTAGGGGGTCGTGACTCGGCGGGAGAAGGATTGTCTCTGAACACCACAGATGAACGATCGCTAAGTAGATTTGTGCTGGATTCATTCTTGGTAGACTTAAGTGGTGCAGGAATGACAGCGGCGGCTTTGAGAAGTTCGCGGGCGGCGATACGCTTGGACTTTGCTCGCTCCTTGGAACAGTGCAGGATGGCGACACCGGCGAAGACGGACAACATAACACAGGAGAAGATGATCGCATTGATATTTCCTTGGTGATCTTTCTTCTTTTGTGCGGCGGTCTCAGTTCTTGTTGCGGTTGAGGTGCTCGTTGTGGTGGTGGAGGTGCTCGTGGTTGTTGTCGAACTGCTGGTGCTAGTTGATGTGGAAGCGGATGTGGTGGATGTCGAGGTTGAATCTGATGTTGTGGTACTGGAGGTTGTAGAGGTAGTCGAGGTAGTTGAGCTGGTAGTAGATGTTGTTGAGCTCGTACTCGATGTTGTGGATGTAGTGGTGGATGAAGTGGTGGATGAGGTGGTGGATGTTGTAGATGATGTGCTGGAGGTTGTAGATGTGGTATCACGAGCAAAGAATTCATTCAGCTCTCGCTCATCTCGAATCTCGAGGATTTGTACTGTGCCATCGACATCAGCCACCATAGGTGGAATCGCAAGCTCGGTTGTTTGTGGTGCCTGGTCAATGGCGGTAGGTGCGAAGAATGGGTGACCAGAAACCCGCGACAATTGCGCTCCCAGGAGGAGCAAAAATAGACCCTGCATATTGTCTTTCGTATAGAGATGAGAAAGGAGTGATTGAATTCTGCGAAGGAAAAACAGAGCCAAAAGGCATAATTTAAATTATTTTACTAGTTCTATGGCCGCGAGTTGATTGACGTACTGTGGCTTGGCAAACGTGTGCCCCACCGTCGAATTTTAGCCTTCTCCGAGATTTCTAGGTAAAGCTTGCGTTGTAAGTCTGCCTCGCAGCCCACGAACAGCTAGCTTGGTAGTTATTTTTGCACCGGTAACTCGGAAATCAACCACTGGTGATCCAGTGGGGACCATTTTAGTGCGATAGGACGCGATAGCACACGCAAATGCCGCGCGGCACGGCCCCACAGGGCTGATCCCATCGTATGGAATTGGCTGAAGTGGTGTATCACAAAAGGAAAGCTTGTTCTGGCTGTTAACGTTAAAATTGCTTGAAAAATAAGGATCAAAAAGTGGCTATTTTGTATGCGCAGTGTTTACGGCAAGTGGAAGAAGAGGTGCGGTCTCCGAGCCTCAGTATTGGGTAAGGCCCCACTCAAACGTTATAATGCGGCTCTGGTAAAAATATACCCGCCCAAGTAAAATTTTGAGCTGCTATTATTGTATGCATGCTATGACAAGTAACGATATGTCTCAGATCGCTATGGACAGGTCCCTAGATTACGTCCCTGGCAGATACGAGCGGAAAAGGTACTTGGCAGAGCCTCAGCCTCGGTTGACCCGTTGGAGAACCCGAAGCAGGGGACTTAAACCTCCCGAAGTCGACGTACGAATCGGCCACACCAACGGTCACGGGAAAGACCAGAAACTAAATTCAATACACTGTGACATGAAACGTGATGCAGCCGTTTTCTAAGAAGAAGAAAAATAAATTTTCACATCCAGCAAAGGTTGAAAGAACCCTTGAGATCAGATTCAAGGTGTGACAAGGTGGAGATCGACAAACCTAGTGGGGGTTGTGAAATTTTCTAAGCTGTGGATATTAGTGCAAAGTGTGTATCAAAATGTCCTGCTTTCAATGCTGGCAGTTATCTTGGGAGTTCACGATCAACCTTGCACACGTGGAAGGACCTACACGTGGATAGAATCCTCACATGTGCTGGGTGGGGCAATAACCCCTTTTACACAGAAAATATGGAATACTAAGTCAAATGTGATGCTACATATAGACGAATTTTTGACATCTACCTAGGTATGTGAGATAGCTATACAAGGAACATTTGTTTTGATTGAAAGGTCAATTCAGCACAACCTTATAGTGTCGTTATTAGCGGTTTGCACAACATGTGCAGACCTACTGCAAAAAGAATATATATATGACGGAACGTAAATCTGTAAACTTCGTTCTTCAGCTAAATGAATTGACAGTAGGCGTCTTGAAACTCCTGTGAAAAAGGCCGCTCGTAAATACGATTCTGATATGTCCACTGCGAGAACCAAGGATACGTTACTAAGGTTGCCAAAGACGGACGCTTGGCAGGGTCTCTCTGCAAAAGATGACGCAGCACATCTTTGCAGTCTTGAGACAAATCCTCCCTCATTGACAAATCATCATACGTCATTCTCACTCGTCGATCATAGACCCTCTGGTTATCATCCCCGAGATACTCTAGTAAATTCATCTCATGACCATCAGCCGGAGGATTATCCCAAGGCCAGTAACCATGCAGAAGCCCATAGACGATAGCGCCGTATTTCCATAACGTGATTCGACGAACATCGCTTTCAAATTCGACCCACATAGTTTGGTGCAAGTCACGTTCACGATTCTCAGGTCGGAACAAGATCTCAGCTAGTTCAGGCAACATTTGGTATTCCTGAAAGGGTATGTATGCATATAGGGAGCAGAGAAAATCCTCATCTTCGAGTCCGAACCAGACATTGCCAAGGTCAATGAGTTGGACGTTTAGATTCTGGTCGACGACGAAATTGAGGACTGAGAGGTCAAAATGAACAAGGTTGATCTGTGCCATGTCAGCAATTGCTTCTAGAAGCTGGGCTGCAACTTTGCAAGCGGACATTTCATCGAGGAGGGGCCTATTATCTCTGGCCATGAGATACTTGCCCGTGAAGGAGGGGAAAAGTTGTGCACAAGATCCTACCGCCGGTACCCATCGATCTAGAGACGGATCAACACATGCCGACATAACAATTGTTTGATATCGGTCATGGATGTAGACGGAGTCGAGCGTCGGGAATCTGTCACTGCTTGTCAGAAAAAGAAGACAAAGCGCTTCAGTAGGGATATACCTCGCCTTATCGGCGCTATCATGAATCGGCGCCACAGGGGGCGATAGGTGTCCCACTCTGGCACTGTAAAGCGTGCTGTGTCGCTCAACCTTCACAGCATAATGTCTGATATTTTGAGGATCCTCTCCGGGGCCGCATCTCTCCCGGGCGAGATACACAGCTGCAAAACCTATAATACATTAGTATGTTTCAAAACAAGTTAAGAGGGGGGATAAGAGAGACTTACTACCATAGCCAAGTGTACCAGAGATCTCCATACGGTCACTCAACTTCTTACATATCTGAGTCGGACGAGTAACTGTGTCATCATTAGCGATTGGGTCTAGGAAATCAACCATGGCGGAATTTTCTTCATCTTGAAATATGATTTCATCGTTTCTTCCAATTTCGTAGCCATGAAACATTACATCATCGCACCTTGAGATGAATTCATGGTTTCTGTCCGCTAAAGCTCTTTCCAAACGCCATTGAAGACCGTGATGAAGGTGGGGATATTTCTGGGCCAGGTCACTCTGTGGGTGTAGAAGTTGTTGAGCCGCGGGAGCGAAGCTTTGAGGCATTGTTATGGCAGAACTTACACGTGGAAAATATAAAAGGCAATGTTCTCGGGTCTTCGAGGCATTGTGTTGGGGTTTATATACCTAATGACCGACCAAGACAGAGGGTTCAAGAATGATGGTGTTCTGTGAAGGCAAAGGAATGAAAGTCCAACGAACAATGGAACAATGAGTCCACTTTGGTTGACAAGATAATGAAAGAGAATTATTTTAAGACCCATTGTCCTTGTTTCAAATCTTTGTGATGATAGGATAATGGGTTATGAACAATAGTATACTGGTCTCCTGCGGTCTCATACACGTTACTCCACAGGCCCTTCAAGGCTTCATACTATGGGCTGGATATTTGGAAATATAAAGAGTCTTGAATGAGATTTCTTCAATACTGATATGTAGCGGTTGATATGTACAATGGAGTTGACATCTTGGATCGTGGGCCTTCTGGCTAAACCGTCGAAGGATGACAGATCTCGAATATTGGCAAATGCCGTGAAACAAGGCCAAAAGATGAAAGCAATATTCAAAGGCGCATAGGAACGTTGATGTGACACGAGCGTATATGACGTGTCTATATAGCGATTAGATCCTGAAAATTTAGAATATTCATAATCGTAGTTTTGCCTGAAAATAGTTCGACCAGAGCGTCAATACCACGTTGGCCGCGGGCGGCGGCCCTGGTAATTAACGGCTTTCCCAAAACTGCGCATCAATCGCAACCAGTCGATTGAATAGCTGGTTTCGAGATCTCATACCTGTGAGGTGATACGTCTGCTCTAGATCATCACCACTGACCACGAGGCCATCTGCAGCCTCTTTGCTACCAGCCGTCAATTCAACGATGAGCTTCCGCTTCCATCCTAGACCTTCAGTCTTCTTCAGCTCCTTGATGTCAGTGACCGGAATCTGGAAGAGAACAGATCCTTTCTTCCGGCTCTCGATTCGCAAATCATCCAAGCCAGCAGATTGGTATGTTGTGAAATACAAGATCGGGGGCTCCTTCGAATTATCAATCACAGCAGCGCCTCGCTTGCGCTCATATTTTGCGTCAAACTTCAGCGGTCCAAAGGGGGTTGCTGAAAAGTGTCTGTTTTGCAGCATGCTAAGCAGGCCCCTCGTATGGGTAGATCCTGCAATGGCCATTGCTCGGTCGAATGCAATGTGACCTTGAATCGCCGTTGCGATCGTTCGACGAAGAAATTTGAAAAATTTGAACATCGTTCTTCGTTTCGGTTTTGTCTCGGGGAGGGAAACGTTCGAGTTGGACTTCTGCAATTCGGGTGAGGAGTCCTGCTTTGTAAGATCGGTTGAAGATGAAGCCTGCGACTTCTTGCGTGCGATTGGCCATGCCCGGTCCTTGTTACCTATGGCTGGAGGAGGCGGTAAGGGTTCAGAGTTGATTTCCCCTATCCGCAGAAGAGTCAATGTGAGTTGAGCATTTGTAGGAACACCCGCCAACATTGTCCTGTATTCTTGGTCAGTAATGAAGATCTTGACGGGGAGAATGAAAATAAATACTTTTGCAAATCCATGTGATCTTTCCAATTCGGAATCTTCCGGTTGAGGGTATCCAGCGTGTAGATGAATACCGGGTCTCCAAAGAAACCGAAGCCAATGGCGAATCCAATGATTTTAACAATCCAATAGCTAGAGGTTAGGGGCACCAGCACAGATATCAGAGTAAAGATACCTGCGAGCTGCAATCTAGATGTAAGTAGCAAGAATGGAGGCGTTGGGGACAGAAGACTATCATTGTCAGCAAATGAGTTTGTCCTGGCTGATCCAAAGAAACATACTTGGAAAATTGCTCATAAATATCGGTGACATCACTCAATCCTCGCATCAGCTTATCTGTTGCGTGGGAGACCTTTTTCTTCATGGGCTTTTTCGTCTTGTCCTCGGGGGCATCGCCGTTCGGAGTATCCGGAGCATCTATGACTTCCGAGCCGTCACCAAGAAGAGGCTGCTCGGGAGCCTCATCAACCACGGCTTGACCATACTTAGCCGCAGCACTTTCCATAGCGACGGTAGCAAGGCTGTCGATCAAATTTTTTGCTTCCTGCTCCGCAGCCTCACCCTTGTGGGTCTCCGGCGCGCCCGTGAGGCTGTCTAGAGATTCAGGTTGCTCTGTTCCCGATCCTTTTGTGCTTGGAACGTCTGAGTCTAATGTTTCCTTGCTGGGAGGAAAGATCCATTCACGGATGGATGGAACCATAATGAGGCAAATGATGACACCGCAGATGGTCGGAATGAGAACATCCAGAGCCCAACAAGTAAAATAGACCTTGATATTGTAAGTGTTCTGATGAAGACATGCACACCAAGTAGGGCAATACATACGATGCAGAGCACAGTCGTTCGCCCGGACTCCTTCCATGACCGCAGTCTAGTTATGTGCCGGAAGAACTCAATTACTCCAACAACGACCGATGTGTAAAACCGCTCGAGAGTGATGCGCAACTTTTCGGGCGGGAATCGCTCAACTTCCACGCGATTCAGGTCCAGTTTCTGGGATTTGGAATCTTCGACGGCTCGCACATGGTAGATTTGCTGTTCACATGTCAGCATTCAGTCCGATTCCTGTGGGGGCCACAAACCTTGTCGAATCGGCGAATCAGCATCCAGAGGTCTTCATTGGAAAGACCCTTGGCCATATTTTCCTCCACTGTCCGAGATGAAGACTTCCATTGGGCACTAGGTCTGTGATTTATTGGCTGGATCGGTCCGCTCTCAGGGGCCTGAACCAGGCTGTCATCCTCGTCGTTCAACTCTCCTGGGATATCGTGTTCATCGCTCATTCTCACCGGCTGCGGTGAGTTCGCTGTCTGATACTTTGCGGCAGAATTGGGGTTGACGTAACTCTAGATAGCTGGACCACTCGGAAACTGTGGAGGTG
The DNA here is from genome assembly GCA_030710325.1 of Penicillium sp. 91 TS-2023. Classification (NCBI taxonomy): domain Eukaryota; kingdom Fungi; phylum Ascomycota; class Eurotiomycetes; order Eurotiales; family Aspergillaceae; genus Penicillium; species Penicillium sp. 91 TS-2023. Next base: position 441,275 of record JARWGP010000006.1, read on the forward strand.
AAAGGGAACGGGGATGTTGACAAGTGTGGCTGATGTCATTCCCCAGTTTATTTTTAAACGCGGAGTCATTATCGCTTATCTTATCGCCTTATCTGTACCCCACACATGTTCCTGTCTCGTCGCGTCTCGGCCTTCGCCTTCAGCTTCAGAACTACTAGCTCATTGCACAGAGTTCTACGATGATCGCTTACCATGTCAGTAAAAATTCCTTCAGATCTACCCATACATTCATTCTCCACCGCCCAAAAACTGGAGGGATTCCTCGAGCGCGAGCATACAACAGCGCCTGGCTTTTACCTCAAACTTGCAAAGAAGGCGTCGGGAATTCCCTCGGTGTCTGCCCCCCAGGCTGTGGAAACTGCACTGTGTTTTGGTTGGATAGACGGTCGCGCCAATAGATTCGATAAGGACTGGTGGCTAGTTCGTTACACTCCTCGCCGAGCGAAGAGTATTTGGTCTCAAAAGAATGTGAATGCGGTTATTCAACTGATACAAAATGGCCGCATGCGCCCAGCTGGACTGGCTGCGGTGGAAGCCGCGAAGTCCGATGGCCGATGGGAACGTGCTTACGCTGGTCCCGCCACTATCAGCGTCCCTGCTGATTTTGAAGCGGCCCTGTCAGCGGTACCCACTGCTGCGGCCTTCTTTGAGACATTGAATAAGACTAATCGCTATTCCGTCTTGTGGCGCATCCAAACAGCATCGCCTACATCCAGGGGAAAGCGAATCGAGACCTTAATCCAAATGCTGGCAGAAAAGCGCGTGCTTACTTCCTTGGCCTCCGGAGTAAAACGGGAAAGGGAAACGGAGGACGAAGAAATCCAAAGGAATACCAAAAGAGCGATCAAAGAACACCCATCATCTGCAGATTGATTTAAGTTTTTGGCCCGTATTCTCAACAAATCAAATTGAATTTCCGCTTCAACCCAATAAAGATGACAGGGTTAGGTGGCCTAATAGTGCTAATCTCGCAGCCGCATTCCTGCTACTGGCGACTCAATTTTTGGGGGCCATGGCCCTTTCGTGAGGTGGAAAAAATATATCTAGCTACCCTCCCCCCTTAACACATCGGAAACTCTGACTTACTACCATATCACCATACGCCACCATGCGTTTCCTATCCGATGGTCTCGCCGTCGATCGAGACAACAAAGCCCCACTTCAGGTCCTTGGTGCAGGTCTGCCCAGGTGCGCGACTAGCTCTCTGCAAGCTGTATTTGAATCTCAACAAATGAACTGTGGTCCGTGCATGCACATGGCACACATTGCACCTCATGCCGACCGTGGCGATCTACTCCTAGAGGCATTGCAGGAACCCAATAGGGAGCGACGCCACAAACTCCTTCACAGAATCTTCGATGGATTCCAAGCTACCTCTGACTTCCCGGGCTGTACCGTCGTCGACGACTTGATGGACATGTACCCTGATGCCAAGATTGTGCTCAATTTGCGTCCAGGTGGTGCCAACAGCTGGGAAAAATCCATCAAGCTCCTCTCCTGGGCAAAGAAACCATCCTACTATGCACTCACTTTTCTTTGGAAAACAGATCGCAACCTACATGCGATGTGGCTTTGGTATACAAAATATTGCATGAAAAAGTTCGGGCTCGCGGAGGAGGAAGTATTTACAGCGAAGCACTACGAAGCCCACAACGCGTGGGTTCGGGCTGAGGCGGCTAAGCGTGGGCGCAAAGTCCTGGAGCATGAACCGAAAGATGGATGGGGACCGCTTTGCGCGTTTCTTGGAAAGGAGGAACCTGAGAATGAGCCTTATCCCCATCGTAATGATGCGGCTGAAATTCGCATGATATCTCGAGTCTTGTACGCTCGAGGGATTGTCTCTTGGCTCGCGGTGATCGGGGCGATGTATGGAACGGTGAGATGGCTGGGGTTTGTCTAGCGACTTCGGGGGTCTCAGCTAGCTTAACTGAGTAAGAAACTTGTCAAATTAGCAAGGCGTTTTCACAGGTCGGGATCAATTGGGAGACCCAAACGGATGAAAAAACCAGACGCGAACATACGAGAACCTGATTGAACACAGCTACATCGGATCTGGCAGTCCGGCCTCGCAATCCGAGCTCTTTCCTTAATTCTCGTAACCATGTAAATACACATGCAGGTTCAAAGGCCGGGGTGGAGCTCCGTATATGTGTCCGGAGAGATTCTCGGGCTAAACAACTCCGAGCATTGTCGCCCCACCATATTGCGGGGGTACAAAGGGTGCTCAGGGACCCGACCCTAGGGGAGATAAGGGCTTTGAAACATACTAGAATGGAAAGAAGAACGCCCGAAGAGCAAGAGGTAATTTGAAGAGCATAACTTCCCAGGTATTGGTTTTTGACGTTTTACATAGACCATCAACAGTCTCCAGGCCAACTGGATCTGGGTCCCCAACTGGATCGATTCCTCCGCGATCAACACCGCCGGGCGATTGGTTAGATTTACCCGAAACTTCAATTTGACAACACTGCCATCTCAGGCACTACTGCATTTCTCCGCCGATACAAGATACAAATTATTCGTCAATGGCACCCACATCGGCACTGGCCCTGCCAGAGGAAGTCCATTAATTTGGTACTATGATAGCCAGGATATTGCAGCTCAACTGCAGATTGGTCAGAATGAAGTGGAATTCGTGGTACTTCGATACTTTGCCTCGTCTCGTGGGGGCATGCCATTCGAGCGAACATCTTTTCCGGGTTTGACGGTTGTAGGGTGTGTTGAAACAGCCATCGAGACTGTGAATCTTGAGTCCCGGGAGTCTTGGGTGGCACAGTTGGATGAAAGTGTGAACTTCCCAACTGGACTTGTGGATGATGTCTTTCTCCATGTGAGTGTACTCCATAGTTACTTGATTCCTTGTCTGATGTGTGAATCCAGATCAACGAGCGCGTTGAGCTCATCAAGCCCAGTTCCACCCTGACACCGGTTCCATATAACATCAAGTGTGTCAATGGAGAGCTTCCACCTTGGCGCTTGCGGCCACGCGTTATTCCAGTGCCAGAAACCCAAGAGGTGGCTATTAAAACCATGAAGTTCTGCGACAGCCCTATCCCCGCCGAAGAATGGACAGGCTTTTTGACTCAGGGTCGCTCTGTTACCCTGCCGGCTGGATCTAGTCATACAGTAGAGCTACTGGCAGATGTTCATTCAACTGCTTTTCTAAAATGGGTCTTCAGAGGCGTCAAGGGGCCATCTGAGATTAAGCTCCGAGTCACATATTCCGAGGGATATGAATTGGAACCTCGTTCATACCCCTACTTTAGGTCCAAAGCCGATCGGCTAGACGCATCAAAGGGAGTCATTATTGGTCCATATGACGAGGTGGCCCTCGCTATCCCGGATACAGACGATGTGAAATATGAGCCCTTTTGGTTTCGAACATTCCGAGTCATGCGGGTTGAAATCACCATCGGACCCGAGCCAGTCGAGTTGGTACGCTTTGACGGAACTCAGGTGAATTACCCTCTGGCCGTAAAAGCCAACTGGGAGAATTCGGAGGACCACAGCAGCAAGGATATCTGGGATGTGTCAATCCGAACCTTGAGAAATTGCATGTTTGATGGTTATTCTGACTGCCCATTCTATGAGCAACTCCAGTAAATTCTTCTACCGTGGCATTTCTAACATTCAGCTGACAATTTTGCAGATACTCTGGAGACAGCAGATCAGTGGGTTTATTCCACTACCTTCTATCCGGAGACGACAGGTTGATGCGACAAGCAATCACAAATTTCGCATCTTCCATCACACCCGAAGGACTCACGCAATCCCGCTTCCCGTCGCATGTTCCCCAGATCATTGCCGGCTTCCCACTTTACTGGGTGCTCCAGGTTTGCGATCATCACCTCTTTTTTGGTGATACGAAGTACTCTCGTTCTTTTGTCCCACGCATAGACGGCGTCCTCGATTTCTTCGACTCGCACATCGATGAATATGGCCTCGTGAGCGGAATATCGGAGGATGTATGGCAATACGTCGACTGGGTGACGACCTGGGGCGCGACTGACGAACATCCCGACAAAGGAGTTCCAACGTCAGGCCGAAACTCAAACAGACACACGTACTTCAGCATGCTCTATGCATACGTCTTGCGACAGGCTGCGCGACTAGTCCGCGATGTTGGACGACCCGGAAACGCAGATGAATACGATTCACGCGCCGAGGCACTGGTATCCGCTATTCGAAAACATTGCTACGACAGCCAATTCTTCACAGATTCAACGGCTGACGTAGCTAACGAGGACGCATATTCACAACACTGCCAAGTATTCGCTGTTCTTTGCGGAGCTGCGTTACCGGAAGATCGAGAACGTATCCTGATGGGTTCGTTTGGCAACCCTAGGTTTTCGAAATGCTCGTATGTGATGCGCTTCTATCTTCTTCGTGCTTTGGCGATGGCTGGAGACAAGGTGTATGAAGGGGTCTGGAACGAAATGTGGGCACCCTGGCGAAACATGCTCGCGAACAATTTGTCGACCTGGGAGGAGGATGATGTTCGACAACGGTCCGATTGTCATGCATGGGGCAGTGTTCCGATATATGAGTACTGTACTGAAGTTGCAGGAATTTCTCCCATCGCATCTGGGTGCTCCAAAATACTGTTCAAACCGCGGCTCCACCTCACCGGTGCCATGCAGGCAAAGGTTGCATTGGGCCATGATAATTTGGCAACTGTCTCCTGGATCACCGATTCTGACGGAATGATCCACGTGGAGCTTACTTTACAGAAGGCGATTTCCGTTGTGGCTCAGTTGCCAGGTCAGTACTTGACGGAACATGGTCTTGTTAATAACGTCAAGCTAGCCTACGCGCCCCTTTAGTTCTCGTTATGATACGTGTTTATTTATAGTCCGGTCGCTTTTTCTTTTTAGATCAGTAGACCGAAAGTCTTGTTTCAATGATATTTCCCCCTCTTTTTTCTTAATGCTATATCTATTACTCGGATTACATAATAAAAGAAGAGAAAATGTTGGAAAGTGAATATGAACAAAACTTCCATTGCTATACACGGTCATTTGACTATTCAACAAAGAGAAAATCTGCGACTGGGAGGCATGAAAATAATTCGGGCAATAACATCCTTCCACTTGCAATCACATAATGGCTTGCCAAGACGACATGCCCAACACAAGTTGTATAAGTCACGGCACTGTAAGTGAACCTGATAGAACCACGTCCACTTTAGCGTTTTACTCGGACTTGTCAATCAAGCCACTGTTTCCTTTTCAACCTGGTGACCTGCATCTGCGCGCATCTGGACTTCAGTGACATGTCCCTTAAATTTACGAAGGTTGACTTTGGTTTCAAATCTGTAAAGCCAGTCATGTCAGTCAGGCGCCCTTCAATCCGGGTGAGTGTGAAATATAGAAAGGCTCGGACTCACAGTTCGTCAATTTCTGCAGGTGTGCGACGTGTCACTTCAGGTAAAATGAACCAAGCAATGAGCACGGCGACTGATCCGGTTCCGGCAAAGCTATAAATCGGACATCATCAGTGTTGTGCTGTCACGGGAGTAGGTAGCTTCAAACGAACAAGAATCCTGTCTTAACACCCCAGTGCGAAACGGTTCCATTATTGATCATCAATGGCGTGCAGAAGCTGAACATAATTGCTACACCATTGGACAAAGCCAGGGCCCATCCAGCAGTTTGGGCTCGGAGACGCTGTTGGGGAACCTCAGCTGCGTAGGCGTACCCGATAGCCGATGCACCGGTCGTGGAAAAAGTGGCCATGCAGGCGAAGAAAATCTGAAAAATGAAAGCATCAGTACCAGCCATGAAGGAATCTTTGGAATTTGAACAGTACCAATAGCGAGCTGGTTGCAGGCTTTGTGTAGTCGAAGCACCCAATTATGCCAAGACACAAAACAGATACAACAGTCACTGCATAGGGGTAAACGGTTAAAGGCCGACGACCAAATTGATCAGTAAGTGTCACGGTCAAAAGCATGGAAAGAAGCTGGACACATGACAGGATGACCGTCACCATGAACGGGTCATTGCTGCCAGCGTATTGAACTGTGAACTTATGTTAGTCGGAGAACGGATCGGAACAGATAACGAGGACTTACAAAAGTAGGTAGCATAAGAGTTGAAAACTGCCAGACCCACAAACTGTTGCGTAATTTTTGGCCAAGATGCAATGAGGAATCGAATCAAATTGCGACCTTTGAATACGGCCATCTGACCCATTTCTGAGTTACGCTCAGCCATCCGGCGTTCCTCCACCACGGTGGCATCCATAACGCTCTGAGAGAATGTTAGTGACTTTCTTCAAATGCCAGGATCAATGGCTCACAATTTGTTCTTGAACATCATATCCTTCAACGTGGCCATTGTATGTCTGCAGAATCTTTGCTGCGCGGTCATTTTTTCCTTTGCTGACCAGCCACCATGGTGATTCCGGAATCAAGAAAAAGATGATAGCAATAGTGCCGACCATCGCCCACTGTAATGAAATTAGAAATTAGTGGTCATACACACTGACATGTTCCCGCAAGAGATTACCTGAGAGTAAATGGGGGTTCGGAAGTCCATAGGGTTGGAGGAGTTGAGCCTGTTGAGCGCCACCGAAGCAAAGATTTGACCAAGTACAAACCACCTATTCCGTGACATGTAAGCTAAGATGAACCACCAACCCATCAAAAATATTTCCAACTCACAAGCTATAAGCATTGATATAAAATCCACGTAGTTGAGTAGGTGCGATCTCAGATAGGTAGAGTGGAAGTGTAGATTGCAACATGCCGACACCCATTCCCGAAAACAATTTCGCGACAAGCCAATGCTGCCATTGAGTGGCAAAAGATTCGATAAAAACACTCTAAAAGATATAGTTAGCGGTCAATTTATACGTGAAGTACTCGGGTCACTTACGATGACGAGATCCACCCAAATAAGATACAAGGCAACCTTACGCCCATAGGCCTCCGTGACATACTGCAAGAGCTGGGAACTTTATCAGCAAGCCATGAAAAAAAGGCGGGACTCCACAGGGTTTACAATTTGTCCAACTGTTTGACCGGCCGATTGGATACCACCCCACGCAGAGACATATGGTCCTGGAATGATCGACGTCCCGGGAGACGCAAATTGGGCAATGAACCCCTTGTTAGAGACAACTCCACCATTCAGACTGATCTCTGTATAAATCGTAAGATAAAGAATTGGGATGTGTTAGGGATCTGAGGCTTACGATATCCATCTAGGGAGGCGCTGAACGATGCGGCCATAGCGACCAGCGAGATAGACTTGAACTGGCGAAGGGTTTGCCAGACCGAAAGATCATCCGACTTGGCTCGCATAATGGGCTGCTTCGACGGCTCATCTTCAACGGTAGTTTCCACCTGAGCATCCTCAATAATTTCGCTTGTGTGCTTTGGCTCCTCCATGATGGCCTGAAGGACAGAAATTGAAGGGGTGAAATGTGGTATGTCGCGCCAGCCGTTGAGAAGAATTTGTGACCTCGACAGCTTATCTTTAAGGCTATCCTGGTCAGGTAGCTTGGCTTGTGACAGCCCTTGAAAATTAAGCGCACTAGTTCATAAGCTTCCCCGGAGATTGCGGGGTTCGTTAGTACGGACTAGTGTACTACGAGGAGCGATGGCTCGGGAACCACCAATACACATGACCGAAGTTGCTATGTCAAATGGGTTTTTTGAACAAAGAAAATTACACAAAGCCGAGATTATCCCCGCATCGGCTACTGAAAAAAAGGTTCATTCCCCGATACAAGCCTTCAGCCCAGGATCAGGGTTGAAAACACGGCTAGGTGACCCAGTTTCGATTCCAAACTTCGGGTTCGGGTAGTGACTCGGGTCTAAATGTCCCGAAAGCGACGACTAGTGCGCCTCCTAAAGTCAAAGCACTTAATGTTCGCGCCGCGAGATTCCAAAGTGCCGTCATTGATGTTCGCTTAATCGAATATGGCCTTGTCAGTGAACCTAGACAAGCCGTCTGGCGTAATCGCTGCTCTACGATGAATTTCACATCCAGACAAACTGTGAGACGATAAAAATGAGCTAAAACAAATTAACTTTCACTGTACCTAAGATAAAATCTAAGTGAGAAATCAGATCAATATGGTCGATGTAAATGTGGGGTTCCCCGGATATTCCCCAGATGTTCTTAGCGTTTTACTTTAACAGGACAATTCCCGGCGGTTACAGGGTCATGGGGTCCAGAATCCAATTTAATACGGAGCCTCCGCAATTTATTGATGGAATTATGGAAGTTTTACTCCTATCCTGTGTGGACAGGCTCAAAGAATTTCCGTGGACAGTCCAAGTTGGCCCAGCGTATTCCGTACCTAAAGCTCAATCAGAAGAGCTTCCGACGCGCCTACCGTGAATGTCGCTTTACCCGAAGAGGCCGTGGTAGTCTCAGTGACCTCATCGCCCATAAGAGTACAGTTTCCATTTCCAAAGTATTGTCCCGCAACAGTGGGGCTGTCCCCTTCGTCAACTCGGGATGTCGCGTATGAAGCAGTGAGTCGCTTAGCTGTCACAGTTGATGACGTTATGCCACTCAAAACGAATGCTTGAGTTGATCGGGTTCCATTAATGTAGTACTCAGAGTTATAGAGGAGGACGCGAATAGGGGCTCCTGATTTGTAAATGGCGTATGCTGCGAATGCTGTATCCCCGCTATCGAGTGGAGCAACTTGATCCGCATTTGCAAGGGCCATTGTGGCAAAGTAGGCTCCAAAGTACGGAGAACCCATATCATAGCGACCCCACCAGCAGTATTGGCCTTGGAATTCTTAGTATCTGGCCGTGTAGTGAAATGAGGAAAACTTACAATTTCCGATCGTGCCCTGGTGGAAGTAAAGTGACTAGCATCGGTAGTATCAGCCATTTGTTCGAATATACCACTAGTTTGTCGGCAGCATACCTTGGTGCCCATGATGAGAGATTGCATAACATAGTCTAGAATCCACAGGCCAGCGCCAAAGGTCGGGCTTATTCCACCACCGCCACCGGTCGCTGTTTAAAGTAAGCCGGTAGTCCGTGATGAAAGAAATCATGAATACATACCAGAGTTGGTTTCACCAAACACATGCTCCTTCCCCATGGCCGTCGCAGCCGTAACCTCTGCAGCGAATTCCTCAATTTCAGAAGCAATATCACTGTGACCCATAAGCGTCTCCAGGTCCGCAGTACTTGCAGACTGGGGGTAATTGTGAGAGCAATAATCCTTCACATAATCATTAGCATCCCCCTCAACCGCCGTAAGACCGACTATGCTCTCTGGAGATGTTCCAAAATAGACACCGGCTGACGCAATGTTTTCAATAGACAAATTGCTGAATACTTCATCCTGCCACTTGACCTGAGACGCGTAGTCAGCTGCGGCAGTCCAAGAGGCACCGTCCGCGATTGGGTCGGTAGAAGTGTAGACTAAATGAAATTTAGTTTCCTTTTCTTTCGACTGCTTTGGGGTGGCTTTACTGACAATCCGGCTCATTGCCGAGCTCAATGGCATAGAGGTTATCCATCTCTTCAACTGCGAGTTTTGCAGCTGCAATTGTATTGGATATATTATCCAGACGCCGGTTGAGGCCTAAGGTCACATCTCCATCGTACTCTGCAGCCAATGCGACAAACGGTGGTCCAAAGGTGAGAGAATCAGGAGCATCACCTGAAGCAGCCACAGTATAAGTGACGGCAGCAGATGATGAGGCATCGTACGTGGCTCGGTCCCTTCTGTTATTAGTGGTGGTGAGCGCGTCAACTCTTGATCTGAGTACTCACTGGGTAGTTCCTCCTATACGAATGGGTGGCCAAAATCCAGTCAAATCCTTGAAATTCTCCAGGCACTGCTGAGTGGAGGCGACATCTGTTACATATGCAGGGTATGCGAAGAACTCGAACCTGTGAAATGAGACACAATTTCTTGATAGATGTGATTTTTCTGAACACTTACGAAACGCCCACAGGGGCTTCAGTGAGTGTAGCACTCGCATTGGATGGCGGACTGGAAGGGATATCAAATGAAAGGCTTGCTGCCGCCGAAAGATTGGGCAAATAGAACAGCCCAATCAAATAAACGAACATCTTGCTTGGAGTGTGGTTCAAGTTTTGAGAGTTGCTAGCCTTTGTAGACCGGCCATGGCTGTGAGTGCTGCCCATTTATGTCCATAAAATACCATATTGTGGGGAAATACATGTCCCTGACATCGGGTCACATTCCATCGATTGCCGACAACCTGAAGTTTAGGCACTGACGTACTATGTGGGGTATTCTTCAATGTTTAATTTTTCCGGTCGCATTCCATATTTCAATTTGAATCCTCCAGTAGAAATCCAGAGTCTTGTGGAGTCGCATGATGGCTATGAAATGTCTTAATTCGAATTTGTGTCTATCCATCCCTCTCCGATGCACGGGTATATGGAAGGTTCATTCTATTTTTTTTTTATACGACTTGGCATATTTGGCCTGAAGAAAGTGTCTGCAGGAAGGAAACGCTAAATTGCCTCATTCGAGAAGGGGATAAGTTGGGGATTCAGGTTGGGCGCCTCGGCAAATTCTCGATCATATGGCCACATTGGACGGTGAATTCGAACATGACCGAGGCGAGGCAGGTCCTGATCAACGCCACCTGGCGTCAAGGCGAGAAGCCAATCAGAAGCCATATCAAATAACTCTGGCTCCAAATATCCAATCTTCACGAACACAATATCTGCATCCCGCGGTGCAAGATTCAGGCGAGTAAAATCATGTTCACGGTGGTAAGGCTTGCGTAACTTGGTCAAAATGACGAAGACACTTCCAACTTGAAGCACAGCCTCAACGACAGCATCTTTATCCCCATGTCTGATTGAATGAACGCGTCCAGTCATGGTGATCGGGCCATAGTGGAGATTATCGACCTCAGCGCCGGCTGTCACAGTAACCACGGCGCCTATTCCCGCTTTTAGAATTGTCTCAATTGCCTGCGGCCCGGGAAGACTAGCATAAATAGCAGTCGGGCCAGACGAAGATTTGAACTCAGAGCGACCTAGAATTCGATCGAGACTCCAAGTTACGTCCCCAGCACCCCCAGCAGTGGGGTTGTCACCGGAGTCTGAAATGAAAAATGGACGACTGCTAGAGACCAGAGCGGAATCGATGCACTCCATGAGTGACCCTGTAGGTGCAACGAATTTGAAGTCCCTGCGTACGTCCCAGAAATAATTTGCAAGTTTCTTCGCACCTTCAGTGACACGATCTGCATTCCAGCCTGTGACAACCACAGCTGCGTGATTACGAGGCTCGTCGGCCCAGGCGTAACCGACCCAAATTGCCGCATCCAGGATTCCATCCGTCGCTTCAACTCCTGGAACCAATTCGTAGAGCGACTTCGCAGGCTCTATACGAGTGGAAGTTTGTTCCCCGGGTAGAAGAATTGGGATCGGAACCCAAGCTTTTAAGGGTCTACCCGGTCGTTCAACTGGGGACTTCAACATGTCGACAAGATTCTTGCAAGCTCGCTCCTTGGTTTCTTGTTCGTCCTCGTGGGGTGCCATCCGATAGCAAGTAATGAGATCAGTCTGGTGTACCAGTCGCTGAGAAACATTTCCATGTAGATCCATCGACGCCGATACGATCACATCGGGGCCAATTATTTTTCTAATTCGCTGAAGCAGCTCAGCCTCCGCATCATCCATTCCTTCAACACACATCGCCCCATGAATATCGAACCAGAGCCCATCGATGCTAGTTGCGTTTTTGATTTCTATCAACCGGGTTATAATTTCGCCGGCAAGTTCCTCAAAGGATTCCCGAGCCACAATGCCCCCCGGAAGAGCATGGCCGATAAGCGCTCCGTGCCAATTCGCGGAGTTCCCAAGCGAAGTCCCAGGGTGAAGAAAGGTGTATTCATCAATCACCTCTTTGTCACGCCGTGGGTGAAATGCCGGCGCGAGTGTGCGCGCAGGCGAAAAGGTGGATGTTTCGCATGCGAGTCCTGCGATCGCGATATTGGGACGTCCCAGCATGGTGACTCTCGGGTAGTTAGTTCAAGTCGGTTGATACGAGCACGATTGCGGGGTTGCGGGAGGTCAATTCATTACCACAGTGCGATGGGCAAATGGCCACGTGAGCTTTGAAATTGTAATTGTTCAACGTTGCACTGACAGCCAATATCTGAACTTGGAGTGTGTTCAGTCCATGCAACGTCGCGTCGTGCCGCTCCCCGAGGCATTGACCCCGCTTTGTTGATATGCACTTCTGTTCTGATCCGAACAACCACCAGATACAGCTTTCTTCAGTCCTTTTCCCTCAAGAGACATGGAAATGCAATGTTGCACGTCGAATTTTTTGTATTAAAGATCCCAATGTTGTGGTTCGCGCTGCGCAAGGAGCGAAATTGGCAAGGGGTTCATGAGTTGACGCCAAAAGCTTGGGAATGCTTGATAGCTGATAGGCAAAACCTTACCCCTCTAACTTCGCATCATTAATTTTAACCCCCACTGATCGGCTAAGTCCCAATGAAACGTTCCTATCGCTTTGTTTTGTGATAAGGGAGACGCGGAGTAACAAGACCTCGGAACTTTCAACAGAGTATATATCCCTGTTCTACCCACAATCGCCAATATTGACCTTTTTGCTTTATACGTAGCTCGTGAAGGAATCGATGCAAGCACACCAGAGGTCACATCATATATAATCCGATGCTGAAAAAGACTGCCACCGGCACTTGGCTGCCCGCATGGGTTCCCGAGACTACGTCCACTCTCTCCATCCTGTTGTTGATTTGCTCGATAGTTCAATCTGCAGTAGGTCTTCCCCACAAGATCCACAAAGGCCATTCAGACTGAATATCTCAAGACTGGAGGCTATGATGGTTCCATGCTGAATGGACTAAATATTCTACCATCCTACACCAGTTATTTCCACTTGAACAATGCCACCACCGGGTTGAATACCGCGTCCGTCTTCATTGGTGGATTCCTCGGCCCACTGGTATCAGGTGTCATGGCAGATAAATTGGGTCGTCGCCCCGCGATATTCTGGGGATCAGCATTGACTATTGTTGGGGTCATTCTGCAGACTGCCGCGCAGAACGTTGCTATGTTTGTGGTGGCCCGGATTGTCCTTGGATTTGGTTCTGCTATCTCTGGCATTGCTGGAGGTGTGTATCTTGCGGAATCATTTCCCAGTCGATGGCGTGCATGGGGAGTTGGACTATTGAACGATTTCTATTAGTATGTTGTCCACCCTTTGCGCAAGGATAAGGTTCTCACCGATATAGCGTTGGAGCCCTGATCGCAGCTGGAATCACTCTTGGCACTGGCCAGTGGCAGTCAACATGGGCATGGAGGGCCCCTTCGCTCTTCCAGGCGATCTTTTCTCTCCTTTGCATTCTCACTCTACCATTCATGTGAGTTCAAACAGCCTGGTCCTGTCCTCAGTTCTGGGGCTCGAAAATTCATCTGTCTTTTCTTGTTTTGGTCAATTTGATTTGGCTTACACGCCAGTCCAGTCCTGAATCCCCTCGGTGGCTCGTTCGCCAGGGATTCTACACGGAAGCCAGAGTGTCTGTGGCCCAGACAAATGCAAATGGAAACTTGTCTGATCCAGTCGTTATCGCGATATTCAAAGAAATTGTGGATACCTTGAAATGGGAAAAGGAAAACGTGCAAGACATGACTGCTGTCGAGATCTTCCGATCACCTTCGGCCAGAAAGCGACTGCTCATTGGAATGTCCCCAGGCCCGTTCTCTTGCATTGCTGGAAATATCATCGCGTCATACTATTTCGGGTCTGAACTTGACACGGCTGGCATTACAAACAGTAATGATCAGCTCAAGGCAGTAAGTTCTTCGGCTTTACAGTCCATTGCGAACCAAATCGCTTACTTGGCAGAATGTGGTACTTAATGCTTGGTGCCTTGCGTGCTGCCTTATTGGTACTCATCTGATAGCTAAATGGGGGCGAAAGCCGACAGCGATGCTCTCCCAGATCCTACTGAGTGCATGTCTGTTCATCATCGGCGGGTTGTCGAAAATATATGCATCTAACCCACACGGCGCATCAAGCTCACTTGTATATGGCAATGTCGCAGTGATGTTCCTCTTCCAAGGATTTTACTCTATCGCATGGACACCGCTTCTTTATCTCTACCCACCCGAGATCATGAATTACTCTATTCGCGCGAATGGAATGGCGTTTTCTTCATTTGTTCTTAACGCATTTGCGTAGGTTGCCGTTATTAATCTAATTTCTCAATGCTAACTTAAAATCAGCCTTGTCTTCACTTTCATTATGCCGATTGGTCTAGGCAATATTGGTTGGAAGATGTACATGATCAACGCATCATGGGACCTTGTTATTCTCGGCCTCATTGTACGTATCTGACGCTTGGCTAATTCAAGCAGTGCTAACCATCCCAGGCATATTATTGGGTCGAAACAAAGGGAAAGACCCTAGAGGAGATCGACGCGCTCTTTGAAGGAGAAAAACATTCCTCGGTGCCGGATATCGAGAAAGTCCGACGCGGCCAGAAAGAAATTGACACGGATGTGGTGGAGGAACAACTAAATGCGGAGCTAGGCCCTGTATTTGTAAAGCAATAGGCTGCTATTTAGCGCTAGCTCAGCATCACTCCTTAATCACCTTCGCATTCTAAGGTAGCCTACGGAGTAGTGTGACCGTAGATACCTGGGTATGTACTCGGTAATGATACCATGAATTTCGAATCCTGCGCCTTGTCTACTACCGATAGATTGGTGTTTACCTAATTTTCGTGGTGTTCAATTATAGCGCTCCTTCCAGGGGATACTTGGATGATTAAGCTTCGGGAGCCGCCCAGTTATTCGGTACCCGGCCAGTGTGTGCCTCTGTTTACCCGTCCACCTATCCCTTTGTTCCGAAAGAAATATCGCATTGAATATAGTCGGATCAAATTTGGATCATGGTTAATGCACCCGGATTCATGAGGCCGTTGTTGGAGATTGCCTGCTTCAACGGCGAGTCAGGAGTTCATGCAGCAGAAGGAGGCGCTGATCGAATTGAGTAAGGGGCCCATACCATCATTGCAGCTGCCCGTCTGCCTCCCGCCTTACAAATGATTCCTCCAACTGAAGGCTGGACTGTAAATTTGGCCTGGCTTTGACTACCAGCTAATTTCAATTTAGATTATGCTACGATTACATGTCTGGTGGACTTTCCCCTGACCCAGCGGTACTGACTCAATTAAAATCGCAAATTTCGATTCCAGTCTTTGTCATGATTCGTCCTCGTGCCAACGACTTTTTCTACAACGATAATGAATTTGAAGTCATGAAGTCTACCTTGATGATGTTAAGAAACGCAGGGGCGGATGGTTTTGTTTTTGGCATTCTCAACTCAGTTCCGTTGGATAACCCCGCATGTCCATGGATCGATGTCAACAGAAACAAGCAACTGGTCCAACTCGCAGGTGACAAGCCATGCACTTTTCATCGCGCTTTTGATTGTATTCCCGAGCAACATTGGGGCACAGCCCTCGTCGACCTAGCAGAATGTGGCTTTGCTTCAATCCTTACAAGCGGGGGTCCGTCGGGAAATACGGCCATCGAGTGCATTGACAAGCTTGCTGAGTTATTCCAACAGGCGGACTTGACCCAATCCCAATTGTTGTCTGGTCTTCGAGTCCCGAGATTATCGTGGGTGGTGGCGTGAGGTCATCTAACATTCAACTACTGTGGAAGAGGACACACGGACGAGCGTTTCATTCCAGTGCATTGGTGAACAGCAGCGAGGTTGTTGCGACTTCTGAGGTGGCTCAACTGAAAAATTCGTTGATTGGGTGATCTGACCTACAGTGAACGAATATGCCTCGTTTTGCAACAGTGTTCACCTTTCCCAAATAAAATAGTATGTCATTCCTGGGCAAGTGGTGTATACTGTCTAGGCCGATCTCGTCCGTTAGCGGCCTCGAATTACCTAAAATAAATTCATATTGCGGAGTATGTGGAGACAAGATAAGAAGGCCAATATTTGACTGTTCCGGTTAAGACTTCATAAATGCGGGGTTTAGGTTCACATGGAGCAGTGATGACGGTCGGAAAATGAAAACTACTGCTCATTTAGGATTACACATGATGCTCGGTTCTTCTCCGCGGGTCGAAGGTGTAGAGTATAAGTTTTGCATCGCGGACGTACTCATTGGTCGTTATTGCCACTAGCGATCGGAACTCGTGGACTTCAAAATTTTCATCTATATTGCATAGCAGATATAACCATTGTTTTTCTTTCCTTTCAACATGAGCCAGTTCAAATATTGGCTAGGGAAATTGCAAGCTCCCACCGAGCCAGGACTCACAACGGCCGAATTGATGTTGACCAATGATGACCTTCGACCAGGTGAGACTCTCTGAACGAAGCATTCTTCCGTGCAAAATTCTTGACCAAGATCCAATCTTCAATTGTGCCATTTTTACAATTTTCCAATAACGCTAATGCGGGATCCAACTTCATGAATAGTCGAACCAGAGCGTCGTCAATGGAGGTGGCTCAATTTCGTTGCTTTTTGGATCGCAGACTCTCTGAATGTGGTTGGTAACCCCTTTGTGTTTTCCCTTGGGTCATGATTGTTGTCTTCATTTACTGCCCAATCTGGGGGGCGAAGCGCTGACACAACACTATCTCTTTACCAGAACACATGGATGATCTCATCTTCAATGATCGTTGATGGACTGTCCTGGTGGCAGTCTTGGCTATGCGTGTGGATCGGCTACAGCCTTGCCGCCATATTCGTTTGTCTGCTGGGTCGAATTGCCACAATCTATCGAATCCCTTTCGCTGTCACAAACAGGGCCTCATTTGGAATATGGGGCTCTTTCTGGCCCATTCTCAATCGAGCAGGCATGGCTGTGATATGGTATGGAGTTCAAGTAAGTCTGTTATCAAGTACTTTAGTGATTGATGGAGAAAGCTGACTTAAATAGACGTATCTTGGGGGTGAGTCTATCCGGAGAGTAAATTTCAATGATGTTGATTGGCGCTGACCTTCTGTGCTTAAAGGTGAATGCGTGACGTTGATGATCCAAGCTATTTGGCCAAGTTACGCAAATCTTCCCAATACTATGCCCGCCAATGCAGGAGTGACGACAAAACAATTCGTCAGTTTCTTCCTGTTCTGGTTGGGATCTCTTCCCGCACTGTGGTTCCCAATTTACAAGATTCGGCATCTTTTCACGGTGAAGGCGTACTTTTCACCCGCATGTGCAATCGCCTTCTTTGGTTGGGCGATTGCTCGCGCTCATGGATTAGGTCCTATCATGACTCAGTCTAATACTGTCCATGGCAGTGCACTTGCATGGGTATTCATCAAAAGTATTATGAACTGCATTGCTAATTTTGCTGCCTTGGTGATCAATAATCCTGACTTTGCGCGATATGCAAGCAAGCCAAAGGATGCACTGTGGCCTCAGTTAATCACTATCCCAGTAGGCTTTGCAGTCACGTCCTTCATTGGAATTGTTGTGTCCTCCTCTGCAACCGTCATCTTCGACCAATCTGTCTGGAACCCTTTGACTCTCTTAGGAATGTTTTTAGAAGATGCCAGCTCGGCAGAAAGATTTGGTATCTTTGTCATTGCCAGTGGCTTTGCTTTGGCACAGCTTGGAACAAACATTGCTGCCAACTCGGTATCTGCGGGTACCAATCTGACGGCTTTGCTGCCACGATTTTGTACAATCAGACGTGGAGGCTATATTTGTGCAGCCATTGGGCTCGCTATGTGTCCCGTAAGTCATCTTTCGTCCTTAGCTTTTTGATTCATAGCTGACATAAATGCAGTGGACTCTCGTCGCCTCCTCCAACAAATTTACTCTCTATCTCTCCGCGTATTCGGTCTTTCTATCAGCAATTGCGGGTGTCATGGCCAGTGACTACTACCTAGTACGCAAGGGCTATTTCGACATCGAAGACTTGTACAGCGCACGCAAGGACGGCGCCTATTATGGGATCTATGGAGTCTCATGGCATGGGTATGCAGCCTATTTTTGCGGCATTCTGATCAACATTGTTGGATTCGCGGGTGCCGTGGGGGTCAATGTCCCGCGGGGGGCAGTATACATTTACAACATTAACTACTTTTCCGGGTTCATTATATCCGGTGCAGTTTATTGGCTTCTTGCCAAGATGGTTCCTCTTCCTGCAACGAGTAAAATCTGGAACGAAGTCCCTTACGAGATGCGTCTGGACGTTGATGAGGAGAAGAAAGTGGAGGAAGCTTGAGTGGGGGATATGGGTCGTGGAAAGTGGAAAGTGGATCAATAGGGGGTCAGCCTCGGACCCTTCCAGCCGACATCGGCCATTGAGGAATAGTACATATTGCGATCGAGTAACAAGAGAGATACCGTATATCATTCAGGCAATCCAAGAGGATCATTCCCCGATGAAAATCTGCGCCCGCGTGACGGGTTTTTGAGCTCTGCCCCAATAATTGTCAGTATTTCTCCCTCGGGTCGGCTCATTCCTGCAATTGCCTATATTTGACTAGCATCGTGCATTAGCGACAGGATGAACACTCCTCGATGCATGATGGGCTTAGTCTACAGCCTCCTTCGTCATGCGATTGACCGCACTTGTAGAGTCAAATGATGCCGAACGGCTACTTACTTCCCGCGGAAAACATATTTATCTAGTGCCCGCATCCCCGGACCGACCCCAAGCTTACCCTTATGTTTTGATCGAGTAATTGATTCAAATATGACCCCAATTTTTCTTATCGAAGTTTGCTCTCACAAGATGGCATCGAGTAATCGATAGAAAATCAAGTCCTGTTTGCCGTGACTGTTACATTTCTGACTTTTCATCGAGTAATCACAACGCTCTGTTATCGTGTTTTCTCGGCCGAATCCACTGCAACAGTCGGCATGATTCTTTGACGAATGACGCTTCGTTCTGGATCGTAGTATCATGAAGCCCAGGTTGGTCTTTGATTTGCTGTTTGACCCGATGCCGCCCTGACCTTCAAACAATGCCCGAGCAGGTCCACTTATGGGCTTTTAAAGTCTCCCGTATCAACGAGACAATGCAAAGTAAAAATGAGTGTGAAAAGATCAGATTTTCAAGTTAGAGCATCGTCATCATCTTTTTCTGTTTGAGCCTAAAATATAATATCGGGGCTCGTTTGTTTGTTTGCTCATTCCGACATGCCGAAGGCCACACATCCCTTGGGAGCACCTGAAGCGGTCTCACTGTCAGGCCAACATCAAGATGGGAAAATTCACCAGCCAAAAGACGAAGACTGTCAAGAAATTGAGAAGGTGACAGCTTTCACTCCATCAGGCAAATCAACTAAAGACCACTTGGCCCCAGCCTCATCTTTCCGCAATGTCTCAGCTTGTTACCGCTGTCGATTGCGAAAACACAGGTGTGACCCTTCACTTCCACGATGCCAACCTTGTGAAAGGGCCCAAGTGAAGTGCGTCGGGTATGACCCGATAACAAAGCAAGAGCTTCCTCGAAGCTATGTTTACTTTCTGGAAACCCGACTCAATTATCTCGATACGCTCCTACAACATCACAATATTGAAGTCAAACCAGTCTCCGCCTTCGATGAGTCAGACTCGAACAGCGAAAGCACTGCAGGTGAAAACATTGTCCTGGGTGATTCGGAAGAGCAGCCAAGCCAGAATGGTACGCAAGGCGATCAGCGTTCCGAGGACGCACTTGTTACAAAGGCTGAGATATCCCCCTCGGTGATGCCAAGAAACTTCCCTGCCTTCCCCAGCGATTCAAAGTGGGAAGGTTCTACTACAAACATTATCATGAATCTGCTGTCTGGGAGCTCGACAAGATGCAAAATCTTGAAAGGCGGCAGGAACGGTGAAAATGGAATAAGAAGCTCCATCCATTCTTCATTCTTTGGTTTATTTGTGGGCAAATTGAATCAGGGATGCACAGAGCTCCCCCTTCGAAAGGATGCAAACATACTGGTGGACCGATATTTTGAATTTGTGAATGTTTTCACTCCAGCCCTGCACCGTGATGATGTTGACGAAATAATTGATCATGTCTACTCAAATCTGAGGAGTGAGAAACAACCTCGAGATATGTACATTCTTCATATTGTTCTTGCTATCGGCGCTGCAATCAAGCGTGACCCTACACAGCAAAAAGGATTGTCACGAGAGGCAAAACAGTGGCAAAAAACATCCACAGGGAAAAGGCAAAAGGTATCAAGCACTTTTGAAACATCAGAAGCTTATGAAGCTTCAGCTATGGTCTACCTAGAATCATACTTGGCACTGTCCCCATCTTCAGGTCTATTAAATTCTCTCGAAGAGCTACAAGCCCTAGTTCTTCTATGTAGTCTTGCCCTTCTGAGACCAACGGCACCCTCTCTTGCTAACCTGGTCAACACGGCCATGCGTTCGGCTGCAGATTTACGTCTTTACTCTGATTGCAGCATCAGCACCACAGATCCTACCAAGTTCCCCGGCTGTGATTCCACCAGGAAGAAGGTCGTTATTCGGGTTCAAGATTTGCGCCGTCGTCTGTGGTGGTGTGCATACAGTTTAGATCGTCTCATCGCTCCTTGCTTGGGTCGACCGTTATCCATTCCCGATGAAGTCGTGACCACTACACTTCCGAATGGTGATGATAATAACTTACTCACTAAGGTCGGGTTTATCAGGCCCTCTATGAGCTCGACTACCTTCAAGCACGCGACTAATCATCATCTGAGACTGCGGCGTTTACAATCTGAGGTTCACTGCATGCTTCAGTCTCAACATGCTCTACGTATTAGTACCAGTTCATCGGCGGATTCGCGTCAGAAAACACCCACTCTCTCCACACAATCCAGGACTTTCATATTGTGGCGAAAAAACATGACCGACAGAATGGACGAATGGAGATGGTCTATCCCTTATTCCTCTTTAAGTGGTCGCTCTTCTTGTGACCTGCTATTGGAGCTTGGTTACTGGCAAACCATAATCACGCTTTATCGCCAAAACATACCGATTCCTGATCAATTGGTTGGAATATCATCTACCTATGAGTCCAGAAGCGAGCGGCTGATGGGTCAAAGTGTCGAAGAACTCGACGTTGTGTATTCAAGAATAGACGAGGCGTGTCAAAAGGTTATTCGAATATATCGTACACTGCAGTCTATGGACTTAATCAGCGTTGCATACTTCGCGGAGGACCAAATATTCATTGCAGGTAGGTGGAAATCGATCTTGTATACACTCAGTCCTTTCTAATTTCTAATTTTCAAAAGGATCTCTTTTCTTGTTCATCATCTGGAATTCAGAGCATATTCGCCGCAGTTTGGTATGTTTGTCCTCACTTCCCTGCATGATTAGTCTTATTTACGAAAGTGTTAACCCTAACTTGTGACTCCGTTTGCCATCAGTCCTTCCAAAGACTTGACAGCATAGTCTTAACGGTCACCGCTGTTTTAGATCAACTGTCAGATCAGTCTCCAAATGCGAGGATATCCCGGACTGTCTTCCAGCAGATGAGCGCTACTACCATCCAATACTTTTTATCTACCAACGAAACAGACCATAACTCAATACCTCTCTCAAATGATCTCCCCTACATCTTGACGCCCGAAAATACAGCTCAGGACACACCATCACCTTTCCCATCTGACTTGATTAACTATTGGCAGCCTCAATCCTCATCCTTGAATGTCCTGGAGCAAATCACCCCTTCCTTGGATCCCGAACCGGGCGTTGGAAATAACCAACTTGACAAAAAGGATATATCCGAAGACTCCAGTCAGTTGCCATTCAGCTTTGATAGCCCTGATCTTCTGTCACAACTTGCGAAAGGAGTGCAAGAAGTTGAAGGCTCCTCCGAAATGCCTTTCGGTTCAAATGAAATAAAGCAAGATTTCCAGTCAACAATCAATGACTTCGATTCTTTCTACGGTATCTCATTTGAAATTCCCTCGGAATTACAACGTACACTTTCTTCAAGTCCTGACACGCCAGTTCCCGGAATCGACGATGGATTAATGGGGGGCTTCCTTGTTGGATGGGCTGATTCTGGGTCACCACAGTTGTAGCCTGTTGGCCTATGGACCTGAGAGTAGGCAACAAGGTATCATTGCGCGGGAAAAGCGATACCACTTCTGCTGGTGCCACATCTGATAGCAAATCCAACGAGAAGTTTATACACTTCACAACATTGGCGATTGTGGACCAGAGGGATGTGTCCACATAGAGTTACTATTTAACAGACCACCTCGATAATTTTATATGATAGACGGATTGGAGCGATGACAACCAAACGTGGTGGAGGAACTCGTTCTGATCGGTGTCAGTTGCAACTATCGGGATGGAACACAGATACAATGTCCACTGTACGTGTTGCTTCTAGGATACGTTTTCTTCTTTTTTTTCATGGAAAAAATAGCCAATACTACTTAAGATGTACTAAGAGCTGTATACCGATGCTGAGAAATCTCCAGCTATTTGGCGTGCCTTGCCTATGATAGTCAAATCTAGTATGACTTGAATGCCTCGATTTGACATCGCATGTTTTTTTCTATGCAGGCTCCAACTATAGGACTTGTGATATACCAAAGTCCCAAGTTTGGCATCCTTAGGCACTTAGTGAGTGCTCATTGGGCCTCATTTATTGGCCACGTGATGACACTAAGCAACACTGCGAAGCTAAGTCTAAGCGCCGTCATAAAGGCGGCAACACCTATGATAGGACAACCCTACTTGAGAGAGGTAATTCTCTAACGAGTGACCATACAAAATGATATTCTATGAAAAAGGGCCGCTTATGAACAGATCTTTGAGTAGTAATATAGAAGGCAACTTCTTAAATAACGTAGAAGATGACTCTTTACGTAAACTTGAACGTTTAGACATATTCGGGGCTTTGGGTATTTTGAAACAAGCTTGGAAATATCAATGCTGGCCTTATAACATTTCTGGCTTTTAAAAAACATAATCCCCGACTATTGAAGAAAAACAGTTGGAGAGTTGGATTTGTGGTTAGCCTAACTTCCAGAATGAGCCCGTAATTAGTACCATTTATAACACATCCTTGCAAGGCAAGTGCCGGTCTTCGCGGAGTGAAATAAGTTGCAAAAAAGTAGAAAAAATACAAAACGGTTCATATCGAAGCTTAATATGGGTAGTCTCGAAGCGTAATGTCACCTGTTGCAGCAAAAA
This sequence comes from Penicillium sp. 91 TS-2023, assembly GCA_030710325.1. Taxonomy (NCBI): domain Eukaryota; kingdom Fungi; phylum Ascomycota; class Eurotiomycetes; order Eurotiales; family Aspergillaceae; genus Penicillium; species Penicillium sp. 91 TS-2023. The sequence goes on from JARWGP010000006.1 coordinate 464,397, forward strand.
CCTGCTCGAAATGTCGACATATGAACCAAATTTGTGTAATCCATTCTAAATAAACGTGGGCCACTCTCTTGACCAAGTTTTATCATAAATCCTAATAGCCTATAATTTATCCAAGGCGGCCTAAGGAAGTGGAAAATGAACTGTGTTGCCTTCCATCCTGTCCTAGTGATCCCATATCATAGCCCCTGTAGCGACCATGCGAGATACCTGACCAATCAGCCTACTGGACCGTCTTTTCGGGCTTATCGGATGTAGATGTTTCGGAGTCTGTGCATGTCTGTCCTAAGGATAGCCCTGCAGTATTTGTCAATCAAGACTCCGGTGTACTCCGTGCTCACCAAACTCTAGGTCCCTCGATTTCGTCCGACTGAATCAGTCACAAACATATTCTTCCTTTCCATATTCACACTCTGTCAAAAATCATGAGCACCATCACAACGGAAATCTGGCTTACCGAGAGCTTCTTTGTCAACTCCTCTCCGCGTGCCCGATGGCTAGATCTGGATATATCTTTTGATGGATACCACAACAATATCTGCCTCTGCTTCTGTTCATCATACATACTGCTTCAAATCAACTGTTGAATGAGCCTAACTCGAGCCTACTTCCTTTCCCTCGCTCATCTCACTACGTGTGGGGCAGTCTCAGGAGACGAGTCTTCATTATTCACATACTCGTTAACTTGCGACCGAGACTTCCCCATTGAACGGGCTGGCACGCTGTATCTTCACCAAATCAACATCTTCTTCTTTATGACATATTTAGTGGTGTGTCCCATTTTTTTTACTGGATGTCTGATCAGATATATGACGAATGGAATGGATATGTGGCACCGAATATCATGGATCAACATCTACAGGCCCACTGCTTCTCTGCACAGGTAAGCAACTACGTTTACATGTCCTCTCCCGTTCATCAACCAACTTATATCTGCTCTCAGCAAAGAATGTCAGTCATACGTCTCTTAGATCAAGAATTCCCGCGCCTCTTTAGGCCAATCGATGAAAAGCTAGCACGCATTGCCTTCATAACCCTTCGACCGACATCAAACTCGTCCCAACATCGTTGAACAGTCAAGGTTGACACCACAATTATGGCAGTGGCACATGGCTATAGTTTTTGACCTTCTTCGCTGCATCCAAACTCCTTGCGCGGGATAACTAGCCAGGTCAAGAGTGAGCTCTCTCTCCAGCCGTAGCCCTAGCCAGCGGACAGTGCTGGCCGGTAGTGACTCTTCTTAGCTCTGTAAATACCATCCAGGCAAGGCATTCACAGGTTCCCAGCCAGAACCACGGGGAGGTGAGAGTCGTCGCCGGCGTACTACTGTACACACTGTCCCGAAACTGGTGTCACCGACCTATACTCTCTTCCTCTTTCTGCACCCCTACGCTAGTGCGGAAGCGGTCAAGCTTCAAATATCTAGCCACTGAAAAGGTAATAATTTCAATAAGTGGGCAGCGCTTAACTGTTTAAAGCCTAGCTTCGGTTTCGGGAAAGAGCGAAAGAGTATAGATTGGTGACACCAGTTTCGGGACAGGCGATAACACATCGCGAATATTAGGCTTTCATGCTCATTACACAACATACTTAATTGTAGAAGTAGTACCATGCCCCCAAAGCCACGATAGGAACGACAACTAAGGTCACGATATTCCGAATGGCTCTAAAGCTCGCGTCCTTCATGAGTCTCTCAAGCTCCTTGGCGTATATAGCCGCGTCGTTAGTCCTGGGATATGGGACGTCGGGAATGTCGACATCCAAGAATGGACAGATTTGCTCCCAGCCTAGACCGTCTTCCAACTTAACCGTCAAAAGGCTCTCCGGTGGGATAATCGTCCTCGCAAGCTCATTGCTATGACTAACTTCAGTTTCTGTAGCTCGCTAAAAGCAGGCAGAGGGTGAAATCCTCACTGTTCTCGGTAAGTCTGAAGAGCAGCACCACCATCTTCGACACCTTTTCCACGCCAAAGGACGTGAAACATCGTGTCTTGTAGCTTGAACATATAATATATGTACGAATCGAAGTATTTCAAGACGCTAAAGGGGAGCTGTCGCGGTAGCTTCGCCCGGGGCGCGAATGCTTTATTGACTGAGCGAAGCCAAGCATCCGGCTCACGATAAGTCAAGATATACTTAGCCTCAGGATAGATAGAAACAATATCCTCTAGGAGAAAGGATGTGATATCAAGGATACTCTAAGCTAGGTCAGTTTTATGCAAGCTAGGAAGAGAAGCGTTCTAAAGGCTCGCGACTGCCTGAAGTATACAACTCAATGCCGGCTCTAAGATAGGTATGACGTACATCATAGTCTCCAAGCCATTTCTCATAGTCACCCCGCGTCCATCGCGGGCCTTTGCCCAGAGTGGCTGCCTGCACGGCCTCCTCCAATACACGTGAATGAGACTCGCTTCTGAAAGTTTCAGTAATCATATGGTAGGGCTTAAATCCGAGAATTTCCAGGGCTTTACAGAGCCCTAGGGTGCCATTCCTGTCTCACAGCCAGAGTATTAGCTAGGAGATATTTCTCTGTAGTTTAGGGTAGGCAACGTCACTTGCTCGGGTTAACTCACCGGCCGTAACTAGCGACTATGACCTTCTTATCCCGTTTGCGAACAGGCTCTGGCATGTGGTCGATGTAGCGAGACATAGCGCCAGAGAAGCGCTACCCTTAGGCAATCGACTTTATATGCCTATAGTGAGAAGAGAAAGAATAGCCCAAGCATCGGATGTATCGACGGGTCAATCTATGGCGTCACGACCTGTTCCTATTTACGTCACGTGACTCGCAACAGGACATCTAATATCAAGGTCCGAAGCCATTACATTCTTGATAAGCAATGTTATAGATCCCGAAAGAAATCTTGCTGTCCAGCCTATCAACTTGATCCGAGATGGATAACCGGGGAAGCGCCTGGCCCTCTGGAGTAGACTGCGGAAGACCCTCGCCGACCCCCTTCAGAGGGTCCGCAAACAAGGCAAACATTAAAAAGCCGTGACTTGCTTAAGAAGCCGGGAGATTATGTCACCCTAGAATGATGATTGGGTGAACGCTTGACGAATTAGGGATAATAAGAAGGCACTTGTTAGCAATTACGTAGAACTCAGCAAATCCGCATATAACGTATTTCACCACCGAGTCGGCCACACGGTCGGCCCGGCCACCCCATCAAAAACGCGTCAATTAATTAGACTCTTCTTCTTCAACCACCCACCATGCCCCCAATTCGCTCTCAAAATCGTCAAAAATTAATAGAACAAGAAGGACGTATCTTGCTTACCATTCAGGCTAGCAAAAAGCAGGAAAAATTATCAATTCGCAAGGCAGCGCTTATATATAATATCCCCCGCTTAACGCTCTAAGACCGGCTTGACGGACTCGAAAACCGCGTCGAATTACGTGCAAATTCGTTTATGTTAACTAAAATCGAGGAGAATTCGCTTAAGAAATGGGTAATCTCTATAGACGTACGTGGAGCGGCCCCACGACCTTCTATAGTGCAAGAAATGGCCAATCTTTTACTCGCGACGCGCGGAACGACCCTAATTCAAACCGTTGGTGTAAATTAGGTCTTAAAATACGTTAAACGACACCTAGAACTCGATATTCGATTCTCTAGACGCTATAATTATAAGCGTGCTAAGTGTGAGGATCTAAAAATTATTATAGAATGGTTTAAATTAGTCTAGAAGACAATTTAAGAGAACGGGATCTATTAAGATGATATATATAACTTTAACGAGACGGGTTTCGCGATAGGCTTAATCGCGACTATAAAAGTCGTTATAAGAGCGGAATATTATAGTCGACGTATAGTTTTATAACCTAGAAACCGTGAATAGTTAACCTCGATTAAGTATTTAGGCGCATCTAGATATATCCTTCCTCTAGTAGTGATCTTTAAGGGAAAAGTCTTTATAAAGGCTTAGCAAAGACAACACCACGATAGAAAGTCTAATTTACAACAATATGGCATCTCGTCAGGATATAACCCTTATTTTCCGGCCTCTGGTTTTTTGGTCTATTTCTTTGGCCCCATTGATTACATTACGAATCAAAGGACCGAAAGTTGTTGGCCTGCAGGATGCACCGATCTGTAATATCACGAGTTTGATGGCCACCCAAAGAGGATAACGACCTTCCAGCAGAGCATCAAAAAGTCTTCGCACAGTTACAAATTAGGTGGTGACAGACTTAACAAATTCATCTGGAGCTACGTTGGAAGCGACACACTCGACTCGCAACCAGTACGCCATGCAGTTGGAGAAAGGCTTTGTGAGGCCACGCCTTGGATGCTGTCCTCAAGCTGAACTAAAGCGTTCCTTTTCTAGCGCGTGCCGCTTTTTTGTTTAGTAATGCCTTTCCAGGGCATTCCCAGGATCAACCTAGCAATGATCCCGAATGGATACTCAACGCGTTCTGGCTGATTCCGCGATAGATCAATTCTTATCTGAAGAGATACCATCATTTCTCCTATTTGACTGGAAACCCGAAATCGTCTTGGAATCCGCTGCACAAAAAGTAAGTCTGCGAAGATGTTTTCATCCTATTGTGAGTGCATATCATAACTGCAACTCGGCATTTGGATCCGAGCTGCGTGTGGGGCCAGATATGCACTATATGCCAAGTGCCAAGAGAAGGAAGAAAGCAATAAGCGATTTATTGCTTGAAATACGTGGGCTCATAGATCACTGCGGTCGGACTCACTTCCTTGCCCCGGTTTCAACGTCCTTTTGATCCTTCATCCTTCGGCTCGGCACCCCCTCATTTTCTCAATCTCTCAACTTTTCTCCGAGGGGGACTTCATTGGATTATTTTCCAACCTTGTGACACGGACCTTTCTTGGTACGAGTTGTGCCATCGGTAGCAGCCGGAAATTGGGTTGGGTGATTCACGCGCCCCACTCGTCCCCGCTCGAAAAGGGGAAGGATTCGCGGCATTTGATAGAGCCACCTCATGGGATTCACTGCTGACCATTAGCACTCGGGTCTAATCATCGAAGAAAGTTAGCGTGCCCGGCCGCCTTACGGATGACTCCCCTCCCCTCTATCTCGGTTCGATAGGGCGCTAACCTCTACAATCTCTCGTCGGGCCCTCCGCCAAAGGGGCCGTATTCTAGGCTTCGACTAGCGGGCGAGCCTTCCTGACTTACGGGTACCTGGATCTCCCTGCGATTTTCAAGATAAACAGTTAGAGGGAAAGTCCTCGCAGACCGGTCGTTATCTCAACATTTTACGGGTGGGAAAGGATTTCTCCTCTGTCCCCGCCATTTTTGCTTGACGAAAGCTTGGCTTCATCATCTGGCTTTAGCCTGTGCGCCACAGTAGTATCGCAACAACATCGCTTATCGGGAATCATTCAATCCCTCTAAATGAATCGGTCGATCTTTTCCTTGTTTGCCATGGTCCATCTGAACAAGGTCATTCTCCGTATACAGTCCCATGCCTAGCTTTCCTGGATCCGAATACTAAAAACGAGAAAACATGCCTTATCGCAACGCCTGTTCCCGTCGGAAATCCGTATCTCTGCAGGACTGGTGCCAATGCCGGATGATGGTGGAGGCGCCCAGAGAGGGGCAAGTGGCTGATTTCGAGCCCTGTTGACGAATGTGGGGATCGAATATCTTCAGAGTATTATGCCGGTTGGCCTTCTCCAACCCGCGAAGCCACCCGTTGCAGATATGTTTGCTTTGCAATATACCCTGCATGCGCTAAGGTGATATTGCCTGGTACGCTCCACCAATCACTTGTCCGCTGTTCCTGTTCCTGATAGGAAAGCACGTTATCGCATTGTCCATGCGATTTCAGACCACACCCTCTTTTGCCCCCTTTTGTCCATTTGATCATGGGAAACTGGAATAAGTGTCCGCCAAAAAACTTTCTGTTGTTCATATGGCACCCTTAATGCACATGTTTAAGGGGCGATAACAAGTGGTTATCGAACGAGCATAGACAGAAGCTAGCGCGATCTTCACCACTACCCCATGAGAGCCGTGCGCAATTCTTCATCAATCTCTGCAGAAATGACCATAGAACTTTCGCACGAACTAGTTCGACGGTTCCATCGGTCTCCGACGGCGCCAGATATTGGCCGGCCAGGCTGAGCCTGCTGCTTCGGGTCAGCCTATGGCCATCCGGCATTGACGATAATGTTGCATCGACGCGCAGTCTCATGGCGAGGAGGTATGGATTGGATCCTTTCGGGACTCCTCATTCCGCCATCACCATCATCTGTCACGAAACTAAAGATAAACAATGGAAAGTTATATAAACCCAGTGCTCGCTGCTTCGTTTTGCTTCTCCATCACACAGCTTCCTCATCTTCCACTCCACTATCCAAAGATCAGTCCGAGTTCAGTTCTCTTCAAGAACTACCAACCTCCAAAATGAAGTTCTCTACTGCAATCCTTGGTAGCGCCCTTGTTGCCAGCGCCCTTGCTGCCCCTTTGACCGAGAAGCGTGCCGCTCGCCGTGCTGCTCGCTCCGCCGCCAAGCGCCAGAGCAACCCTCCCTTCAAGCCCGGCACCACCGAGTCCATCGATCTCTCGAACACCTCCCAGGTCGATTACAGTTCCAACTGGGCTGGTGCTGTTCTCATCGGTACTGGCTACACTGCCGTCACTGCTGAGTTCACCGTTCCCACTCCCAGTGTTCCCAGCGGTGGCTCCAGCAGTAAGCAGTACTGTGCCTCCGCCTGGGTCGGCATTGACGGTGACACCTGCGACACTGCTATCCTGCAGACCGGTGTCGACTTCTGTATCGAGGGCAGCACCACTTCCTTTGATGCCTGGTATGAGTGGTACCCCGACTATGCCTACGACTTTGACCTCACTGTCGCTGCCGGTGATGTGATCAAGATCACTGTCGACGCCACCTCCAAGACCGCCGGTACCGCCACCGTTGACAACGTTACCACTGGCAAGTCTGTTACTCACACCTTCACCGGTGGTGTTGACGGCGACCTGTGCGAGTACAATGCCGAGTGGATCGTCGAGGATTTCGAGGAGAATGACGCCCTTGTTCCCTTCGCCGACTTCGGCACTGTTACCTTCTCCAGCGCCTCTGCCACCTCTGGCAGCTCCTCCGTTGGCCCCGAGGATGCCACCATCATTGACATTGAGAGCGGCAGCACCGTCCTCACCTCCGTCTCCGTCACCGACAGCACTGTCGTTGTCAAGTACGTTTAAGTGGACCATCAGGATCATGTCAGGAGTTGTTTCTCAAATGACTCCTAATTGGATATATGGATATAGCTGAGGATAGCTGAAGTTTGGTGAGATCGAACCAAGTTGTGTGTTGGATGCTATCAAAAGTGCATTCTTTCGGAACCTGGTGAGCATGCATCGAGTCTTTGATTATTGTCATTTGGTTTTTGGCAATAGCATGTATGCTTCATAAACGTTGGTCAAGAATTGTCATTTACATTTTGCTTTGAAAATCATCACACCCATCGTATTCACGTAGACGATACCCCTGACATGATTGGGCTTCGGATGGCGTTCATGAGTATTTCCGTACGTGAGATGGCAAGGTTGAATAAATACTGATTTCGTCTTCGCTGGTTTTGACTTGCTCTTGATCTTGATTTTGAGGTTTAAATTAGTTGAAAATGATAGTTTAACTCAATCTTTGAACTGTGACTTTTCTCAACCTAATATCAGACCTTCCAACTGTCTCGGCTACGCATAGGGCTATCTCCACACCGCCTCATTAAAATCGACATCAAATGAGAGAAGCACTTGTAACCTCAAGACCCCTACTTCGGGAAGTACAGGATTTTCTTCGGTCCGATAAAGGACTCGGTCTCCATCCGATCATCTTCCTGTCGGTCCACAGTCTGTCGATTTAATGCCAGCACTTTTCTCTCACATCAAATCTTTTGGAAATCATGCTTTTCTTATGAATCACTTTGCACTCAGGCATCTTTCTCTCATACTCCATATCTATACGGAGCCATAATTGCAGTCCCACATATATTAAACTCTTTGATTCTTTCATGTATAAACTATCGCTTGGAAATATGCTACTAATACATCTTGGGTTCGATTTCGAGCGTGACAAACACATACACAGCACACTGATATGAGCCTCTGTCAGGCGTGTAATGGCTTAAGTAATGTAAGCATGACATTGAAAACTGTTTATTTTCCGTATGTTGGCCTTAGTTGTCACATTTTCCCTTTCATTTCAACTATTCCTGTCTTCAATCGGTCAGCCAGACTAATGTATGTATATTTGAGGATCATAGTTTTCACCCTGCTTTATGACGGTTTTCCAAAAGGAACATTTGAGAGGCAATTTGTTTTGTGATGCAGACCATGACTAAAGTTTGATAAACATACGTTTTATAGCTAAAATGCCTTCACTGGACGCCAATAAACGGGAGCCTGACATGAACAATAATAGCAGAATCCCGATTTCATATTTCTCATCAAATAAGAACAATTCACATCATCAGCCCCTCAATGATGTGCTCTTGTATCGAACTAAAAAGCACATGCCAACCAGTAAAAAATACCCCGACATCATTTGACTTTCACAACGGCCACATTCGACTCAAATCCCCCGCTCTCCGCCCCAATAAGGCCCGTCAATTTGGATGCAGTGACATCAACCAACCGCTTCAGCCAAATGGCCATCCAGACCCCCCGGGTACGGACAGAGTACTCGTGACCTGTTTGAAAGTGTAAACCGGTAAGAGTGGCATCGCACATCACTGTTTCGCCTGCATTAATCTCTACTAGGTCATCCACCGATGTGGGAAGCTTTCGTGATATCTTGATTGTGTCGGCTGCCAGTGCGTGTCCGGTTATTGTATCACGTACTTCGAAGAGGTCGAGGAGTGAGGCACGTGGGTCGAATGGAGTATTCCAGCGGAGGATTGTGATTGGGGTGGTGGTTGGGTTGTGAATTGAGGTTTGGAGGGAGAGGGATGTTGGGGTTTGTATGTGGAGGGTTTGGAGGGTGGCTGATAGGTTGAGCTGGAGGTCTGTGATTTGGTTCATTGTTGAAGGCTTTTCTCACGGCGTAATATTTTTGAAGAAATTATTGAACGAAAGGCATCAGGATGTGGGGTGAAGCTGTGGTTGGAAGACTGGGATATCAACCCTAGGGATTAATCAGCCAAAATCAAGTGTGGGAACAGGACGAGCATTGTGTCCGCAGTTTATGGCTAGGATGATTCGTCCCAATGGGTTATTAAAATTGATTGGTTCCATCTCAGTACCGAAATGTGCAACAATAACGAAAATCTGCCTTTTCCCTGGGCTCGGTGCGACCTTTACCTCTCACTCAACTTGGGAGATGATGTTGAATAGGAGGGCAGATCCAGGGAATCAAAGCCAAGATCACGCCGGATCAAATTTTGTGGCTGTGAGAGAAACTTTAAACCATCTTGGGTGGCACTTAATCTCCCATAAACTTGGTGCTCTCGTCCTACAGAAAGGAGGCATCGCTATGGATCTGGTATACAACCTGTTCCTATTCCTATCGAAGTATACTCAGTGTGTCTTAATAGCACATTCTACCCATTCTAGTTGACACATTGACCCTCCTGGTTCATTCCTTATCTTAGATCCTTTACCATTTCAGTGAGCTTCTATAGGTCTTACAATCATCAAGGGACCTTGATGCCCGGGTACTGAAGGATGAAACGAAGCACCACCGAGCCAAGAATGACGAACACTCTCATATCTACAACATCTCGGGAGACTCCTCATCCAACCCGACTACTATGCAGTGCAGCGAACAGGAGACCTACTCACGGGAGCCAGTACCACCTTCTTACTTAGCTGCCCTTGTAGATGATCACATCTACGCATGCGAAGCAGTCTAGTTTCCTCATGAGCGGAGCATATTGAACAGAATGTCGGAAATGGTATCTATAAAAACAGCTCGTACAGCCCCCGAACTTCAGACGTTACGAACTCCAAAAGAATACTCTGCTTGTGATCAAATTGTAAAACATTTTGTGGTATCGACCTCCGTCACTCCTTCATTATGCATATGATTTCGTTCTTTTCGGCGGTTCTTGTCCTTGCACAACAGGTGTGGTCTTTTCCAGCCGAGGTTGATAGAGAATTGGTTTTGGATGTCACCTTGAGTCAAGTGGAGAATACCCAGATTAAGGCCGTGGTCCAGAATATCGGGCAAGAAGAAGTGACCTTTGTGCATTTGAACTTTTTCCGGGATAGTGCACCAGTGAAGAAGGTTGTGGTTTATCAAAATAGTATGGTCCCTTGTTTGTGATTGAACATACTTGATTCTCAGTCTCCTTACAGATACCGAGGTTCAGTTTGAAGGCATCAAGCGACGCATCAAACTTCAAGGACTTACTGCCGATGCACTCACCACGCTCGGTGTTGGAAAGACCGTAGCGGACGTATTTGACATTGCCGCAACGACTGACCTGTCCCACAGGGGTTCTTTGACGCTCTATTCCAGTGGATTGGTTCCTCTCGTACGCGACGGAGTTGTCTTTGGCTATGTGCCATATCGCTCTAATCGCCTCACGATCGAGGTGGATGCCGCCAAAGCATCCCAGATCGTCAAGGCCATCCCGACTCTGGACCGCCGCACTCGAGTGACTTGCGACAATGCGACTCTAAAACAACAGCTTACAGATGCGCTGCGCGAAACTTCTTCCCTAGCTGCAGCCGCAGCAGTTGCCGCTCAGTATGGTTCCGCGGATAAATTCGAGGAGTATTTCAAGACTACCAACGATTCGGTACGAGCAGTGGTCGCGGCTCGGCTTGACGCGGTCGCAAGAGAGGCTAATTCGACCACGTCGGCCACCACTTATTATTGCAGTGATGCGTTTGGGTATTGCGAGAGCAACGTCCTAGCATACACGATCCCATCCCGAAACGCGATCGCAAACTGTGGTCTCTACTACTCTTATTTGCCAGAACTGTCGAGCAATTGTCATTATCAGGATCGAGCAACGACCAGTCTGCATGAGTTCACTCATGCTCCGGGAGTTTACAGTCCGGGGACCGAGGACTTGGGATATGGATACGCAGCATCGACCGCTTTGCAGAGTAGTGAAGCAGTGATGAATGCAGATACATATGCGCTGTATGCAAACGGTAAGTTGCTGCCCTTTCCTCGTATGGTGAAAGCAGAGCTGATGTCAGTGCAGCGATTTATCTTGACTGTTGAGATGCTCAGAAGGAAGATCGTTTTCTTCATGTCCAATCGGGACCTAGCTGTATACGAAAGTCAAGGAATCCTACACTTGTAGCTAACCTTTGCAGGGGGTGATATAAAATCTGCAATTCGTATGCGATTCCAGTATATAGTCGTACTTTGGGGCTGGTATTCGTGCGGAGGGACACTGAAGATTTGATGCTAGTTGGTTTTGTAGTCTTGTGATGCTTGTTGAATCGGTCGAATTGTCGAGGCAATGAATGAAACAATTGTAAGACCTATTCTGTGCACCATGTAAAAAGCAGTTACTCGATCCCAGGGATATACTCTGAATCACTTCCGGTCTAGAATATATATCCAATGAAACACGTCAGGGGTATAAGCGGACGACGACACGGGGCCCGCAGGTGCTTTCAATGGTGTCCGAGATCGTATAGTCCAGTATTGATCGAGAATGGAATTCCCTCCGAAACGGAAAGTTGAATATGACATCACAATCCAAGTCGTATCTTTCTGCGTCAATGGCAGGAGATGCAGGCCCAGTAGTTCGACAGGGGACAGGGTGATTGAAGGCCGGGTGGCTAGAAGCTCTTGTATAGCGGGACAAAGTTGTGAAAGATTGTCATCCGTCGAGGCGAAATGCCGGTCGGTCGCGGTAGCAATGGCATCGCTAGTACTTTTGTCGAGAATCACGTCGAACGGGGCGAACGGTAAAAGCTCCGAAACGTGGCTCCACGATAGCAAATCGGCCCGTTGCCAATGCATCGCCTCTGATGGAGATTTTTGACTTTCATAATTTTGTCCAAGACGAACAGCTTCTCCGGAGAAATCGACGTTCTGCATGAAATCGGCATGATGAGTGGAAATGGGTTATGAATTATGTACGTACGGCATATGGCCAAACTCACGACAATACCATTGCCCTTCCAGTGGCGCTCCACGCAGGCATCACGCAATTTCAAGCCCAATTTGGAAACGCCTGGACCCAAGTGCAAGACGCGTGGTCGTCCGCCCGCCATTGGTCGGCTTTCTAGGTCAAACACCGCCGCGTCGATAAGCGCCTCGCCAGAATTCAGCCACTCGCCCACATCCTGACCGGTCGCAAATCGATCATTCCAAAACTCTGGGTTGTCATAATCTGGAGCCCCAGTAATCTTTTGCGGTCTGCCCGTTGAGATTGCCATGCTTGAGGAAGAAGGAAAAGTCTGCAAGGAATTTCGAATCGCCCCGTGGTCATGTGACCTTCGCTCTATGTGAAGAAAGCAGTTTAATTACACCAAGATTTATAGATTGCCGCAAATTATCATTTTTCAGCAATCCCGGTTATTTTTTCTTGTGTGGATATAATACCACCTCTTCATTTAGAAATAATTGCACGTGTGGACGTAAGCTTTATTGCCCAGAGGTTAAGCTAACTAGAGATATATATTTTCATGTACGTAGAGATATTTGCCGGTCTCATCTCTATGTATTTATCCGCCTCAATATATGGCTGTCTAGATGGGTAGGCTTTGGAACTTCAAAAGCTCCCGAGGTCTAAGAGTTTCATTTTTCTTTAGTCTATGGACTTCAACAGTACATAAAGTACATCATTAGAAACGGTCTAGGCTTAACCATTAAACATGACAGAAAGTTGGAACAACCTTCCAAAGAACATTTCGAGCTTCAGGGGCTCCCGTCACAATGGATCAAATAAGCTACATTAATATAATGTGGAATACCATGGCTCGATTAAGCTTCACGATTGGTCTAATTAGTCTAAGAGTTCTCTTAATGATTGGTGGATAATATATAAGCAAATTTATCTCCACTTGCAAATCATGGGCGTTTTCCTCAATTGATTAACGGAATTTCTTTATATGGCCATGTATTACATTGTGGATACTCAACACGCTCGGAATTACCTCGGTAGAAGCTTAACAGGAACAGTAGACTCGGTCAATTCGACCCTGTGACCGTATGGGCCCAATGGAGCAAGGTGAGACCAAATGGGTCCGGCCAGTGTCCATCATTGCTTGTTTCAGGGGTTCCGTTAGCCACCAATGCCGAATCGGATGGCCCGGTCGTTAGAGATTGATGGATCCCGCTACAACAACAGTTCTTCACCGAACTAACATGAATAGAGTGATCCTCTTCAGCCCCTGGTTTCTAATGGAAATTGCCCCAACAAAGACATTCGATATGAATCGTGAAAGGGGAGTGATCAGGAGGACGCGTCTTGACGGCGCTACGGCGTAATCTACCGAACACATCGTGGACTATAAGTAGGTGTATATCTCTCTTTTGCTCATGGTCAGTCTGGTTGTCATTCTCGAATAAATTCACTCTTTTTTGGTATTCTGTTGATCAGAGCCCACTCATTCTTTTTAAATTTCCTTTCCTCTCCTCTCGCTATCATTAGTTTCTGTTGAGCAGAATTATCCAACAATGCCTTCGTATACGCACCTCCTGTGCGCCGGTCTGGCTGCCAGCCTTGTCGCTGCGGCCCCCACCCCCTCGCGCGTGTCGGATGCGGTCAAGAGATCCTCGTCTACTTGCACCTTCACCGAAGCCTCCAAAGCCACGGAGAGCAAGACGGACTGTTCCACCATTATCCTCAGCAACATTGAGGTCCCCGCTGGCGAGACCTTGGATCTGACTGACCTGAACGATGGAACTAAGGTAAGATCGCGTAGACTTACATTTTCCAGCCAGCATACTAAGTGGATATAGGTCATCTTCTCAGGCACCACCACCTTCGGCTACGAGGAGTGGGATGGTCCCCTGATCGAGATCTCCGGATCCAAGATCACCGTTACTGCCGAGGATGACGCCGTCATTAACGGAGACGGTTCTCGCTGGTGGGACGGCGAAGGTACCAACGGCGGCAAGACCAAGCCTAAGTTCTTCTACGCCCACTCACTGGACGACTCGACCATCTCGGGTCTCTCCATCAAGAACACCCCCGTTCAGGTGTTCAGTATCGAGTCCGACAACCTCACCATCAAGGATGTCACCATCGACAACTCCGACGGTGAAGACAATGGCGGCCACAACACCGATGGCTTCGATATCGGCGAGTCCACCTACATCACCATCACCGGCGCCGTGGTCAAGAACCAGGACGACTGTGTTGCCATTAACTCGGGTGAGAACATCTACTTTTCGGGTGGTACCTGCTCCGGTGGACACGGTCTGTCCATTGGATCCGTTGGTGGCCGTGACGACAACACCGTCAAGAACGTCACTTTCACCTCGTCCACTGTCAGCGACTCCGAGAATGGTATCCGTATCAAGACTGTTTACGATGCCACTGGCTCCGTCTCCGACATCAAATTCTCCGACATCACTCTCTCCGGTATTACCGACTACGGTGTTGTTATCGAGCAGGACTACGAGAACGGCTCCCCGACCGGTGACCCATCCAACGGTGTCACTATCTCTGACGTGACTATCGAAAAGATCACTGGCTCCGTCGAGAGCGACGCTGTCGAGGTGTACATCCTGTGTGGTGACGGTAGCTGCACTGACTGGACCTGGAGCGGCGTGGACGTCACCGGTGGCAAGACTAGCGATGACTGTGAGAACGTGCCCTCGGGTGCCTCGTGTTAGAGTGCCGCATGATATTTTGCGCTTGAATTGCTGTAACTTGTACATTCCCGGGAACCTTTCCGGTGCATCAAGCTACAGCTAATCCTAGACAGCCACTAGATGTGCCAGGGTATACTTATCCTTCGAGCCTGGATAAGCCGCCTGTTGGCTTTGATAGTGGGAGCTTTAGACATTGTGATGTAAATTTATATAGACCATATAGATTCTATCGAATCACTTGTAATATAAACCATTTCTCTTCACTGCCGATCTTCAAACTAGTTTCTTTCCTGGTGGTTTTTTTTTTCTGGTTTTTCCTTTCCCTTTTCCTTCTCCTGTATACGATCCACGGGAATAGCGCGGACGACCGCACCAATCCGTGAATTCCTTAAACTCAGCTGCGCTGTGCCACCTTAGCAGATAGCCACGACCAAGAATTGGTCAGACTGGGCATCGGAACGGCACGCATAGGCCAACAATGTAAACGTACAAACCTCCCATTCGCAAGTTTGGACCGCCCCAGCCGTGGACTAAGGAAGCGGCTGTTGTTTATGTTGCGAAGATGCGAGCTAGCTTAGGAATCCGCATTGTCATGGGTATCAACGAGCGTAAGTTTCTGTTATTCTGTACGGCTGTTTGGATAGTGCTAATAGGATGCAGGCGACGTGTGTGGGCGCGGAAGCCTTTTAAGGGAGAGTGTTTGCCGACCCCTGATTAGATGCCTCATTCGGCAAAGCCACCCGTGCCGGAGTCGCAACAGGCAAGATAGTGACCTGTTTCCTGTGTCCTGCTGTCGATTGAAAGGGGTGGGGTTACACGCAACCTGTGACCATGGCCTTGATGGATCGCCGCCACATGAATTTCCTCTTTATGTGTCATGACCATCACGACTGTACGTTTGGAGCTGCCCTGGATAGCGCTATTTGCGATTTTCGGTTTGGAGGCTGTGTGATATTTGCTTTTTTGCGTATTCATGATCTGGAAGAAATGGTGCAGATCACTACTGAATAAAGGCGCATACCATTGGATATAGCTTCGCCAAGGTTACTGGACATTTTGGAGGCTCTGCCCAAATCGCAATTAAGGCCTGTCGGATCGATCCTTTAGAAGATAAACCCTGTTTTTGAAAGATAGAGTCAAACCTTAACAAGGATCACGCTGTCTAGTCTTGCAGGGTTAAAAGTTTGCTATTTATTGATTTTCTAGGCCGGTGATTGGTCCATCGCGAGGCATGCTCGGCCCTGACATCACCACGATCGCATCGCATCGCGTCAAGATTTCAGATCAAGGGGCCTATTTCCTTCAAATTTTGAGCGCTCTCAGTTGTGTCTGTAAAAAAAACTCATCTCTCTACGTATACACCGATTTCAACTCGCAATGTCGGAAATTCGCCGAAAGAAGGTGGCCATTATCGGAGCCGGAGCCGCAGGCATGGTATGTGCTCAACACTGCATCAAATGAACCAGTTCCTAAGATGATTACCACAGTCGTGCGCGGCAAAACTTGCAAATCACCCAGAAAAGTTCGAGGTAACAATGTTTGACATCGACTCTCACACAGGCGGCCAAGCAACCTCAATCCCACTAGACGAATCCAAGCACGGAGCAAGCTGGTTAAATGATGGAGTCCAAGGAGGTTCAGCCATCTTCCGTCACACATTTCGCTTCTTCCGCCAATACGGTTATGAGCCCCAGCCAGTCCGACTGCAAGTATCCTTTGGCAAGGGACCAGGTAGCTTTTGGACAAACGTGTTCCCTAGCCCCCTTGTTGATCAACATTCCCGGGAGATTAAGAAACTGGGCCGAGTGCTGAAATGTATCAAGTACTTGATGCCGATTCTGGGAATTATGCCTGTTAAAATGATTCTACGGTTGTTTGGATTCAGTCGCGATTTTAGCAACAAGATGGTGTTGCCATTACTGGCATTGTTTCTCGGAACGGGGAACCAGACTCCGAATGTTTCGAGTGTACTTCTGGAGCGATTGTTTGATGATCCACAGATGAAGTTGTGGGAGTATGATCCGGACACTTTATTGCCGAATCTACCGGTAATGTATACGTTCCCGAATCTCGGAGATTTCTATAAGGATTGGGCTGCGGATCTTCGATCTAAGGGGATTGAGGTTAAACTCAATTCTTCTGTGTCGATCTTAGAGCGCAACGAGAAGGCTGTTGTGTTGGAAGTCCGAACAAAAGCAGGTGATAATAGTGAGGAGCTATCAGAAGCGACGACTACCACTTTCGACAAATTGGTTCTTTGTTGTCCAGCCGACGAAGCGAAGAAACTTCTCGGCCAACGAGCCACATGGCGAGAGAAGTGGGTTTTAGGTGGCGTGAAATTCTTCAACGACATCACCATCACTCATTCTGATTCAGATTACTTTCGGAAAATTTTCGAGGCGCAATATGATCCAGCACTGTGTGCACAGCCGACTACCAACGACCGGAAAAATCAGATTGCATTTGCCGAACAAAAGCCCGTCTGTCAGAAGGACGGTTGGCTAGGATATCGGCCCATGTATTACACGCATTCTTTTGAATCTGACCCAGACAAGATTGAGATGGGATTCGACTGCACGAACTACCAGCATCAATTCCGTGATAATCTAGGTATGGGTAGTTCATCACGACCCCTGGATCAACATGTCTTCCAGACGATATTCTTGAATGACCAACAGAAGGATTTGTGGACATGGAATGATATCGATCCATCGAAAATTATTGGACGGAAATGGTGGCATCAGTTTGGTCATCGGTGGCAACATTATCTGCGTGTTGTCCCAGGTATGATGTTCATCAACGGCAAAAATCGAACTCATTATGCGGGTAGCTGGACTATGGTTGTAAGTACTACATCATTTCGACCATTGTATTACCACTGGCTAATCAATGGATTTTAGAATATGCACGAGGTTGCATGCATCTCTGGAATCGCAGCTGCACACCAACTTGGCGCAATCTACGAGCCATTTGATGATTTTGCCGAAGATTTCTTCGGCAAATATCTAGTGGTCTGCCATGGAACACGTTATAAAAGAACGAAGGCAAAGCAAACTTGAAACATATATTTGGTCATGTATAATATAATATTCAGAGAACATATCGGAAGCTCTCGATTTCGTGGTCTGTCTTGTTGGAGAATTCGTCCTGCAATTCCTCCGCCTCGGTCAATTGTCTCGGGGATCCGTAGAGGCGATCGCGACGGCGGTTCTCCCAAACATAGAACACATAGAGGCAAATCAAAAAGAAGATGCCCAAAATCAAACCAGACATGGCCGCTTTGATACCGGTCTAGATTGTAGTTAGTGATGAGAACACACAGGAGAGCAGAATTATTCACTCACGGGATATGATGGCTTCTGATCAGGAAGGAAGAACTGAGGTCCTACGATATTTCCGACGCAGTATGCGATAAACATCAGGGCACTGACAGTACTCTTCTTGGTGAAACCAGCCACGTTCGAACTGATGAGACTCAGTGACAGGGGGATGTTGACTGCAAACACAGCTCCCAGGGCTAGTCCAGTCAAGCGACCGGTACGGTTATCATCATCTAGCTTCCAGATGAGAGCCATGCCAATGACTGAGACGGAACAGTTCAGAATCATCATCGGGATTCGAGAAGAGCGCACAAAGGTGGCAAATCCCGAAGTAAGCAACAGGAAGACGATCTGTGCGGCACCCATGGGCATCTGCATAATAAGAGACTTGAGGTTGGAGAAGCCAAAGCCTTCAATAATGATAGACGAGAAGCTAGTAATACCACCATTGCATAAATTGACGCAAAGGGTATACAGCACAAGACACCAGGTCTGAGGATCCTTGATCGCCATGAAAACCTGGTTCCACCGGAACTTACCCACATCCATGACACCAGTCTTATTACTGAGCGTCCGCTGCAAGGCAATCGCCTTCTCGGTCTTGTTAAAGAAAACGACCTTGGCTGGGGAGTCCGGCAAGAAGGCCGCAAGAATAAACCCATAGGCGGCAGTGACAGCACCCAGGATAAGGAAGAGCAATTGCCAGCTATTGACGGTGTTGTTCTTGATAAGGCCGATTCCATACGCAATCAGGCCACCGATGATGGATGCGATACAGTTTCCAAGGAACCAGGCTGCCTGTCTAGCAGGCTGTTCGTCTCTCTTGTAGAACATTCCTGTGATC
Organism: Penicillium sp. 91 TS-2023; assembly: GCA_030710325.1. Lineage (NCBI taxonomy): Eukaryota > Fungi > Ascomycota > Eurotiomycetes > Eurotiales > Aspergillaceae > Penicillium > Penicillium sp. 91 TS-2023. Next base: position 483,276 of record JARWGP010000006.1, read on the forward strand.
ATGGCAAAGCCAGGGGCGATAGATGCTTCGCCAACTCCTAGAAAGAATCGTGCGGCCATCAGCCCGCTCCATGAGGTGCAGGCTGCATGGCACATCAGGACTCCACCCCATATAAACACAGCCAGACTAAGGTATTTTCCGAGAGGAAGTCGTACAATTAGGTAGGAGCTGGGCCAACTCCACACAAGATATCCAAAATAGAAAACGGCGGAGGACCAATTATATTCTGTGCCTTTGAGGTGCTGAACCAAGCAGTGTTTTGTTAGGAGATATTCATTAAGTTAAGCGAAGGGAAGTGAAGAAATACCAGATCTTCTGTTAATCCGAATAAAGTTGCCTGACTGAGGGCTAACTTGTCCATATATTGTAGCATGTAACAGAATCCCATGAGAGGGATGAGACTAGACGGTTGTTAGAGGACAAAGTCTCGGAAATCAATGGCAATTGATTGAGAGGGAGGGTAACAAAGGAGCCAAATTGACTATGTTCAACTGTCCAAACCGTAGTGGGTGAAAATAGGGGCGATTGTGTCTGGAAAGGAATTGCTGCCGAGACATGTTCTCATCATGAAAACTTACAAAAGGTCAAGTTTCCAAAGGACTTTTCTTTCCATCTGTGGTGTTGCATGTGTTTCCAGAACCTCGCCAAAGTCCACATCTTTGGCCGCCGGGTTGGAAGGTGCCTTCAATATGTCGAGATCGACTGGATCAGGTATTTGTTTTTCCATCTTGGATATTGTGAATTAACTGTGAAATTAGAAAATAAAGAGGAAAATGAAAATAAGAATTTGGCTCTTGAAATTGGTTGAGTAATGGAGATCAGATGTCTCTGCGCTGTGAAATGATTGTTGACAATGTAAACCCCAGACGACGGCTGCACCCCCATACATAGCTTCGACCATGGAAGGAGTGGCGAAAGGCGGATCTCCCCCGCATTCTGCGCAACGTATTCAGTGCCAATTCTATGACACATAAAGCATGGTTCAAGCCACATATCATAGTCTATACCCTCGGCCGAGGGCAGCTAGACGACGATATGCGCCACAGGAAGATCATTCACTAGCAAGCGGCTGCAAATCTCGGCAGTCGTGCGCGACTTTAAAGGATTTCAGATGCCGACACGGCATCCTATACGCTTCAGGGAAGCGAATAGAGTTAGTAGGCCCCGCCTATTGATAACAGCGTCCCTGCCAAGTCTCGGAGATTCGAGCTCTCATCGGCAGACTAGCCAATATGGTCGTTCCGTCGGCAATCCGCCCCGGACCTCCTCCTATCGGCAACCCACTTACCTATCAGAAAGCAGTCAATGTCATGGATTAGACTGAACGCTGATCTGCCTAGATTGGAAATACGATAGTCACTGGTGTGTCATAGTTTTACCCCACAAATTGAAAACGTGGGGAGACGACCCACCCTTTGCCGACAGACCAAGTCCAGTTCATGAGCTCGCCTAATGTCGCCATTCCGCTATCAAAGATTATAGGGTCCAAGTTTGATCGTCGGCAAACGCCATCCGAAGACTTCGCCGGAGTTCCGATCTTATCGATAGGGAAATAATTGTCACATGCTTTGACCACTAGTGCTGTGCTGACCAAGCCTTCGTCTTGAAGCGTGAGACAATTAATGCCTCGGAGGGGGCCGAAAGAAGCCCCTCCTCTGTTATTTATTAAACATGATAGCCCCTCGAAGATAATAGAAACTTTTAGCCAGTTTTGCTATACGTATACCCTTTGCATACTTCCAGCCTACTCCCAGCATATTCACAACTTAGACCTCCTACGATATGACTGTTTCCGCCGTCCAATTAGAGACCGTGCGGGCATCCGTCGATGCTGCGCTGGAAACTTTGAACGACTCGCTGCGCAAATTGAACCACGAGGTAAGTCGCACAACATCCTTTTTTCTTTCATCTTCCGTGAAATCCACTTACATGTCTTATCGCTTTAGATCTGGTCGAACCCCGAACTTGCCTACCAAGAGCACCGTGCCCACGACACCATCTGCGACTTCCTCGAGCAGCAAGGTTTCACCGTCACTCGCCATGCATATGGATTGGATACTTCATTCGAAGCTATCAGCGGATCGGGTGGACGATTAGTCAACTTTAACGCCGAGTACGACGCGCTTCCCGATATCGGCCATGCCTGTGGCCACAACCTTATCGCGACCAGCAGTATCGCTGCATTCCTAGCTCTCTCTTTTGCATTGAAGAAATATGGAATTTCTGGACGAGCAAAATTGTTAGGAACACCAGCCGAGGAGAATGGCGGAGGCAAGGCGAAGCTGATCGATGCGGGGGCCTACAAAGACGTGGATATTTGTCTCATGGCGTAAGTTTTCCAGCTTAATATCCCCTGGTGACAATTTCTCATCCCTCATCCAGCCATGGTGGATCCCAGACATTCTTCCCAGACAAGCCGGAAGTGACAGGAATCGCCGGAACACTCATGAACGCCCGCAAGAATATCCATTGCGAGTTCTCGGGCAAGAGCGCGCATGCGGGTGGAAATCCGTGGGCTGGCGTCAACGCCTTGGATGCGTTGATCGCTTCTTATAATAACGTGTCAGTGCTTCGTCAGCAACTCATGCCGGATCAACGTGTCCATGTCGCCTTTACGGATGTTCCCAAGGTGGCCAACGTCATTCCAGCGTATACCAAGGCGTTCTGGCAGGTTCGGAGTCCGACATTGACAGGACTCAACTCCCTCGTGGCTAAAGTCCGCAATTGCATTGAAGCTGGTGCTTTGGCTACTGGGTGTCAAGTAACAATCTCCGAGTAGGTTCTTCCCCTGATATATTCTCGTTTTACAATTCGCTGACTCGGTCTTGGTAGGGATGAGCTCTACACTGATGTTCGGTTGAATGATAAACTCTGCGAGAGATACCAGGTGCACATGGGCTCGTACAACCGAAATGTGATGAAGCGTGACGACAAAGTCTTGACGGCATCATCAGATATCGGTATGTTTATTTCTTCAAGAATTTTAAAAATGCAGGATTGACATTTATGAACAGGAAACGTTAGCTATGTTGTCCCTACTTTACACACAATGTTCGGCATTCCCACAGAAGGTAATAGCTTCCCTCATCATCCTACATTTACAGCCGCGGCTGGGACCGATGCGGCCCACGCGGAGGCGATTATTGTGGGCAAATCGCTTGCCTTGATCGGATACGATATGACCACCAACGATGAGATGTACGAGACCGCTCGTCGGCAATGGCAAGACGAGATTGCCCGTGAGGATTGAGATATGGGTGATAGAAGAGAGTTATTAATTGTATACCCAAGGCTATTTGCTCGATATTCAAATAGCTGGAAATATATTCCCAAGGTGCTTGAACTGTTAGGTAGCATGCTTGTTCTCCTTCGTAATCCTTAACCTTGAAATATCACCGTAATAAAAGGGCAAATTCACTGAAATCAACTGCCGCTGTCAAACCTAATTTAGTCAAACCTAATGCATTCAATGCCTTACATTTCGGGTGTCAGGGCCCACTTATCCCGGCTTATCGGCTTCGGCTCCAGGTTTCTCTCGGAATCGATGATTCAATTCTCCCCTCTTCCCCACCCACCTTCTCTCACGCCGATGTGTGACGATTAATCCACTGGATCTAGCGAGAGGTGGGGGATTGAGTCTTCATGTCTGGACGGAACGCGCCGCGCTCAAAGAGTGGTAAGTTCTACCCTCCAATCCAAATTTCCGTTCCATATGTCTCCGACATCGCGACTAATCCAACTTTACTCCACTCAGGCTGCAGCACCTGTCGCCGGCGCAAGGTAAAATGCGGCGAAGAACGCCCCGTCTGCAAGCGATGTTCGAATCTTCATCTAAGCTGCGAATGGGGGGTTCCGGTGAAGCGTGGCCACGGTGCGCAAATTCGACATCTTCAGCCCGCTCTAACGACCCCAGATCAGGTGCTCTGGCCGGCGTCGGAAGCTGGTGATATGGTGGTGGATCTCTCGCACGACGCCCTCCTCGATGGCTTTTCACCAGTCTCCTGGCCTGGCGATACCCTTCCTTTGGAGCCTCCACAACTGCCACCTTTTTATCCGCCCATCGCCCGCAGTCGAATAGCGACGCCCCTCTACCCCCCATTGGGGGGAGGTAGCGAGATCGCGTGTGCCAACTCTCTCACGCTCACTGAGCATGACCAAAAATACTTCCAATACTTCCCTTCGTCGTCCATCGTTTATTATTACATGAAAGGGTGGAATTGGAGCAGTTTGGGCTATCTTTACCAAGGCCCAGCTGCCACGAATAAAGTCATCATGCGAATGATCCTGGCGTTGTCCGCGAGCGACATGCATCGCCATGGATTAGCGATACGATCACCAGGTCGACCGACTGCTGAAGACCACGGGCGATACCACTACAGTCTGGCCGTGAAGGAGTTCCGGCAACTCTTGGAGACGCCCCGGAGGCAGGTCTCCGTGGCCGAGCTGGAGATAATATTTGCCACCATGTTCCTCATGGTTACCTATGAATGGCAATTTGGACACTCTGTGCGCCATCTGCAACTTCACCTACACGGGGTACGCTCGTTGCTTGAATCTCATCCCCAGCTTTTCCAGCTCAAGGACGTCAATGACGTGTTTCTGGCTGCCGAAGACGAGGCGACATCCCCGGAGGATGCAGTCGCCACGAAAGTTTCATTTATATCAGAGCAATTTCTTCTCTGGATGCTGTAAGTCCTCTGATTTTTTTTCCCGGATTAGATCTCCGCTCACATAACCAGGTACATTGACGCCAGTTGCCGGCCGATGGGCCTAACGGAATCACTTTACGATTTTGTCATGCAATCCAACAATCCCGCATTACATCCAGATCATCTGCATCGATGTGCTCGCCTTTGGGGACGATGTTTCTGGGGTGAGCAGTATCCAGACCAAGAGGTCTTAGATGACATTGAGAATTATCGGGCCCTGGAGTTACTACACACCGGTTTCCACTTGCGCTATCGCACCTGGAAACTTTTGGTAGACTCTGGGTCTGGGACCGATACCACCGAGTCACTTTTTCGTGAGATTATCTCCACACGCGATGTATGTGCTTCAATCCCGCCCAAATTCCCAATTCGGATCACGACTGACAAACCTAGAAATATTCCGACCTTTTCATCACCGCCAAATTCGCCGGTGCTGTTTCCGCCCGACGTACTCTCAACACTATCTACATGGGTGTTTGTACATTCCATGCCCAAATTCTACTACACCGCCGGTTACTTTGCGTAGACAGTCCACCGGCGGCAATACATAGACAAGCTACGGCCGGGATCATAGACATCGCCCGCAAGCAATTCACAGCCGATTCCCGACTTCTACGACGTCTACATTGGCCAATGTTAATGGCCGTCATTGAAACGGACGATGCGAACCACCAAGTGTGGCTCCGACAACGCCTATTCGAGCTACGCGACTTCCACTCAGAGTACGCCTGGGCCAACGAAGTGGCCGACGAAATTCTGGCTCGGCAGGACGTGAGCCAGGGTTGCTACGCGAACCTCGCTGAGCTACTACTTCAGCGATGTCATGCGCCATGATGTATCTGTGATGCTTTTGTATACTTAGCCGTAATGTCTATAGACCTATTAATGCGTGGCTTTGAACGTCACGATGAGAATCGCGATTTCGATTCAAGCTTCAGGCGTTCGGTTTCACGGACTGTTCTCCAAGAAATACGCATCATATGCGACCTCACCCTTGGCTCGTGTAGCCCGTCCGACAATCACACGATCATTCATCCACTTGTACTTCTCATGTCCGGTCTCAATCCGCACATGAAGGTGAAACCAGTACTGGCTCGGGTCAACAGGTCCACCCTCCATGAGTGCTTGAAGGACCTCGGGAGGTCCTGCCCGAGTTCCTTCGGTGCTGCAAATTGCTGTTGGTTCATGCTTATCCACACATACAGGCAACCAAACAGAAGAACACTTACCGAATATAAAGGAACGCTCCGTCATCGCTCTTGATCACGTAATTCGTGTTCACATGAGTTGTCTGATCCTCCTCCACAATCCTTGAATACATCCATCAGCCAAACTCATTCTAAATTCAAAACCCCTTCTATACTTACATGAAATCCGCACCTCCGGGGACGACCTCTCCTTTGAAATGCGGTCCATTCACGACACCCGACATAATTGGCACGCAACGCCGCCGACCGTAAGGCCCATGGCCAATCTCCATAGGCGTGTCAACCGCACATCGGAGAGTGAACAGGTGGCTCAGCTTAGGGGGTGGTGCGATTGTGTCCATAGTCAAATTGTGATAGTTGGGGTAAGTAAGAAGGGAGATGCGATCTGGAGGGGTTAAGTAAAGTTGATTCGATTCAAGTCAAGTGGGACTTCCAAGGATCTCCCCACACTCGGCTTTTCCGGCACACTCCCACGATTCAATGTGAAACGAGTGGGCATTCGAAATATCAATGGATTAATCGGTACTATTCTTAGGTACTTGGGTTTTGACTTTATTCTTAATATCCCAAGTTCGAATGAATATAATTGGCCTGGTGTAAAAAATCCAAAACGGGTTTCACTAGACCTCGGGAGACTATAGTTCACTCGAACTAAATACCGGCGAAGCTGCCGAGCCCTTTGACATCATCCACTGAACAAGCTTCATGGACTCCACCACTTGCCGGTTTTTCCGCCTGCGGTCTCTCAACGGGAAATATCCTCTTTGTAAACTTCCAATGTTTCTGGTGCTTGATCCGAACTATTGACTTGGACGCAACCTTTACTTGGAATACACAATTATCATTAGTCTCACAACGTTGACTCTTATCTAGCTCGATCTCTTCAGGAGTTGGCTTCACATGGCAATCCTCCCTGTCATTGACAAGATATGATAATCCAAAGCTCTTTTTGTGGAGTCTCTCTCAATCCTCTCATCATAGAAAGAATGCTATGGCAAATTGATATATGGAGCAGAATTTCGTATAGGGAGGAATGATTCGAAGTCTGGATTGCCTATTAACTATTGTCGAGTTCCTTCGCTAGTCCATTTCCGCAACGTTTTAGATGTAGATAGAGTATCGGGGTGATCGATCCCTATAACCCTTTCCCGCCTAGCTAAGCAATCCCGGAGTAGATCAATAGCGTCGGCCGTTTGACATGAATTTTTCCAGGTCCAGGAAAGATTGGACATACACACAAGCGTATCTGGATGATCTTCGCCGAGCTTTTTCTTACTGGCCTCCAGTACCTGCACTTCGAGCCCTTCGGCCTCCGTATACCGGCCTTGACACGCAAATGTCAACGCGAGATTACCCATGCTCGTTATGGTATCCGGATGATCTTCGCCCATTATCTTCTTGCTTATGTCCATCACTTCCATCTGAACCCTTTCGGCCTCCTTATACCGGCCTTGCTCACAAAGCCCCAACGCGAGATTGCCCATGCTCACTATGGTATCCGGATGGTCTTCGCCCTTTATCTTCTTGCTTATGTCCATCACTTGCATCTGAAGACTTTCGGCCTCCTTATACCGGCCTTGCTCACAAAGCCCCAACGCGAGATTGCCCATGCTCACTATGGTATCTGGATGGTCTTCGCCGAGTTTCGTCTTGCACATCTCCATTACTTCCATTCGAAGCCTTTCGGCCTCCTTATACCGGCCTTGGTACCCAAATATTGACGCGAGATTGCCCATGCTCGCTATGGTATCTGGATGGTCTTCGCCGAGTTTTGCCTTGCTCATCTCCATCACTTCCATCTGAAGCCTTTCGGCCTCCTTATACCGGCCTTGGTACCCAAATATCGACGCGAGGTTACTCATGCTAATTAGGGTATCTGGATGGTCTTGGCCAAGTTTTTTCTTACTGGTCTCCAGCACCTGCACTTCGAGCCTTTCGGCCTCCGTATACCGGCCTTGGTGTTTAAACGTAAACGCAAGGTCGCCCATGCTTATTAGTGTATGTCGATGTTTTTTGCCGTGTTTGGTCCTTCTCATCTCCATCACCTGCACCTGGAGCTTCTCGGCCTTCTCCCACTGCCCCATATGCTCGTATGCTAAAGCTAAAACTGCAGTACTAGAAAGAGAATCTTTATTCTCTGCGCCAAGTAATTTCACCCTTTCTTTCCTTGATCTCTTTGCCATTTCGATGATATCCATGATATTCCCGGTTTTCAATGCATACCATGCACCTCTGTAAAGTAATGTAGCCCAATTTTGTCGAGACTGTAGCGACAGTAACTCGGGTCGTTGTGACATCGCCGATTTAACATGGGGAAAAAGAAACCCGCATTTCTCCCAATTCTCATGTTCACCGGTCGGAAACTCGCTGCATAGATTACTGATAAATCTTTCCGTCCATATTGCCATAGTTCCGTGGGTCTTCAACCATATACTCGTTGTAAGTTGCACTAGTCGATGCATTGTGAAGATTGCTCCATCCTCGACAATAGAGATAAATGAATAGTCTCTGAGGGTTGCAATATCATCTTCAAAGTCACCGGCCATATCTGATTCGGATCTCTCTCCGTCATCGTCAGAGTCGTTTATAAGCTCTGCATGTGAATCACTGTTGCTTTTGTCTTGAACCCGGAGAAGATACTCTGGAATGCCTTGCCGATCGAAGAAACACATAAGCGAAAGCAAATCCGCCGCAGATGATCTTTTTCGACGAATTCGATCAAAAGACATTTGCCAGGTGACTAGTACTGAGTTGCTTGCTTCCCAATCCCGGTAGAGCGAGCTCGCTTCCTGCTTAAGGAGATTTGTCGCTTCGCGGTCGCTCTTTCGAAAGTCTGCTAGGTACCGCGTCACAGAATAGCGAGGGGCTCGGCTCCGGATATATCCTGCTGCCTGTACGATAGCGAGAGGCATGTACTCGAGTTCTTCCACCAACTTTCGGCTATCTTCGTTTTCGTCTGACCCAAGCTTTTTGAGAAGAAGTTCCAGCCCTTCCGACTTATCCATTGGCTGGATTTCGACAAGATCCCTGTAGTCGACCATTTTCAAGGCAACTTCTCTGGATCGACCTGTGATGATAATATATCCTGGTAGACTGGTAGGCAGGTATTGCAGAAGTGGCTTCGTCATGCCGTCTCTCGTCGCCGATTGTTTATGAAGGAGGTCATCGTCGTCAACATTGTCAAGGATAAGAATCCATTTTCCTCCCTTTTCATCTCGGAGCCAATTTTCAATCAATTTGAAGATGTCTATACTAGGATCCTGACGATTTGGAATTTTGACCTGCTCTGCTATGTCCCGGAAACTTTGCTCGAAACGGGCAGCATTGCTTGCATGCACCCAAAAAACCCATTTCTCTGGTGACTGAGCTCGCACTTGATATGAGTACTCGATGGCAAGTTGTGATTTCCTTCGAAATATTAGGAACATATTTAAAAATCATTACATTATGTAACTCACCCAACACCACCGAGACCAACAAGCGCTATCCTAGACCCTGGGATCGAACTTTTCTCATGAATCTGGTCAAGAAGTCTATCTCGGCTCACAAAATCTGCATCGCGCTTGAATGGAACAGTTGATATAGGACTGGGTGGGGTCTCCGATCGTTCTAAGGTAAAGAGCAGCCATTAGTCAGGCGCTCTTGGCCTTTTTTTTCTTTCTCTTAACTCACGAGGCAAGTGGATTTCTGCCGTGACTGTGCCGTTGTTGATCCCCACCAGGACACCATCGTTCGTGCCAGAGTTAGTTATTGTGGTCATGATAAAAATCACTTGCCGATTGTAGCTCGAGTAGAAGTTTGCTCGCTCTCAGCTGGAGGGGCATTAGCCTCGCTGTCAGGTGACTTCAGCGCCTCAACATGCAGTCCAATGCTATTGGCTGGTAACTAATGCACAACAATCATTTCGCTGTCTCTAGTCTCATTTACTCTTGAGTTCAAGGAATTTCATTTACGCCATCAGCAAATCATGCCATTAATTTCGAGCCCAGGATAATGAAACATGGAAATCATCAATCAAACCAAGAGTAAAATTTGGTCGTTCTGCACTCCAAATGAACGTGGAAAAAGAGGCTCAAGTTCTTGTATGTAGCTACCTGAGAAGGGTGTGCATGCAGATAAGTTGTAGGTGTGGTAGAAGTTAGGAATAAAGCAAGAGTGAGAGTGATAGAGCTGGTGACTAAGGAGAATTCATATCATCAGTCATCAATCAATGATTTCGGGAATGACTGGTATGCAGCTTCCTCAACTACACAATCAAGGGTACTCACACTGAAAGAACGCTCAACACCAACTTGCCTCTACTACCCTAGATTGAAACAGGAATTCTTCTGCCCAATGTGCTCGGTGTACTGCCCAGGCAATTGAAGATGTCGGATTTCGTGACACTGTGTTGTCCCTGACGGCTTCAGTTCCGATCACCCTGACATTGATCAGTCTGTGCGCAAGAAACGCGCCGAACGAATTTAGAAAAGCGCCCCTCCGGCATGGCTCTGCATGTGGCGGATGAGGAGTGACAATGCAAATGAGATAAAAAAAATCCGGGGACGGGGCAAACCCCTGATGGGCTTGCCACATTGTATGCTAGGGAGCGTCTGCTATCTTGATTGGTGTTGGGTTGTTATGGGCTCTCTCTACTTCAGGCACGGGTTTGATGAAGGATGGAATTGGCATTTAGATGATCGAGTGGCGCACACCCAATGTCATCATCTACATGCAGTGCCTGATATTTTAAATTGGTGAAAATTTCAAGATTGATGCTTTGAGTCTTCGACTGATAGTTCGATGTTGCATGTCATTTATTCGCTACAGCCAAATCTACCCAATCCTCACATACTCTTTCTTTGCTCTCCACTCTATGCTCTGCAATAGCTATGTAGATTATCTATACAAACTCGAATTTTTTTCCAAACTTAAATGATAACTTTTGAGGATGCCTGAAACGTCCACGGATCCGTCGGCGTCGTCCTTCATTGAACTAGTCTCACCCCGCTAATGCAAGTACCCCGACCAACTATCCCTCAGGGTTAAATCTACCGGCTTCAGCCTGCAGAACTCGTGCATTGACCCTCGTCACGGATCAGTCCGACCCGCTTAGTTCAGGCGTAGTGGATTCATGAAATCCGGTGTCCCTACAGGTCAATCTATTTACCCGCCAGCTTCACCCGAAAGAGGAACGGCAATCACAAGACTGGATTGCATGCAGGGCTCATACTCATCTCATCACGGAGCGTGGACTCCTTCACGGCAATCTCGGAAATGCGGGGAGATTGTCAGTGCCGCTGCAGAAGGTGCCCTGTATTCGTCCGAGACACTCAACGCGCTCCAGGAACTCCCTCCGTGTCCGCGGAGTGCTCGTGAAACTTCTTCTTTTGGAAGATCAGACAGTCCACAATGGACGGTCTTGCGGACCGGATCGCCGTTGCCATGGTGCTCGGCGCTAGCTTGATGCCTCATGAACGAATATAAAATGAAGCTGTATTCATCTAAAATGCCTCATCAAGTTCCTCAACAACAACGAAAACAGAAGTCTCCAGCTAACATCGACTCAAAATGTCTGCTGCACTGTCTTATCGCATTTACAAGAATGCTCTCCTCCTCGCCGCCTTCTTGACTGCCGCTCGGGCACAGCAAGCTGGCACCTCAACCGCTGAGGTTCACCCGTCTTTGACCTGGTCGCAATGTACCAGCGGTGGAAGCTGCACCACGCAGAGCGGCTCGGTCGTCATCGATGCCAACTGGCGATGGGTGCACAACGTCGGTGGCTCTACCAACTGCTACACCGGTAATGAATGGGACACCACGCTTTGCCCTGACGATGTTACATGCGCGACCAACTGCGCTTTGGATGGTGCCACGTACGAAGCTACCTACGGTGTTACCACCAGCGGCGATGAGCTTCGTCTGAACTTCGTTACTACTGCCTCGCAGAAGAACATTGGATCTCGTCTGTACCTGATGGAGGATGACACCACCTACCAGATGTTCGATCTGCTGAATCAGGAATTCACCTTCGACGTGGACGTCTCTAACCTTCCCTGTGGTTTGAACGGTGCCCTCTACTTTGTCGCTATGGACTCTGACGGTGGCATGGCTCGCTTCCCTGCAAACAAGGCTGGAGCCAAATATGGGACCGGTTACTGTGACTCTCAGTGCCCCCGGGACCTCAAATTCATCGATGGTGAGGCCAACTGCGATGGCTGGGTTCCTTCCACAACCGATGTAAACTCTGGTATTGGTAACCACGGTTCCTGCTGCGCGGAAATGGATATCTGGGAGGCTAACTCGATCTCGAACGCGGTCACTCCTCACCCTTGTGAAACTCCAACCCAGACTATGTGCGAGGAAGATGCTTGTGGTGGTACTTACAGCACTGATCGCTACGGTGGCACTTGCGACCCTGATGGATGTGATTTCAACCCTTACCGCATGGGTAACACCACATTCTTCGGTCCTGACATGACCGTCGATACCAATTCCGTCTTCACTGTTGTGACTCAGTTCATCACCGATGATGGCACCTCCACGGGTACTCTGAGTGAGATCAAGCGGTTCTACGTGCAGGACGGCGTCGTCATCCCCAACTCCGCCTCTACCATCAGTGGTGTGAGTGGTAACTCTATTACCTCAGACTTCTGCACTGCCCAGAAGACTGCCTTCGGTGATGAGGACGTTTTCGACGAGCGCGGAGGCTTGGCGGGTCTTGGTGCCGGTCTCGCTGACGGCATGGTCCTGGTCATGAGTCTCTGGGATGACCACTACGCCGACATGCTCTGGCTCGACAGCATCTACCCAACAAACGATACCTCCACCACCCCCGGTGCCGCTCGTGGTACCTGTGACATTTCATCTGGAGCCCCAGCTACCATTGAAGACTCCGACGCAAGCGCCTATGTCATCTACTCAAACATTAAGGTTGGTCCGATTGGCTCTACCTTCTCGTCGGGTACCTCCAGTTCTAGCACTAGCTCGAGCACTACTTCCAAGACTACTTCCACATCCACCAAGACCACCTCTACCACTACCACCACGGCTGCTAGCACCACTGGTGCTGCTCACTACGCCCAATGTGGTGGGTCTGGATGGACTGGTGCCACTACTTGTGCCAGCCCCTACACCTGCACCGTGGAGAATGCCTACTACTCTCAGTGCCTATAAGGTGATGACAACATGACGAACGAGGATTGGTGGAAAGAGAGGGTGAAATACAAGATTGAAGTTTGACATTTATTGAAATTTTGTGTATTTTGACAGCCAGTACAGTTTCAGAACTCAGATACATCACGAGAGGAATACAATCTATTTGAGTTACAATTTGTAGCATCTACCCGTATGGATAAAGTTCTTCGACCCCTGTATGATTTCTTCCGGTAGTCACTTTGGGCGTCAATGTACCGCGGTCTGCACGGGTTCTTAACGATCCTCACCCCGCACTGCCAACCTGCAGGAAGGGTCAGCGCTAGTGCCCAGCCATGTAACCTGATAGGGGCTTTAATAGGATGGCTTAAATTTCTCCGAGTTATGTGGCATTTCTATAAAGCGTCAGGCTAATTTAGCTGTGCGCGTAAATTACCACGCGGAGGATGCTCCGACTAATCAAGCCACTAGCCATTTTTTCAGGGTCTCTGCTGAGAGTGCAGCATAGATAGTGCATATACGTTAAAAGCAATGGAAACAGTGAGTGTTCTCCCTTATTATGCCAAGATTGGTAGCTCAAATTCTGGTCAGGTGTTTCTTTTTTTTAATATGCTTTTTATTTGATGCCCCTTAATTCCGTAATCGTATGTGTACTTGATGTAGCAAAGCAGTGCCCAGCCTGGAGTTATTAAGTGGGCAAACATGTTCCTCGGAGATGAATTAATCTATGTCTTGCGTAGTGTTCGAAATCAAGGCATGCTGCCCGGGGAAATTCCAGGGTCCAAATCAATATTTACCAATCGGTAGCCGCCCGTGATTTCAATTTGAAATGATTATATGCTGTAGGGTGGACAACCTCACTTTGAGAGACATTCAACTTGACATATACTGAAAGTCAGGCTGTAGTCAGTCTCTTTTAACTGGTAGTGAACTCAGGCCGCCTCCAATTACACTTTCCAAGCCCTATTGCTCTCTTTACCAAGAGTGGCGACAAACGCTAGCCTCGAATGAGATATGGAGACGTTCGAGACTAGTCTCAGTTCGGACTCATCCAATAAATGTCATGAAGATGGTCGATATAAACTAAATTTTCTATTACTGATTCACATGCTGCTTACGATATCAACGGACGCCAGCTACATCTACACTCAAGCCCAAAGACTCCTGCAAAAATCTCAACGTTTGAGCCCAGCTCCCAAGTAAAGGCTCAAGTTTTCATTAACTCTCCCGGGTTAACCATCACCCCTTCAGCCACAACATCTGGTACAAGGCGCACGATCCAATATGAAAACGGAACCGGTTGAAGGAGCCGAGCCTATAGAGCTTCTTGCCAGAGGACACAATCATGGCGTTCATGCTCTATACCTTATTTCACTGGTCGACAGTTCATGGTTCATGAAGGCTCTGCTGGCCCCACTGTCTAGATGCTGGACGCCCTCTGTGGGGATGATGTAGTCTCCCCAGGCGGCTCTAGGCTGTCCCACAACTGGACCTTCCATACCATAAAAGGGACCCTGTGCCCCTGTGCTCAGAGAGAGGTAGGGGCGAAATTACTCACGTTATTTTCCTTTCGCCCTTATATGTCGCCGTTCAAATTCGCCCTGGAAGCGTGTTGAACATGTCCCCTCGGGTCTGTCTGCTGGGTGCATTTAGCTATACAACCACCAGACATCCCGAAGACACTGCCTTGATCAATTTTATTAACCAGGATCAGCAAGACATCATGCAATACTCGGGTGTTCATCCCTAGCTCTTCCGCAGCAAGAACAGGCTAATATGAACAGGGCAAAGAACTGAAACGCAAAGCGGTACTTTTCGGAAACATTATCGCGACCGGCAGAGCTCAAAGTCCAAGCTGAACAGGTATGTTCTACCGCACGGGAAGCGAAAAAACAGTTGCCGTTGAGAGACCTATTTTCCCCGGAAATGAAGCTCATGTGCCCTTCTTCCCCGGCATCGTGGGGACGACACGAACCGGTCGGGAATGGGCGCTGCCGAGCTATGCTGACTGTGTGGGTAAATAAATACCCGCTGTCGTGGGGAAGCGCTTCTCCGGGTAGCGGGTGCCGAATTCGCCCTCACAGCGAGGACAAAGTGCCGTGTGAGACATTGGAAAGCGATGATCCGAAAACTGATCCCATGATGTGTTTCGGTGAAGGAATTTGGCAAAGTGTTGATTTGATTTCTGCCTGCCGGTGACGACGCAGATGGGCCCTAAGAAAAATTTGTTCAAGTAGGAATTGGAGTTCGTTATCCTCGAATTTATGACATCATCGCTTGATTTCTATGCGAAATGATGTATACATCGAAGTCCATAAAGCTTCCATTTTGGCTCTAGAATATTCTCTGAGAAGCTGTAGCGACTACTAAATCAAAAAATATGTAAGGGTCCACGTACCAAATAAGCATAAATTGGAGCTCGGTGATTGGATCTTTGGGTGGATGCACCAGGGTTCGTACATATGCATTAAGATGCAGCCCAGTTGGTACCAGATCGGCGCCAGTCGATCATCTAACGCCGTTGGTGTACACAAGTGGGGTGTATAGATCTTGACGAGTCGTGTGAGAGGCTACTTATTCTAGCTGATGAGGCTTACGATCTTATCTTTAAAAAAGGTTAAGTTGAAAAGTATAATCGGTTCGTGATCATTTCTATCTCAATTGGATAGTGTAGTACACGAGATAGAACATAGAGGACATGAGGAAACAAAACAGGTTAGGTCGCTAAATCACAAATGCAATGCCAGATGGTTTTTCATTCACAACGATGCTCCTACAGCGAGGGCTTGGCCTGGCTGCGCTCGAAGGAGGAGACGGGAGGAGCAGAGTTGGGGTTGGGGTGGTGCTTCTTGAGAGCCATGGTGACGTTGTACTCAAGGTCGAGAGTGGCCTTGGGGTCGTCAGTCTTGGGCTTGAACTCAACAACGAGGTCATCCTTAACAGCGAAGACGGAGTCGATGTCGAGGAAGGGGTCGGTGCTGGGGTAGAGCTGGTTGATGATGGTGGCGTAGTCGGGGTGGGTGACCATCAAGTGGATGTGAGCAGGACGCATGGGGGAGCGGTCCATGAGGTTGAGGAGGACACCGGCGGGACCATCGGTGGGCAGAGAGTAGGCAGTGGGGTGGTAGCAGTACCAGTAGTACTCGCCCTTCTCGTTGGTGCGGAACTTGCCACGCAGGTTGTTCTCAGACTGCTCAGGATCCTGGAAATCGTACAGGGCGTTGGCGGAAGCCTGCCAGATGTCAAGAACGGCGTTCTTGATGGGCTCGCCAGTCTCCATGTCCTTGATGACACCGTGCATGTAGGTGACCTGACCAGTGGGGAGGGGGTTCTGGATGATGGTGTCACCCAGAGAGCGGAAGGGAGCGTTGGGGGACCAGAAGGGACCCAGGATAACGTTGGAGGTGGGGGAGAGACCCTGCTCGGTAATGATCTTGTTGGCGATCTCGTCAACGAGGGACTCAAGACCGATCACGTCACAGATACGGTGGCACTCGTTGCGAATGGGGGTGGAGATGGCACCGATGGAGTTGATGAACTCAACACCCATCATCCACTCGGCGGGAGTGAGCTCAACCTCACGAGCGAAGTCGTGGATGTGCTTGATGAGGCAACCCAGGATCTCCTTGGCACGAGGAGGGGTCTTAGGACCCATGGCGTTAACCACGTAGGGGGTGAAGTCGGGGTCCCAGCGGTGCTCGGTAGACATGATGGCTGAAGTATATAAAAAAAAGTGGGTATAGAAAGATATAGATCTACCAAAGCTGAATGAGGATGGATGAAGAAAAAAAAGATTTGTGAAACGGGATCGACCTCTTTATAAGTTTTTTCCCAAGCGTGGGATTTTAATGAATAAAAAACCTACCCCGGATGACCATTTCGGCCCATTCCAGAGGTCGACCCCGGACCGCACGGTCGGCAATGAGCGGAGGAGAACTGATTCTGCGAATCGGCAGCGGCAACATCACAACTCCCGTTTTCCGGGATTGTGTTTCCCACAGTGCCGGCGTGCCACTTTCTCTAAGATCCGTGGGTTCTCGTTAACTCAATGGGCAAAGCAACCACTCAGAGTGTCGCATTCTGTTCTGGGTAATCCGCTTCGAGCGGTTATGCCTGGTGCCGCCCCTCGCTGCCGGTCGCTGGGCCCCGCACCTGGATAAGACTTCTGCGGGCGCGTGTATATTCTGTATCCTCGACTCGGTAGCTACACATCGTATGATCCGTCCGGCTGTCTTCTCTCAGGCATCTGCCATCTTCACCCGATCAAGCACACGTTCATTCTCTACGACTTCATCCGCAGCCATGAAGCACCATTTGATGATTGGAACGTGGGTCGCCCCCGGGCGCATCTACACTGTTCAGTTCGACGATGAGGCTCTCACCCTGGAGCTGGTCAAGAAGACCGAGATTCCGGAGGCTGAGCCCATCTCATGGATGACCTTCTCCCACGACAAGAAGACCATCTATGGTGCCGCCATGAAGAAGTGGAACAGCTTCGCCGTGAACAGTCCCACCGACATTGTTCACCAGGTGTCGCACCCCGTCGCCGGTCACCGTACGTACCACCAACTCCCACCGTCAATTGGAATTGACATGCGCAACTACAACGCCAGTCGCTAACATACAACGCTTCAGCTCTGGCTCCCAGCGCTGAGACCAACACCCGCGCCATTTTCGTCCTCGCCGCCAAACAAGCTCCCTTCAACGTCTACGGAAACCCCTTCTACAAATATGCGGGGTACGGCAACGTCTTCTCCGTGAAGTCCGACGGAGCCCTGGATGTCAATGTCCAGAACTACGAGTACCAGGAGAACACCGGTATCCACGGCATGGTCTTCGATCCCACGGAGACCTACCTGTACTCGGCCGACCTGACTGCCAACAAGATCTGGACACACAAGAAGGATGCGCAGACCGGTCAATTGGAGCTGATTGACTGCCTTGAGGCTCCTGCTCCCGGCGACCACCCTCGTTGGGTTGAGATGCACCACACTGGCAAGTACCTGTACGTGCTGATGGAGGCTGGCAACCGCCTTGGTGTGTACGTGATCGATGAGCGCACCCACAAGCCCGTCTTCACCCACATTACCTACCCATTGCTTCCTTCCGGTAAGTTAAAAGCTCTCCATGAAGACCCTAGATGCAATACAGATTTTGACTTTTTTTGTTCTAGGTCTCCCTCCCCGCAACAAGTACCGCGGTGACGTGACCTTCACCACCAAGAGCGGTGATTACCTGTTCGCGACCACTCGTTCCAACCACTTCGATGTTACTGGCTACATCACTGCTTTCAAGCTCGGCCCCTCCGGTGAGATTGAGCGCCAGCTCTTCATCAACCCCACCTCCACCAGCGGTGGTCACTCCAACGCTGTCAGCCCGTGCGACTTCACCGATGAGTGGGTTGCCATCTGTGACGACCAGCTCGGCTTCGTTGAGATGTACCGCTGGCGTGATGAGAAGCTTGCCCGCGTGGCGCGTTGTGACATTCCGGAGCAGGGCTTCGGCATGAACGCCATCTGGTATGATTAAACGAATATTCAAAAGTACAGTAATTATGTACATAAAATCTAGACTATAGAATCTGGAGAATTCAACCCTATATAATTGAACCATGAATCATAGACCAAAAATGTAATGCTTATTGGCACAAAAATTAGATTAAGTTTGTAGACCCGAAAAGTACATAGTTCAACGGGGCAAAAAATATGGGGAAAATCGGCAAAGAACTTCGGTTCTGCTTTGCTTTCTTCCGGAGAGGGGCAACTGCCGATGACGATGGGATAATGGAGATGGCAGACTATTATTATCTTCAGTTGCTTGCTCATTCTCCATTACTCTATTCATTCCAAAAAGTTCCTTGATTTACCCCTCCACAATATACCCCGCCATCATGCCGACTACCGGTCTTCTGTATGTGACTATGCAGCCAAAGGGTTCATTGCCCGACACTCAATTCCACGACTGGTACAACACCGAGCATGGCCCTCTGCGCCTGCGTCTGCCCTTCATCACCAATGGATTCCGCTTCCGGGCCACCGACGGCGAGGCCCCCGAGTATGTGGCGCTGTACGATATTACCGACATGGACGAGTTGACCCGCAAGACCTACCTGGATCTGCGAACAGATCTGATCAAGACTGAGCGTGAGAAGAAGACCATGGCCCAGATTGATGTCGGCCGCAAGTTGTACGATCTGGTGGAGGAGCGGAGTCAGGACAACTACATCCAGTTGGAGGACCGAGTCGATACCGATCCCGAGACCCGCGGCAGCGTCATGATTGCTGTCACTACCACCTTCCCCGACGCAGAGAAGGAGGCCGAGCACGACCGCTGGAACCGCGAGGAACACATCGAGATGCTTTCTCGCGTGCCAGGATGGCGTCGCACTCGTTTGTTCCGCACTGCCACCATTGACTCGGCTGCGCCGCGTGAGACCCTTGCTCTGCACGAGTACTCTCCCGTCAACGGTCTCGGTGGTGAGGAGCACAAGGCCGCCATGAACACACCCTGGCGCCAGCGTCTCCAGGACGAGGCCATTACTTCCAAGGTCCGTCGCACTTACCAGTGGTACTACACCTTCGGTCCTGCTCCCCGTGAGCTCTCATCCCTCGCCAACTCGGATGTTATCGGACCCTGGTCTTCCAACGACGGTAAGACTCGCACTCTGCCCTCAACCACCCGCCCGGCCGTTGAGTCGTACGTCACAACCAAGGACGGTGTCGAGATCCCCTACCGCTTGGAGGGTAGCCTCGACCCCGAAGCACCCGTCGTTGTGCTCAGCAACTCCATCCTGGTCAACTGGAACATCTGGGACCGCTTCGTGGATGCCTTCCTCGCTCGCAAGGAGAACCAGAAGTACCGCGTTGTGCGCTACCTGACCCGTGGCCGTCGCTCCGCCAGCGGCGAGCAGCCCGTCAACATTGACGTGCTTGCTTCTGACCTCAACACTCTGCTCGAGGCCCTGCGTGTCTCCCCCAAGGCCGCCCGCCTGATCGGTGTCAGCCTGGGTGGTGTTACCGTTCTCAACACTTCTCTGCTCTTCCCTGAGCGCGTTGGCGCCTTCATCGCCTGTGACACCAACTCCTCTGCTCCTGAGTCCAACCGCAAGGCCTGGGGCGACCGTGTCGCTATTTGCGAGAAGGAGGGATCCGTGGACCCCGAGACCAAGGAGCCCATCGTCGGTGAGGAGCTGGCTGAAGTCACCACCCGCCGCTGGTTCGTTCCCGAGTCCTACGAGACCCAGCCTGAGGTGCTGGCCCCCGTTAAGGAGGCCGTGCGCACCAACAGCCTGAAGGGCTTTGCCCACAGTGTCCAGGCTCTGTGTGCCTACGACATCCGCGACCGCATGGCCAAGGCCACTGTTCCCGGTCTGTTTGTCGCTGGTGCCGGTGACGGTGTCCTGCCCCAGACCATGCAGAAGATGGCTGCCGATTTGAACGGTGGTGCTGAGCTGAAGATCATCGACAAGGCTGGCCACTTGCCCATGGTTGAGCAGCCCGAGGCCTTTGCCGATGTGGTCACCGAGTACCTGAGCAAGATTGATGCTTAAAATTTCATTATTATGGGTCATATAAGGTTGTTGATAGATTTTGATTTCATGTTGCAAAGTCCATAGCGAATGAGAAATGACATGGTTATTACGACAGATCATGACATGATATTGAAGTGAATAATTGATCGAGTAAGTAAATTCGGATAGTTAAGAGATAAGAAAACAAAACAAGAAAGCAAACGTGATCCATAAATGACCTTGATCATCCATTCTTCTCCCGATGAATCAAACGTTCGAGAAGCGTGCAGGTGTGGATGTCGTGTGCCCCGTGCGGTATCCGAGTCCCGCCAAGGGCGCAAGTTCCCCTCCGCTTCTTCACTCCGCTGCTCCACGATTCCTTCCCTCAATCACCTCTTCCGCCATGACAGACAGTAAGGTCCCTCAGCCAGGACCGGCGAAACTAAAACGCAATGCGGGCCCCGACCAGTGGCTGGAGGCCGCGAAGGACTGCAAATACCTATCCGAGGCCCACATGAAGCAACTGTGCGAGATGGTCAAGGAGTATATGATGGAAGGTAAGGAGTCTCGCTTTCCAGCCAGTACTCCGGACGTTTGTCTCGGTACTAATTATGTGCTATAGAATCAAACATTCAACCCGTCTCTACCCCGGTCACCGTCTGCGGCGATATTCACGGCCAGTTCTACGATCTTCTTGAGCTCTTCCGGGTTTCTGGTGGGATGCCCGATGGCACAGAGCCCGAAGAACCGAAATCCGCCATCACCTCTGCCGATATTGAGCCGCCGTCCGAGATTACAGATCCTAAAGTTCGGAAGAAGTTACGGGGTCCCAACAACGACACTGTGGAGGATGACGAGGAGGAGTCCGAAGGCCCACGGAGCCGGTCAGGGAGCCAGACATCCAATGACGTCCAGGTAAACCGGAATTTTGTCTTCCTTGGAGATTACGTGGACCGTGGATATTTCAGTTTGGAAACTTTGACCCTGCTATTGTGTTTGAAGGCCAAGTGAGTACTCGAAGAATTCACGCCCGCTAGCATGAATTGCGAACGTGAGACTAATATTGGTGGCGCTCAGATATCCCGATCGAGTAACATTAGTGCGCGGAAACCACGAATCCCGCCAGATCACACAGGTGTACGGCTTCTACGAAGAATGTTTCCAGAAATACGGCAGTGCCTCGGTGTGGAAAGCTTGTTGCCAGGTCTTCGACTTTATGACGCTGGGCGCCATCATCGACGGCAAAGTCCTGTGCGTTCACGGAGGATTGAGTCCAGAAATTCGCACCTTGGACCAAGTCCGAGTGGTTGCCCGCGCGCAAGAAATTCCTCACGAGGGTGCATTCTGTGATCTTGTCTGGTCCGATCCCGACGATGTGGAGACATGGGCGGTCAGTCCTCGTGGTGCAGGTTGGCTCTTCGGCGACCGCGTTGCTGACGAGTTCTGTCATGTTAACGATCTCTCCCTCATTGCCCGTGCGCATCAGCTGGTGAACGAAGGATATAAATACCATTTCGCGAACCAAAACGTGGTCACAGTGTGGAGTGCTCCGAATTACTGTTACCGGTGTGGTAATCTGGCTTCGGTTTGTGAGATTGGAGAGGATCTGAAGCCTTCATTCAAGCTGTTCAGTGCTGTGAGTGATGATCAGCGGCATGTGCCCAGCTCGCGGCCGGGCCGCAGCGAGTACTTCCTGTAACATGTGAGCAATTAGCTTTGCACCGGCGCGGGCGTTTGGGTTTTCTGCCATTGATTCATCTGGGGATGACGGGGAGCATTTACCATAATGATCTTAGAGACGAAATGAATGATATGTCTATATTCATCTACGGAGCACAGTTTGATAACGACTGGGAGAGCTGGGACTTATGGGTTATCAACTAGATCACACAACTTGAATCCTGGGGGACGTGCATCAAAATCAGGGAAGTTCGGGTGCACAGTTTGTCTTCCAAGTACTGTATGATGTGCAGCCCCGGAAAGTCCTGACTGGATCAAGTGCATGTCGTTCGGCTATTCGTGGTTTCGGCCCCACATATAAGAGGTCGAATCAAGGACGGTGCCGTTGAGTCCGACTCTAAATCATTCTCCAATTATTATTACTTCGTGATTTAGTGATGCTGTCAAAATGTCATGCTTACTGAGAATTGTAAGCAGATCTCGGGGCTCGGGGTTTGTGCGAATTGTTCCGCGGAGATCAATTCGACAGATGAGGTGATGTGTGATACAACTTCTCCAACTGATGACTTGATCCTGGCCATGCGTTATTAGTAACGGCATAATTAGCTTGCATGGATGAACACGTCTTCAAGGAGAGTATGCATAAATAAGGTGCAGGCTCACCTCTCTCGATTTCCTTATCCAACATTCACACTTGCTCAAACTCAAATAACATCCTTTCGAACTATCGGAAAATGGCCATTGCAAAAGTCGCCGTCGCCGGAGTATGTGCTGACCCACCTTAAACTTCGAGATCATACATACTCATTTGATAAAAGGGTACTGGCAACCTCGGTCCAGCAGTCGTCAACGCTCTAGTAGAAGCCAACTTCCAAGTAACCCTCCTGAGTCGGTCTTCGACACACGATATCGACTCCCGAGTAAAAATCCAAGTAGTCGACTACAACTCCCTAGATTCCCTCGTCACAGCTCTCACGGGCCAAGACGCAATGGTCGACGTCCTCCCCTCAGGATCCATTCCCGTCGAAATCCCTCTGCGCCTCATCGAAGCCGCCCATAAAGCCGGAGTCCACCGTTTCATTCCGTCAGAATATGATTGCGACACATCCCATCCCCTAGTCTCCAAGCTACCCGTCTTCAGCAACAAAGTCACCGTCCTCAACCGACTGAAGGAGATTTCGGCAGAGGATAGCGCATTCACCTACACGCCTGTCAGTACAGGTCCCTTCTTCGACCGGGGATTAAGGATGAAATTCATCGTCAACCTATCCGGACCCTCAACTCCCATCTACGACGGTGGCGATACGGTCTTCAGCACAACTACTCTTGCAGGTATCGGACGTGCTATCGCCGGTGTACTGGAGCATTTTGATGAGACGAAGAACCGGAATGTCTACGTTTCACAGGCAGAGGTCACACAGAATAAGCTTCTGGCGTGGTCCGGGAAGACGATTGAGCGTGAGGATGTTAGTACTGCAGATCTGGAGAAGGCGTATGAAGCTGTTAAGCTTTCTCCGCCTGATTTAAGGACTTTTGCTGTTAATTTGATTCGACTGGCGGTTTTTAATCCTGCTTGTGGGAGTACGTTTGTTAAGACGGATAATGAGTTGCTTGGGGTGCATACGTTATCGGAGGCTGAGATTGTGGATTTGGTGAAACAATACTCTTGATTATTATCGTGTGATAATATCATTGTAGTTGATTCTATGAGTGAATTCAAATTGATCAGTGGGTTTAACTCTTTGTGAATTCGGAAGTGTCTATTTTACAGCATTTCAAGTTTAAGGATTTCGTGGTGCAACATGTCAGTGATATATAACAGAAAGCAATCTACATAAATAGCGAACCCCCCCAGACACTAAAAATTTATTGTTCAGGTCAGTTTTCTGGCTATCGTCGAATAAAATGGCTGTAAAACAGTGTATTCCGATCCCCAGTAGCCCTAATATCATTGATGAAGGACTGTCTAGGCGTGATTGTGAACTGGACGGTAGAAGGGAGAGCTGCATGGTCGGGGTCCTGAGGCTACCCAAGGTAGACAATGAAGATTCCGCTATGAGTCCAAAATAGCTCGTTTTGTTCATATAGGGCGGCTGGCCTAATGGTAAGGCGCTTGTTTTCGGTGTAAACACAGGAATTCACAAGAGATTGCAGGTTCGATCCCTGCGTCGCTCATTCTTTTTTTCTTTCTTCCAAGTCAAATTGGCAGAACCCACTTTTCTTTTTGTTTTGTTTGGGTGGGCTTAGACTAGGAAAATCAAAATCAAAATGGTAATGAGCTCAACTGGCGTGGACTACTACTACATTAGTGTTCGAAAGTCTTGTCCCACTGCGGTGTTTTGAACACAAATGTATCATTTTTGATCCATGTTTGACGTACAGTGTAATATGACTTCCTAAATAATTAAATCAAAGTACTTTGAGCGCTGTGTCCAAGCTTCAATGCAGAAGATCTGCTTTCATTAGCCTTTGGTTGGCTCACGCATTCTCCCACTTCAACACGAGGCGGATGAGTCAACCAAACAGGTAAAAAGACAACAATCAGCGGGGAACCAACCCAACTCAACATTGACCTTTAACCTACACCCCTGGGACGAACTCAACCATGGCTTCCCCCTACACAGTCGCGCCCCACCTGGCATACTTCGACATCCCCTCAGCGGAATTTACAGCAAGTCGCCCAGAATTCGAAAGCTTCGGCGTCGGAGGATTCATTTTCTCCCAAGATGCAAACGCGACTGGATCCGAGTCACATCCACCACGCACTCTACTACTTCGACGAGCGCTGACTGACTCGATGCCTGGATGCTGGGAAGGACCCGGTGGTTCTCATGAGGCTGATGAGGACGGGACTCTGCTAGATGGTGTGGTTCGTGAAGTTCTGGAGGAAACCGGTCTGCATGTTTCGCGGATTGTGGAGCTTGTGTCGGTTGATGGGTGGACTCACAAGCGGCGTGAAGATGGACGATTCGTGCGCATTGCTAAGTACTCGTTTATTGTGGAGGTCCATGAAGCCGTGCGTGAGGTATCTGGGGTATCTCAGATGATTCATCGTGATGAGATTCCTGTTGTGTTGGAGGTTGGTGCGCATGATGCGTTTGAGTGGGCGACTGAGGAGGATGTAAAGGTGTCTTTGCAGCCTGGTGCGGGCGGATTCAAGTTGACGCCCTTCGCTGGACCTAATCTTGCTCGGGCTTTTGATTCACTAAAGGGAGTGCCAAAATAAAAAGAAAGGATAAATGTTTCAGTCAGTCGATTAGGTTTTCTATGGTATGCTCTACCTAGATTGTCTGGGAGTCGTCCTCCACGGGAGCGGCACCTTCAGCCTGCATCTTCAGGGCTACCTGGTCGACTTCTCTCCACACACGTAACAGATTGCCGCCGGCTACCTTGGCAGCATCCTGATCAGTCAATCCCCGGCGCAGTAGCTCTGCAATAAGAGCCGGGAACTTCGACACATCTTCCAGGCCCCGAGGTACTGTCGGGATACCATCAAAGTCACTACCAAGGCCGACATGGTCGAAGCCCGCGATAGTCCCGATGTGCATGATATGATCAGCGACGCGCTCGAGGGTAGCATTCTCAGGATCAGCATCAGGGATACCATCGGCGCGACCTGAATCCACACAAGAGATGAAATCAGGCGAAAAGTTAACCATAACGATCGAATTCTTCTCTCGCACCAGCTCAAGAACATCGTCGGGCACATTCCGCGGATGTGGGCACAGCGCATAGGCCGAGCTATGGCTGAAGATGATCGGAGCCTGACTGCCAGTCCACTCGGTCTTGCCGGCACCCAGCACATCACGCATGGTATCCACGCTCACATGGGCTAGGTCGACAATCATGCCGAGTCGGTTCATTTCGTAGATCACGTTCTGGCCTGCCGGACTGACTCCGTGCCACAATGGGTCGGATTTCTTCACGCCACCACCTGATAGTTCAACGACCGCGGCGTCAGCATAGCGGTTGTGGCAATTATGCGTCAGTGTTGCATACGAGACGCCCAGTTCGTAGAAAATACGAAGATGCGACAGAGAGTTGCCGATGGAGTGTAGACCTTCTATGCCGAGGGGAGAGATGATCTTTCCCTCCTGGAAGGCGCTCAGCGCAGTAGTGCCATTCGGCGGGGTTGAAAAGACATCGGGAAAGGTCTGCTGAACGCGAGACATCAAGTCAACTTGCTCCATAGTTTGACGTATGCCTGTCATATTGCGGTTAATACTGCGATCATAGAATGAAGCCTAGTGTTTACCTACTCGGCGCATATGTTTCATCTGAAAAGTCCGTCCAATCGGTGGGACATGGAACAAAGACACTCCAGAAAGTGCCACCAACATGTCCACGCTTCAAACGAGGCAGGTCTACATGAGCGGGAAGTGTGCCATTGAGAAAGGCGTTCGTAAAGTTGGCACTGTGAATGTGATTATGAAAGACCGATCGGATAAAAATAGGGAAGTCATCATGGCCATCTAGAGCACGAATTAGCCATAACCTGTCAATGTTCTAGAACAGCCCATACCAATCAATGGTGTTTGAGTTAAGATGTTGTGCACTCTTTCTTCGATTGTAGGGACACGATGAGCATGGTGGCAGTGCGGCCTGAGGAACCAGCCACCGGCAAGCACACTGCAGAGCAGCAAAGCCCAGCCTCGCTTCCGGCATGACTTGGGCTTCGCAATTTTCACGTTCTCTGGATCCTGGCTCAGAGCCTCATAGTGTTTCTGTAGTGCTACCTTCTCCATTGTCGGTTGTTGTGTCACCGGAAGATAAGTGGCGAGGAGAAGTTGGGGAAGCACGCGATAAAGCCGATAGCCCCGAGTTCCCGTATAATTTCCGATAGATAAGAAACCCACGAATCAACCGCAAGTACCGTGGATATGGTGTTTGTCTGCGAATTACCAGAGATATATCATTCAGAACGTGATTTGTCGGAGGCTTAAGAGAAGAAGGTGGAATTATATTCAGGCAAGGATGTTTATGTGTGTTTGATACGTTTGCAGACACGGACAGGCCCCGTTATACAAGATGGCGGCCCGTCCGAAGACCCGAAAAATCCTTAGAGTGTGGATTGCAAATTCAGATCCAAAATTATTCGAACTCCTTGTGAATTATATTACCTCATTGCTCAAATTGGAATATCTCATAACAAAAAGTCAAGTGTTCTTACGTCAAACTCCAGAGTGTTTTTTCCGACCTAAAACCAGTCGAGCCTCTTCATCGACTTCTCACCCAGAAGTATAGAACCTTGGAAGTGAATAGGCATGTCCTTTATAACTCAGGAGAAAAAAACAACTATCTTTCAATATATCTTCGGGAAGAATGGACAACTGTCCATGGGACACTTTTACAGAATTCAGTATGATTAGAATTTCGCCAATCAGCCTTAGAAATTGGAGAGACAACCTATACATAAGGATGTATCTGAGTGACCGAGATTAATATTTGATCTTGCAGGTCAAATAAATATTCCACATATCTAGAAAATCAGACTTCTATCCGGTCTGACCCAGAGACAGGAACTATTGCTGTCAGGATCTTAGCGGAACATTTGATCAGAATCTCAGTAGTAAGACTGGTAGCAACGTACTTGCACCTCGAAATATTGGCATGTGGACCACTGACATACCATTTGGACCGAGCCCAACGCGAGCGACACCTGTTTTTCACTATCACATGTAACCCTAAGCAATAAATTCCCGAGGTTAATCGAAAAGACATTAAAGAACGCCCAGTCGCATTGCGTTAGTACCATGTCAACGTTTACATCAATTCCTGACGGTAAAGTCATCGGAGTTCTCTTGGCAGATCATATTTTTGTATCACTAACTGACGAGAAATTTGCTATACTTCCAGGTATAGTCTACAGTTCACGCAAAAAGCTTCATTCTCAGGTACCTCTCAAGAGGCTTTGACAACGATGTCACGGGATTTCCCTTCAATCCTATTTTTCGACGTCTTGGGGACAATTGTAGAATGGAGATTTTGCATTGCGAACGAACTAAATGCCACCGCACAAAGGGTTCTACAAGATGAACTTCGACATCTGAGTCCCGATGTGAGAGCACGTGTCTCTGCTATGTCCACTTCGAAATGGCAGGAGATCGCCGAGGCGTGGCATCGCTCATATATGAAATTCGGAAACACTTACGATCCATCTAAACCCTTTGTCTCAGTAGATGAGTACAATCGAATTTCTTTGGAAAGTATTCTCACCAAATGGCTTCTGCGGGATTTATTTGACGAGGATGATCTTAAACATTTGACACTTGCTTGGCATCGACTGGACTCATACTCTGACAGTGTGCCAGGCCTTTCGTTGCTGAACACCAAATTTTTGACGTCTACATTATCCAATGGTAATGTCAAGCTCCTCGAAGATCTACAAGAACACAATTCTTTGCCTTTCAAGCACATCACCAGCGCAGAACATTTTGGTGCGTACAAGCCATCACCAGAGGTCTATCATGGTGCTGCCCGCAGATTCGGGTTCAGGAATTCGCAATGTTGTCTCGTCGCAGCTCATCTTGAGGACTTACAAGCCGCCAAAAAATGTGGGTTTCAGACAATCTATATCGAGAGAGAGTTGGAAGAAGCTTGGGATAGTAGTGATATTGCACGGGCCAGAGAAGAGGGGTTTGTCGATCTTTGGCTCAGAGTTGGAAGCTCAGGTCTGATTGAAGTTGCTCAATATTTCGGAATAGAAGGTGAAATCTGAATGAATCATCACGCGGTCGGATCCTGAGTCAATAGATCATCCCAGAAGTTTCTGAAAGCTGGAGTGGCACAATTTATTGAGTAGTCGAGGGAAGACGAGTCTGGCTTAGACTGCATGCGTTGCTTGATATACACAATCTCAGCCGGCTGTTGTTGATTCCGCGCAATGGTTCCCGTTCGACCCTGAGTGATGGCCAAGAATGGCTCGTACGTCCGCAAACCTAAGCAATCCTACTGCCACGAACGCTGCTTATTCGGCCCATTATTACCTTTTTGAGCCTACTTTTCTTGGCCTTTAGGGTTCTAGGGGTTTTCCTGCATATATCTGCACAACCTGTCTCGATGATTGCTTCGTGTGCTGCTCATTGGCCCTCTTTCATTATTACGCTCTACCATGGGCGTTAATGGGCGGGCCTTCTAATTTCTAAAACGCCCAATGCCCATCGTGGACGGGCAATGGGCCTTACCTTAGGGCCCATGGACGGGCAATGTCGCAGTCTAGGACGAGCATCGAAGTACGTATTGAGATCCCACGAGCAATACTCACAGCGACCAGTTAGCACCGCGTAACAACCAAGAGTAGGGTCTCGTACGGTAGTAGGAACGGTGACATATCAAGTCCTTCATTTCGAGGCGACTATTGTCACTTACCCACTTGATGTAGATTAAAGTGATCTCATCGTACACGGGGGAGGTGATTAAAGGAGTGCTGGGGGTGTGTATGTAGTGTAAGTTGGATAGGTGTTGATGTTATTGATGCGGTTGAGCAGGCCGCGACTCCTGCCGGTGGCAACGAGACAACTACCCCCCGCGCTTTGTTTACTAACTTCTTGTTACTCGGGCCAATAGTCTTTTTTCCCATATCGCTTCTCCCGCTCCTTCTTGAGCATATCCGCGGATGGGCCACGGTTGACACTGGGGCTAAAGTAGAAATATCCATCTGCCACATCTTCGCCATTCGCCTGTCGCCGCAACTCGCGCTCGCGGGCTCGAACTCTCCTCTGGTAAGCTCCGCTGGCCCGTTTCCGCCTCCAATTCGTCGACGTATTGCCAGCAAAGAAGTTTTTAAGAAATTCGAACATTGGTGAGGGGCTGAATGTGGTTTGGCCTTTTTAGGCTGCTTTACTCTGAGTACGTGTGTTAGTGGCCGGGTTTCAAAATGGAAAGTTCTTAGTTGCAGGTCGGAGGAGATACCGGTGTTATATAGATCATTAGAAATGAACGTGTATGTAATTATGATCCTGAAGGCCTAGATACATAGAGAGGCGAGTGATAACTGGTCTGCGATAGGGGAAGCTTACGATTCCTTTAAAAAGGGTCGGAAGGCTCCTGGTGCTAACTGGAGTCACATGATACGGTGGGGTTTGCGGGATTTCTCTGTCTTTGATCGAAGCTTAGGCCCTACGCTAAACTGCTTTGCGGATAGTCCCATCATTTGGTGCGATTAGGCCACTGGTTTGCAACAGAGTTTCGAAAGAGACAGTCGCCCACGTGTTGATAGAATGCCCGAGGCTCCGAGAGCTGAGGGCGGAATTGAGAAGGAAAGTCGGGGACGCGCTGAACAGCGTGTCGAACCTGCTGGGAGGCTCCAACGAAGGTGAGAAAGGTAAACTAGACACCGTCTCAAGGGGCGAAGACGGTTCAGGCCAAATTGGCCTTCGCGGAGGCGTCACAGCGGTTTCGCAGCCGTGCGCCATAGGGGCAGCCTAACAATGGAAGCGGCAATGGGCTATGATAGGCCCTGAAGAGGCTCTGTGTTAGTGTCAGGAAGTGGATCACTCTACATGTACATAATTGAAGATATATAGTTGTCGTATCCTGCATATTGTTCGCGAGGGGACAGGGTAAATGAAATATACTACTACTACTTCCTGTACCTTGCCGTGCCTGTACAATCGTAGCTTGTCGGACAGGATGTTCTAGGGTTGTGGTGTTTGCTGCAATGATACCGTAACCGTGTAGTAGCGTCTTTGCTACAAGCTGAAGCACCGCGAGATTTTTCTCGAGGATATCGGCATTAGCAAGATCATCGGAGAACTTGGCCTCAGCAGTGGCCAGGCTATGAAACGGCTTTAGATATTCGAAATTTTACGCTATAGAGGAGGATAGGCCCCATCTCTACAGTACATTCGAAAATCAGTCCACCGAGAGGGCTGTGTGCAGATACTAAGAGGCTGGCTGTTTCAGATGGGAAATCGTGGCCCAATGATGTTCTATTGATGCTCAGCTGGGAGGGTCAATGCGGGCGTCGCGCGACGGAGGGTGATTTCTCACCCGCTCTCACCCTGCCTCTCACCCTGTCTATTGCGCACTCACCCTTCTCACCCGGGCTGTGCGACCCCAAAGCGGCTCTTACCAATTTTAATTTTCCTACAAATTGATACTATATACCCACAATCAAAGATTTGCCTGGCACATACGACCATAGGGTGTGGAGAACAGGGCTTCCCGTCCGCTCAGCCGTACTTAAGCCACACGCCGGTTAGTTAGTAGTATGGTGGGTGACCACATGCGAATCCTAACTGTTGTATGTTTTTATGCTTCTATTTTTGACTCATCGAGGAAACTCCCCTTGCCGCCCTACTCTTCAGTCCCTTCAGCCCATTCACCTGAATGCCCTGAACACCACTATTCTACACCTGAATATCCTGCACCCCCCTGAACCGCTGACGTGTCCTTCCCCTCTCATACTGAATTTTTCTCGTAGATATGTTGTTTTGATCATAACTCTTTGGTACTACCTAAGTCTATACCCGTAATAGGATTTTTTAGCACTTATTATTAAACTCGTAAGGTATCTTTCTTTAGGTAGCTTTAGTCTATTAAAACCTTAATAAAACACCACTAAGGCACGCTATTAATAAGCTAAGAGAATTCCCTTCTAGACTAGATACTCTATACGGCCGAATGATCGATTAGGTCCACTAGTCGGAAGATACTGAACTTTATATATAGATACTAGCTATTATACTAACGGTCTTTCGACCTATCACGCTTAGTGAACTAACTTCACTCGTTAAAGTGCTGAATAACGACTATAATAACTAGGATTCCCTCTTAGAGATTATCGCAGTTTATGGCTTATTCCTGACGCTAAGAGAAGATACTATTATATTCGTCTATTAGTCTATAAGGGATTTTCTACTCCAGGAAGCTCTAAATCAGATATTTCCTAGAGGTATAGGAGCTAAGCACCACATGATTTTCTTACGATCTCTCAACGTGATGCAGCGGCGAAATACGCGTGTGTCTATTGGGTAGACCATCAGACATTCCAGCATTCGGCCGGCCGGTGCGGTATGTTGATAGATCGCCCATTTCGGCCTTCTCTCTGAAATTGCATGTAAGGGGTCGCATACCGGCCCGGTTACGTTGGGTAAATGGTAAACAAAGTCTTGGAAAACGTATAGAAGCACATATTCCTGTTCCTGGATATTAATCTTAGCTCATGACAGACTCTTGGGACACAGTTAAGAATCGCGAGTCTGCAACAAGGGTTCCACTCCATATGTTGGACATTTATGTCCATCATCCACCTAGTAGTGTAGCTATCGCCTGCGTTTACTGGTGACCTCCTATTTCTCTAGGGGTGTGCTACGCTCACGCATATTCCTTAGCTATCTGTAGCACTTCGACCAGGTTTTCCATTCCACATAAAATTTTTCAATTTTTAAGCTATATCTCTTGAGCCCACTACCATTTATTATCAATGACCTTTCCCTTAACAATATTAATCATGTCTTTGACTGGATGAAGCTTGCTTCCTCTGCCACCAAAGAGCATACCCTTCAGCATCACTTGTCGGTAATTGTCCCCAGGGGATACTTTTCCGAGCACGTATTCTCTTCTTGTCTCTACTCGTGCTGGGACAAGTATTGATCGCCCCACCACAGCTTCCATACCCTGCCAGGCGAACGTAATCGCTTCCTTGGCATTTCCAGGGATCCCCGCTTCGTCCAGCAATAAAATTCGGGTATTTGGGTAGCTTTTCTGAATGAAATCTATGATGTTTGGATTGAAGGCTCCACCGCCGCACATGAAAATCTCATCGATATCTTGAGATGGCGCAAAGCGTTGGTAATGATCCACGATCGACTGCGCGGTGATTCGAGTAATGGTTGCCACAACATCATCCGATGATAAACCTTTCTTCTGGCCCTTTGCAATAAGATCGAAGGCTAGAGTATCCCGGAAATCTTCGCGGCCAGTTGTTTTGGGCGGTTCCAGTCCAAAGTATGGGTGGGTCAAGAATTCATCCACGAGTTCCTGGTCTACGTGGCCGCGCTTCCCCATTTCACCATCCTTATCGTACTCCCGCTCGCCGTTCGTATAGTGTCGAACTGCTGCATCGATGTAAACGTTTCCAGGCCCGGTATCGAAATCAAAGCACTCATCCACGCCTCCCTGGCTGTCAGGTGGTATGAAACAGACATTGGCGATGCCGCCGATATTCTGACATGCACGAAGCTTGGTAGGATGGTGCAAAAGCAGTGCATCGAAAAATGCGATCAACGGGGCCCCTTGACGTCCAGCAGCTACATCGCTGATTCGAAAGTCCGATACCGTGGTAATCCCCGTCCGAGCTGCCAGAATCGCGCCTTCTGCCATACTGAGAGTCGTCTTGACTTGGTTCTCATTCGGCATGGAAAGATGCCATATCGTCTGGCCGTGTGATCCAAGGACGTCAATGCTGGATTTGTCAATCCCATGCTCAGTGGTAAATTTTTCCACTGCCGTCGCGAAAGCCTCGCCGAGAATCACATTGATCTCGGCCATTTCTTCGGGCGATGTTGAGTTGTGCAAAATCATCTTCATCACTCGTCTCTTGATCTGCTGGTCCAGTGGAGTCTCGCCATACTTCAAGAGTTCGAATGTCACCGGACCGGAAGGATCCTGCTGGCGGAATCGACAAAGTGCGCAATCTATGCCATCCTAAATTGCGGTCAGACCCTTAGGTGTCTCCAGCATGTTGGCTTAAGTACTGGACTTACCATAGATGTGCCGCTGTTCAGTCCAAGGACTGTCAAATCCAGTGCGGGCCCATTGAGGTTGGGGAGATCACTGCAAGTTCCCAGTGTCCCATCCGTCTGTCCATCCGCAGCAGAAATGGTAGAAACTGCCATCTGAAAAGACTCGGTCTCTGAACCGAACTTGAAATCAGACCGTACTGGTCAGGAGACAATTCTATAGTCAAATTTTAAGAGATGTGCGCCTAGGGACGCTCAAGAAGGTAGCCCGAGTTAACGTGGATACTACCAGGCACATTCATATGTGGTAAGTGAGCCTCCGAACTCGGCGGGAACAATACCCACTGCTCGCCAGATAGGTAGTATCCGATAGATATCACCGTTGCAGTTGTCGGCGAGATCATCGGCCTACTCGGTGGAGCTCCTACCCCGGAGATTGTCCACATTCGTGCGTGGGGGTGGAGTACTTCGTATAGCCGAAAGTGAGAACAGGCTTCGTGAACTTTGAACAAGATACCCATTCTAACCATCTGACATGCATGTCCTGAGCGGTACTCGGAGAGCTAGGAAACGTTATTGTTAGGCTAGAAGTGATCACGGCCAAGAGGTTTCCTAGGATTTCTTGGCTAATCCTATCAAATAACAGGGATGGAAGCCACGAGCTATCCAGGGAAAGTGCCACTGTGCCGATCCCTGTAGAACGACTTAGAAGCAGTTTTAGAGTTCACACTCGCCTCTTGGTGCCACGGATGGTTCAGTCTAACAACTTGCAATAGCTTATCAAAAAGGAAGGTAATCAAGCACCGTAGAATGAGAGGATCCCTGTTTGCAATCCTTATCTCTTGGCCTTGATTTTCTCAGTTTAAAGCCCGCTGCTAATCGTGGGTCGCGATTCATTGAATTCCGGTATAGATAGTTTAGAGTTCAATAGCCAATCGCTTAAATGGTTACGCGGGTAAGGCCTCGTGGCAACATCTACACGGACCCCTCAAAAAGTCCCGCTACCGGAGCCAGAGATACCCGGATAGGCGGGTTATCAAGAATCTCCTCTTCTATTATTCGAAGAAGATAAGCGAAGGATTTAGTATATCTTCTATGGTCGCTTCAAGGTCATGGTGCTATGTGGTAGAATATTGTGACATCGCTACAGAAACAGGTGGCTCGGGAATACTCCGTTTCCTTTTATCTTTATGATTGATAAGAGCAGTAAAAACCCCCTTATAAAAGTTACTACTTCTTCCATTGCATTTCTCCATGTCTGCAGAAGTCCCTGTCAAGATGGAGAGCCCGCAGAAGGCTCATGTCAACGATGAGGAGAGGAATGTTGGAACTAAGTCGGAGTACTCAGCTCCCGAGACTATTGATCAGGGGCAAGAGATCCTTGCTGTTCTGGACCTCGATCCTGCATTGAGTAGGAAAATGCACCTTGTTAACAATGTTCGTGATGATCACATATGTGATAGGCACTCTCCGACGATTCCTTTAACTAATTCACTGAGCACAGACCCTGGACGAGATTGGTTGGACACCATATCACTTGAAATTGTTCTTTCTCAATGGCTTTGGGTAAGATTTGCCAGGTCCCCGTAATGTCTTTATTCTAAGCATGTTACAATATTAACTTTATACAAGATATGCCGTGGACGCTTTGCAACTTTCACTTCAAGGGATCATCGCCACGCAGGTAGTATATGAATTTCAACCTTCTTACGAAAAAGGCCTCACCATCGCAGTATACATCGGAATGCTTGTCGGCGCCCTATTTTGGGGCTTTAGCGCTGACATTTTCGGACGGAAAATCGCCTTCAATGTATCACTCTTCGTCTGTGCGATTTTCACCATCGTCGCGGGCGTAGCTCCGAACTGGGAATCGCTTGGATTCTTCATCGCCCTCTCAGCATTCGGTGCTGGTGGAAATCTAGTTCTCGACACTACGGTCTTCTTGGAATATTTACCCTCCAACAAGCAATGGCTTGTAATTTGGCTTGCTGCCTGGTGGGGAGTTGGCTGTACGGTAGCAGGCTTGGTTGCTTGGGGCTTTATGCGTAAGTCTTTATTACCCTCAGTTCAGTCGTGAATTATCCTAGTACCTGAAAAGTCTCTGATGTGTGGCAATCTATAGCCAACTACAGCTGTCCCAACCCAACTGCAGCACCATTCACACCTTGTACCAAGGCCAACAACAGCGGCTGGAGGTATCTGATGTACACCATGGGAGCAATGATCTTCGCCATGAGTCTTGCTCGAGTGACAGTCATCCGTCTCAAGGAGACTCCGAAATTCCTTCTCGGACAAGGCGACGATGCTCAAGTGGTCGAGAATTTCCAAGAGTTGGCATCGAAATACGACCGGCCATGTTCTCTTACCGTGGAGCAGCTCGAAGAATGCGGTACCATCAACTCCGCTCACTCGAAATCTAAATTCTCCATCGGTGAATTTTGGATCCATATCCGAAGTCTATTTATGACGAAAGAGCTGACCTTCACAACTCTTCTCATCTGGTTATCGTGGTCTATGATTGGGCTTGCGTACCCCTTGTTCAATGTATTCTTGCCCTCGTATCTCGCTAGTCGTGGTATTGAGTTCGGTGTCACCAGTACATACGAGACTTGGAGAAACTACGCTTTAGTCCAAGTCTGTGGTATCTTTGGACCTATGATCGGTGGCCACATGGCAAATTGGCGGCCCTTAGGGCGTCGTTATACGATGATTATTGGTGCTGTTGTTACCAGTAAGTACTTTATCATCTCAAATTCGTTGTCCTTGTCATCCACACTAATAAACATCGGCAGTGGCTTTCTTCTTTGCCTACTCTCAGGTGACCTCTCAGGTTCAGAATATCACCTACAGCTGCGTCATATCTTTCACTCTGGAGATATACTACGGTACACTATATGGATATACAGCCGAGGTGCTACCATCTGCTCATAGGGCCACGGGCAATGGCATTGCAGTGGCTTTCTGCCGGCTTATGGGTGTCATGTCTGCTGTGATTGCTACCGTTGCAAACACAGCAACTACAGGACCGATTTTCATATGTGGTGCATTGTATGGTGGCCTTGCTATTTGTGCATTCTTATTTTCATTTGAGCCATATGGTAGACGAGCTTCTTAGATCCGAGTTTCCTGGAGGCGGATGTTCTCTACTGATGACTTAGGTATAACGGCTAACAAGGAGGGGTTGAAGCCCCAGAAAAGGGATTAATTGGAAGATGCCTAAATTTGGGCATCGTGCCTAGTAGGACATCAGTGTGAACCCACGTCACCCACGTGACCTAGCACGTCTAATCGACTCCTCGAAAGCTTCCTGGAAACTCTTCTTTGGAGCCATAATTTAAGTAGTAAAAAAAATTCTGGCGGACCGATTAAAGGGCCCTAGGCTATTGGGTTATATGTTTCTCTAGAATGCACTAGAGGAAGATTCGAAAGCTAGCGCGGCCGATCACCCCCTAGGTGATCATTCTCACCCCATTCTCACCCCATTCTCACCTCTATCACCCCAGTCTGTAAACTTCTCACCCATATCACCCGCACTTACCTAACGTACCCTCCGTCGCCGCTCTAGTGTAACAAGGCTCTGGAAAGTATTGACTATGCGAATTAATGTGGCTTATGTACGGCCAGTAGTCGGGTGGGTGTCGCCAGGGTGAGTTTAGGGTGAGAGCCGCTTTGCAGTCGCGCGACCGGGGGTGAGAAGGGTGAGTGCGCTATACATAGGGTGAGAATCACCCCCTCAGCTGAACACTACCTTAAATGCGAAATTTGGTAATAATATACATATATCGATAACTAACCCTTTTTATGATTCAATATGGTGACTAGTATCTTATTGTAGTAAGACTAAATAGCTACGAGATTTTTAATAAAATAAAATAGGATTTAAAGATATGTATTACGATAAAATACGGTGTATTTTTGCATTTTTATGTAGAAATACAGTATATATATCTCGGCCCGAGAGTCTCTAAATAATCCCACAACATAATTAATTACTTATATATAATACATCCTTAGAGTTAGACTGGTTATTATCTGGTGGAGCCATCAAGGGCAGTATTTCTTGAATTGGAACGTTCTGGACACGTCCCTGAAGGTTGGAAGTTCAAATTGACCAGTGAGGCCGACGTTTCTAGCTAGACTGTGCATCTGAACGGACAGCTTGAGTTCCACCGTACCAATGACGCCCGCTCAAACTTCGAGTTTAGTAAGCTGGAGCGGCTCGTAACGCATGAACGATACCTGCGGGCGTTGGAGTCTGCTGACGATGCCGACGAAGTGATTCAAGGGCAGAGCATATATAAGGTCTACTCGGACCTCGTGATGTAATCCTCCGCGAAAAGTTTCACAAGTTAAGGAGCTGGATCAGGCTCGTTCGAAAAGCCAGGGTCTGTGGATTCGTGACGGGAATGTCTCCATAAGCGACTATACAGACCGGATAATGTCTGCCAGGCAGGGCTTTACTATCTGGGCTGCCGCCGCTTTCATGAGGGTGTTCAGGTTCAGGCTCACTGAGTAGATAGATGTCAGCAAGGGCTCAGACCTCAGACTCAGTGATGCTCAGTGTCCAATCAGTGAGAATCCCTGATGACTATACCCAAAAGGGACAAGCCCCCACAGGTCGTTTATACTGTAACGGGTAGCGTTGATAGTTTTTGTCCTGCCCTCATCTCCTGGAAATGAATTTCAAGTCGAGCGTCGTATCCGAGCCCGGATTATTTAGCCTGGACTTCTTTCCTCGCCAAGCCAAACATAATACAGCAGCTTCCCAGCATCAACTTGTCTGACCGCCGAGTGCCTCCCCACGGAGTCATATCTCCAACTATTCTCCCACGCTGCGCCAAGTCTATCGACGCCTGCCCGCGTGTTCCAGCCCGTTTGTTGCTGAATCTCTCGCAGAATGCGGACGCATGCTTTCCGCTCCGGCTCTACCACGAGACACTGACCCGCAATTGTAAGGAGTTGGACGGCATTCGCCCATGCGATGGAGCATCGATTCGCCAGCGAGTTGGAGACAATCTGACGTGCGTATGTCTGTGCTTGGGAAGTCACGTCGGGACTGGAGAGAACTGAGAGGCGACTCGCCTCCGAGCAAGGCGTGCAAATGGTGAGAATGAGAAATGCAGTATGCAGCATTTGCCATGAGGCGGACACGGAACCGTTCAAGTAACGCACAGACTGGAAGGGATTTCCCTCTCCTTTCGGAGGTAGAATACTGAGAGGTGAGCACACAGCTGGCGCTTGGCTCTGGTGGCGCACCAGCTCAGCTTCAAGCTCCTTCCATCGGGCAGCGTGAAGTTGCACAGCCTGCTCGTTGATG
Source organism: Penicillium sp. 91 TS-2023 (assembly GCA_030710325.1). Classification (NCBI taxonomy): domain Eukaryota; kingdom Fungi; phylum Ascomycota; class Eurotiomycetes; order Eurotiales; family Aspergillaceae; genus Penicillium; species Penicillium sp. 91 TS-2023. The sequence continues at coordinate 522,518 of JARWGP010000006.1, forward strand.
TCATCGGGGGTGCGACTCCGGAAATCGTGAACCATCCCGAGAAGAAAAACGACCTTTTTCTGCCATAGTTCGAGCGTCCACGTGGCTGGATCAGGGAATACACCCCCAGGGATCCATTCCTTGGGTCCTAATGCTATCGGCTTGCCGGAACAGAGAGAGGCAAGGATAATCATCCTGCAGTAAATCCAGAATGACTGTATGTTGAAGTTTCAAGTTAGCCCACATAATCACAGCATGAAGAACAGGACGTACAGCCTGTGCCAAACCACCGCTCGCCCCATGCCAACCATGCATCTTGAGAAGATCTCCTGTCCCCTTGAGGTGCAGGCCCCAATCCGTGGCCTTGCTCTCGACCATCTCACAGTGCGCTACAAGCAGACAACTCGCGAATACCGCAGGGTCGGGCCCACTGTTCTGTAGCCGCTTGGACAGCAGATTGATAGCCGCGTTGTAGTATGTCAAAGCCTGCTCGTGACTGTGTTGATGTTGTTCATTGGCGAGGGAGTACTGGCGGGCTGCAATGGAGACACAGGCTAGCAACACAAGTTCGTCGTTTAGAGCGAGCTGCGGCACGACTGTGGAGAAATATCGCGGTGCATCGTCGAACATGTCGAAGCGTGGACCGATGAAGTCGACATATCGCGAGAGAAAAAAGGCGTCAATGGGATCTGTGATGGGGGCGGCGTAGCCGGATAATGCAGGCCGTGGCGACGGGTGCAGGTCTGATGAGACGCTCGAGGCCTCGTCGTTCGCTTCTACGACCTGGTATAGGTCGGAAATCTCTTGCGTTTCATACACAAAGGTCGTTGTTACTCAGAAGGCGTTAGACCAGTGATTGTTCCTCGCGGCGAGAGCTACCGTCGGTGGGTCCTACTTACCTGGACCTTCTACTGTCTTTGAGGAGACAAAGTCCTCTAACAAGCGACCTGCAGGTGCTTTGAACTCGAGCGCAGTGAAGGTAACCTCTTGACAAAGGGTACACTCAATCCCTCGTCGCTTGCATAAAGCACAAGGCCGCGATTGATCACACTTGACGTGGCTCTTGCGACAGTGCTCGCAGGCTTGACATCAAATATCAGCGTTCCTATTCTGAAAGACAATGGCATCTCGTGTTTCAATGCCTACCTAGCTTAGATCTCGAGCTAGGCCCTCGCACTTGTTTCGATAAGGATTCCCGAAAGGGCGGCATTGGAGAGTGCTATGGCGCAAAAATAGTGCATGCTTTTGCTTTCTTTGATCCACCTAGGAGAGAAGCGAACTGGATGCACAGCTTTCATATGTTGGCCCGTGCGAACGGAAAAAAGGCGGGATTAGTCAGAAGACATGAGAAAGTGTGGAGTTAGCGACGGGCACTGCGCCATTCCAAGTTTCGCATTCAAGAAATTCAAATAATTGGGTTTCCCCTTTGCACGTAGAACCATGGGTATGTAAGTGCTCGGCTAGTTGCTTGGTCCATAGCCGGGCATGCTTTCATAAACGAATGCTTCAAAAAGCAAGACCTTGCATATCGCATCGTCATCATTATCTCCGATGATGATCTACTCTCATTTTTGCTTGGCAGAATTTGCTCTATCTTTTTCTCTATGTTTACCCTTGTTCTCAAGTTTGAGAAGTAGCCGATGCACGCAAAGTGATTAAGTGATTACTACGGCCTGTGTCTGCGGCTGTTCCTTGATGCTTGACTGCATACAGCTGCTGTCAGCCGTTGCAGCGATCCCTGATGTAGATTGACTCAAATTATTCGGCCCTTAACATTGACTTTTTCACCCGCGTTTCCTGACCCATCTCGCAAACTGGGAACCCGTATGACGACATAGCGACCCCTAATTGCCTTCAACAAGGACAAAATGCGCTCAATCGGCCGTCTTCAAGTCGTGATCTAGTACTTCAGCGATAATAGGACTCTCAGAAAGCCCAAGAATCCTCCGGGCCTCCTCAATAGGTATATTATACGGCATCGTCTTTTCTGTCTTGACCGGGTCACCTCCCGCAGCGAAGATGACATCCTAGAAGCCAAATCGTTAGCCTACTAGGGCTCTTCATGGGAGGCCAAGTTCAACTTTCACTCTTTCTCCTTCGGATGATACTCACAATCTCCTCGAGACTTCTCTTTCTCGTTTCAACCAGGAAGAAGTAGATGATAGGTACGAAGCTGGCATTCAGGATTGCAAAAATAATGTACTAGACACACGTTAGGTTGATCACAGACCACAATGCACAAGGAAGCAGACATACCGTCTTCCAGCCGATATTTTGGAAAGCGGGTGGGATAATCATGACCACCACAAAGCAGAACAACCAGTTGCCAGCGCTCGCCATGGCATTCGCCTGCGCGCGGCATCGCAGGGGTGCAATCTCGGCGCTGTACAAAAACGGTCCTCCAACCCAGGCGAGACCAAAGAAGGTATTGAAGAGAAACAGAAATCCAGCAGCGACCAATTGGCAGGTGCGCGAATCTGTGCTTTGAAGCCCAGCGATGACAGCAAAGCAGCTGGACATGCCAATGGTAGTCCACAGAAAGGCCTGGCGACGCCCGAGGCCTTCTATGAGCAACACGGATAGAAGCGAGCATAGAGCATACTCCAACCCGCCCATGGCAGCGATGAGGTGCGATGTGCTGGCATTGAGGCCGAACGACTCCTGCAGTATCTTGTTGGCGTAAGTCGAGACCAAGTTGACTCCAGATATTTGCTGTGCCGATTGCATGAAGACTCCAATGGCGACGCGATGGAACGTCTTGTTCTTTCCCATGTCCAGCATTTCTCTGTAGGAGAACGGAGCAAGTTCAATCTGCGCTTCGAACGAGGCGATGATTGCCTCACGTTCAGCCACTAGTTCGGGGTGGCTGAGAGGCAGGCCGCGAAGCTTTGACAGGTTGTATGTGCCCTGCACAAGCAGTGTCCTGTCAGCGAGGGGTTCTTCACCATCCAGAGGAGCGTGGGGATGGCAAGCAAAGAACAAGACATACCTCTTCAACCAGGCCGTGTTTGATCAGCCAACGGGGCGACTCAGGAAGAAAATTGATAAAGATGAAGACGATCAAGGCCGGGACAAGCTGAATGCCCACGGGTGTACGCCATTGCGCTTGACCCTTCACAAAGAAGAAGCCATAACCAACGAGCTGGCCACAAGCGACGCCGAATGTCTGTAAGCCACCCTCAATCATGACTAGATCAAGTCAGCCTTTAGTCTTCAAATACGAGAGCAAGGCGGAGGACTACTGCTTACCCCAACGCCCGCGACTATGCGCTTTCGCACACTCGGACTGCCATGACGGCACCGTGGCAACCTGTAAGCCGAGGCCGATGCCGCTGATAACGCGACCCAATACCAACTGAGATATCGCCCAGGCACTGGTCTGCAATGTGCCGCCGATCAGCATAAACAGCATACCGAACCAAACGGTCAGACGACGCCCGAGACGGTCGCCAAGGTCCAAGCAGGCGAGGGCACCGATAAGAGCACCGAGTTCAAAAGAGGCGATCACGATGCCCTGGACATTAGCGTTTTTCATCTCGGGAAAGACAGTCGTGAAGGACTCCTCGGTAATGAGACCGCCCTGGATTTGTTCTTAGACTGGGCGTGCTATAGGGGGAAAACTCAAGAAAGATAGTGTACCATAATGCTCATGTCGTAGCCGAAAAGCCAAAATGCACATGCCGCAATGCCGGCAACGAGAATGTTGAGCTTCAGACCCGACGTGCCCATGTGGGTTGTGTATTTGGTCAATGGGAGGAAAGTCATCATTGCGAGGTGAAGTGTGAACGTGGACGGGGTATTTTCCCTCAGTTAGAGATAAATGAGATTGATTTAGACTTGAGACATATCCCATAGCAGCAATCTGAGAGTCATGATTCTAACTTGAATTTATAAAGTCTCAACATAGGGTTTGATGAGGCGTGGGAGACCGCAGGCCAAGGTCGGGGGATTTTAAGGTTCAATGCACCCGGAAGGCACCTAACTCCGAGACCCTTTCACAGTGAGACAGAACGGCTGTGGCGGAAAGGATTGGCAGAGGAAGTACTAAGTGGGGTTGGATATCGCGGAAGGCAGTCATCGCCGAAAGAAGAGGCGTCCTTGGCGTGGGGAAGCCAAACCAGTTGCAACGTACGTATCCTTAGTATATCGGGGTCAGTTGCCTTCCGGGGACGATCCCCGTAGTTGGTTGTCCACGCTCGGCCCCCGTATCTCCACGGTTCGAGTATTTCTCCATACGTCCATGTTGACTTTGGCAACTTTTGAGGATTTACAAGAACCAAAGGACCTAATAAGGTTGGGATGGGAAGTGCGGGGATGGCAGTGGGGATGATTTTGTCTCTGGAAGGGAACCGAGCCCGTGCCGCTGTTGAGGGTGAGGTGGAGCATGGTTTTGTCGAGATTTCTCCCGACGAGATATATAAAGTATGCTCAATCTATGAATGTGCCTGTTTCTGTGTTCGCAGTAGACTCTTTCGTTTCATGATCTGTGTCTTCAGTTGCGCATTTCCTTCACGCTGGACCACACGATGCCTTCCGCTTTGAACCAGTCCAATGACAGCCCACTGTAAGTGTCAATACCAGCATAACACGCTCTCAAAGAACACTTTGTCATTTAAAATATTGCAATTATGTGGCTGAACCCCCAACAGTTCTCTTAAGGTCATTGGCCACAATGCGGGAACTTCCATGGACGGGGTCGACCTCGTTCATGTCCATTTCACCCAGGATAGCCCCACAACGCCGTTAAAGATGCAGCTCCTGCACTATGGAGAATACCCGATGCCTAAAAAACTTAAGGCACGAGTCATGAGGCTCATTAAGGAGAACATCACAACGCCCGAGGAATTGGCCATCGTCAACATCCAGCTAGGCGAGGTCATTAGCGACGCCGTCAATTGGTTTGTGCAGAAGAACGATCTAGTCATGGCAGCGGACGTCGACCTGATCGGTGGTCAGGGCCAGACTATCTGGCACCTACCGCTGCCGGAGCTCTTTGAGGGCAACCAAATCCGGGCACATCTCGACATGGCTGAGATTGCCATCATAGCCGCTAGCACTGGCGTCACCTCGCTTGGCAATTTTCGGGTGTCAGACATGGCTTTCGGCCGGCAAGGCTGCCCACTTTTCGCGGCTCTCGATTCCCTCCTTCTGAGCCACCCGACGCTCAACCGCGCTGTGCAGAACATTGGCGGCATCGCAAACTTTTCGATCTTACCCCGAGGCGCTGTCGAAGAATGTTACGACTTCGATACGGGACCTGGCAACGTCTTTATCGACGCGGCCGTGCGGTACTTCACCGGCGGTCAACAGGAATATGACAAGGATGGTGCAATGGGCTTGAAGGGCAGGATTGACCAGTCTGTTGTAGATAAAGTGCTCCAGGGGCCATACTTCGTGCATGATATACCGAAGACTACTGGCCGAGAGACCTTTGGGGATCGGATGGCGGAGGATATCTGCGACGAGATGCTGAACCGTTAAGTCTGACTCCTCTAACCGAGACAGGGTTTTTGGCTGACAAACCGTGGCACTGCAGGCGGAGCTACGCCAGAGGACTGTGTTGCCACCATAACTCGCATCACAGCCAAGTCCCTGGCCGATGCCTACGAGCGCTGGGGTCCCCCTGGGGGCGTAGACGAGATCTACATGGGCGGCGGTGGATCGTTCAACCCCAACATCATAAATTACCTGAAGCAGCGCTTGCCCAACACTCGCATCGTCCCCATCTCCGAGATTGGGATCCCTATCGGCGCGAAAGAAGCTCTCGGCTTTGCACTGCTGACGCTCGAGTGCTTCGTCGGACGACCCATGATTGTGCCCAAGAGGACCGAGTCGGACCGTCCAGGGGTGGTGGGCCAGATCCAGCCGGGCAAGAACATGCATCGCATCCGACAGCATGTTGCTCAGGTGAGTTGAACTTCCCCGTCCCATTAAGAGCTATCTAGGCACCGTACTGGAAACCCTGACACTAACATCGACGGCAGTTTTGGGGAGACTTTCCTGAGGAGCAGGTGAAATGCACAACAGAGATGATTCTTCTCCCTTCTCAGTGCAACACGTAACCTACCGCGGTGGGAGTTCACTCATTGGCGATGGTGGCGGCTTCATACCTACGATCAGTCATTGCTTATGCTAAGATAATAGCTGCGCTCAATGAAATGCAAGATAATAGCGATGTATTCTTTTCTTTCGTTACTATTCCGGTAATTTACTGTCCGTGATAACCGCTTTCCCGATTATGCAATTAGTATCCCTATGGTTTGTTCTCAGTGTCAAAAATTTTTGCCCGTAAGAAGTTACTTCTCTGCAGACCTTTGGGAATCGGACGTTTCGTGACATTCGAGGGTAGTAGTGAGAGGCCGCTCATCGCGAGAAGGTCTTCGATGTTGGTGCTTCCACTTGGGGTTCCATGAGAGAAATTGGGGAACCGTCACATTGGACAGCCTACCAACAACACTATCACAGGTATCTGCAGCCTGCCAGGTATATGTGGTGCACTGCGAGGGGACACAAATTGTCTGGTTCACCTTTGTAGCAAAGCCTTGGCTGTACAGATCCAAGTTGTTGGCCTGTAGGTGAGAGAAGTGAGAGCAGGGTGAGAGCAGGGTGAGAGCAGGGTGAGAGCAGGGTGAGAGCAAGGTGAGATTGCACACCCCCAGCACTCCCACTCCTACTCTACCCAGTCTATAACAATAAATAACAACCCGAGGGCAGATGTCTGGTCTACTGTCCCAGGTATCTTTTCTGTCCTACAAGTCGAAAGAAGATGTTCCTAGAAGCCATATGAAGAAAGCTTGACGAGAGAGAGGCAGGTGCTATATTATGTGGTTTCACCTACGAGTATCAGGAAGAACGGGAACAAGAGGACTATACTATATGCCATCAGGAGCTAGCTGAATTACGAGAACATAGCATTAAATTGGACACTACGAGCTCTGTTTGATAGCGCATCGGGCCGTGCTAACATATCACTAATACTCGATAGATGGAGACTTTCTCGCAACGAAGCAAGTAATGTCAACTTTTCTAAAGAGGAGTCTAACCCCACTCTGCAACCCCTGAAATCTTTTGCCGAAGACTATATTGCTACACGGAAGAATCTACCATCATAGAAGACTGCATTTTCAAACTTCATTAAGTTTACTCCAAGATAGAAGCGCGAGACTTCTCGCTCCCTACCGGAGCAGGTTAAGTAAGATATTTTGAAAATGAGATAACTATGAACCCTGAAGAATATCCTTATTAATCTTAGGTATATATCAGGCAAGACCTGACCGTCAAATACAAGCCTAAGACGAAGCCGCGGGAACGCTTTATGGTCATGGCGAAGGACATCGAATATCTTCTTCGTGGCCTATTTAGGGACGATTAGTATGGTTATAGGCATTAACGAACCCATGCATAAACCGGAAGTGCCCTCGCTTTATTTGCTAGCTCCTGATCCAGAGTAGGCGCTATCAGGGAGTCAAGTTCTTATCGTAACTCTAACGAGTGTCCATATTACAGGATTTGTTCTGATTTATCGCCCTATCTACCATTGGCCTTCCCTCTCTCTCTCGACCTTAGATACATTTAAGTCAATACAGACACCATATATCCCACAGACTCTGGCCATGAAATGAATTCTTGGCCTAGCGATTGTACGAATGCCTGTTCGACTATTTGCTTGACAGTCTTGCCGGTTCTTCCGGAAGCCAGAAGCCAGTGTCCTTGTCGGAACTGGCGATCATGTTGTATCGCGGGTTACACTCAACGATAGTAGTGCGTCCTCGGCGGGCGAGTCTGCACGCGGGTGGGCAGTATCTTGTTTGGTTCCCGTTCCTGCTGCAGGTCCCACACTAGCACATTTTGCTGGCTTCCATTGAAACCCATGGCGTAGCGACCATCTGGCGCTAAAGATGCGTTGAACGGACTTACTGGTTGAGATTATTGGGGTGACCTGACTAGGAGAGCTGCTCCTGCCAGTCAAGAATGCGTTCGCACTCCCGTCGAAGGCGTCCAAGATGCGGTGATCATGATAATTTGACCCAACCATTCAGAAGATGGCGCCCTGCAGACTGAAAATTTAGACAAAAAGTTGAAGAGAATGAGTGGGCGAGACTGATGTCGGTCTATGCTTTAACTCTGGCAAATTCAATTGACTTCTAACAGGGTATAAAATTTGTCATATCCAACACGTTGAGTTCTGACAGTGCGCTATTCTCTCTTGTCAAACTCATGTGAGAACGTGTTTAACTTTCTGCAAAAGTGCTTTTCGATCGAAGCCACGCGCCGTACTTCCACAAGTAAAACATGCCTAAAATACCCAAGCATGACAGGCCCGCAAGCAAGGAAACACCTCCTCCTATTCCCAAATTGCTGAACATCGGCCTTGCAAACAGAATACATGCAACAGCAAATAACGATCTGCAGAGATCGTTTGTCGCGAACAGAGAAGCTGAATACTTTGGATATGACATTGGAAGATAGACAAAGACGCTTTGGAAGATGATGAAATTTGAAGTTACCAATATCACAACTCCAATCAAGCCAACAATCCAGTGAATGTCACTTCGAATGGTCCACCCAAATACGAGATAACCGACAGAGAGCGTTATGACGGCAAATAGAGCAGGAACGAGTCGATGCTCCGGGGCGCGTGGACCATGTTTTTCAAATCCCGGAAGTATGTAGCAGAATTGATAAGCGAAAAAAAATGACAATTCCGATAACGCAGGCGATTCCAATCGTGAGAAAGCACAGACCGGTTTCCCCTATGTTAAACCCATAGATTGTAGGATATACAAGCGGAAATACTTCAAAAAAAGAGTAATAGATACCGTGAGTCAGGGAGGTCTGTCAATTGTTTCTTGATCAGACTCTATTTGGCAATCCAGCAACATCGGGACTGAGCGCTCAGTGTTTGACTTACGTATAAGTTGGTGAAAAGAACCGCGGGATCATTGAAAATTATTTCCGCCGGCTTCATGAGCGCGCCCCAAATGACATCTGCAGTTGTCAGTTGCGCTTGTGCGATTTCGCTTGAGGCAAAAATGCTTTTTTGCCCTGTGAGTTTTCGTATTCTTTGCACGCGACGTCGAAGTATGTTATCTGAAGAGGTTTCGGGCAGAGCGCAAAATAGTAGCAAAGATAAAGGTCCGGTTAACTAAACGATTTCCCAAAGTCCCCAACGCCATCCCTTTGCTTGAACAACAAATCCGGCAACGACTGCTCCTATTGCGGGCCCCCAGAACCACACCGCAGTCCAGGCGGAGAGATATATCGGAACATGGAGTGTAGGATACTGATTTAAAAACTCTCTGTCAGTCCTATTACGTCGCTGATTCTTTCACTTCACTCACGATATCGCCAACCGATACTCCTCCGTTCGCTAGGCAAGGACTACCAAAGAATCCCGTGAAGAAGCGCAGGACAAGCAAACCTGCAAAGCTCCCCACCGTTGCCGTTGGGATCGACAACATAACGAGTATGAAAAATGTCGGTATGTATACCCAGTTTCGACCCACTGAAGGAATTTCACTTAGTGGTGCAAAAATAAGAGGCCCAATTCCATATCCTGCAACATAAACAGCGAGTCCAAGTGCTGCCGGTGTTGCTCCGATATCGAATTCTTTCATGACCCCTTCTTCACTTGGTATGTACATGCTGGATGCACCGTAGACTGCCATCGTGTATGCGCATAGTTGGAATAATACCATGCCTTTCTTCAGGCTCGTCCAGTTTTGAGGGTTTTCTGGGTCTGCGTCAGAGTACCAATCGATCACAATCTCATTACTTGTGGACAACTCGTTTTTGAAATCGACAAGTCCATGACGAAGCTTCTGCTGGTCATGTCCATGGGGTTTCAAGTCGGGAGAGTCGCTGAGTGTTGTCAAGTTTGTGTCTGCGCTACATCTCTGTTGTCCGAGAGATGTTGTCGCTTTCTCTGTCTTGCGATTTCTGGCCTGACGTTCGATGTCGTCACTCTCACTGTTGCAATCCTTCGCGCGTATTGTGTCGGGAAATTCGAAAACCTTGCCATGATCAGAGCTAAGGGCGTTGATTATGCCGTTGGTCTTGTTTTCATTAGGAACATCGTTTTGTCGAGTGCATTGATAACGTTACCAAAGATTGATCGAAAATTTCCTTTTGTTCCTCAATGTAAGGTAAGACTTTGTTCCCTGCCAAGTACCGAATTATCTGACCCATCGCTGAGTCTCTGAAGATATTCATTATTCCGCGGTTCTTTGAACGGAGATCGGGGTGGAAAAGCCGAGTTTATTTGGGAACTGTTTCAGGAGCGGTGTCATTGAGCTTTATTTATAAATTCCGTGGTAGTCAAATTTGACGAGTTCACTTAGCTTCGAAGAAAGCATCTTCTTTTGTCCTGAATTGAATACTAAGCACACCTTATGTCGATCATGTTTCGCAAAAAATTACTCGATTTGGAATACTCTTGGAGCATGCCGTTTGATTTTCAGCAAGGCGACAGAATACTGACTTGAGCCGCCCGGCCCGAATATTAACTCCGTCCGAAAGGTATGTAAGGTTTCCCGTAAGATTCAAACACAGGCTATTCAAATAGACCGCGGAACCCAATTGTTTTAAGCTGAAAATAATTCGATTCTACAATTCAATTCGATTGAAAAGATTATCGATGCCTCGTTCAGATGAAACCGAGTGGTGGGCGAATGAAGTTTATGAGATGATCAAAATGATACCGAGGGGGCGTATAACAACCTACAAACACATTGCGAAACTTCTTGAGACTCGTACATGCTATCCCCCATTAACCTTGAGAAAGATGAATGCGGCATGTTGATGACAGCGAAACTGTCGAACGGCGCAACGCGCCCGTCAAGTTGGGACCTGTTTGTGGAACCTTCGTCCGGCAATTACTAGCTCGGCTTCTGGACAAGGAGGAATGGAAGACAGTGTGATCCCGTTCCACAACTTAGAAAGCGTTGCATGGCAACGAGTGATAAATTCAAAAGGATCAATCTCGCGTCGGTAGGAATCCGAATCGAGCAATGTCTGACTCGGTATTACAAATGTCTTGTCGACAATCAAGGATGGCTAATGGTTGGAAATAGACGAAACGGATGGGCTGATATCCAAGCTCGAATTTTGCGACGAGAAGGGGTGCATGTTGTGACTGATGAAATGTGGGAACATCATATAACATGATCGTATTTGGTTGTTTTCCAGTTCATTTATCTACAGATCTAACATCTTGAGGTGGCCAGTAAAGGAAACCAGTGAAAGAAATACTTGAAGCAAATAATATGCTCTTCTCCTCGACGACTCTGTCACCAGCTTTTCTCAGGATGTTGAGAGATTCTATAAAGCCACCGTGGCTCACCGTACGTTCAACATAAGAACAAAGTCAATGGAAAGATACACAATGAGTAGAGCGGCACGACGCTCTTCACAACATTATGCTAGATTCAATTTTCTCAAATCAAAGCTTACGCCTGGATGCAGCGGGTGAGATCTTTCAGTGGATTCAATTGATTGAGAGTAAGTGGGATTGAAAATTGCTCAAAGATGAGGTCATTCACCTTCCAATATTTACCCATCGCCAGAGAATTTTTCATTACTAAAGGATTATCCCTGGCAAGTTCGCATTGAACATATCTCTTCGGGAGAATACTTGAAAGACCTTGGGACTTGGTCAGAGTCCGTCCTGGTCGATTAGGGTTGTCGAAATGTCGGAAAAGTTTTAAGATGGAGACCCATTTCTACCAAGGTCCAGAAAGAGAAACACTGAGTTATGTACTTCAACGAGTATTTCTACAAAGTTGTTGTTAAAAAAGGGCTCCTTGGGATAGGAAGTTACTGGATCTTCTTTTTTATTCCAAATCTTGAGTCTGACCCAATAGGGTGCAAATACTGAAATCTATCATTGTAGAAGCTAGGCAGCCATCTTGGCCTGTCAGTCAAACCTGGTCTTTGTCCAAGTTCCTAGCGAGATCAGTGACACATTCGGAGATCTGATCTGGCATCAAGAAAGAATGGAAGCTCTACGTAGATTTCTGAAAGGTCCCACATGGCGTATTCTGTTCATCCGTTCTTTGTCCGATTAACCCTATCTGCAGGACATGAACCCAGTTTATATTGTTCTCATCTCACCTGAAGCGTCACTTCTGGCTATTCTTTGGTACAGTAGATAGACGCTTTTCGCGATGCCGATTTTCAATTGGAAAGTTAGCAATTCAGGTGAGATTTTGCGCAAGTACAGCTACATATACCTTATTGTGGTTATTGTATTGACTGCATGTGTATTGTGCTATTGGGGTGGATTTTTGCTGGTCAAAATTTAGGATATCAAGAAGCGTGAGCCAAATGACGAGGGAAACTCGCAATAAGCTAATAAAGTCGCATTGGCCGGTTTGGCTTGTTCGCAAGGAATCTTTCTATTAGGGAGATTCGAAATGGGTCTACTTTGATTACACCTTCCGATCCCCAGTCTGTCCCCAGACTGTCATTTCAACACGGAAGTGGCGGAGGGAAGTGACGCCTCCATGCCCTCCGGAAGGCGGTCTGGTGGGTCTGACACGGATAGTTCGGGCCGCTCCAGCTATGCCCCGCCTTGCCCGTCATCAATACCCCCGCAGCACAACCACACCACGGATTGCCGGAGCTTGGCTGGAACCACTACATGCCATATCTAATGGCACTTTTTATTATCATCAGAGCTAGTCTTCTGATTGCGAGTTAGCAGCAAGACGCATGACAGGCGACGATCTCTACAAGCTTATTCTTTATTAATCGTCTATGACGCTTAGTTTAGGTGCTCGACAGCCGTTTGCAGTTCATCAACTCTTCTGAGTGTTCCGGGAGAATGAACCGAAAGTCTATATTGGATTAGGCGTAATTAACCATTGAACGGAGGAAGTTTAATCTCTTGAGACAGACTTCACTATATTTCTTGGCTTCTGGCGGAACCATGGATAATATATTCTAGACTATTCTCTGCACTGAGGTTGCATTTCTGTGAATCTATCAACCATATGAAGTCACTCTACGGTCCAAAATTCCATAAAAGTAATGATAGCTATTTCAGATACGGAGTTTACTGATAGGATAAAAACAGGGTGACATTGCATCATGACTATGTTTCGTTGAGGTCATGATTGACCACTCGTTGGAATCTTTGCGCATGGATGCAAAGACATAAAGAGAGGAGGCTTCATAGAGCTATTGTAATAGTTAAATATTTGAGGACTATCTTCGCCCTATTAACATTAATCTTTATTATTCAACTCAAATAAATCGACGACATGAAATATTCCGTGCTCTCCATTGCGGCCCTTGTCGCCCCTGCCCTAGGAAATCCAGCCTACTACTGGCGTCAATATGTCTCTCGTCCAATCCATCCTGCCCAAGCTGGCATCGTCAACATTGACAACTACATTCCGGCTGTTGTCAATGTGGATGTAGAACCACAGGGGATTCAAACCAGTATTGCACCTGGACAGAGCGTGTCAATTCCAGGCGCACCGGTCGCGGATGTGAAATTTAACGAACAGGTTGAAGTGAGCTATGTTTCCGGTGATCAAGGCACATTTAACTATATTATTAATCCGATTGGCGATGGCTTCACTGGATGTGTCGATGTTTCACCGCAGGGATGTGGATCTCTGAGCTGGTGTCATGGAGACCCTCGGACGAATCCAGTGACCTGTGTCGATGGTACCGAGCTTCCTGTAATCTTGTATGCGCCTAGGTATGTATCTCAGAGCTGACAATCTCAAGTCACCGCTGATTTTAAGCCTGCTAGCTCTATGAGAACGAAGACCACACATGAATGCCTGAAGTAAAAAGAAAGCAAAATACCGGGTAATAATGTGAACAGCCTTTTAACAGCTGTTTTGTGAGGGCTGGTGTATTCAACATATCACCATGGGTTTGTCTCCACGGGGCTGAGTATGACTTATTGTATTTAAGAGTAATAATTGAACAATATTACGGAAGTGTTGCCCGAGATTTTGTCAGTAAATTGTCCTTCCTACTTGGGTTCAATAATCTTCTGGCCCTAGCCAATAGCCCTATATTTCGAAGACCACTTTACCATTCCTAGTACGACAAAGTAACCGAATACACGGCTATAAAATTCAACTCTATATACACTTTACTTTCATACCACCCCCATTTTTTCATCGTTTCAGGACCGATGCGCGCGCCGCGCACGTCTTCTAGTAAAATACTGCCAAGAAAAGAAGTCAGAGGCAGAGTAACTGTAATAGGCATAGCGTGTTTCGAGAGAGGGTCTAAGAAAGAATCTCTTTACATAAGTAGTGAAACTAACTAATTTCGATCCATTCTATATTAATAATGAGTCTATTATAAAAACGCTAGAAATGATGCTATAGATTGACTCGCTAAGGAAGCCGCGCGACTAGATAAAACCCACCCCATCTGACTAATTCTAACTAGGGAGAACGTATTTATTATTGCGGATCAGACCAGAAGAGGTTATTCCGACCTGTATTGTGACACCTGTTTCTTAGTACGCTGGTATGCTGGGCACGGGCAGTATATCTAGCACCTCGAAGATAGTATTAATAGCACGCTTCTACACCTCTCTCATCTGCACATACAGGTGCTGCCCGTGATTATCTCGTACAGCCTGCCGTTGCTTGTGTTGTTCTTTTGTGTTGCTGGATCGACCCGCACATCTTCGAGTGTGCTGCCATGAGCGTTTCCGTCTTCACGATGTACACCTGACCAAGTAGAAAATTATACATACAAAGTCTAGTAGAATGTGTTCTGTTACTTAGGTGCAAGGTTAAAATCTACGGTACATTAGTACTGCGCTCTGCGCTTGCCCAACCAACTGCGCCATTCTTTCTCAAAACAAACTCGACGTTCTCTCAATGTGACTCAAGGTGCGGTCATCAACTGCTGCCAAAATGATCCGATCCAGTATTCGTTATTTCCTTCTGTATCTGCAATTGAAATATCTCCCTTCTCAACCCGTATGTAATCCTCAGCAATCGACCGGTTTGATTTTATTTGTTTTCAGGTCAAATATGAACCCTCTTGGCTTTTCAGCCAATTCCGTGCGAATATATTCACACTCCCGCAAGAATCTCAAGTCCATTCGAATTCTTTTCTCAATTCTGGATATTTTTATTAGCACAGAAGGTATTAATAGACCGTGAGAACATACTCTCTTCCATCGTGCATTTGAAAGTGCATCTCGCCGACCTCGACTGACTTGCCAGGAAGTCTACTCTTCAAATTGTCTTTTGTCATGAGCCGCGACATGGTTTGTTCCGCAATCTTGAAATTCATGTTAGCCTGCAGAGTACAAAAATAATAAAATGTTTCCATCATACCTGCATGATGAATTATGATGATTTCTTCAAGTTTGTTTCGCAGGAACGTGTCCAGAAACAACACATCATTCAGATATGGCTTCACGTTTCCACCCATGTTTCGGAATACGAACGCTTCTATATCAGTGATATTAGAACATCATATATCATCACAAGAATCCACAACAGCACATGGGCATATTATTACCCCCTTTTTTGATGCCCAAAAATTCTTCAGGGTTAAGACGAAAATCCACACAGCAAACTGCGCAATATAATCATTAGTACCTCTTGTCAACTTATCACGAGTTTATTCCAAAATCTTACAAATCATCATTCTTGGAGCTTCAAAACCTTCAACTTCACTGGTATTCGGGATTGGATTAGCTGTTTCGGCATATATACTGTATCCACTAATCAGTTTCTGCTCTCAGTTATTCAGTGACCAGCTTACGCATTTCGCTGGATCAATTCGTTTGCAGTAAGTCGCGGCATCTCGAGCTTCGTTCTTCAAGTTTAGGCTGTATGAAGTCACTCTGTCCAGTACAATATTTCGAAAGTATTTGATGGTTAACGCTATCCTTTTATACATATGCGCTTCTATGTCGCTTTCGCGCGTCGGTGCCGTTCTTCCGAGCTGCTGACAACAATCTCAGTTAGCCGTTTGCTTAGAAATCGGAAGGTGATACCTGCCGAGGTAGATTTTCCAAGAACTTGACTTTTTATCACTTGAAATGAAGAAATAGAGACATTATTCAGGTTTGTAACACTTTCAAATTAAAGTTAAAATGCAGGTTTTCCTTCCATATACGGAATGTTTCTGCGACGGACCCACTTAGCGCGAGCTTCGCCTCAAGAGTTTCATCCCATTTCGAAAAGCCCTTGCCTAAGCTTTAA
The DNA here is from genome assembly GCA_030710325.1 of Penicillium sp. 91 TS-2023. Lineage (NCBI taxonomy): Eukaryota > Fungi > Ascomycota > Eurotiomycetes > Eurotiales > Aspergillaceae > Penicillium > Penicillium sp. 91 TS-2023. Next base: position 538,696 of record JARWGP010000006.1, read on the forward strand.
CAAATGACGATACCTTTTTCCGATGATAGTGGCGGAAATATCCGTAGATAGGAATATGAACTCGTCGAGTCATACTCTTTTGTAAATGACTCATTTCAACTCTTCAACTCTCGCGAAAACTATTAGAACTGTTTTTGCCCTTTGACCCTTTCTAGGCATCTAATCGTTCAAGTCTATCAAGTCTACTCATAGCAAAAGAAAAACCAGATTTCCGAAGTCTCATTTCTGATGATGTAATAGAAGACTTACATACACTGGAACGTTTGTGAACTGTCAGCCACATCTAAAGTTGGATGCTAGGGCAATCATATTCGGTCTCGTGAAGACTGCCGCAGCTAGTTATACGGCGTAAAATAGTGGACCTGAGGTCGGATGCCTTGCTTAGCATTATGGCCCGATTTTAAGCCAGCAGAAGGACTTAATAGAATTACCAGTTCGGAGAGAGAAATGAATCAAATCGAAATTCACCAAGCCAAGCGCTCATCCCTTATGTTGACTACCATAGTAACATAGCAGACTGGATCGATGTGCCCGAAGGTCCAAATTCTATAAAAAATTTGGCAGTAGCCGACGATTGTCTATGGATATTTACGTTGATTTCAAGTTGAAGCTATTCCAATGTTCAACCTGCCGACAGGAAGTATATGGGAATGAGAAGCTTCGCCTTCGAGCGTTTGCTACGGAGCGCTAGGATTCTAGTCAAGATTTGAGTTTTACGGATGTAAGAAGCCGCATGGTGTAGCTAATTGGTCGCCTATGCCAGCAGATCATATTATCAACATGAAATGACAAGCATGGTAATCTCCTGAAAATGTTGCTCCGCGCATCAATCCACACGCTGGAAATTAAATGGGCAGGATTGAAACGCGTGGTGCCCATATGTCTACTCATTAGCTCAAGTCGAATTTAAATCCTACCTTACCAATATAACAGCACTGGGCCTAGTAGCTGAATAGGATTATATGGACCTAATACAACTCCTTTATATAGCATATCCATCTTTCACACTAGACGAGATAAAATAGAGGAGCTACCTAATAAGGAGGATAATGGGTAAGTAGAATTTCTAGACCCACCACACATGATTCTAAAGAAAGATTACCAAACTTTCGTACTGGTGCTTATTCTTTATAAACCTCCAGGGCCATCCAAGGGATATCTCCTGTCTTGAAATCAGGAGCCATAGAGTATGTCACGTTCCAGAACTCGAATTCTTGGATTGCTAAACCCCCAGTGCCACCCAGTGACCCTGCGAATCCCACCGAATAATTTGTAGCTGCATTGCCCGTGATGGTGACTGATAGCCCCGTCACGTCGTCCCAAGTGTTGAAGTCGTGTCCGTCAGCGAATGCTACAATCTGGAACTGGAATGTACTACTTTGTGTCGCATTGGGGAGTGACACATTTAGCAGATTTGGCGATGCAACGATCTGCATACTCGCCTCATTCGGGTACACGTTGATGTATCCTATTTCATTGTCCAGACCACCTGTGTGCCACTGAATAGCCCCGGGGATATAGATAGACTCGCTATATGGCCCACCAGGAGAAACCTCGCTCAGGCTCACGGCACCGATGGTGATATTCTCGGAAAGCCACGCTGTGAGATTCTGGGGCTTGTAGTCAATCGTTGGGACAAAGGCAGTAGCGCTGACAGAATGCTCTCCCGGAAACCTGTTCAAGGTTGCAATGACATCATTCGGAATATATTGTCGCATAGTGTTGGAAAATAAGGCCGTCATGATACCGTTTGTAAAATCGGTGACTCGAGGAATTGGATTGAGAGGGTTGAGGCGGTAATATGGAGAATTTTCTTGGCCAACCAAGTCCCACACGTATAGACCAAAGGAGTTCATGTACTTGGTTAGGTCGTATCCAAAGCCACGGGAGATTGGAGCGGCCAGATTTTTGAGATCAGCATGATACCACTTAGAAAGATCCGTCCAAATGCTGGCGATGAGATCTGGAACGCGTTGACCAAGTTCTATGTCGTCTCCAAGGTACTTGGCAGCCATGGCCAGGGGCCAGAAGGTGAAGGTCAGCCACGCCGCCGAATTAAACTCGGGAATAGACTTGTACTGATCGTAATTGGCAATTACTTGGCGAGCAAGCACATCACCTTGAGCAGTTGCATTAATTCCCGAATCGGTAAGGTTTAAATTTTTACCTCCCCAGAGGGCAACAAATGAAGTAGAGAACGCATAAGCCGTATCGTAAAAGGACTGAGTTGGTGTGAAGTTGCTCTTCAAATTCATCTCCAGTGATGATCTGAGAGTATCAGTTAGATTCTGAGATAGAAGATGAGGAAACTCCTCCAGAGCTGCAATTAATGCACTACCCATAATAGCACGTGAGATGGGGTAAAACGTCTCATAGGCAATGGCTGGGTAGCCCTTCGTGAACTTAGGCTGCTCTGGATAGATCTGATAATCTCCGTACCTGCGATACTTTATGTTAGCCAGGTCTGCAAAGAGAGTCATCCTGGGAAACGTACGCCGCACTTGTCGGGTCGGTGACCTGGCCGGCAACGATGTTATATAATATCGTTGCGGCATTGTTCGCGTCATCGCCTTCGTTGCGTGCTAAGAGGCCTAGCGAGTAAAATGCAGATTGCCTTGATTCATGTCGTAGGCCTTCTGCTGATGAGAGATCATACAAATAGCCAGCATCCGGATCATAAAAGTCATCTAAAAATGCCATCGTCTTTTCAAATAGATCCAGACTGCTTGGAGCCATTGATGCAATAGGGCTTCTTAGTGACGTAGAAAGTGGAGTGCTCACTACCTTGTCCAAGAAGGCAAAGGCCACGATGATATCCGTAAATCGCATTTTTGTAGTTTGAGTAAATAATCTGATGACTTGTAGTTCTCTGAGGACAGGTAGAAGAGAAGAAGGTTGATAACATTGGATGTAGGGAATGTATACTGCCCAAACCCCCGTTTGCTTCCTCTTTCTCTACCCAAGACCTCGGGATACTCTTCGAAGAGATCTGCCGGTGAAAATTATTAAATACATAAAAGGCGGGGCGTAAAGTGGGCACGCCGTATTCACATCGCGTTTGTCTCAACAATTTCTAGATCCCCACATCCATGGATCGTATTCGGTCAAATGAGGGGTATTTGACGGAGTGGGAACTTGACACATATCCTTCCTATTAGGGGCTCCTTCAGCCAAATCCTCTGTTGATCAGTTTAATGTACTCTGATGTATGACAAAGTTGAGCATCGAAACTAAGCACTAAGCAATCTACCACGTGCACTCATAGCAAACACTCCAGAATACACGGAATTGGAATCGGATAATATACTATTGTTCAATTTATAATTGAAAGGCAGATAAATGAATCATAGAGACGCAGACCGAAGTAAAACCCTCGTCATACTGTGCTCCAAAAAAATAAGCGATGTGCGGGGTAAACCCGGCGTAAACCGGCTATAAACTTAGCACTGAAGATATAAGAGGAAAGTTCGGCCGAAGTTGATCGCACTAAATACTAATTCGACATCTGAAACCTAACCTCCGAACCGTAAATGTTGTAGTTCAAAGGAAAATATATTGATTGGAAATCAAATTTGTTCTTCGTATAGACACTTCGGGATTAATTCCGATGGTTCGGCTTCGTTCCTGATCTGCACCAGCCTCATATCACAACAATAAGGACTATTGTCTCTACCCAAAGCATCCTCTTCGCTGATCAACAGCACCAGCATGTCTGCAAAGACAACAACGGTACGGCCAGAGGGCATCCAGTCCAATAACCTGGGCAGCCTACAGCTCCGGCACCATGAGACCAACGAGATCATCCTCATTCCTACCCCCTCGGAGGACCCCAACGACCCTCTGAACTGGTAGGCCTTTCTCTTACCCTCTGACTCGCATCGGTGGCTAACATGTTTGCCGCTTCAGGTCGCGGGCATTCCGCTATAATATTGCTATCGTCGTGTGCTTGGCCGTTTTCTTCTGCAACTTCCTTGCCGCCAGTCCCACGGTAGCCATCGTGGAGACAACCGTGGACTTCTTAGGTCAACAGGGACCAGACTTCAGTGCCCATATCGCCAATATCTCCTACTTCTACAGTACCACCGCCTTCTTAGCCAGGGCATTGGTATGCTTTTTTGGATGCCACTGATTGTCAAGTATGGCCGACGGCTCATCTACGTTATATCGTTTATCCTTTACCTGGCCATCGGGCTATGGTGTGCATTTGCAAAGAGTTACGGGGTGGAGCTGGCTGGCCGTATGTCATGGGATTTGCAGCTGGTGCTGGAGAGTGTCTCGGGCCCTTGACTATCGCAGAAATCTTCTTTCTCCACGTGGCGCAGTGATGGCGACCTATACCGCTGCCCTGCCAATGGGTGTCGCTGGCGGCATCATCATCGATGGCCTCATCGTTATCTCCTATGACTGGCGCTATATATATTATATTGCCTCGGCACTTATTGGAGGAGTGACAATCCTAGTCATCTTCACATTCCCAGCAACAACATACAATCGTCACCCTCAGCCCCCAGCCCGAGGAGGAGCCCGAACTTGTTGGTTCCACGCAAACTTGCAGCGGCACACTTGAGTTTCGATGCTCCCTTGGTTCTCAATTCTGGTGGTGATTTTCACAATGATAATCTCAACAAAGGCAGAAAAGGCTTTCTGATTGGGCACTGGAGAGCATAACGGCCGTCTACGCTGCTGCTCAAGCCTCCCTTAGCTCGGGCTTTTCGGGCGGAGGATTGGAGAATTCTGCGAATAGTCCGACCAATTAAACCTTCCCCCCTGAGTGCATGTGAAAAGATCCTGGTATACATAGTTCTGGTTCTACAGAAGCTGCAATGGAAGTATCAATCTCGCCTTGTCTAATACTAAGGACAGCCTACCAGGAAGGTTATTAATTCCCGTGCTCAGTCAACTCTCGGCATGTCTCTTTACCAGGTATCAATTGTCCAGGCTATGCTCAGTGGCTCTGAAGAACCATGCCACCTCGAACTTAAAATCTACGTGTCAGTTAAACTAATCCGGTTCCCTTGACAATTAGGACGGCAAAAATCAAATCCAGCCCCATCGAATCCTACGCACTTACGCAGGGAAATCTATCATAGCCAGAAGAGTCTGCATTTTAACGGTACTGACCCGGTTTTTGACTAGCTGTGTTTAGATACCAAGGGATTGAGCGTTTCAAAGAGAAAAAAACCCAATCATAGTCTACCATAGATTGATTGGAAGGGTCTGTGTAAATACCGGGTGACGAAGGGTGATCTCTCGGCCACTTCTCACACTCTCAACTGCCCTCACCTCTGTGCCATTGCGCTATATATCTCCCTTCAAAGCCATGTTTGGTACATACGACCATAGGGTGTGGAGAACAGGGCTTCCCGTCCGCTCAGCCGTACTTAAGCCACACGCCGGTTAGTTAGTAGTATGGTGGGTGACCACATGCGAATCCTAACTGTTGTATGTTTTTATATGCTGTTTCTTTTTGGGTTCGTCGAGGAAACTCCCTTGCCGCCCTATTCTACAGCCCCTTCAGCCTACTCACCTGAATGCCTCGAACACCACTATTCTGCACCTGACTATCCTGCACGCCCCTGAACCGCTGACGTGTCCTTCCCCTTCCATACTGATTTTCCTCAGGCGTGTTGTTTTGACACAACTCTCTGGTACTAGTTTCTACCGGTTGACACATGTCCTCCGAGGATTCAAACTGACAGTAGGGAAAAGAAGGGCCGCCTAGGAAATTCAATGTTGTTATTCAACACAAATTCGCTGGAGGTCACCCACCCCACGACTAACTCACCGGCGAGCGGCTGAAACGCGGTCAATTATCTGATGGGTGTCACCTGGGTGAGAAATAGGTGAGCACCGCTTTACAGTCGCGCGACCAAAGGTGAGAAGGGTGAGTATAAGATAGGCAGAATGAGAAGCGTTCTTCTCTCTCATAGACCTCTTGGTACGTCACTGTATGTATGGCTCTGTATCTCCACCCAGCTGAGAGTCGAGCTCCACTCCCCACCAAAAGCTCAGCTTAGATCGACAGGGGGTCACCTGATCCCAAGAGATGTTTTTCTTTTGTTTTTGTTTTCGTTTTTGTTTTCTAAGTGGTCGAGTTCCATAGAGTCTTAGATTCCCCTATCAACGCAATAATGCGTCTCATTAAAACCAGACACCCGATCGGGCTAAGGGAGTCCTCTGATAGTGAACTCTCCAATATCAAATATGCCATTCTATCGCACCGCTGGGAGATGGAAAAGATCACATTCCAAGAGATGACTGAACAAACAGACAAAACCCGGCGGAAAAAGGGTTACCAAAAAGTAGCCAGCTTCTGCGAGCGTGCACGCGCCGACGGATTTGAATACGTTTGGGTAGACACATGCTGCATCAACAAAGAGAGTAGCGCCGAGTTGTCTGAGTCTATCAACTCAATTTTGCGATGGTATCTTGAGTCTGCCAAATGCTATGCCTACATGTCGGATATGGAAAGTCGAAATCAACTGTCTAGCAGGGTGTGGTTTACAAGAGGATGGACACTGCAAGAGCTTGTCGCTCCGCGCGAGATGGTCTTCCTGGACAGGAACTGGTCAGATATGGGATCACGAGAGGATCTCTGTCTTGATCTCCAAAAAATCACTAAGATCGAGACAAGCTTGCTACTTGGAAAGTCACGACTGGATCAGTTTAGCGTTGCTAGGCGAATAGAACCACACAAGGAGTCTAAAGAATAGATAGATATAGTAGAAGAAGCAGAAGAAGTAGAAGAAATAGAAGAACAAGAGACAGAAAAAGAAGAAACAGAAGAGCCACAAAAAGATAGCTATAAATCGATAGAATCACTCAAGTCACTCAAATCAATCAAATCAATCAAATCACTGAGGTCTAAGGCGCAAGAAACAGGTTTAATACTTCTCTATCGGAGCTTCTCCAGAGCTCTCTCTTTCGCATAAAAACCTAATAAAACTCGTGTTTATATATACTTCAAACCACTTTCCACCATAGACGATATACACCTAGCCATCTCTCTTCGACCGAAGAACAAAACATTTCGGAGGTCATACATACCATGTCCCGGAGCCTCGCTATATCACAACAGCTAAACCAATCAAAAAGTAGCACACGCAGATACTACACATACTCAGCGCAGAGGACAACCATCTTCACCGCTCGCTACTCCAAAAGCGAGTCAGATCTTCAATAGTTCCGAGAACTCACACGAACTCCAATCAACTTCAAGGCAATTCCTGGCGACTCCCGGGTACCTTAGCGCATTCCAGGTCCAGGCGAGGCCAATCCTCAACTTTCGGGGTCAAACTAACCACCCGCTCGTTATGCTTAACGCTCCAACCCCCTCACCCACCATGCTCTCGTCGCTTACGCTCACTGTGTTATCGACTACCTGCGTGTTCAGCCACCCAAGAAGAACCCCCCTGCGTCGGTCACCATATGAAGAGGGGAACGCTCGTTGGCAGCACACTCGAAGATGTGCGGGTCGATTCAGCACACAGAATAACAACACAAGCTACCGCAGGTCGTACGAGAAGCCCATGTGGTCCGATGAGAGAAGTGTAGGAGTGTGTTATTCAATACTATCTATAAGGTGCTAGATATGCTATCTGCGTGGGACATACCAGTGTACTGAAAGCCCGCTGTCACGATACAGGCCGGAAAACCCCTACCCGTAATAACCCGTATTACCAGGTAACAGGGAGATCTGCGCTAAGGCCTTGGCAGTGAGTCCCGAGTAAAGAAAAGCAGCTGCTAGGGAGGAAGGAGATTTCGCTAGGGACTGTACATGATATGACAATTTTGCGATAAATCTATATGATAGTTTTTTCCTTTCCCTTTTCTCGGTAACACAGTGTTTAAAGCAGAGTGGAACTTTATTGCACATATCAACTCAACTTAGAATCACGATTTCAAGATTTGTCTTAAACTTATGCCAATTCTGTATATACAAAGAAACATTTCTTTTGAAAAACCACTTGATTTGGAGACTCATGTGCGTGCGAAGAAAGAATGCCCATTTTGACTCCATATACCTAGAGCTCTTGGTACACCGTGGAAGGTGAAACTTATCATGCTGGCACACAATCAAAAAAGAATTGGCAGAGTATCACAGATCCTCGTCAGAGGGAACCACGTTCTGTCTTCGATATTCCTCCTCCTGGCGTCCGGATTCGTGCAGTTCCGCCTTCCAAGAGGAACTAGAGATATAGTCCGAAGGGTAGTTGTTTTTCATGTGCTAGAAGATATGAGCTTTCAGTATTGTAATTAAAGAGACAGGTCATGCAAGACATACCACATCGGGATCACCCGTAATCATTTTTAGGATCCACTCAAAGGGTCGATCATAATACTGATCCCGCCTCAAAGTTTCACTGCTCGTTTGAGGTTCATCAATGTACGGAGTGTGGAAAAACTGCACGGTGCCCATCTCATCGGGCCATGTGATTGTTTCAAAATCCACTTCATCTTGCTCATCACCCGGATATGTCTTCTCGGCGTAAAGTAGAGTCGGCAGCTTGGTTGGATTCTGGTTGGCTGATAGGATCTCTCCTGAAAAGTCAAAGTCATTTGTATGGGTAGAAGGCTCGATGTAAAGAAAATGGGAAAACATAGATACATACGGTACCAAGTGACAGCGTGAACAAAGCTGGACTTTTGTGCTGGATCGACCATGATGATTGCTGCATCGCTGTCTTTAAGCCACTCGGCTCGGTCTTTGGGTGTGCTATGACTTCCTGATATATCCCAAATATCAAACGTGACGAGAGAGTGATTCTATTATAATTATTAACCAGAAGAGGCTATGAAAGGCTTTGGATCGCTCGGATATTATGCGTAATGTGTTCTGTTAAGACCCTGGAAACATACCGGGGTGTACGAGCATGGAGTGCATTTATAATATAGAGTCGGGTTGTAAACCGGCAAGTATGAGCCTGTAATGATTCGAGATACCAGGCTACTCTTCAAGATTGTCAATGATCCAATAACAATCATTGGGAAAGAATTATTTACCTTGCCAACACTTGCATCGCCGACTAATGCCACTTTGATAGCTCGATCTGAGTTAAGAAGTTTCATGATGGTATGAAAAGATCGACCGGGTAGGCTCGAGAGGAAAAAAGTAGAGAACCTTTTTTTTTTTTTTAAAAAAAAAAAATAGGAGGTGGTCGGGGGAAGGGGACAAGAGAGGAAAAGAGAGGGCCGAGGGCAATGGGGCTCTTAAGCTACGCAGGTGAGGGAGTGGGTATGGGGGCCAAATTTACTACAGGTTACAATATAGAATTTGAGAGCATTTTTGATCTACAGTATTGTGGCAACGTAAAGTAGAAACAAATTTGCTGATCTCCTTTTCACCAGATATATATAGAATTGATGAAGAAATTTCAAGTCCCCCTCTACCTGAATAATGAAGGGCCAATTGATTAGTCGTAGGCCTAAAATATCTACACTCGATAGATCTGCTCCATATTCTCGCCCCCAATTCCTAGCTCCATTGACACAAAAGAATGATTCAACTGAGAACGCAAGCTAGAAGATCCGAATGCACATCTCAAGTTTCAACACATCGCAACTTCTAAATGAAGATAAGCGACTTTTGTCAATTCGCAAGGATTGTTTGTCTTCACCGGTTGGGGTATTGATCATCTCACAAAGGTTGTCTGTCCTTAGACAACTTTATCAAATTCTCGCCATTGCTATCATAGCTGCTCATGTAAATCGCTAGGTAGCAAGACTGTTAGCATATAGATATATGACAGTGCTGGAGTGGAAAATTCACCTCGTGCGATCATGGCAAATAAGTCGCAATTCTTCCATCTCGCAGGGTTGTCGTTCTCGGCAACTTCCTTGCAATCGACGCCTATCATAGGAAGTTAAGGTTTTATTGGTATCTTTAGCCGTGTGAGGTGAGTTATTCATGTGATGGTTGGTGTTGATTGATTTGATTGATTTGATGGTTTACCGGGTATAGGTAAAGGTAATTACCCGGGTAAATGTACCTAGTTATAAATACATTATCCTAGGCATGCATTTTACATTCACGGTATAGGCTGAGCATTGGTAAAGGAGGGAGAAGGAAAACCCAACGCTTATAGTAATTCCCTCAAAATGTGCAAAGGCGCCTTTTCCTACACGGGCTGAATGTTCAGGTGGGTGAAGAGGTGCCGATTTGCTCTCAAAAGGACTCAATAAAGCGGCGAGCCGCCCACGCACCGCATCGTGGGCGCTAGGTGACCACCGACATACAATGACTGTTATATGTTTTTTTTTTGGTTCCTATTCTTATCTTTTGATGCTTTGGTAACTGCCCCTTGCCGCCCTACCCTGTTGCCCGCTCACCTCAATGCCCTGAACACCATTAATCTGTAATTGAATATCCTGCAAGCCTCTGAAGTGCTGACGTGTCCTTCTCATCCCAAAGTAGTTATTTCCTTACAGAGGTTGATTCAATCACAACTTTCTAGTGTATTATTGACTACGTCTTCACCAGTCTACATTAGTGAGAATGTTGAAATAATGTTAAATCCATAAAGTCCTTCCAGAAATCGATATCACAACCCAGTACGGCTGAGTACTCGGCCAATGACGTTTGAACAAGGTGCGTTACTCTTGGTACCAATGTAAGAGACTGTTTCTACGGAGGATTGCTAGTTCTGCCACCTCGGTATTATTTCAAATGTTTATTGTCAGCGCTCAATGCTGTGCATGTCAGAGGCGAGAGGTAAAAGAGACAATAAGAAGCCCACTCGATAAGACTGGGCCACGAAGGACGGAACGGAGCAGACAAACAACATGTCTATTGGGGAGAGAAAGCAGAAGGGGAGAAGCGCTGGTCTACAGTACAGGAGGCCGGTCATGTGACTCATATTTCAGTCAAGTGAATGAATGTGATAAACTCTTCTCGCCAACCATTGGAATGAAAATGAGATACCACTTTCGGTCTTTTTTGAACCTACATCTCCTCAACAGGTAGTCGTTTAGGAAAGAGTCTGATGCGAGGCCGGAAAGACCTAGAGGGGTTAGCCAACCTCTGATCACTAGACTGATTGGACCCGGGAGATTGCAAATTCCAGATGTGACATATAAGAAGTCCCTGAAGATCACTATGTGAAACTCCTCGTGGTATTTAGGCACTTGTTGATCTTCACGTATCCCCTGCTTGATCTCGGGAAGTTCCATTATTCCTAAGTCACTTTCGTCTCTGGCGAATCATCTTATTCTCCCGTCTTCCAGAACGATAGAGGTGGAATCAAGGTCGCAATTCTTTGTTAACGTACTGGTAATTTCAAGAGCATTCAATGTGGGAACAGAGCACTAATTATCGCAACGTACAATCATTGGCGGTGATCTTTAATTATCGAGAATTACAATTTGCTTTGGTTGTGTAACTCAACTCAACGTAAAATATAATCGATCAATAACGTTTGGTTCGAATTGCGATGGGAGGGGTAGCGTTCTTGGCGCAAATATGCAAAGTTCGATAGATCTGCCGATCGGTCGCACAGAAAAAGGGGCAGATACAAACGCAGTTCCGGTAGACCCTGTTCCGAGTCGTACCGATCGCTTGATGTCAGAGCGGAGCCTGAGGGTTACACATTTAAATCAATTAGGCTGAGGTGCAGCATGCAGCTCGGGGCACGTCACGTCTCCTCTTAGCCGAGAGGATTTACACTTCTGGCCCCCAGATTTACAATGTCTCCACCGTGCAAGAAAACCTATGTAGTGTCTCATATTAAAACTGCTGAATTAGAAATTGAGTGTTGTCTGCAACTGTTTGCTCTACCAATTCAGTGGGAAATAAGCAAAATGCCAATATTCTATGTAATTTCGTGCCACGCAGTGTGGGTCAAATTGGTTGCATTATTGTTTTTGATTGCTTTTATTTTCCATGATTAGGTTCCTCAAACAAACAGATTCTAGTGTTAAAAGTGCCTTTTCTGTCAATGCATCTAACGTTGGAAGCTTGGAAGCCCAGCATGCCTATTGCCACGTGATGCCACGCCGTCTTCGAAATACTCCGTATCATATCATGCTATGCGTACTACTGTAAAGTTTTTCATCAGGGCATTGACCACGACTAAGCTTACTTTGAGTGTGCGGTACCTGTCTCCTGAAACTATTCATTGTCCATTGAAATAGCGATGTCGATCATAATAATGCACGCCATCACATCATGTTACGCTCGATGATAGTGCGAGACAACAATGCAGGGACTGTATGACAAAATGCATTAAATAAGATTCAGTGGGGCTGACGTGAGCTTTACTCGAGGAAAAAGAAAAAGACCGACATGGATATTCCCTGGTGATGATCGACCTCTCGGCCATACTAGGGGTCCAGGACTCGTGCAGATATTAGTCAATCTTGTAAAGATGTCACACAACCCTGCAAAAAGGAACGGGATGAATAATTATTTTTTCCCTCCTATGGCTATATAATCTCTCTGTTCTACCGCGTCGAATATGCGATTGAGACAATCACACAGTATGAAGACAAAGATGCTCGAACTTTGCCTAGCATGGTTGGCTCTAGCCACCAGCGTCAGCGCTCATAATCTTCATCTCGCTACCAAAGGACTCCTTCAAGTCCCGCCCTCTTTTGCCGGAAATGGAATCACAATGTACCCTGGTCATAGGCCTGGTCACGACCCAGAAGACCTGGATCATTTGAAGCCTCACCAAGCCAAAGAGCTCTATTATAGCCAGGAAGGCCATCGCCGTAAGTTTTGTCTTTCGCCCAGCTATTATTCCTGGGTTTAGCTAATCTATATGCAGCTGCTATGCATGGTGCTAAGCACGGCAGCCTGGAGGCTGAATTTGTTCACCCTACAGTTGTGCTGGATCATTCTAGCCACCTGCGAAGTATCCAATGCGGTGACCATCATTTGAATATATGCTTCAGTCCACAGGGATATGACACTGTTGAGAAAACATGGAAGAGCGAAGACTTCATTTTGTCGACTTATCATGTAGGCTGTGGCGATGAGATGAGCGGAAAGCGTTCCTTTTTCCATGCAAAAAATCCCAATTTTGATGCCATCTCGCACTGTGTCGAAGTTGTTGCTGTTCCAATGGCCGAGGAAGAAGCCCTCAACAAGGGCAAAATCACTTGGGGTACTTTTACGGATGAAAACAACCGAAAGCGAGCCCCTGTGAAGGGCCATGTTCGGGTTGTCCGGAACATGCCTTCTAAGAACTACGCAAAACCGGGAAATATGACCATTTTTGGGAATGACACGAATGCTATGGATGTCGACCTCAATCAGAATGCCACAGCAGTCAAGAATTTCTTTGAAAATCCCAATATCGACACAAGCGATATGGAAGGCCATGTGGACCCCGGTCTTGAACCTCAATTCATCTCCGGTAATGGCACCGTTCTACGGAGGCATGAACACGGTCTCCATAAGTACAAGCGAAACTTTGGAGATGACTTTGTGAGCTTTTTCAAAGGACTTTGGAATGGCATCGTCTCTTTCTTCAATGTAAGGCTCCCTATGGCCGGTTCCTGTCCTTGTTTTTCGTTTCCTTTTGACTGATATTTTCTCCCAGACTGTGGGGGATTTCTTCCATAAATTTGTCTCACTTGTCGTCACAGTTGGATCTACTGTCGTGCAATTTGCCATCGTTGCGGCAAAGTTGATCGCAGTTCCATTCGGCGTCCCATTCCACCACTCCTATCACAACGACTTCAAACTGCACAAGTATCTGACTGCTGAGGTGGGAAACCGACCTCCAAAGATATTTGGGCATACCGACGGTTTCAATCTGGCTTCATCTGGAAAAATTTGGTCCGTCCAATGTGCCAAATGTGGCATTCACGCAGACTTTACTGTAGATGGAGAGCTCGCATTTAGTATCAAGGATGGTATTACTGAGGGCAAAGTGCAGCTCAAGAACAATGATCCCTTTACTATTGACGCACAGTTTGGTATCACCATTGAAGGCCAACTCGACAAGGGATACGCGAAGAAGTATTCCAAAGATCTTAAGAAGCAATTAGCAGCCATCCCTTTGAGTCCGCTTGCCATTCCGGGAATCATCACTCTTGGGCCACAGGCATCAATCAGTGTTGCCCTGGACTTTGTTCTTAACGGTCAGGCAAAGCTGCTCGTTGGTGGAACTTTCTCTGTCTCACCAGGAGTTGCAGCATTGAGCTTAGTTCATCAGGAAGAAAATAAGTTGGAAGGCCTGGAATCAAAATTCACGCCGGTCTTCAAGGTAATACTTCATGAATACCCCTTGCGACTTCTATACTAACTTGAATAGGCTGAGGGGTCACTTACTGCCACTGTAGAGCTTGGTCTTCCCATCGCGATCGAGGTCGGCCTTGATGTTCTCAATGGAAAATTCAAAAAGACCGTCGGGCTGGTGGACAAACCATCCATCTACGCATCAGCTTCTTACTCGGCCAATGAAGGTCATAAGTGCAAGGGCGTCGAGCTGCGTGCAGGTGTGAAGAATCGATTTTACGTCGCCGCTTTCGATATGTGGGATTATGATATTCGGACTGATATACTTTATGAAAAAGGCATTGGCTGCATCACGTACGTATATGATTTCCATTCAATGGTAAACAACTCCGCTAAGTTGATACAGATCTGATGGGTTCGACGCGAGTGCGGTCGAGCCGGACAAGTCAGTGTTCATTAATGTTCCTAAGGAACTAGACGGTGATGTGCTTTCTGGGAACAACACGTCCAACCTGACCGACGTCGCCCAATCTTTGAAGCGCCCGGAAACGAAGGCTGGCTTCCAAATCATTATGGATGAAGACAAGACATCAATTTTGGTCGCCGGAGAAGATGGCTATGTCTATCTTGTCAAGACTGATGAAAATTATGACATTAGTGCTCCGTGGGGCACGATTGATATGAAGTCAAACACCGTCAACTTGGATGTTTTTGGGCGCATTATGACCAACGCTCTTATCTCATACCATCTTGCCACTGTCATGGTCTATGATGTTGACAAAGTTCCCTCGAATCGAAAAGCAGCGTAAGATTTTCTTTCGATTCAATTTTGGGGCAGGTCTGACGTTAATTATTTGAATAGATCCCTTAGCGTTCTAAAAACCGACCAGAAGAACTACGAAAATTACGGCGTCGTAGTCACGGTAGATCCGAAGACCAATGGTGGCCAAACAAACTTGGTTCTATGGTACCCGACATTCTGTCCAACTTCTCAGGGATTGCGGTTATATGCTACGAAACTGGTCCAGGACAAAGATGGGTATCTCCGCAATGTGTCTCCAGAAGAAGCGAAACTCGTGGACAATAGTTTCAACTATATCGGTATCAAACGGAGAAGTTGCCACACTGTTCGACTGACTTCCGAGCTTGTTGCTAAATGAGGAGTTCAGTTTGTTGCTGGTAAGAAAGCCACTTTTTCAACAGGAATATTGAACTTACTACGACCATTGCTCGTTTGCCTCATTTTCTCTTTCTTTTCTTTCCTCACGAGTACGCTGCATGGATGCTACGGGCAGAATTCTCATTTGAGTTGCTTTAAGTGATAGATGCACCGAGCTTACAGGGAGGATTCTTTTGTTTATAACTGCCTCACGGGAGGGTGCGGGCTCAAGTGTTAGGTACTTAACTAGAGTAATGGGGAACCCCCTGTTACTTAATATTACGGAACAGACCGGATGAGGTGTTTCTGACCTGTATTCTGATAACTGATTTTCAGTACGCTAGTATGCTGGGCGCGGGTAGTATATCTAGCACCCCGAAGATAGTGTAGAATAGCACGCTTCTATACCTCTCTCATCTGCATAAATGGGTCTCTCGTATGACCTGCGGTAGCTTGTGTTGTTGTTTTGTGCTGCTGGATCGACCCGCACATCTCCGAGTGTGCTGCCAACGAGCTTTCCCCTCTTCAATAGGTAGCGAGCCACCCACGCGCGTACTGTGAGCGCTAGGTGACTATTGACATACTTGTGTTGATGTATGTCCGATTCATTGATTTTTTTTGATTCATCAAAAAAAAAATCCCTTGCCGCCCTGCTCTTTAAGCTCACTCACTTCAATACCCTGAACACCATTATTTTGCAACTGAATATCCTGCAAGCCCCATAGTTACGTTGTTTTAGTTACAAATCTCTGGTCAAATCTTGGCTATATCTTTCACCAGCTTGGACACCCACTGCTTATCTATTATTGGCCCATTAGGTATGGCTGTAGGTTCAAAAATATTTGTCACTTCGAATCTGCACACAGTCATATCATAGCTCTTTTTCATTAGTGACTTTTATAGCGTAAGGCCTATAGCCAATGACTTCAAGCGCCGTTACCCTGGGTATCTTTCGACTTGATGTAAGTTGGGCGTGAATCCGTCCATGCATCTGAGGTTCATCTACTCACGCGACATGCTCTCTATCCCTTTGCTTCCCAGGGTCGGTTTATTCTCTTATATATAATAGAGTTTACGTTTTTATCCGAAACAAGAATGTTTGAAGGTTTTCTCATCAATGGTTAGAAGCCGTGGTAAAGTGAGTTGCTTCGAGCAGAGTATACTAGCGATCAACATTACCGACCTTTAAAACTCGTGATGTTGGGTTGGTCAGCTCTTTCCAAGGTTCTTGTGCCACGAAACTATCATTATTTTAATCTAATTCTCTACTAGTCGACGTTAACCCTCCTGAATTTGCGCGTTTGTACCTTACTAAGCTTGATTCTGTGGCTCTTAAAGACCACCGCCAATACAAGATTAATTACAGTAACTCCGTATACATAGCACCCATTTATATTATAATAAGGCTTTGATCTGCTACACATGATGATGATTTTGTATAAACACATGTGATGGTGACCGGACTGGGCCTGATACGTGACGGAGCTTTGAGAACATCGAACTTGCTCTGAATATCCTGGACATAATCTTTTGTTCTTTTATTAGGAGATCAAGTGCTGTTGTTATGCTGCACGGCGACAATCTCCTCTCCGGAGTAGTTGTGCCCCAACACATCCCACATACACCTATTTCTTCATATTTGTTTTTGTTTAATGAATCGAGTCAACTCAGAATACGAGTGTCGTAATATGCCAATACTAGCCTCACGGGTTGAGACCCTCTCAGCAGCTGTATCATAGTTGTTTCGCAATCCGTACGCAAATCGTCCTTTTAGATATAGCATTCTACTTTTCTTTCGAGAGTTCCCTTTTGAGCGTGTAGGTTTCCATTCATTGGACTTCTGTTATTCCAACTCTCATATGACGTAACACCAGGCGACCGGTCTATTTCAAAGGTTACCAAGCGCGTTTATATCAAAATATACCCTAGTAGTAAGAGCCTCCGAGCGCGTCCTGTGGTTACAGTACATGATAGTCTGAACCGCGCAGGTGGCAGGTCAAGCTCAGTCTTAGTTGAAGTTGCATTATTAATAGCAGAGCCTCAATGAGGACTCTGGCGTGGACCAATATGACCAACATTCGATCTGTGTTATCTATCGGTCAAGATCGACGCCACAAGTTGACATTGACTGAACAGTATACAATTGCTTCATTTTCCTAGAATGCGACTTTGTTGAAGGTTTATTTCGAAATTTTATATCTGACCCTAGACTTGACCTGTCCAATAATAGTACGCTAGGCAATTAATTTGTTTGTGAGGATCCAATGAGTCTTCGGCGGCGTCTTGCAATGGAGACTGGTGAGCACAAATCGTGGAGGTTTCATACCCCAGGGAAGGAGATCTCATGACTTGAAGCGTACCTCGTTCAAAGGATGACCGTTTTCTTTTTAGGTCTCGAGGCGATAACGATGGCGATAACGATCCGAGCCCAGGGCTAATGAGATGATCCCCCTGCCAAACGGAACTCTGTTCAATACATTAGGGACTTGTGGGCAAGTTCAGCGTCATTTTCTCTCCCTCTGATTGGCTACCTTGGGCCAGACTCTGGGTACCATGCTCGTAAGGGTGCCTTTGATGAGCTGGCAAGTTTCGATTTGCGATTTGATTTTGAATGTTGCAATTTTTCGAAGAGTCGGGCATATTTTCTAGACAGATAGAGGCTTCTGCACTCCAATCTGTAATTTTCGATGCACCTGATTAGACTAGGACTGAAATCATACTCTAACAACTTACTACTATCTGCATATAGGTTTTCCTCTTGCTCTCTGACGCGATAAAGCTCGTCAAGTAGTTGCAATCGTTCAGGTGGAACAATCTGCCTTTGCACGCATTCTTGTGCGTGCTTCTGCTTTTCTGCCGTGACGCTATGGCTGGCACGCAAATCGCACAATATATGGACGAGGAGTGCTATGCGTTCTATGTGGAACTTTAGTTGTCGTAGAAGCAAGAAAGAAAGCTTTTTGACATACCACTCTTCAGGAGATGATCGGGTTCTCGGTGGCTCACCCCAGTAGGCCACCATGGCGGTTTAGTCTCTTCGGGGCTGAATTGTTTTATTTCACCCTCTACAAGCTTCCTTCCGTTGTAGGGATACTGTGCTTGTTTGCGTGGCTCGACGACTTTCACGTAGACTTTTGCGATTATTCGACTATTAGTTTGTTGTAGATTTTGGAAAATCTTTTCGTAGTATCGACGAATAAATCTTTTGTCGTTCACGGGTATCGTGGCCATTTCGGTACACAATTTGTGCTCCTCAATTCGCGGTATTTCCTTCCGTTGCAAATTTGCCTTTGATTTGGCTTCTACATGCATTGTAAACACAGAGCTTGATGCGGACGACATAAGAGCCTTTGAGTGGTGCTGTAGCTTTATGTCCTGCTCGGCTCCAGCCAGTCTCGCGCCTTGCGCAGGTCGACTTTCACTAGAATGACGGCATAATTGCCCGGCATCCAGTGCTTGTGTAGACGGCCAGCCTTGATTTGATCCTGCGACTGCTTTCAGAAATTTCGTTTTAAGATCTGCAGACAGAATAGTCTCGTTACTGTCGGCGATGGAAGGGGATATCTGTTGGCGAAGGTTCCCCTCTTGGTCAATATAGACGAGGGCAAAATGTCTGTTTAATCGGGAGTTTTGCGGAGATTGCTGTGACATGCTGCTAATCACCTTCCAGTCGGACTCAGTTTGATGCGGTTGTGGAAAAGACATCTTCGAACGGCATATCAATCGACTGTAATTCAAGTTTGACGGGTAAACTGGAAGATTAGCGTCGATTTAAGCACTCTCTCAAGTAATCAACAGAATGCCAAGGAATATCGGGATTTGCCTTTGATAGCGACTAAACCTAGTTAGATCGAGCCGTTCATGATCGATCAACTATGCCTAAAAGTCTTTGTGGGGCTCGGCATCTATGAGCTCGCACAACTAGCCATTTATGGACTAGTGCGCTATTTCATCTGGATCCAAGCAAGGGACTCGTCCATGTGTGGCTTCGACGTGGACTAACTTGTTTCCTTCTTTCAACTCATATACAGTGGAAATAGTGTGATGCTGAGACTTATGCAGCCGAGGCTCATGATGCCGATTCCTATTCTCTTCATGAGACAATAGCGAGCATCATGCCGACATTCACCAACAAGATAAAGTCATTGGTGTGAAGATATGTGCCATGAATTTTTCTTTTGTAGCTAGGAAAGAAGTGACAGCGCTCTACTACAAGACGGGAGTCGGCGAAGCTAAGCATAAACCAAGGCGACTTAAATTTGCCTACTAGCATTTGCCCATGCATGTTTGGCTTGGCGAATTCAGGAATGATCAAAACCTGTTTTTATGACTTTTTATCTTTTTGATCTTCCAATGTCTGGTTGGGAATGCCCATAGTTATTGAGTCTGGCATAAATGAGAAATCGACATCAACCGGATGAGAAGCAAACAGTCTGTCTGCTAGGCAAGAAATATATTTGGAGTCATGAATCCGCGTTATATCCATATTTAACTTGTCGGAAAACCGTGCTTGCCCGAGACAGTCAGGTCTGCTGATCCTGTAGTAGATAGTCCTGTTTTGTCTTCTTTGTTATCCTCTTTCCATGGATGCGTCCGACGGATGCTACAGCGATACATTTGTGATCTTCCCTTCCCTATTCAGGTATTCTCCGAATAGCTCCACGCTAGCGTCGGCTTATACTAGAGCTGTAGTCTTTCACGGTCGAGCTAGACAAATAAAATTATAAATTTACGCACGGCATAGATGACAAACTAGAGTTTGTTTGATCTAGTTTGAATTGGTATGAAATATATCTGAATTTCATTTTAGCACACAAATGGCTGTCACGAACCGGATTGGGACTTGTGCGCCTACATTTTGCTATTATCTACCTTGACGATGATAACGAGCTTCACATAAGAACTTTATCCTCTTTTCCCCCTTTGAACTTGATTTCGCTGTGGATGTTTTAGATTTATTTTTGCACGCGGTAACCTCTCAAACATGAGTATGGTGTGACAATTCAACATTCCGAATCCATGGAAGGGGTTCCGGGGCATTTTCAATCAAACAAAGGATACATTGAACTTGCTTCAATAGTAGCGGAAATAATCAGTCATGACGTTTTCTCTCCTTTGATTTAAGAGAATGGGATTTAAAAATAGTGGTCTGCATCCAGCTATGAATGAAGTAGACGCAATTTTTATTTTAAATTTCTTCCAATAAGCTTATAAATCAGGCCACTGGTGTTTGCGCAAAGATTTATACGGTCTTTGCATCTTTATCTGCTCGCATGTAAACCAGTTGCCATGGAATCCATACGGCACCCTTTGCGGAAGAAAGATCCTTGCCACCACACTTCTCATATCGAGCGCCTCAATAATCCATAATTCGCTTTTGGAATCTTCCGGAGCTCTCCCATTCTTATCCAATTGGGCTTCATCAAACATGACAGTCAAAAGATAACCATCGTCTTCAGACTGAGCGTGACTTCTAGGAACGAAACACGGTTCTTGGGCGTACCACCCTTCCGGGGCTTGAAACACCTTAATGCAGTCTCCGGTGTCCTCACTTTGTAATATTTCGCTGATGAGTCTCTCGTCCACGCAGCCATCGACTTCCCTCGTTCTTTTCTCGACTCCCTGCTGTATCAGGGTTTCAATATCCATCTTGACAAGGCAATCGATCTTCATCGGCTCGCCTGTACTTGATCCAAACATTTTATCTTTTGAAGAGCAACCATACACAAATTTCGGGGTATTAGTCGAGGGTGAGACAACCGGCATCTCAAAAGGAATAGCAGACAATGCCCATTGGTGGGTGATACGATTTTGAGTGTGATCCGACAGTAAGAATCTGTAATAGTATAGTCGGCTGTCACTTTCCTGTCGTTTGGAAAATGGAATCGAGCCCATATGGATGGAGGCCATAGAATATAGCATATCGGCACCAGTGTAGCGACATGCGACCATGTTTACTGCTTCCACTTCGGCGTCTCTCGCAGGCTTTGGAGAAACTTCATCCCAAGTGGTGGCAGTATGGAAAATAAAGCAAGCCTCGGTTTCAAACCATCGAATTAGAGCAGGATCACGGCGGGGGAGAATGCCGAATCGCGACGGCGAAGTCTGATCGTAATGCACTATGGGTCTCCCCCTCAGGATATTGATGGGGTCTAATGACATTGGAAGATCCATAATAACTGTGTGTTTGAGCGACACGCCAAAGTCATGCATCATTTTCGGGCTCGATATGCCTGAGATGGCAGCATATAAAGCCGAATGTTGGGACTTTTCTTCCCCTCCGCCGGGATTGACAGAATACCAGACAAATGGAGGAAGAAAAGATGACTGAAATGATATCAAATCCCCGGTAACTCGGTCGATATATGGCTATTCTTCATATAAGCGATTGCATTTGATTGCAAAGCGTATTGTTACTGACGTGCGCGGTAGTCCAATCTCTCAAAAACCCAAGTAGTCCATTGTGACCGAGTAAAAATTTAACGAAACCCGGGGTATGATCCTCATGATCGGTCGAGCATCCGTCATACCATTCGACAGTCTCCAGAGTTGGCAACTGCACCCTCATCGGTGGTCCAGTCTGACAAGTCGCCAGTGTCCTCTTGTCATGGTACACAATTGCCGTATTCGCGACACTGATGTTGCGCACTGGGGGGCCGTGGCCATTGAAGTGAGACCAAAGAATGAGAACCACAAACCGGCAAAGTTGGTAGATTGTTAAAAGTGTGGAAGTCAATGGGTTGACTAGGCTCGCCATACTTGGCAATATCGGTGATCGCACGCGTGGCATCGACTTTGTAGCAAGATAGACATCGGTCAAGATATACCTATTGACAAAGCAGGGCTCAATCTTCCCGGGTTGCTCAGTTGTTCGAAACAAAACACCAGCGAGCATCCCGTCCCCATCGAACATATGCACGTGGCCAGTGAGGTCGTTGCCAAAAGCTGGATTCCCACCGTTTCGAACATACTGGCCACCATGGAGCTCAACGGGAATGGTCCCATAGTATGTGCATGGCTCTAGGTTGCGTTGACGTTGAATTGGGGCAAAGTTACCTTTGAAACTCCGTTCACTTTCTAAGCTTGTCTTCCAAGCCATTTCTAGAACTAGAACGTGGGCTCTTGGGCCTGGCTGATGGGACTGGCGCACCTGGACGTGCTTGCCATTTGACTAATTCTCTGGCCCCAAAGCGATTTCAGCTGGTTTGGTAATTTCACACAGTCATGGAGAAACCGGATTCTGCCACGTGGTACTCCGCGCCACTTTGCGCAGGTTTTCATTGCCCGCGTTGGGTAAATGTGTAGGCCATTGAAGGTCAGTGGCAGTTGACCGGAGTGATGACGTCACATCAATGGCAGCCTGGGCAAACGAGGACAGTACGAACACAAATTTACCGCTACAGAAACCTTGGAAAGGATTGATTTAGATTGAAAATTGATCGGTGAGATATTTCTCGAGCGATTGCTTATCATTGGTCAATCGTGGGATCGGTGAGATGCATTTGATGCACCTAACGGGGGCAGAAACCTGGAACGTTGGATGAATCGTAAGGGAGGAATACGAAAACGAGCAGGCCCATTAATCTGTGGTAACAGCCACATTGTTTTTGAATGTAAGATAAGGAGATCCTATTTCTTTGCCAAACATTCAAATCCAGATCGGGAAACGTATCGGTATGTATTTTTCTAATATCACATGTATTTGGGCTTACTTTGCTTATGCGCGTCACGGCTTATAGTTATTGCCGATCACATCAGGAACTTGCATAACGTTCAGTGGGGCTCACTGAAGGGAGCCTTGGATCTCCAGAGTATCTAGAGGACAAACAGCTTGAATCGAGATGAGCATGGAGCACACAAAGAAAAAGAACAAAAGGGTAGTTGTCGTTGGTACGGAGCCAAAAGTCCAGCTCTGATATGCCTATCAAGCTGACAAGAACATTATTTCAGGAGCTGGAGTTGGAGGAATGGCAACAGCCGCCCGACTGGCCAAAGCTGGAGTACAAGTCTCACTTTATGAGAAAAATGACTATTACGGCGGGAAGTGCAGCAATTTTGTTCACAATGGCTATGTAGGATTTTCGAAGCCTGCCTTTGAAAACTGTCTTTGACTTGTCTCCCAGCGCTTTGACCGTGGACCATCAATCATGCTTATGCCCGAAATATTCGAGGAAACCTTTCAGCACCTGGGCACCTCCATGTCCTCAGAAGATATGCAGCTTCTTAAATGTGAGCCCAACTGCAAGGTCTGGTTCGAGGACGGAAAATCCTTCGCGACTTCTACCGATATTGCGCACATGAAAAGCGAAGTTGAGAAAGTCGAAGGACCAAGCGGGTTTGAGCGTTATATTGAATTTCTCAAAGAGTGTCAGCAACATTATCAGCAGAGTGTGATCCATGTGTTGAGAAAGGACTTCCCAGGCATTTCTTCGCTTCTAAGACCCGCATTTTTGCCGTACTTGTTTGAACTGCATCCTTTTCAAACTGTTTGGCAAAGGGTATCCAAATTTTTCAAATCCCATAGGCTCCGTCAAGTCTTTAGCCTTGGAAGCATGTACCTTGGAATGTCTCCTTTTGAGGTCCCGGGTACTTACACACTCCTCCAATGTGCTGAGTTGATCGGCGGGGTATGGTACCCTATAGGTGGATTTCATCAAGTGAGTCCCTGTCTATATTTTGTGAAGGTCAAGCTAAGATTAAAAGGTGGTTGAGAAATTACTTCAGATTGGCACAAGGCTTGGTGTCAAATATCATCTTTCGCTTCCAATAGAAAGAGTGACTGTATCTCGCGGAAAGGCTTTGGGTGTCTCTCTGAATTCGAGCACATTTATTGAAGCCGATGCTGTTGTCATCAACGCCGATTTGATTTACGCCTTCAAAACACTCCTCCCACCAGGTCCATCGACCTCGGATGTATTAAGTCGTGGCAAGAACGTCTCTTGCAGCTGTATATCTTTTTACTGGTCGCTTTCGAAGACCTTCCCCCAATTGGAGACCCACAACATGTTTGTCGAAAGTTCATTTGGACAGCGCTCTACGCATGTCTATATGAAGCGCCAATCGCCGATGAAGCCTTCTTTTTATGTTCACGTTCCCTCGAGAATAGACCCAACAGCTGCACCAGCAGGGAAGGATGCGGTCATCGTTCTCGTTCTGGTCGAAAACTTAGGATATGCAAATGAAGAGTTCGATGATACAAATTTGGTATCCTATGCGCGTGAACATGTGATTTCTTCCATTGAGAAGCGGACAGGGGCCATCGGATTCAACAAGCTCATTGACCATGAGAGTGTGAACACGCCATCTACATGGCAAGAAGCATTCAATTCCGAGAAAGGCGGATTATTTGGCCTCGACCACAGTTTATTCAACATACTGTCTTTCCGACCAAAAATAAAGCACGATAATGTTGACGGTGTATATTTCGTTGGCGCCAGCACACATCCTGGCGCTGGAGTTCCGACCTGTCTTGCGGGTGCAAGGCTCACTGCGGAGCGAGTGTTGGAAGATCTGGAGGTTGCTATTCCCTGGAAGACTTCCAACACCCAAAACAGCCATGCTTGCTTACGATCCTTCACATCGGGTCTGTTCGCACCGTCATTATGGAAGTGGATCCTATTTTCCATTTCCATTTGCATGGTCATCGGAATAGCTTTGGCAGGTAACCCCTAAAATTGTCTATGATATTTGGGCTATGTGTTTAAACCCATGTTAAAAATAGATCGGCCTACTTCTCGTCGAGTCTTTCCGAGTTGCTTTGTCAGAACTAGAGTTATCCTTGATCGATCGATCGATCGATCAGCCGGGAACAGCGGACAAACACCAGCGATGAAATACAGTTTCCCTGATTTACGTGCATCAATGGCTCCCGACCGCTTTTTTTCATCAATCTTGGAAGATGTCAGAAACAAAAATACATTACATGTTCTTTACACTTTTATATTCTTGTATTTCATAAATTACACTGCGTCTTGCAAGATTACAGGTGTTCCGCTAAGCCCGATAAGCGTGAGGGCAATTTATCCAGTTTGTCACTATGGCTATCGCCCAAGCTTTTCGCGCTCTAGCCCATCTTTTGATTCGAATTGTAGGATAGGGCCATTTGTCGCTCGAGCCAAAGTGATCTGTGCTTCTGCTTGCTAGCGACCGAACATGACTTTGGGTATTTTTGGTTACACGCGGCGCAGCGAAAAACGTAGAGGGTAATGCCTGATCCTAGCTGGAGTTACATTCCAAATTTCCACAAATCAAGAGCCTTCAATACAGCTTTTGACGTAAGATATCGATCTTCTTCCCGTTATCCGGATCAGTCCGTTATTGAGCCAATAAAATAATTGGACCTCGCATTTAGAGAGAGGTCGAACATTTTTCTCTTCCCACTCCTACATTGACATCGAATACCTGCATTGGGTCGGCAAATGTTTTATTAGAGTACCTCACATCCAGCATCTGGCTCAATGGGTTTTGATTACTGTCTGGTGTATGTCATGCAAAACGTTTGATGGAATTCGTGAAGTTGGACTAAACAATATTTGTAGCCATTTGACCTGGACCCTCCCACCCGCGGCCCTGCTCACAGTGGCCTATTGGCCGTTCTTCTCACGACTGGACATTGCCAAAATATCAACTTTAATTAATGTCAGGATCATCTTCATGCTTTGCGAATTGCTACTGACAACATTAGATCGCGGTTTTCTGCACTATACCATGGGACTCGTATTTGATTCGCAATCGTATCTGGTCTTATCCAGCTGATGCGATTGTCGGATACACATTATTCGACATTCCATTGGAGGAAATATTCTTTTTCATAATTCAGACATACCTCACGAGCTTGCTTTATATTATCCTGACCAAGGACCTGGTGCTTTCGGCATATTTGTTGTCGAAGAAGGACGATCTCACTAGAGTCCTTGGTTCCGCAGCGTTGATGGCGGGAACTGGCATTGGCATTATGTGCATGTTGCGCGAGGACAACCTGAAATATCTCAGTTTAATCCTAGTGTGGGCTCTTCCGGTGTTGATCTTTCAATGGTGAGGCTGTGTCAACTGCTAGAAACAAAAGGTGGAAATGCTTACTAGGCTGATCACTAGGCATCTGTGCGGGAGTTATTTTGCTGCGTTGCCAAAGAAACCTATCATGATTTCCATCTTCCTGCCCACTTTATACCTATGGATCGTTGACTTTTTCTCGCTCCAACGTGGCACATGGGTGATTGAACGTGGAACAAAACTGGATATACGCCTTGGGGCGACACTAGACCTGGAGTAAGTCCAGATGTGATTTGAGTCGGGGAACTTGCTAACATCCATTCCGTCATCACTAGAGAGGCGCTTTTCTTTCTCATGACTAACATTATGATTGTCTTTGGTATAATAACCATGGATCATGCTCTGGCGATAGCCGAATATGATGTGATAATCAGCAATTCGGCTGACAGACATCGACCTTCATTTTTCCAGATTTTCTGGTCATACATGAACCGCCAAAGAAGGAGTTTCGATACTCGGTTTCTCAAGGGGTTGAATGCGGCCATTGAGAAGCTGTCCCAAAAGAGCCAAAACATGTATTTGGGCAGCGCGATGTTCAACGACAGGCTTCGTGTTGACCTGGTCATGCTGTACGAATGAATTAACTCTATCCCGATTAATGAACGTAACTTATTGACTGCTTCACAGGTACTCTTTTTGTCGGGTGATAGATGACCTCGTCGACGAAGCCCCCGATCGTGAAACAGCGCAGGCGAACATCAAGGAAGCCTCTCAGGTCTTAAACTGGTGCTTTTCGACTAAGCGACCCTCAGAGCCTCTTTATGGATATGTTGATGTCGAAGGGAGCCCCGAGCAGACAAGTGATCCATCCCCTTTGCTTTCCTCTATAGCACTTCTGCCCACTTCTCGTCTCACTTTAAAACCGCTGCTGGAGCTCTTGTCTGGGTTCGAAATGGATCTTGGGTTTTCTGCTGAAAATCACGAATTTCCAATCGCAACTGAATCGGACTTGGAAATATACGCTCACCGTGTCGCCGGTACGGTCGCATCATCTCTTCTTGAACTGGTCTTTCATAACTACGAAATTGGCGAAATAAAATACGACCGAGCTCAACAAATCAGAATTATCAACTCTGGGCAGCACATGGGGCGGGCTTTACAGTACGTCAATATTGCGCGGGACATCAAACGGGATGCCACTATCAGTCGAGTATATATTCCGTCTTCCTGGCTGGCAGAGGAAGGAATCACTCCAAGCGATGTGCTAGCGAATCCAGATGATGACAGACTTGCCATCTTCGAAAATCGCATGCTGCGCAAAGCGAATGATGCACATGCGCAGAGCGTGAGAGCGATTGATGAACTACCTAAGGAGGTACGAGGGCCTATCAAGACAACCGTTGAGAGCTACATGATGATTGGGGAGATGGTTCGCAAGAGGCGCCAGGCCGGGATTCAGGCGGAAGGAAAGTTGAAAGTGCCTTTGTGGCGGAGGCTGAGGCTAGCGTGGTGGGAAATGAATGGTAGCCATTAGTTGGGATTGGATTACTGGACATTTACATATTAAGTCATGATAAGACAATACCGTCTTAAAACCCTAACCGCGTCATTGAATATTTCAATAAATGAAGTATTGGAAGAAAATAGAAACTTAAGAGACTGTTCTAGGGGGTATAATGAAATCTCAATAACCGCCAGCGGCCTTCGTTGAGAAAACATGAAGAAAGAAAAGGAAAAGAAAAATGAATATAATTAAAGACTGATGCACTTCCAAATTTTAGATTTGAGGTGAAGCCAAACCCTCAGGCCAGGGAATTCACTCCTTACTAGCCGGGGCTTGGCGGCCAGTGCCAAAATCGAAAATGTCTCGAGCTGCCAGAGAAATCACCCGATTCTGTGCGTCTGGACGCAGGGGGTGGTAATATGGGCCCTCGGGCTTTGCCCTGCGGAGCGATCGAGAGTAAGATTTGGAATACCGTACATTGTCTAGATCGGGATGTGTGGGCCCCGATATGGACACATCAATCATTACAGTTAATGACGGAACATGTCAGCTGGCAAGGTCAAAGTCTAAGCCTGATTTTGAGTCATACCTCCTGCTTTGTTGATATAACAGAGTTGGGAATTGGATCTAATCTCTTCACAACAAGATGGAACCCGAACCCCTTAGCGCTATCGTTGTGGGTGAGTAGATTGTTATTGTCTTTGCGAACATCCACTCACGCATTCTAGGGGCTGGAGCTGGCGGAATCGCTACGGCTGCTCGCCTAGCAAAAGCCGGATACAAGGTCACTGTCGTTGAAAAGAACGGCTTTGTTGGGGGCCGATGCT
The DNA here is from genome assembly GCA_030710325.1 of Penicillium sp. 91 TS-2023. Taxonomy (NCBI): domain Eukaryota; kingdom Fungi; phylum Ascomycota; class Eurotiomycetes; order Eurotiales; family Aspergillaceae; genus Penicillium; species Penicillium sp. 91 TS-2023. Next base: position 567,360 of record JARWGP010000006.1, read on the forward strand.
CTCTCGTTCGTCATGGAGAATACGTGTGTAACGATAATCTTTTTTCCTACTTGTGCATTGTCCTGACCATACTCCAGAGATTTGACCAAGGCCCATCCCTCTTGTTGATGCCAGAGGTGTTTTACCGGACCTTCGAGGACCTTGGCACATCGCCTGAAGATGAAGGTTTACGACTTCTGAAATGTGAACCCAACTATCGTATTTGGTTCTCGGACCATGACTACTTTGAAGCGTCGACAGACATTTGCAAATTGAAGCCTCAAATAGAACGCTATGAGGGCAAAGATGGCTTGCAAAACTTCTTCCGATTCATGAAAGAGTCGGGTCAGCATTATGATCTTTCTATGGATCACGTCTTATCAAAAGATTTTCCTAATCTGTTGGCCATGCTTCGCCCGCAGCTTCTTTTGTCGCTACTATCCTTGCATCCATTTGAGAGCATGTGGAGCCGGATAAAACGGCATTTCAAGTCAGACAAGCTTCGACGCGCCTTCACCTTTGCCAGCATGTATCTTGGCATGAATCCTTTCCAAGCTCCTGGAACATACTCTCTGCTTCAGTACACTGAGTTAGCCCACGGCATTCTATATCCCGAGGGGGGCTTTGTAAAGGTAATTGCCTATCTCAATTTGACCCAACTGCTAAATACTTACTCATTCCTATAGGTGCTCGAAGGGTTGGCCAATATCGGAAAACGGCTGGGCGTGGAGTACCGCTTGAATACGGAAGTCGCATCGATCATTTGTGCTCCAGACAGCAAAGCCCAAGGAATACGACTCAAATCAGGCGAAGAGCTTTTCGCCGACGTCATTGTTATCAATGCAGATCTTGTATATGCCTACAACAATCTTCTGCCCCCCGACTCTTATTCTCGAAGCTTGACCAAGCGCCCTGCATCTTGTAGCAGCATCTCATTTTTCTGGTCTTTTGACAGAATCATCCCGGAGTTACAAGTGCATAACGTTTTTCTAGCTGAAGAATATAAGGAGAGCTTTGATGCGATCTTCCACCGGCACCAGCTACCCGACGAGCCATCTTTCTATGTCAATGTCCCAAGTCGGGTTGACCCTACCGCAGCGCCCAAGGGGAAAGATGCAGTTGTGGTATTAGTGCCGGTCGGGCACCTCACAGATGATCCGTCAAACCCTCAAGATTGGGATAATTTAATAAACCATGCCCGAGAGGTTGTACTCAAGACAATTGAATCTCGAACAGGGGCCAAGGACCTGCGAGGCAGCCTAATTGAAGAATCGATTGAGAGCCCCCCTAGCTGGAAAGCGAAGTTCAATCTTGATCGCGGTGCGATTCTTGGTCTCTCACATTCGTTCTTCAATGTTTTGAGCTTCAGGCCTAAGATCAGGCACTTTGGTATTCAGGGGCTGTACTTTGTAGGTGCAAGTACACATCCCGGGGCAGGAGTTCCAGTGGCTCTTTCCAGTGCCAAGATTGTGGCTGAAAATATACTGGCGGATTTCTCAAAGAGAAAGGACCTGCTGGAGTCTACTTTTGTAACAGTGCTTTTGATCTTATTGCCATTGGCTCTTATAGGCCTTAGCTATATATTTTCATGATAAATGGGAGCGTTTATCATACTTGACCATATGTGAAAAGTACAACAATATAGAGTATTCGAAATGCTTAGAAATAGCCCTTAGATCATGGATGCGATTGGAAGATAATGATAGTTAATGTTTGTGCTGATATAGCAAGTAGACAATAGATGTTGAAGGCGTGCAACCCTAGGTTTGAGGTACAAAATAACTTTGCAAATGCGTGGTATCCTTCAATAAAGCAGGGTACCGGTGTTGATTCTGGTCAAGAGATGAGAGGAAAGGGTTGCAACATATTTTCATGACCAAAAAGTCCTCTCTCGGAACCGTTGTTCGGAAGTATTTCGTCAATCCAGTTTGGGTCATCGGTCGTTATTTTCGTGATCCCAAAAAAATGATGTACGAAAGCAAGTCGGTCTGGAAGCTTTCAAACATCAGCACGGTATGTGCCCAGGTGTCTCAATGTGAGCCACCTGTACCGCGTGGCGACCTTGCAGTTCTCGTTCCTAATGGAGACAGTCCATTGGATCCTCCCCGCATCGCTTGGCGTTCTTCATCGGAAATAAGTGAGCCATCTTTATTTGGTGACAAAAACCGAAACATAAGATAGGTCCCTCCGCAGACCCCAAAAGTGCTGAAAGCTACTGGATAAACGTTCCTGCGCGATGACTTAGTATGTAGCCTTAATTGGTATTGATCGTATAGTGGAGTTCAGTTCAAGATACCTTAACAACATTATTTCTTCCGATCAGAAACACTTCTTTCAAGGAGTTGACGCGGAGTGTAGCGGGCGCCGTAGGGTTTATATTGGGTTTCTTTGGTTTGATTTGATAGTTGGAAGGCAGATTGACATATCCTTCTATTTTCTACAAAGTTTAGTACGAAGAGAACACAATAAGGTTATATACTACGAGTCAATGACATCACCAATAGTGTAGTGAATCAGTGAACACATTCCAAGGGTTATCATTTGGTTCTACAGGGAGTACAGTCTTGGAATGTAATACTTCAAATACTTGTCATTCCATGTTCATGAAATCTGAGGCGTAATATATACAGGGGGTGGGGCGATCTGAAGGGTATCATAAAGAGGGTAGATCCAGCGAATCAGAGCCTTTTCTTGGTTGAGGTCCAAAGCCGTTGATCTGGTTTTGGGTCGTGTTTTGATTTGCGACCGTGGCTAACAATCACCGATATGGAATGTTGAAATCCTTGGCAATTTTGGTCAGATTAGGCCGAGATCCCTGGTTCCTGACAAATACGTCAAAATAAGTGAAATGCTTGTTTTATTTACGTTGATGCTCATTTCAGTTATGCACCCAACCGCGGGGGCACACGTAACGACATTCGTTCAAGTTTGAAATCCTGCCCATACAGTACATAAAAAGCAACACCGCTTTGATATAAACTAGGGGTTGAGGCACACTACCTGAATCAAAGGGGCTTATAAACTGTAGTTGGCAGACTAGATCTGCGTTAATCAGTAGAGCCATCTCCGCTGGCTCCCCAAGTGCCAGTCGAGTGGAGCGGATTGCTCATCATACTAGCGGGAGTTTTCCTATGTTGGGTCTCAGAGGCAATGGTAGTTGTATCGGCCTCGTATATGGGGCCCATTATTAGCTCGAAATGATACTCAAAAAGATCTCCACGGGATGGCACATTACCTTCATCCTCTTGGTAGTACATACTACAATATTCCCAACAATCCATCGCGAGAATGAGTTGGTCTAGGCTAGTATTGAAATTTGGTAATGCAAGTATTGCTGGCATATTATTTTGAAGATTATATGGATCCAGGTATTCCAAGGTTTGATAACTACTGCAGAGCTATGCGTCTAATATTGTCCAGATAGAAAACCATTAATTGCAGTCTGATGCACCGGTCTTGAAGGAGCGCGGATCTCGGAAGGTACAGTGCATTCAAATGGTAACAAATGGAATCCAAAATATCAAAGCCCTTTAACAGACTGCCAAATTTCACTCATCAAAGTTTCTATCTCTGTCTCCAGCTCAGCGGCTCGATAGTAAACGAAGGGGTCGTGAGGTGCGTTAAGCATTTCATGCAGCTTTGTCCTATTACCCAACGAGCGCATATTATGCTCAAACTCGAGAATTTGCTCATGGATACACTCTGAAGTTCCCGTATTAATCCACATAGGAACTGGAGTGTAGAACGGGGCCTGCGCAGGGGATATATATGGCGAAGAAGCCGATATTTCGCCATAATTAATTAATACTTCAGCACCCCATGCAAGGTAAGAATCGTCGATATAATCGAAGTCTCGATTTCACTCTTGTTGACAACACGCGGCTGAGCTAGATTGACGCATGGAGACCAGAGGAGTGCCAGCACTGTTTCACTTGGCTGGGTCTAGCGAATGTTGTACAGAAATTCTCAAACGGAGGATCCAACGTTACCTATCTCCGAAGACCTCGACTTGGCAACACCAACCTAGACCCTTTGGGACAGTGGGTCCGCCGATTTAAAATAGCCGGTCACTCCTGGATCATAGATTGGCCCATAGTCATCATCCGACCCACCGTTGAGTAACCATCAGTATATACCCTAATGTGATTATGTCGACAAATGGCTTGTTGAGGTATCCTGGACCGGCTTATGACCGAATTGACCACTTTCCGCTGCGAAATCCCGTTTTCGCTTCCGAAATAATTTTCTTTCATTTCTCAGATGCATCCTCTGCTTTCATTATTGCCTCGTGAAAAATGGATCTAGCATGGAGCCCGACTCACCGATCTCACAGCCTGCCTAACTACGGCCAAACAATGGAAAACCATGATGCTCCAATCGTAAGTACTTGTCTTGAGTCCTTCAATCTCCAAGGTTAGCTAACCCTTCGTGCTAGCAAAATCCTGCTTTCGATGACCCGAGCTATGCCAGACAGCCCCTACTTCCCTCGAACCAGTCGCCAAACCCGTATGGAAGGCCAGAAGCCCCGATTATCTTCTCCCATCCTCCGTTTTCTTCGCCGCATCATATGAGCTCTATCAATTCAGCATTCGACTCCAACTCGGACCAAGCAGTCCCACCATGGGAGCAGGGCAATACTGATGCTGGCTCCACGGTTTCAAAACACTGGGAACAACTTCAAAAGGTAGTCCCGGGATCTTTACGCAGAAATCTGACTCGTCGAATCAAATTGGTTAAAGGCACGGTCTTAAGCGTCGACCACCCGGTTCCAAGTGCGATACGGAATGCTGTCCAGCCAAAGTATCGAGACCTAGAGGGCGATCCTCCTGAAGAGTTCACTCATATGAGATGTGAGCATCCGTTTATTGCAATTTTTGATGCCAGTGAGCTGATTTTGAGTAGATACGGCGGCAACTTGCGATCCCGACGAGTTCACTTTGCAAAACGGATATAACCTTCGCCCTTCTATGTACAACAGACACACCGAGATGATGATCGCTATCACCTACTACAATGAGGATAAGGTACTCACCGCCAGAACCTTGCACAGCGTTATGCAAAATATTCGGGATATCGTCAATTTGAAGAAGACTCAATTCTGGCACAAAGGAGGCCCAGCATGGCAAAAGATTGTTGTTTGTCTCATATTCGATGGAATCAAGCCATGCGACAAAGAGACACTTGATCTTCTTGCGACCGTTGGGATCTTTCAAGACGGTGTGATGAAAAAAGATGTCGATGGGAGAGAGACAGTGGCTCATATTGTAATATCCCACTTCATCCTACTTCCTACTTCCTACACTGATCAACTCTAACAACCACTAGTTCGAATATACAACTCAACTTTCGGTCACACCAACGCAGCAATTAATTCGGCCATCCGGCGATGAAATCACCAATCTATGCCCAGTTCAAATAATATTTTGCCTCAAGCAAAATAACAGCAAAAAGATCAACTCCCATCGCTGGCTGTTCAATGCATTTGGACGGATATTGAACCCCGAGGTGTGTATCTTGATCGACGCGGGTACTAAGCCGGGACGAAAATCACTACTTGCGCTATGGCAAGCCTTTTACAACGATAAATACCTCGGTGGTGCTTGTGGCGAAATCCATGCACTCCTAGGCCGCGGTTGGCGAAATGTGTTAAATCATTTGGTCGCTGCGCAGAATTTCGAGTACAAAATCTCTAACATTCTCGACAAACCACTAGAGAGCAGTTTTGGCTACGTGAGCGTTCTTCCAGGAGCATTTTCTGCTTACCGCTACAGAGCTATCGTCGGTAAGCCCCTAGAGCAATACTTTCATGGTGATCACACACTCTCTAAGAGGCTTGGGAAGAAAGGGATTGAGGGAATGAATATTTTCAAGAAGAATATGTTCTTGGCGGAAGATCGAATATTGTGCTTTGAGCTTGTCGCAAAGGCCGGATGCCAATGGCGCTTGACCTATGTGAAGGCATCCAAAGGGGAGACTGACGTACCCGAAGGCCCAGCAGAGTTTCTCAGCCAGAGACGACGCTGGCTAAATGGTTCTTTCGCAGCGAGTCTTTACGCTACAATGCACTTTGGCCGGATCTATTCCAGCGGTCATAACTTTCTTCGCCTTTTTGTCTTTCATGTCCAATTGGTTTATAATATCGCCCAACTCATCATGACATGGTTTTCACTTGGTATGCAAACCAATCTATGATTCTTAGGTTTCTTAGGACTAACATTGATAAATTCCCCAGCATCATACTGGCTCACCACTTCCGTCATCATGGACATCGTTGGAGTCTCGAGTTCAGTTAATCACTATAAGAGCTGGCCATTTGGGAGTGAAGCATCACCTATCGTGAACAATTTTCTCAAGATGGGCTATTTGGCAACTCTCTTGCTTCAGTTCATCTTGGCTCTTGGCAATAGACCAAAAGGGTATGTTTTTGACTTTCATTAAGACAGTAATCAAAATGCTGGCCAAGACTGACGTAGCAGCCATCAGGACAAAGCTGCTATACTCGCTCTCCTTTGCCTACTTCTCGATTGTTCAGGCCTATATTCTTGTCCTGACCTTCTACCTTGTTGCACAGGCACTGACAGGAAATAATCTGACTTTTGATGTGAATGACGGTATCGGGACATTCCTCGATTCCTTCGTCGGGTCTACTGGTGGAATCGTTCTAGTCGCTCTTGTCTCCACATACGGTATCTACTTCCTTGCGAGCTTTCTCTACTTGGACCCATGGCATATGTTCACCTCATCCTGGGCATATATTTTGGGGATGCCTTCATCAATTAATGTCCTTATGGTCTACGCATTTTGCAACTGGCACGATGTTTCATGGGGCACCAAAGGCTCTGATAAAGCCGAGGCGTTACCGTCAGCGCACATCAAAACAGATGCCCAGCAGACTTTTGTGGAAGAGCTAGATAAGGCCCAGGTCGACATTGATACCCAATTTGAGCAAACGGTGAAACGAGCCTTGACGCCATACCGACCACCTATTGAGAAAGAGGAAGTCAGCTTAGACGATTCATACAAAGCTTTTCGAACCAATCTGGTGCTCTTGTGGACATTCAGTAACGGCCTTTTGGCATTCTGTATCAACAATGCCGGCCTAGACCAGCTTTGCTTCACGGTATGTGCATATTATTGTCTCATCTAGTATCACTGCTAACTGAAGTAGACAACATCAACGCCCCGCACGACAATGTATTTCAAGGTCATTCTCTGGTCAACTTCTGGTCTCTCGATCTTCCGCTTTCTTGGTGCTCTGTGGTTTTTGGCGAAAATTGGTGTCTTTTGTTGTTTTAAAAGACGGTGAACAAAGTTGGTCGGCGTTGGTAGGGTTGAATGTTGAATGTGTTAGGTGTCTCCTGTAGAGCGTTATGGTAGATGTAAAAATAGACATAGGGCATTCCATTAATGCCTGGATGCTCATTTGCTCCCGCCATTCTCCACTTTTCTTTTTCCCCGATCGAGTTTGAACCCCTCGAACAGAGTACATTCTTCACAATCAGCCAGATTATCATATATACAATGGCTGGCGATCGAGCCATGGCCGACGGTATGTATTAGCCTTCAATCTTTTGATCCAAAGGTTCTTTCCTTTGCCATGTAACACACGCTCACAACCCCGCAGGCCTCCTCGCCGTGTGGCATGCCTACCGTCTTCCTATCCTCATTGCACTGTCGGCGCTATTCTTTGCGATTCGTGCCTACCGGACACTTTCAAGATCGAAAACTCCGGCCTCGGCCTCCGTACCGTCCTCCCCGCGCAGCCAGTCTCCCGAGAAACTGGAGAAACTCCCCGCAACAGAGAAACAACCCGCCGTCTCAGAGAAACAAAATGTTACCGTCCGCGCTGAATCTGCGACTAAGCCCTCGGGTCCCAAGCGCGTGCAGGGAAAGAAGCCCGCAAAGACAATCGGTGGCCGACGTGGTTCCAGCGAGGAGCTCCAGCCCATCACTCATATCCAACCCATTATTTTCTTTGCTTCTTTGACGACAAACACTGAACGCTACGCCAACGTTCTGTTGGAGGATTTGCGCGCCGCTGCTCAGAAGCAATCGAACCTGGAGAACCGCGGACGTGGTCTCTTGCCCCCGCAGATTCATGACATCTCGTACATCGATTTTGACGACTTCTTTGTCTCCGCCCCGAAGCCCCCGTCAACCTCTCCCGGAACACGCTACATGTACTGCATTCTGGTCCCAACCTACAACATTGACACGGTACTGAGCACCTTCCTGGGCGACCTGGAAGAAACACACAATGACTTCCGAATTGATACTGGATCGCTGCACCAATTGGCTGGATACTCGGTCTTTGGCTTTGGTGACAAGGAAGAATGGCCCACTGAGGCTGAGGGCTTCTGCACACAGGCTAAGGAGATTGATCGTTGGATGTCAAAACTCACCGGCCGCAAGCGGGCATACCCGTTGGGTATGGGCGACGTCAAGAGTGATGCCGACGCTGCTTTGAAGGAATGGTCTCAAGGACTCCAGGGTACCTTGTCGGACATTTTGGAGAATGGTGGCTTGGGCGAGGGTGTTGCCGGTAGCGGTGACGCTGTGGAGAGTGATGAAGAGGACGTGGACGATGACGATTCGGCTGAAAAGGAAAAGAAGAGCTCCATGGTGGATCTCGAGGATATCAAGGTGGGCGGTGACTCCGCGCCTCTTCCTATTGATTTTACCACCGTGGGCAAAGTTGTGTCTTCGGAATCCAGTGCCAAGGAGATGGTTCCCAAGACATCCCCAACCTATGCCTCTTTGACGAAACAGGGTTACACAATTGTGGGTTCGCACTCTGGAGTCAAGATCTGCCGATGGACCAAGTCAGCGCTGCGAGGACGAGGCTCCTGCTACAAGTACTCTTTCTATGGTATCCGATCGCATCTCTGCATGGAGGCAACACCGTCTCTCTCATGTTCCAACAAGTGCATTTTCTGCTGGCGTCACGGTACAAACCCTGTCGGAACAACTTGGCGTTGGAAGGTTGACTCTCCCGAGCTGATCTTCCAAGGTGTCAAAGAAGGTCACTACAAGAAGATCAAGATGATGAAGGGTGTCCCCGGTGTGCGAGCTGAGCGATTCGCCGAGGCTATGCGCATTCGCCACTGTGCCTTGAGTCTGGTCGGTGAGCCCATTTTCTATCCGCACATCAACCGATTTTTGGAAATGCTCCACGCGGAGCACATCTCCAGCTTCATGGTGTGCAACGCCCAGCATCCCGATCAGCTCGAGAACCTGCACCGCGTCACTCAACTCTATGTTTCTATTGATGCCAGCAACCGTGAGAGTCTGCGGAAGATTGACCGCCCATTGCACCGTGATTTCTGGGAGCGATTCCAGCGCTGTCTCGATATTCTGCGGGAAAAGCGACACGTCCAGCGAACCGTCTTCCGATTGACCTTGGTCAAGGGCTTCAACGTGGATGACGAGGTGATCGGTTATGCGGACTTGGTTGAAAAGGCTTTGCCATGTCTGATCGAGGTCAAGGGTGTCACATACTGTGGAACCAGCACGAGCGCGGGCGCTGGCTTGACCATGCAGAACGTGCCATTCTATGAAGAAATCACCAGCTTTGTAGTCGCCCTCAACGCGGAGCTAGAGCGCCGGGGTCTCGGGTATGGTCTTGCCGCGGAGCACGCCCACAGCTGTTGTGTCCTGCTCGCCTCCAACCGGTTCCATGTGAATGGGAAATGGCACACTCGGATCGACTACCCTCGCTTTTTCGAGTTGTTGGAGAAGGAGAAGGCCGATGGAACCTCTTTCACTCCGGAGGATTATATGCAGGAGACTGAGGAGTGGGCCCTTTGGGGCAATGGTGGATTTAACCCAGAGGATGAGCGAGTCCACCGCAAGGGTAAGAACAGAGATAGAGCCATTGAGGCTACTCCTGTGGAAGACGTTCCGACATCATGAGCAATTCATCATTGCATTGGGTGGTTTGCCCCTATCCCGAATAATATCGGACGGCACTTCGAATGGACCGCTGAGCTTCAGAAGTGTTGCTTGGTAACTGTCTAAGATCAGTTCATCGATGCTTATGCTTGCATTTCGACCAAGGCGTTCAAGAGTTCATCTGGAGGTTTCATCCAGAACAAAAGTATTGCTGTGACCGTCACTGTGAAGTTCACACGGTTGCAATCCTATAGCATCGGTATAAGATTTCGTAAACTTGCCGTGGAGACTTTGGTGGCGCCACCATTATGGTCGATATATGTTCAATACATATCGTTTGCAGTACAGAATTGGGTAGGTACTGTGAGCATTGCCCATTGCCACACAACAGAAAATACAAATCATATACCTGTTCACTGATTAATTTTACCCCTAACCCTCCTCGAGTATACATTTAACCTTGGAACTATGATCTCCGTATTGCATTGTTTGTCTGAGGGGAAATGATGACTCAGCAATATAACCCGCTCTGGAATCCATTGTGACTGCGCCGTCGTACCAACAGGCTATCACTCTGTCATTATAAGGGGGGAGGGCAGTCAATCTCGTGCTGTCTGATTTGCTTAATCCTATTAATATTTCCTCAAAGCCATCACCACCTGCTTATTGCCCGTGCTACCATGACCCAAACTGACAAGCCCACCGCGGGCTTGCTTCAGATCCCTGCCGCAGCCACACAGAAGTCGTCTGGCCCAGCAAAGAAGGCTCACAAGCCCCCAGCTCCTCGACTCAAGCTATTGATTCGTCGTCTGCCACCAGGGTTGACACAAGCAGAACTCGAGGGAATTTTGGGCGCAGAATGGAAAGTCGGCGCCGGGAAGGTGGACTGGCTTCAGTACAAGGCTGGCAAGGTGTCGAAGGAGTGAGGCCGCAATTGAGACGATCTTCTATCTTACAGAAGCTGACCATAGTGACTATTTTATCTAGCCCCGCTAAACCCTCTCGTCCCTCCCGAGCTTATATCCACGTTGTATCGAGCGAATATGTCACCCCGCTATCAGATCTAGTGCGGCAAGCTTCGTTCCAAGATGCTCGCGCCACCTCCCATGATCCAATTCTCTTGGGACCTCCAAGCTTGGAGTTTGCCCCTTATGCTAAAATTCCCGGCAGTCGTGTCCGGAAGGATGCTCGCCAGGGTACCATTGATCAGGACCCGGACTTTATCACTTTCCTGGAAAGTTTGACACAGCCTATCACGAAGTCAGGACTCGCCGACACCTTCGAGAACGAGGAGAAGAAGACGGCAGTGCTCACTACGCCGCTGGTGCAGTTCATCAAGGACAAGAAAGCAAGCAAGGCTAAAGAAGCCGCGGCATCTAAATCCTCCAAGCACGGCCGATCGGAGAAAGAACCCAAGGAAAAAATGCAGGCAAAGAAACTACTGCAACGGGCCGATAAGGAATCTAGTGCGGCACCGGCGGAGAAGAAGGGCAGGGGCGACAAGGCGACCAAGGAGTCTACGAAGGCGGCTAAGCAAGCCGCCTCGACCAACAAGTCCGGCAAGGGCAGCACAGCGAACACACCAAAAGAGCCCGCTGCAGCCCCGGAGAGAAAGCGAGAACGAGGCAACGTCACCGCGGCGACCAAGATCCTCCAGCGCGACCTTGGATTATCGCCAGCTGGGGGTCGGCGACGAGGCAAAGGAGCCAATGACACAGGGTCATCGAAAAACGAGAGTTCTCGAGACTCATCCGTCCCAGCATCAGAGAGCACTAAGAAGGAACCTGCAGCCAAAGCGGCCAAGAAAGGCCCATCGGGAGGGTCCAGCAAAGGGAAGAAGGATACCGAATCTACGAGAGTTTCTAACGGCGCTACACATTCTACTTCTAATTCAACACCGGCGAAAGCAAACAAGGGCCCGAAACCCAAGCCATCCGCCCCTCCCGCCTCTACTGCCACTCAGGCATTCCTCAAACACGCGAACCCTTCCCAAGGTGTAACCGAAGCATTGCTGGAAACGGCGTTCGGGGCATTCGGCAGCGTGACCAAGGTGGAAATCGATAAGAAGAAAGGTTTTGGATATGTGGACTTTGCGAATCCCGAGAGCTTGCAGAAGGCGATGGCCGCTAGCCCTGTGACGGTCGCTCAGAGTCAGGTGGTTGTGCTTGAGCGCAAGGCGAACCCTGGTGGTGAGAAGTCTCGGAAGGGTCGAGGTGATTCACAGCAACAACAATCGCCAGCACCACCACCGCCCAGTGGAAATGCTGGAAATGCTGGAACCACTGGGAACGTTGGAAATGCGACCGGGTCGTCTGCTCGGGGATCGCGAGGTGGACGTGGCTCACGAAACAAAGGACCGAAGGGAGGAGCAGGAGGTAATGGGGAGAAGGAGAAAGACAAGACGGAGAAGGGAAGCTCGGGGAAATGATTGGGATGTAGCTTTAGCCAATTCAACGACTGCATGAGATACCCGATAGCAATGATACGAGACATGACGGAGTTATATAACAGCAATACGCAGTAACAATAGTGCTTCGGCAATCCCCAACACTAGTAGACAGGCAAGAGCGACAGCACAATGTTGTGACATAAGAGATACGTGAAAAATGTTTTGTTTGTCAATATTTTTTTTTATTGAACTGCTAAGCCTTGTTCTGATTTAGGTCCCCTCCAAGCGCCCGGCACTGCCGGTTCCCTTGATGGGGAGGTTTAATCCACTCACAAAATCATCCGTTTCAAATCACAACAAAATCTCCGTGAAGAAATCGAGGGATTGAAAAAACCTTTCAGACCTCCTCGACACCCACCAGGCCCAGCCGACCGAAGTCAGACACCGAACCAGGTCAAGATCATCACCACTCCCTGGACATGAAACGCAGACACTGCAAGCAGCACGCGTGACACGTCGAGGCGGGAGTAAAAGGCTTCACTTTAGGGCATCGAGGACATAGAAGTCATCAGCAAGGGTGGAGATTCTGTGGCTCTTTTAAAGAGCTTAGAAGAGGACGTCTACTCTAAAGTGATTCTTTGAACTGTGAGGTTGTTAGTGAAATGTTCGAGGATTGAATCCTATGGGGGTGGGATCACTAACGTAGAGTCGCTTGAAGAAAAGAAAATCTACGGGGCGACAGATGCCTTTTATACCTAAGACGGGGCCCGTGCTTGCTAAGCGAGGGAAAATTATGTTTGTGCTGTTTGTGTTGCCGATGGGGCGGCTTAGAGCTGTCAACCAATGGTAGAGCTTCGGCGGGTCTGTCTGCGGATCTGGTGCAGAAAATTTTCTGCGCTCCTTTTCCGTGTCTTTGATTGGCTGCTCACGTCAACTCGCTGGAGCTTTTTTGGTTTCTGTTTGTCTCCCAATCACCGTTGATTGGTTATTGGACTTCTTATACTCCGTACACTATAATACTGCGTATGTACGTCCCCAAAACTGGTGCGACTCTTCGATTGTTTATCGAACCATACTACCCAGTTGAACTAGTCCACATTAGGCAGGAGTGTGTCCAGAAATATAAATTCACGTCTCTCTATCACTAAGGTATAAAACGCGGTAACGCTTTTTGACATGTGCATTATTTACGCTCCATATTTTACGCGCTCATAATGACCTCATGAGCTGTTGGATGTTTTGTGTAAGACCAGCAGTTTTAGAGAGTAATGCGAAACGTAATAATATATTTTGGCATACGGCTTGGTGAATGGGCTGTTTAGGTAGCAGGTGAAAGGGCCGCGCATACTAGTTGACATTTATTGGCTGCCTTATCACGAGAACATGCAGCTAGCCTATTCTCTACAGCCACGCAACAAACAGGGCGAAGTGTCTAAAATCATCCTTGGGAAAATCCAACTAGCATTAGTCCGCAAGTAAGCGGAAAAGAACGAGTAGCAGAAGAATGTCTTTGGGTATGAATATACACAAATCCAATCTAGAGTTAAGATGATGTAAAGAGATAGAGTCCAGTCCTATTTGGCAAGGCAAAGTGATAATACCCGGAGCGACCAACAACGAGGCCAACATTTTAAGTGACCTGCCAATAAGAACCCCTGTTCTGTTCCAGGGTATGCATGAAGCGCGGGGTCTTAGCACTGAATGTCAGGGTTTAAAAGAATGGGTCATGGCCGCTCACCTGAACTATCCTCTATCCCTCCTTCGCGTTACCGGTCCTTCAAATATTTACATTTCACCAAATCGGGCTCTCCAGTATGGGATCCACCAAAACTACTGCCACCAGGTCTACTGAGTCGGCTGGAATCGAGACCATTGTCATAGACTCCGCTTCTCTCCTTCCATCGGTCATAGACGCAGCGGTCATCGGACTTCAACCTGGCGTTCCATCGCTTTTTATCGATCTGGAAGGGATACAGCTTGGTCGACATGGTTCAATTTCCATCATATCGCTGTATATACCCTCCAAGAAGAGAGTATACCTCATCGATATACACAAACTAGGAAAAGAAGCATTTTCCACCGTCAATAGCGATGGGAAATCTCTCAAATTCATACTGGAATCTCCGGACATTTTGAAAGTACTATTTGATGTTCGGCATGATTCGGATGCATTGTTTGGTCTCTACGGAATGTCCGTTGACGGTATCAGGGATGTCCAACTCATGGAACTCGGAACGAGAACGGGCTCGAAAGAGTTCCTAGCTGGCCTGAAGAAATATGTCGATACCGACAGTACAATTCCTCAAAACGGAAAAACGGGCATGGGGCCGTACCAAAGATCATACTCGACAGCTCTTCGATCCTTCTCTAGGAGGGCGATACGACATTGTCAATGAGCGTCCTATTCGACAGATGATTGTGGAATACTGTACTGGCGATGTTACCTTATTGCTGGATCTCTTCAACGTTTATGCTGCTAAGCTACACCCACCCACAGAGACATTTTGGAAGCTTCATGTACTGGAAGCAACCAAAGAGTGGATCAGGCTTTCACAGAGTCCAAAATTTGATGGGACATCGAAAGCCAACGTCCGTGGGCCTTGGAATGAAGAATCCATTGAACAAGCGATTGATCAATGGAATGACGATATTATGTTAGTGGCGTTGAATGGGCAGGAAGACTTTGACCGGGAGTTTGAAGATATTATAGATCGTGATGACTCTGACTGGCAGGATGATGGTCCGACCAGCGGCAGAGACATTATAAATGACTGTGACTACGGGTACTACTATTCAGATTAGGAAATAGCAGAGTCTAATCTTGGAGGTTGCCGACATTCAGAACAACATCCGACTACCTAGTATTGATCCTCATCTTCTTCCTACCAGAATAATCAATACACCCATGAATGACGGGAGAGATTAAGTTCCATTTGTTCAGCATTTGACGATGTGTAGGCGATGAACATAAATCCACTATTCCCTTGTGTGTGATCATGAAAGATCCTCCTGCTTGATCTGAAATTCATCAACAAGACTGGACTTGGAGCTAGGTACACAATACTGCTTTTTTTACCAAGGTACTGGAAAGATATTCCATTGAGACAATTATAAATTGAATAAGTAAAACTGTGGCAGATATTTGTCAAGTTTATTCACCCCAAAGGTTTCCCGACCCCTCAGATATGATTCCCCTTCGCATCATACTTGATCTCTTTGCCTGAATTAGGATGCGAGACCAACTCCAGCTGCTGCAGAGCCGTTAAGGCTTGTTCCTCGCCGATCTCGTCCACGATCTTGCCATCTTTCAAGGTAAAAATAGTTGTGCCCGGGAAATAGACCTCTCTCCCAGTGTTTGGTTTATCGAGCTTGCCAACTGCAAGGTCATCAAATTCCCGACCAGTGTGCTTACCGCCCCCAACCCAGCGGCCTACCACGTAGTCACCTCGGCAATCAGCAGAAACTTGTACGCGTGGAAAGAGATATTCGGGAACGCCAATGGATCATCGAAATATTAAAACTGCTTAGGTCTGATTCTGAAGAGTTTGTCCTGGTTACTTACCTGTGACTACGGATAGCCGCGTCTTCACAGCCTTAGTGATTTCTTTTATCTCACAGGTATCCCAGGTACGAGCCTCAATTGTACATACCATCAAAGTCTTAGGCGGTCGAAAAACGTGTTGCTATTTTGGAAATATTTAGAACTCTGCGGCGAATTTATTTTCCGGGAAAGGAGTCGTAGGGATGAAAAATATTCCTTGAATCTACTGTATGGCGAACAATGTTTATCTCTTACTTGTATTCCTATTAATTTGCTTTACCACCAAAGCTGTCAAGTCAAACCTTGTCGTGCATATCACCGTTTACGCATGGAAATCTCCGGGTGCGCGGCCCGGGCACCTCCGACGCCAACCGCAAAAGAAAACCAGCACTTGAGATAAGCTCCATTGCAAGCTCCCCGCATTTCGACCACTCTCCATCATGGGCCGCCCCAAGGTTAATCCCGAAAACCGTCTGCGGGCCAATACTGCATGCACGAAATGCAGAGCCTCCAAGAAGCGATGCAGTGGCTCATTCCCATGTACCAACTGCATTCGCAAGGGACACGCTCGCTCCTGCATTCCTTTCAAATCCATACCAGAAAGTAGTCCTAACAGCCACCGGGACCCGACTCCTCGATCGCGATCGAGATTAGATACGATCCCGACATGGGACGATTCCAATGAACCATTGGAGACTCCCTTGAGGCCTCCGATTCGTGCTGGAAGTCCGTCCGATCGTCTGCTGCCGCGCCCGGCGGCAGCGGGTTCACGCTCGCCCGAGGCAACACACCGTACGCATCCGCGGATGCTGCGTAATCTACAGGGGGATAGAGGTATGAATTATACGCCTCCATCTAGAGCATATGAGATTAACATTCAACCCACAGTTTATGTTGGCAAAGCTGCTTCTCTGTCGTTTCTGCAACTTCTTCGAGAGACGGTGTACCAGCATATCGGACCATCACAATTCTCCCATAATTGGAGCGAGGATATGCTAGAAAATGAAGCCCACCATGACCCACTGAGCTTCTCCGAATCGAGCTGCAGTGGGGATGATAAGCGCCGCTTCATCTCAAACTTCCATGCAGTGGTGAGTGACCCGACCCGACTCGAGGCGGCTCATATCCTAACCAGTTGACAGACGAGCGGCTTCCTCTACCTCGGATGCAACACCGAGGCACAATTGGCAGATACTACAGAGCCAAAAACTGATCGGGAAAAGACTCATGCCGCTATTGGAGATCTGATGATTGCCATCGGCGCTCAGTCATGTTTGAACGAGCCCAACACGATTCAAATTGAGCGCTTTTTCATTACACGCGGACAACGCAGGACTTTTGCCAATTTCCTAGAAGACCCAAGTATGGACCTAGTCCGGGCGTTTCTGCTCATGTCATTCTACATGTTTGGGGCCTGTCGCCGGAACGCCGCATTCATGTATCTGGGTGTTGCGGCTCGGTCTGCCGTTGCCCTGGGGCTACACGAGGATTCTTCGGGATTGGACCAACGGGAAAAACAAGAAAGGTTTGTGTTACTCTGATGAAAATATAGAACTGTCAGCTGACTTACTGTATAGATCAAGGCTATGGATGAGTCTATGTGTGCTTGATCTCGTGGCCAGCTCTATTCTAGGCCGACCAGCAGCCACATCGGCACTCTTACCAGATTGTGGAGATCGTAGTCGACAAACAGACACAGCGGGAGAAGATGGCTTATTTGCTTCATATCGACTATCTTTGATTCTGAATGAGATCATTGGTCGTTTGTACGGTGATCAGGGTGCCTCTATTGAAAAAGCTGAAATATTGCTTGCCAAGCTGAATCATTGGAGTGAACACCTGCCGGATTCCTTACGTACCCCGGCTGAGAATGAAAATTCCGACGATGCACAGAAACGTGTCATCGGGAACATGCATGTGGCTTGCTTATACCACTTTGCTGTTATTCTTCTTACACGTCCTTTTCTTATATCCACGTTGAGTGTGCGCTTAGCACGATTGCACCAAACCCTTTCCACAAACGGAACAGGCGATTTTCCTGAGGAAGATCCGTTGCACTCTCGGCTAGCCGCAGCTTGCATTGATTCTGCTGTTTACATGCTTCAAACATGTCTCGAAGTTCACCAGTCCGAGCTTCTCCTGCGGAATATGTGTATTCTTAAGTAAGTATTCACCACAGCTCGGCGTTCCATCGGAATTTGAAAAACAACTGACCAAGCACCTATAGAGCATTTGTCTTCGCAGCCGCTTTGGTATTGGGATTTTCGATGTTTGCGCACCGGGATGTCGACACCGAAATCGATAGTGCTTTCACAGGTGCACTGACCATTCTACGCATGCTAGCACAGCAATCTGCGCAAGCGGCCCACTACCTGGAGATCTTGACTTTACTGGAAGCCGCAATCACCCAACAACGACAAAGCTTGGCGTCTCAAGCTCGTCAGCGTCGTAGCAAATATGTAAGCCGGATATTTAGCTTGAGTGATAGCCCAAATGTGCCCCGTGCACAGAGTCAGAATGAGAACCGGCCCGAAAGCTCAACCCCGCTATCAACACAAGGCGGTCCGTTGTTTCCCTGGATCCCCCAAGGCGACGGTCCGACTACCTTGACAACTCCAGTATTGGACGGCGCATTTTTAGAGTGGGAGGGAATGGAGTTACCACTATGGGATAGCTTTCCTTTTACTGAGCCAGGCTCATGTGCTCTATAATGAATCCATGTACATACTAATGTAACATGTTTATTGCATATATGAAATAGCCGCTACAATCCTATCTCTCCCTGATCGAAAACGCTCTCGTACTGGCCAGAATAGGGCCATTTGATGATATCAGTACAGTATCTTGACCAATGAAACCTGAATCTGAGCGGAACGTTACGCCACATGGTTGCCACCCGACGATAAGCGGGTCCCCGACCCGCCGCTCCGCTCCGTTCGTGGTGCACTATCCGCCCAGTGAGATAGTCTGCAACCAGTGAACGACAATAACATAAATCAAACGCCAGGACATGCTGTTTCTTCCTCATCACCCATATTAACCTTCATATTCCCCAAACCGAAGTTTGCACATACCAAAACGAGCCTTCCGGTCGCCTTTTCGAAGTGTGCGCCTTCCCGAACTGTCCGCCACCCCAAGTGTGTGCCTTTCAAATCCGTTTCTCTGTCGAGCATTCAAAACAAACACTTCATTTTAAAAACGAACCTCAAAGCCTAAGCAAAATGCGTTATTCCGAAGGCTGGAGACCCTTGAACGTGGCCATCGTAGGTGGCGGCATCGGCGGCATGTCCGCCGCGATTGCCCTGCGCCGCGCAGGTCACCAGGTTACCATCTATGAGAAGAATGATTTTGCCGGTGAGGTTGGAGCTTCAGTCTCATGCGCTGCTAATGGAACTCGCTGGCTTCACGAGTGGGATGTTGATATTGCCAAGGGTGACCCTGTTGTCCTGAAAAAGCTTATCAACCGTGACTGGAAGACCGGAGAGCCGGTCAGTGTGTATGACCTCGCCGATTATGAAGAGCGTTGGGGATATGTGTACAACATGTTCCACCGCCAACAGATGCACTTCATGCTCAAGGAATCTGCCCTGGCCGAGGAAGGCAAAGGCGTTCCCGCCGTGCTCAAGGTCAACCACCGAGTATGTATATCGATGACTGATTCCGAAACCGGATAGCGGGCTGGCTAACACAAGCTCTTTTATAGTGCTCCAGCATTGATCTGGAAACCAACGTGATTGAATTCGAGAACGGATATTCTGCCAAACATGATCTGATCATCGGTGCTGATGGAATTGGATCGGTGGTTCGCGGTATTCTGGGCATCATTCCTGAGCGCCGCCCTTCCGACCAGAGCTGCTTACACGCTAATGTCGATGCGGATGAAGCCGCCAAGCTCGGCCTCGTCAACTACTCAGACGACAGCGCACTTGAGTATTGGGGTGGTCAAGAGGGCAAATGGGATAAGATTGTTCTCTCGCCTTGCAACGGCGGAAAGCTCCTTTCGTACTATTGTTTCTTTCCTCGAGAACAGGGCGACAACTCCAACCAGACATGGGGCGCTGAGGGCCGGCCTGTCGAGGACCTTCTGAAGCCTTACCCTGCGCTCGACCGCCAGGTCTTCAACCACCTTGCCATCGGCAAAGAAATCCAGCCCTGGCGCCTCTGGGTTCATGACCCTTACCCCTACCTCGCCAAGAAAAATGTTTGTCTACTGGGAGATGCCGGTCACCCCATGATGCCCCACCAGAGCCAGGGTGCCTGCATGGCCATCGAGGATGCGGCGGCTCTTGGTATCCTCTTCAGCAAAAATTCCTTCAATGGAAATGTCGAGCAAACTCTTGAGGCGTACCAGCTCGTTCGCCTTCCCCGCGCTACTCGGGTCCAGGCAGCTGCCGCGAAGGCCGCCTACAATATCAATGAACGCATCGGTGAGTCCCACATTCAAAAAAAAGATAAAAAGATATCGTTTACTGACTGCTTTCTCCAAGGCTTCTCTTGCAATAAGAATACGGCTACTTACAAGGTCGAGGACCCAAAGAACATTCTTACCATCGAGGAGATGAATGCGTGAGTTTCTCTGATCTTGGTTCTCATTTCTTATACTAACAGCGGTTGTAGCTATGACATGTACAGCGATATTGACGAGAAGCTTGCCCATATCGCCGGCGTTGAGTACAACGACAATTACGTCTGCGGACTGCCAGTCGGTCTGGAGTTGCCCAATGGCGTGACTATCGGAGCCAAACTATGAGGTTTAGAGGATGTACTTGTATCATTTCTTACGATTCACTCTCCCATTTGTTACCCAGCGATCGAGACTTTGCTATTTTTGTTTGTTATTCAGCGACTGAGACACCCAAATGTGCTATGTATCCAGCTGTTGCTCTCGGGAGGGGTTGGGCGGGGGGTCCCTAGACCCCCTGGTCATACTTATGGCCAAAATTGACCTCACCCTGTATCCATCTGCTAGCGGTGGAATTTGTCAATTTTTTTACTCATTTATTTAGCGTTTCAATTCAATTTATGACTCGCAAAGGTCAGAATACTTGCTTCCTCTGAGTTTGTGACTGGAGGTATAAGGGCATGAGATGAATCTTGATTCAGTTCAGCCTGTTCTGTAACACGCCTTAGTGAGTGGCCCACTTTTCAAATCTTCTCCCGATCTCAAGGCATTTTCCATCGATAAAGCGACTCCAAAGATCTGCTAGTGCAATCATGATCACACCAGATACAAGAACGGATCCTATCCATCACCCAAAACGCTAGCCCATTTTGACTTGCCTCAATAGTCCCAGGAAATGCCTGTCCTGTCTCTATCCGCCAGATTAGATTCCGGACTGGCGGTTTGAAAATCCAATAGACAGGTGGAAGTTGGATAAATCGGCGGTTCTGTTCGGGGGGATCGTCCCAGAATGATCTGGATAAAAATCCAAATATACTCTCTGGCTCCAATTCTTTGGCATGGAATATAGCTACAATGGCCGCAGCCACACCACGAAGGCCATCGAGCCACAGGGTTTGACCCATGTTGTGATCCCCTCATGGAAAAAAGAGTTACGCGTCGGCACCGGGTGGATTATAAGAAATACAATTGGAGTGGGAAACCGACCTGTTGTCCTTATTCATGACACAATAGTTTTCGCCATCCAATTGAGCAGCCACTGAGATGTTACAGCCAGGGGTTTTTGCTTTTTCCAAGACTGCAGATTGGTAGATTCACTGGACATGGCTTCGATGGCAAATATTTCTTTTTTCTGGACGTGCAGACCGCCTGTTAGCCATGCTCATTGTTTGACCAAGCCGATCGAAAAGGAAGTCTAATTCCGCTGTGATGTCTGCAGCTCTCGTCAGGTTTCCAAAGAGCTCCGCCCATCATGAACGTGGCGCAGAAAGTGGATCAAGAGCGATCGAGAGCTGAAAGATCAAAGTTTCAGGAGCGGATCGCTGCAGATCGTTTCTGTGTTTGGCTAGACCAGCACAACAGATCACATCTTCAAGAGGAAATGACGAGATAAAGAAAAGCCCAAAACTACGTATCACGTCGCTGAAGAGAATCCGAAACCTTCAATGCATTTCGTTGGAAATAAATGGCCACATCGACGATGCCAGGCTTTTTGTGACGGGACTAGAGTGTTACATTTGACGTAACTTACTCAGGCAGCCTGGCCTCAGTGAACCGATCAGGTCAGATCAGGATTGGTGAGTATAAAGCGGCGGTGAGCACTAATCTGGAGATGGCTAGAATTTGGGAATGATACGTACATAGTAGGTGTTGAAAAGTCTATTCCCACTAGACTTACTACTATAATCATCTCGTAGATGGTTTTCAAATGAAGTTCAATTCACTCGTCCTCTTAGTACACGTTCCCCTGCTGACTAGGGTGCCCTACCAAGATGCAAAAGTGCACATACGGAAGAAGTTTAGCCGTTCTTTCCAAAGCGATAACATACGTAGAATAATATATCAATTAGTTACAAATGCCTCCTACCTTCAACATGCTCAAGATTCTTTCGATCATATCGACCTTTCCGATATATTCGGCCTTTTACAGCGCAAGAGCAAGGCCGAAGATACCAGCAGCACCCACGATGCTCATGACAAGGCCTCCAGTAGCAACAGGAGCCCCACCAGTAGAAGTAGAAGTCGAAGTCTCTGAAGTCTTCGATGTAGTAGCAGTAGAGCCGGAGGTAGTGGTACTCATGGTCGACGACGACAATGACGATAAAGTGACAGATGAGCCAGAGGTAGCAGTGGATGTAACACTGCTCAAGGAAGGGACAGGTATGGTCGCGACCTCGGAGGTGTACACAGCTTGATCGCTGGTAATGACGTATTTTACATCACTAGGTAGACTAGAGTACCAGGCCGGCATTATCCCCGATGACTCTGCATTGTTCACGGAGTCAAGGAATGACGGGTCGTCCATCATTTTCTCTTTCCAAGTAGTCGGTATGGCCGTTTCGAGAACCGATTCGACCCAACTCGGATAAGTGGGCAAGAGAGCATCCACCTCAGAGTTGTAGATGGAGATGGCCTCTTCATAGGAAGACAGGGTGCTAGTTACAACCACGACAACAGCAGACCCGGTTACGGTTGAGTAAGAGGTTACCGTATCAACGACGGGGGTAGCCAGGTCGATCGCATCGGCGGGCGTAGCTAGGGCTGTGACTGAGAAGAAGAGCGCGAGGAGTGGATAATACATGTTCGGGTGTTTGGAGGATTCGAGCTGGTGTGCTTGGTGAAGACGATCGGGACAATCGAGATGACTCCAGTTTTAGAAAAAGTGGGTTAATGAGGCTCCAATTTCAGGGGGCAACCCCGCTTTTTGTACATTTATGGGGTGCGTGAAAGGAATGAACCACCGCAGAGCACTCAGTGAGAAAAGGGGCTTATTCAAAATTGACCTTTGGCTAATTCAAGAAACGCCTCTTCTGCTCAAGGGCCCGTGAGTACCGGGCACAGCCTAATCATCTTCACTGGGGCAGCTAAGCAATTTCTAACCCAATAGGCAAAAGTGGTCAGACCCCAGGGGTGGGCCGGCGGGCTCGCTTCGGGGCTAAGGCTTAGCACTATAGGAAAAGAGTGTCTCAGAGATAGGAGCCGTCTGACTCGAAAATCCATGCTGAAGCCTGAGAACATCATAAATCGCTGATTTCAAATACAACCAAGAGGTATTATCCCGAACAGATACAGAACAGAAAATATACAAAATTTCTCTCAAATGGTGCTTCCACTAGAAATTGGTCGCCATTTAAATCTTAGCTTCACCACCAGTCATCAGGATCGCCCATTTTCACCTCTTGGTAGCTTCTCTCGGAGATTACACCACTATAAAGAAGGATATGCTCCACAGACGGTGCATATTTCCAGGTCAGATACAAAGGGTCTGATCTTGCCCATCTATGGCATTGATATCTGTCCCCATGTGGATCACATAACGCAGGATGTCGTCCGCGCTATCCTGTTCCTTGCACCAGATACTACATGGGGCTAGATACAATGTGAGATTGATCCGGTCTTCAAGAACATACCTCAGTATGGGCAAGCAGCATTATGGTGGCCATTGTACCGCTTGCTAAATACCACCTTTGGAGGCGCATTGCGCGACCGCGTAATGCAGAACGGTAGATATTCTGGAGTCTCTGGTGTGAAGATCAGCACCCCCCTCAATGAACAACTGCAGCATGTCGAGCCGCTGGGTCCATTATCTGGTAAAAATTGCTCTAGATCCGTTGATCGTTTCTTTGTAGCGGATACTGCCCGTTGAAAAGCAGAATCGCGCTTTTTTATGTTGGCACACGTATTGGTTGCCTAAGACTAGCCTAAGCCGGTTAGTAAATCCGACTGGCAACAATACCCCGGCGCCAGTGATGGGCAAGCACCTCTACCGAATATTCAAGCGGTGTCCCCAAAACCACATTAAGGTACCACCCAAGATCTCTCTCGGTATATTGGAATGATAGTGCGTTTTAGGTTGACATAAACGAATCAGGAGTGACTTCTGGGACAGTAGTGCTGGGCAAAACCCCGGAAATGAGGACAATGGCATCATCAGAGCAGACACAGGGCTTTTTATTCCACAGTCTTTCATGTTGATCTTCGAGATTTCGTTCTTGGACTCTGAAAGGGTTATGTGGGCATGCACGTGCTCCACTTAATCTGTCCCATCGTGGGGATCTGGCTTGAGCTTCCGACGCGGAACTCGTGGCTCAGCTGCACACATGCTCATTGAATGAGGCCGACGAGGCTCAAAATGATTACGCATCATTTTGAAACGAGAAAAAGGGAATCCTTTCACCGTAAGTACTCTGATTGGCCACTCCTAAGCACTGAGACAGGGAGTAAATTGATTTCATGGGTTGGAGCCTGAGGGTAGGGCTTTTATCACTACAGCTAGATCTTTCATTATATGAATATTGACCGCAGATGGGCAGGTGCTGGCTAAGGATAGCCAGACTGAGACACACGAATGGGGAGAGATTGAAGTATGGAACTGAGTTTTAGCAGAAGAGGGTGATTCTAAGGATACGCTGCGGTCGGAAGCAGGAAGGATGTGCAGGATCAAACATATCTCATTTGGTAAGGAGCGATAGAATCTAATTTCTTTTCCTTAAAAAAGGATACAAACAAATAGCAATAGCGTAATGATGAAGGGGAATTTGAGACAATCCAGCCCAATATACTATACAGACGCCAATAATCAATGAACAACCATTCAATGATGATTAATCATTTCAACGAATATTCTGGAAAGCCACATCCCAGTGGATCTAATCTAGTTACATGCTTATCCGAGATTATGCCACGAGCTCCTGTCCACATAGCCTCGGACACAAATACCCCGAGAAATCTTCGGCGACAATTGACCCGACCCTCCCACCTTTTCTGGGTCTACCACAGTGGCGTATCGCAGCGAACACCGAACCCTTCAACATGCAGCCCCGCCGACTTCGCGTCTCCCGGTTTCGTGTCTCATTCTCCCGCAGTTGACATAGACTCCACATAGACGATATCCATTCTGACGCGTCCCAGAACAGATAATCCAACGTTTACAAACTTGGAAGTAGGTAATTAATTACAAGCGACATCGGAAACTTTTTTAAAGTAGAAAGTACGGTTCAAATTCCATAAAATCCATCCGTAATTTTGGATTATGTACAAAGAAAAAGCCTATTTCATTTCATTTCTCGTCATTTCCATCCTTAATCCCTTAACCGAAGAGAGCATCGCCCAGGCGGTAGTGGACGGTCTTGATCTGGGTGTAGTTCTCCAGGGCGTAGGAGCCGAGCTCACGGCCAAGACCGGAGGACTTGAAGCCACCGAAGGGAGCCTGGTAGGAGATCATGTTGTAGTTGTTAACCCAGACGGTACCAGCCTTGATGGCGTTGGAAACACGGATAGCGGTGTTGACGTTCTTGGTGTGGATACCGGCGGCAAGACCTGAGAGTTGGAGTCAGTATTATTCATATGTAATGGAGATAGTGGATGTTCTTACCATAGGTAGAGTCGTTACCGATCTTAATAGCCTCGGCCTCATCCTTGAACTTCTGGACAACGATGACGGGACCGAAGATCTCCTCCTGGGCGATCTTCATCTCGGAAGTAACATCAGTGAAGATGGTAGGCTGGATGAAGTAACCCTCGGTACCGTGGCGCTCACCACCGAGAGCAACGGTGGCACCCTCGTTCTTGCCGTGGTTGATGTACTCCATGATACGGTCGAACTGGAGCTGAGAGACCTGAGGACCCTGGAAGGTGGTAGACTCGAAGGGGTTGCCAAGCTGGTTCTTAGCGGCACGCTCCCTGAAGCGGGCGACGAACTTGTCGTAGATACCCTCCTGAACCAGCAGACGGGAACCGGCACAGCAGCACTGGCCGTGGTTGTAGAAGATACCAAAGTTAGCCCAAGAGATGGCGTTATCGATATCAGCATCGTCGAAGACAATGTTGGGGGACTTGCCACCCAGCTCAAGGGTAACCTTCTTCAAGTTACTCTTGGCAGCAGCCTGGAGAATCATACGGCCGACAAGGGTGGAACCAGTGAAAGCGATCTTGTCAATGTCCATGTGGCTGGAGATAGCGGCACCGGCGGTGCGACCGAAACCGGAGATGATGTTGATGACACCGGGGGGGAAGCCAGCCTCGACAATAAGCTTAGCGGCGTACAGACCAGACAGAGGAGTCTGCTCAGCAGTCTTAATGATGACGGTGTTACCAGCGGCGATGGCGGGACCGATTTTCCAGGCCCACATGAGGATGGGGAAGTTCCAGGGGATAATCTGACCGCAGACACCGACGGGCTCGTGGCGGGTGTAAGAGAGAGTCTGGTTGTTCTGGTCGATGGTCTGACCGACGATCTTATCGGCCCAGCCACCGTAGTAGCGGAGGCAGGCAGCGGCGTTGGTGACGTCGCCCTTGCCCAGAGTAACGGCCTTACCATTGTCAGTAGCCTCGATAGCGGCCAGGGTCTCAATATCACGCTCGAAGAGGTCGGCAAGCTTGGTAAGCATACGGCCACGCTCCGTGGGAGTCACATCGTGCCAGGCACCCTCGAAGGCAGCACGGGCAGCCTTGACGGCAATGTCGACATCCTTCTCAGTGGCTTCGTGGACGGAAGCAATGACCTTCTCGTTGGAGGGGTTGATGGTCTCGAAGGTCTTGCCCTCAACACCCTTAACAAACTCGTTGTTAATGAACCTAAAGTAAAAGGGATTAGCATATGTAGCGAAGATCGAGGGCTGCCAAAAAGGGGAAAAGGGAGGTGAGGGGGAATGAGGGGCACTTACAAGCCCAAGGGCTGCTCGTAGGTGACGTTGGGGGTCTCGATAGTAGTGGAAAGCGACATAGTGAAGAATTTCAAAGGGTATCACAATGATGCAAGGAAAGGAAACACAACCACAGAATGCGGACGTGGGCAACCTCTTATAAATCGACCAAACCCTTCTCATGCGGGGTTGGGAAACGCCACGGTTACAGAGTGACTTGGCGGGTACCAGCGGGGCACAGCATTAGCGCGACATCGGCGGAAGTACCCCGGAGGTACTAGGAATGTTCACGTACAGTAAACTGCAGATATTCTGCAGCTCTTGTCCCTTTATTCGTTCGCTATGGGTAACTCCATCTTGCCCCACATAGTTGTCTTTTCCCCCTTTTCCTCTTCCCATGTAGCTTATTGTACCTCTATTTCAACCGAGGTTACCCCACTTCAACCCTATGAACCTGACGATGCCGAGATTATGTATCGAAAAAGGCTCCTACAGACTACCGCAACAAAAACCTTGTGGACATATTTCGGGCCAAGGGAGGGGCAGGGTGGGCCAGATGTGATCATCGTGATGTTATTCGCTCCGCGGACCAACATCTCCCCGGTTACAGTCGGTGGGGTAGTTGATGCTCGGTAATCGTTCCGCTCTAGAGCTCGGGTGGAGCTAACACGAATTTTTATTCGAATTCTTTCGGTTTGTTTCAAAGGCCAGCTTAACACTGGTCAGCCGAGAAGGGCCCGCTGATCGGTCCCGTTTGCTCAATTGACTGAGTATGTATGTACGTGGAATTCAAATCCGTGTGTGTGAATTCTGTATGTGCGGGGGATCGTCCAAGAATGTCTGATTTTTAGGCCCGTAAAGTCAAACTATGTACGAAGTACAAAAGCATAATTCCAGTTGGATTTGTAACCATGGTCAATGGAACCTGTCAGATCGGAAAGAATCCAGCTTTCGCCTCCGTGCTTGGGCTAGCTATACCCAATAATTACTGTAAGCTAACCAGAAATTCACTACAGCTTCCCGCGGTTTAGGAAGCGGACAGGGAGATCAACATGTCGTGACCGAAGGTATTCCGCCACATTCTTCCCCAAAAAGTCCACAGTGGTCGTGACCCCAACCCCGCGATCGAGCAGATTACGGAAGAGGAAATGCACCGCGTGAAGACCCGGAAGCTCAAACCGCTCGATAGCCAGCTGTGGCTGCTGAAGGGCATCATCCCCAAGAAGTTTATGCGCGGTGTCTATCGACAAGAGAGTACGTAACCATAGGTATTCATCACGATGACGGACCCAGAGGCCACAGTTCGCATCGGCGCCCTTATCTCCAGAGCGGCCGTGAACTATCCACCCCAACGGTCCCCGAATTGTTGGGCCAAAATCTTTAGCCAAATCTACAGCTTTATCGGTGTGTGTAGTGGCCTGTGAAGGTTGACGAGAGGGGTATGTCTTGGTCTGTGGTGGAGGCGGGATATCAACCACTTGGGTGCGTGCTGTTGGTTTCCAGGGCAAGTGGACTTGGTGCTGCACAGAGGACTGGGGAAGGAGAGTCACGTAGTACTCAAAGACTGCCCGGGGGAAGCCTTGGCGCATGTCCAGGTGGAAAGTAGCGCCCGGGTAACCCTGCATGATGTTATCAGAAATAGGCTTGACGAACTTCCTCGGTCCGAGGGCCTCCTCATCTCGTGCCTGTGCCACAATACGAAGGGGCACAGTGGCACGATTCTGGGTTTTGGCATCAGGCAGATTCGAACCAAGCAAGTCGAACTTGAGAGATGTGAATCGCCCGGCAGAAGGAGCAAGCAGTCGTCGGATCTGTGCCTCCAGCATT
This sequence comes from Penicillium sp. 91 TS-2023, assembly GCA_030710325.1. Lineage (NCBI taxonomy): Eukaryota > Fungi > Ascomycota > Eurotiomycetes > Eurotiales > Aspergillaceae > Penicillium > Penicillium sp. 91 TS-2023. The sequence continues at coordinate 596,252 of JARWGP010000006.1, forward strand.
CGGGCCTTATCTTCGATATCAAGCCCAGTCAGGAACCACCACACTTCAGCTTGAAAGCCCCCACGCGCTGTGATACCCACCTTGGTGGTGGGAGGGGGTGGACCCGATCGGACACCGCGTACAGCGACTCGGTTGATACCTCGCTGCTCAAAGCAAATACCATCGATAATGGCGGTCACATCCGAGTTGTAGTACCACGGTCCTTGAATCTCATACAATAACTGAGAAGTGCAGGTGTCCACCGTAACAGCGCCGCCAGTCGAATGAGCCTGCTTGGTGATCACGACATCACCCTCAGCGGAGATTTCAGCGATCGGATATCCGATGTTCGTCCAGCCGTCACCACCGTGCTCCAGAGATTTGAACCCAGTGTAATTACCACCGCACACGTAATTACTGCATTCGATGAGATGACCTGCGACGAAAGCGTTGGCTAGCTTGTCCAGATCACTACGCTGCCAGCCATGATACCAGTAAGCAGCACCGATAACAGGTGAGGCATCTGATACTCGACCGCAGAGAACGATATCAGCTCCTTCGGCGAGAGCGGCAGCAATTCCCAGCCCACCGAGATAACACTGAGCATATATAGGCTCAAAAGTCCAGTCGGCCAATTTTTCACCGGTGTAGATGTTCCGAAAGTCGGACTGGCCGCCTGAAAGCTCTTTCTGTATAGCAGGCAGTACCTCATCACCGGTGACGTAGGCTACCTATAAGAATCGATAAGCACTGAGACTAGAACCAGAATAAAATGAAATACCTTTAAATCAAGGCCCTTTGCTTGCACCATTCGCGAGACAACATCAAAGAGACCTTTTGTATCGCACACACCAGCATTCACAGCTACCTTGATGCCATGCTTGGCTATATCGCCCAAAGCTGGTTCCAAAGCTTCGAGGAACGAAAGATCATATGCTGGCATTCCATTCCCAGCTTGGTCCATTCGCCGACCCGCGAAGGTTGCCATGTTGAACTCGCTCATGAAATCGGCGATGATAACATCAACCGGGTCGGTTACATAGTGTTGGGCAAATTCAGCGATTGCATGGCGACGGTCTGAAGCAGAGCCCGAGGCACCTGAGGTGATTTAGCAGATGCTGCACCACATAAATGTCGAGATACTTACCTGCAATTCGAACGGGTCTGCCTGTAAATGTCATGATTAATTTAATAAATTGATTGGCCTTCAATCAGGCGTGGAGAGGATCAATGGCATTTTCATGTAAGGGGACTCTAAGGTTCCAAGGAGATCGTCATGTTGCGTGTTGCACGACCGAGGCAACTCGGTCCCAATAATGCGGGGTTAAGATCTGATAATGAACCAATCTTGTGGAAATCACGTAGTCGGCTATTAATTGTGCACTAGTTTTTGTCCGAAAATCGAGGGTGTGAATTATTTTCAATATGAAAAATTGATGGTCGCTTGATGGCATACATGGTATTACTAGGTATATTCGAGGTGATCATTTAAAAAACAGTTTATTTCTTAATTATGCAGTCGTAAGAATCATATCAAAACGCTATAGCAAATCATCGCCAGCTACCAGGACAAATATAGCACCACTGGATCTCAAGTCGGCTCAAAGGCAGAGTCCGAGTCGTCGTCATCATCACTGATAGTCACCTTGGTGGTTGTGCGGGTGGATCGAGAAGACCGGGGTAGGCTGGCCTGCGAGCCAACAAAATCGAGGGTTGTTTGTGTCGGTTGAGTTGTTTTAGCGGACCTACCACCCCGACGGGGGCCAGTTGCACCGACAGTAGCTGACGAGGGAGCCGGAGAGGCCGCAGCACGTCCACCACGGCCTCGAGTAGTCGCTCTAGCTCCGCGTGCCCTACCCCTTGAGGTCGTTGCGCGAGGTTGCTTGACGAACAATGCCTGCGAGTCATCATCATCATCCTCCTCCGAAATGACATGGGAAGGTTCATCGTCATCATCATCCAACATGATCACATCATCGACTGGTTCTTCCTCAGAGATGGCCTTGGCTTTACGTGCCTTAGATGGAGCAGCTGCTTTAGTAGAGCCCCGGGTACTGGCAGCTGCACCTCGGCCACGACCCCTTCCCCGAGCGCGCGTCGAGGTTGCTGTTGCACGACTGCGGGTTGGTGCGGAGCCATCTTCTCCCGCTTCTTCTTCAGCTGGGTCACCTTCATGATCTGAATGGATGAGAGCACCTGGCTGATCCTCCCATGAGCCGTCAAACTCACTATCCCAGCCATCTGGCTTGGGCTTGAACCGCTTTTTACCACGGGTAGTGCGTTTTTTGACACCCTTAGAGAACAAGTCTTCCATCTGAGTGCGGTATTTTTCCATGGCTGTAACCAAAGAGCTCTGAACACCCTCCTCGTCGTCCATGTCATCCTCGTCACGGTCCAAAGCCATGAGGTGTTTGACTTGGCTCTCTAAAGATTCATTCACGAACATTTCCATGGCATGTTTATCATCCTTATCAATAAATTGAGCCACGGCATCACCAAATGTGTTTTGTGGGAGAATACTGAGCGACTGTGATGCAAGGAACTCTTTAACCAGTTGATCCACCTTGACGGTATCAAGACCTGTCAGGTGTGAAACAGCTGCTTCGTCAGTCGCATCGGCCTTTCGCGAGGTTGCACCCTTCTTCTTGCGGTGAAATTGCACCACATCATTCACATTGGCAACCTTTCCCACAAATCGATTGGAGAATCTTTGCGGATTCTCACATTCGTAGCTCCCACCCTCGGGCGTAGAGATCTCGACACGGAGTCGGACGAGTGGAAGGGGCATCTCTTGAACTTCTTCGTCTTCGTTGGTTTCGTTGTTCACTTCTAACCATTCTGCCTTGGCTTCTTCGATTAATTCTTCGACGATCTCCATGAGAAGCCGAGTCACTTCGGTTCTGTTGTTTTCTTTGCGGGCCAACTTTTGGGCTCCTTTCTCCTCTGATAAAATAATCTCTCGCATCACAAACGGCCGCACAGTTTTCAAGCGAATCGGCTCGCACTTGAATTCCCGTCCTGTGATACTCATGATGGCAACTTGTTTTGGCACAGCCTCTCCGACTGCTAAAGATGTGGCCACAGAAGATCCCGGCTGCATGACGTGGAAGTTCATCTCTGGATTAAGCCGAGGATTGATAAGACATTCGTGCTCGTGGCCCCACAGAATAAAGTCCATAAATCCAGGCAGGAAGTTTTCTGGTAGGTAGCCGGTCTCAGTGTACTTGTGGTGATTCTGATGTACGGACATCAGATTGAACCAGTCGTCCTTTTGAATGGATGGCTGAAAGAACTTGACCTTACCATCTCGGAAAGTGCGGTACAAGCGCTCATCACGAACGTTGCTCATCCCGTAGAGAGCAAGCTTAGTCCGTCCCTTTTGAAGGAGAACTGGCTTAATTTCGATATTGTCTGACTCAGGCGTCCGGCCATAGTAGTTGAGGAGACCGGATACTTGCAACAGGTCAAGGGCTGCGAGATGACCCTCGCCCGATGGATCATCATGGTTGCCGTGGATCGAGAAGACGGGGATGGCGATGTTCATATCCAAGTCCTCGTAATTGACATGATTGAAAGCGCCTTGAAAATTCTCACTCGCATCACTGAGCAGCTCCAGCTCACATGGCTTGTCTCCAAAGCAGTTCATTCGGATTGATCGCATCACTTGATACATAGACTTTCTTGATGGCTTGTTCTCGTGGAACAAGTCCCCCGCCAACAGCACCATGTCCACATCCTGTTCTTTGGCAAGACACATAATTTCGTGAAAGGTTTTCCAGCTATCATCACCCCGGATGGGGTCTCTCTCATTGTAACCAACATGGTTATCAGTTGAGATGAGAATGCGGATAGTCTCCGCCTCTACTTAGATCAGCAAGGTAATTATTTTGGGGTATTTTGGGGCAGGGCTTACCATTAACTACTGACATATCGATGGAATACCAGCTGGCTTTTTTAAAGAAGAAAAAAGATATCACCAGCTGGCCATAATGGGTGTGAGATCATGGCAGAGATGCAAGATCAAAGACACCGCGTAAAAGCGCGTGGTCACGTGATCTGACGCGTTACTTGCCATGCAGCAATAATCTCAGACATAATGTGGATTAGAGGCTGATAAGTATGAGTCATTATGAATGAGTACGCTGTGGATCATAGGACATGTCTCTTAACTATAGTACTTCCTAGATACGACCAAAGAAAGTATAATTTGAAAAGAAGTTTCTATTAAACTCGAGTTCTCGACTTTGCTGATTGGCCGCTCCCGGTCGCCGCTTTTCGCCTCCATTCGGGCTTTGTATCTCTTCTCCTCCTCAACGCCTCAACTCGCACGTTCCACTCTCTCCAACTCGCATTTCTATATCTCGACTGATCCAGGTTTATTGCTGGCTCAGTCGCTTTCATTTCGATCTCCTCCCAAGTCCTTTTTATGCAATCCGAGCCTACTGCCGTTTCCGAGAAGACGTCTTTCCAAGATTCACCCCCCGCGAATCCCAGTTCTACCCAGCATGGAAATGATTCTGAAGCCGGCCCAGTCTCTGGTCTTCTCCAAGAGAAGTCTGGAGACCCGGCAGCGCCGGACTGGTCGACTCCCGCAAAAATTCACGCGGCCTTGAGCGAATGCGACTCGAGCGATGTTGCCTCAACCCCGCCCTCGGCGCAGCGGGTCAGCCAGTATGAGAATGCTGGGTCTCCAGGAAAGAAAGGTGTAGAATCTGGACATCCAGGTGTGGCTAGTGGACCGTCTAAACTTCCCTTGGAAACCCTACCGAATGGTATGCAAAATAAGCCCAGATTACAACTCTGCTGCAGCCTTGTCGTACTAACAACTATGTGAAGAGGTTCTTACCCACATCTTGTCGCATCTTCCACCTCAATCTCTCTCGGCAATCACCTTGGTATCCCGTCGGTTCCATGCACTCGTGACGACCCCGCATGCCTGGAGAATCGCTTTCTCGCGGTTCTTCCCTGGCCCTCAAAGCGTGGATGCGCGCCGTTCAGACCAGGCTGATCTGGCGTCGGATAGACGTTATTTTGCGCGGCTGACGGCGCTCGCATCTTGGCGCAGTGAATACATCCTCCGTACTCGTTTAATGCGATCGGTATCTCGAGGCAAACCGGCCGACTTCCAGCCCTCCAAAAAACATGGCACTGTTCGCGCGGCAGCCTCGCGCAATGGTAGCGCGGTCGCTACATACACTTCGCAGCTGGTTCTCCCTGTGAGCCATATCCATGGATCTTTCAACAATCCTGATAAAGAGCCGAAGTTCATCCATGGCGCTTCTGAGCAGGGCATCGCCTCAGCAAGTGACCCCTCGACCGTGAAAGTAAGCACCTGGGGATTAGCAGATCACCAGATGTTTCGGCACTTTGCAGATATGTTCCCTGGAGACGCACCATACGGTCTTGGGGCCGGGGACATGGTCGGCACGTCCAACTCTATGGACGTGAGCCAACCCTACGGCATGATTTATGGCGAGGGTTGCCCGCAGGGTCGCAGCTACTTCATCTCAACATCGGAGCAACGCGGCCGGTTCTTGGGACTTTCTGACTTAGGCTCCCACCCCAAGCTTGGTATTCCTGCTGTGAACATGATCCACCATGCTGTGTGCTCTGTGTGGATTGCCAAATCCGCTTCAATACTCAAGACGACTTCAGGTCTTATTGGTATGATGTCGGGTTCTTCTTCCGGTGTACTCACCGCGTACGCGCTGGGTCCTCATCCTACATACGAGAGGCGGTACGAGAAAGGCCAGGTAACTGCCAGGTGGGTCTTGTGCCCGGGTGTGCCGATTATCAGCATTGCTGTCGATGAGAGTTACTCGCCGAGGCGGCACTCCCGGAGGCGTATTTGGGCTGTTGCATTGAATGCGCTCGGCGAGATCTTTTACCTGACGAATCTACCACGGTCGCAAGAGGTTTTACCATCGGCCAAATTGACTGTCGAGCAGTATGACGAGCTTGCCTGGAAGACTGGTCGTACGGTGCGCTGGGAACTCGTTGAAGCGAGTCGGCGCATCGCTCGCCCAGACCCTTTCAACCGGGAACTCGTCGATGGGAGCTATACCCCGCGATCCTCATCGGATTCAATGCAACTCGATGAAAACCAGATTGCCGCCGAAACCAAAGAAATTGAAATGTTTCTTTCCTTCAAACCGAAGCATTTCCGCAAGGTTTGTGAGGGCTGGAATATGCGGCGCGACCTGCAGGTTGATTTTGCGGGTGACGATGGACGTGGATCTGGGGAGTCAGTCATTGTTGTCGCCAGAGGCACCGATGAAACCGAGAAAGCATCCGTTCGACGATACATCCGGGCTGTGTCTGATTCTAGCTTGAAATCATCACCGGGCACCCCAGGTCAGGAGCAGCCTCGCTCTCTGTTCGGTGGTCCGGTTGGTACCTCAACTCCCTCCAGCATGCCAGCGTCTAGATCGTCAGGTCAGTTGAATGAACTTGCTGAGAACAGTGAATGGAGGATGTCGAACTTTGTGTTTGACGATCGCAAATCAATCGAGGTCACTACTACTGCCCTGGATAGCTCTCTCTTTGCGACCGTCACTGCAGAGGAAGATCCTCTTTTAGCAATGTCTGGAAGTTCATTTTCGTCTGCAACATCCTCACCAATGCTGCCACATATGGACCAGCCACGAACAGTTCTCGAAATTCCAGGACAGCGAGCAAGATACCTAGCTGTGGGAACGGCTACCGGCGTCGTATACGTTTGGGACATTCGTGCATTGCCAGCTCAAAACCCAGATGTCATCAATACCATCGCTCCGCTCAGGATTATTCAGACCGACTCGCCCCAGGTCTCCTGTGTGGCACTCACATCGTTATACTTGGTGCACGGTGGCAATGATGGCCTCGTACAGGCCTGGGATCCCTTGGCCTCATCCACGCGCCCAATTCGGACCATCAACTCTCGTTTCTCATCTCGGGCTCGGCGTCGCCTGGTTCAGGCAGAAGCCACCATACTCGGCGTGGGAAATAACTTCTTCGCTACGGGCGCTATCTGCCTAGACCCAGACCCAACGGTTCTCCGTGGTATGGTTTCCCTTGGTACCCACCTCCGCTACTGGTCTTACAGTTCATCTGGTGCCGATCAGTACAAGGGTACCAAACGCCAACTTCGACGTGGTCTTCGCGGCAGCAACGGGGCTGGCAGTGGGCAACGCTTTACTCCCAGTGGACGCGGAGCAATCCACGATTTCATCGAAGATGAACGAATTGAAATCAAGCGACAAGAGATCGAAGACGCCAAAGAACGAGCACATCTCAGCGCCCGTTTCGGCATAGATCTTCTGGGTCCCGATATCGACGAAGAACAACTTCTCCTCTACGCCCAACTTCTAAGCCAAGAGGTGCACAGTGGAGTAGACGCCCAGAAGCGTGAAGAGAACGCAATTGCAAGCTCTGTTGGCACTTCTATCAGTGATCCAGCCGCACCCAGTTCCTGCGGTTTGGATGAGTTGTCGTCTTCCTCGTCGCCATGGCAAAATGCTGCCGACGACGCCGTGGATGATGATTTGGCTGAAGCGATTCGTTTGAGTTTGCTCGATGAGAAGGCTACTGATTATACCCCTCCGCTTGACTTGACGCCGTCTATCCCGATCAAGTATGCGAAGGGTGTTAGACGGCGCTCTTTGTCCCCAGCTTCATCAGTAGCTGGTCCTGAAAGTAGTCAACAGAAAGAGATGGATGATCTTGAATTTGCTATTCAGCTCAGCTTGGCTGAAGATCAAAGTCGTGATGTGCAAGAGTGGGAGGAATTCCCTACTCTTGCATCGGGGCACTTGTCCTCTTCTCAATCTCCTGGGAAGGGCAAGGGTAAGGCGAGAGCGATCTAGGTGATGTTTTATATGGAAACATTGAAATGGATTAATATGTAGAACCGGCATTTGTTTCGCATGCTGTTTGATTTTGTTTATTTATGTGTTGTGCTTTTTTTGGTTCTCGGTTAGACTAGACTTGAATATATGTTTATCTATCAATTTCCGAGCCTCCAGAAGATAAACTGTGTCGAAATATCCAGTGAATAGATATATGTCAAATTCCGTCAAGAATCTTAATTCCAATTCCATTTCCTAATGTTCTCGTAAAATCTCCTTCGCATCCCAAGGTCATTTCTATGCCACTAAATCTATAGATTAGCGAGAGTAGATGGTGCAGCAAGTTCACCTGGCTGAATAGCCCGCGGACCACCATTCTCATTCGGATCATCCAATCCTTGCGCCACTAAGTCTGTGAAATCAATGCCCACACTGTTTAAGTGTGCCGCATGTTCATACACAATTTCCAGGCACTTGTCCCAGATTGAAGTGCCCCGCTGCACACTGCTGAGCTGGCGACTGAGCAAAGCGTTGAAACCGTCAAGATGCTGCTTCGCCCAGCGGATAGACGAGCTGGACATTGAGCTGGGGAAACATTGCTGGTAGATGCCGACGGTGTTCTTGATGAGGCTGAAATAGACGTATGAGATTTGGAAGATGTAGAGTGGAAGGTCACCCTCAAACACGCAGGCCCTGTTGCGATATTAGAAGTGGCTTGTTATACAACGATCAATAGAGCTTACCGAATACGCTTCGCGATAACGTCAGTTCGAGCCCTCAAGTACGTTTCACGGGCTTGGTCCTCGAATCCTAAGCGGGTCAACCATGAGACATTGGTCTTGGTCGCCGTGGGAAAGGAGTGTGTGTCGACAAGCGCACGAGAGAGATCCCGGCGAGTCGTGTTGCACGTCCATCAACCTTCACATTGATCACGTCCTGGGCAATCGAATTTCCCTTCAGTCCCTTCGCCAGCTTTCGGAGTCGTTCGATGCTAAACACCGCGGCCTCAAACCGCTGAAGCGCAATATCAATGTCAAGCTCGTCAACTTGTCCCTCCACCCAGCGGAGGTTCTGCTGCTTGCCATCCACATCAATGCGCACATCAGACTGGTCGCGTGGGCTATCCGTCAGCTCGAATTGATCGGCCTTTTGGGAGTACGATGTGTGCCGCCCAGCGAGGTAACCATAAGCTTCCAGAGGTTTGCTGGCAGCTTCAGTTTCAGAGCGTAGGTTCCGTCGAAGATCCTCCACGGTTTTACGGAAGGTCGCGAGTAGTTCGTTTTTGGTAGATGTATCCCGTTTGTCCTGGCGATAGGTAAATGGCTTCGACCCCACACGGATACTGATGGCATTGCCAATGCCACGATCCAGGGCCTCCTCTCGCGCCGCACCAGTTCCCAGGTTTGCTGCTAAATCAATCATGTCAATATCTTGCAGCGGCCAGCACTCTTCCGCAACCAGTTTGGTCGGGATCGGACCATTGTGAGCGGGGTTGTTTTGGTCCACACGCTTGCGCTTCTTCGCAGCGACCAACAGGTGGTCGTTCAACAAGACAATATGGACAGGTCGTTTTGGCTTCCAAGTGGCCGAGTCCAGCTCTGCCCAGTGGCCCGTCTCCAGCACAATGTGTCGCCCAGGCACCGCCGGCAGGAACTTCTGGGAGCCCTCCACGCTTTTCCATAATGTCTGCAACTGGACACTCCACATACTTTCCAAGTTGGCGACGGAGCTGCGATTTGATCGCTTCGGGAATTGGTCGTCGACGGGAGACATGGGGTTCGGGGTATTTCCCACGCTCGTCTGTCCGAGAGCATTGGTGAGCTCGGCCATGAGGGTTCGGAGAGTCCGCATCTCGTCCTTGAGCTTCTCGGCCTCTTTACTGATCTTGATAAACTGTGTGCGATTCTGATAGACATTTTGTTGGAGGTCGGTAGAGGTTCGATTCTTGACTTTGCGGAGGCTTTCCTGGTATTTTTGGATATCCTCCTCGGACGCGTTCGCAAGGAGATTAGCCACATCTGGATATGTGTCAGCTTGAGCCAGGCGGGGATATGGGAACACACGTACATCGCTCCACTGGTAAACTGGGGTCTCGTAGGACATTCAAATCCACTTTCGGCGATGATGAGGGGGCTCCGTCTACTGGCAATGGCTGCCCTGGAGCAGCGGTAGATGGTAGCCCACCATATCCACCCCCAGGCACCGGAGGGGGGAGCGCAGGGACAGGAGGCGCACTGGTATCGATATCGCCGAGGTTGTTGAATCTGGTCGAGTACCGTCTTTTCACCAGATCGGCGGTGGCATCGCTCTGGGGAGCTCGGTCCTTGCCAGCGGGGATGGCATTTGGGCCGGCATCGGGGGCTCTAGTGTTTGGCGGCAAGGGACTGGAGATGGGTTTCGGAGCACTGATTTGAGGACGTTGACGACGAGATTTACTCCGCAGAGTCAGACCTCGGCCTTCCATTGTTGTGATTGGGGATGGGTTGGGACGTTTGGAGATTGGACAAGGGGAAGTTGGGAGGCCCCCGTATCGGGCTAGCGGTAGGTATCAGCTATTCGATGCAACAAGGACAGCGAACTATTGTTATGCTACAATCAAGGATGAGTATTATTCTCATACGAGCATAGTAATTACACTTCTACAAATGCAATCAGTATTTACAATGATACCTGTACTTAATACAATTGATGGTGGCCTAGTTGATGGAATGACGTAGTATTGTGCATACAATCGTCCCTCTGGATTTCACTCGGTGGCATGAAGTTGGCCTGGACTTGGTATATGAAACAATGCGTTTATGCTCTCCATTCAAATCACTTTCAAGTTCGTGATCGAATGTCCAATGCCGTTGTGAACTGTGCTGGTGACGTCGACCCGAACCCGAGTTGTAAGGCCGGAAGAACAAATTTCCTGTCCAATTCAAATTTATCCTCCCAAAACACGTAGCTTCGTCACCCTCCAACCCCATCGCTATTTGCTAGAGCCCGGTCGCGTCATTCATTCCACCTTACACCCTTTCCTCCTTCATAATGCGCACATCCGTTCTGGTCGCCGCCTCCGCCGGCACTATCGTCGCCGGTTTGCTCGGTAAGCATTCGGACTCTCCCGGCAATGCAGTTTCCTCAATCTAACTTCCATCTCAATCAGCCTACGCCGCCTACTTCGATCACAAGCGCCAGACCGATGCCGAGTTCCGCAAGTCCCTGAAGCGCAACAACAAGCGTCTCGCCAAGGCCGTGAAGGAAGAGGTCGAGGCCCAGGGTGCTCAGCAGCGTGAGGTGATCAAGGAGGTCGTGCAACGCGCCAAGGAGGAGGGCTTCCCCACCGATCTTGAGGAGAAGGAGTCCTACTTCATGAACCAGGTTGCTACCGGTGAAGGACTGTGCCAGGATGGTACGTATCCCAACGACCGCGGCCGCTGATAGCCCCGGAGACGGAATCAACGATTATTGGACAAGATGCTGACAATATACGCAACAGGCTCTAGCCAGATTGAGGCCGCTCTCGCCTTCTACAAGGCCCTCAAGGTCTACCCCCAGCCTAAGGACCTCATCTCGATTTACGACAAGACCGTTCCCAAGGAGGTTTTGGAGATCTTGGCGGAGATGGTCGCCATGGATGCCGGTCTCAAGCTGGGCTCTTTCACTGGTGAAGGCGCCGCCGACAACCACGGCGTCGAATAAATTCGAGAACCTACACCATTTCTTTTCCTTGGCTTGACCTTGGCTGTATTATTGTCGCTTTTTCCCTCACGCCTTTCTCCTTCACAGCCCTCTTCACTCTCCACTATTTCCTTTTTTTGCCATCTTTCGCGCATGTGTATATGTATTGGGCTTGGCCCGGCCTTGGTATTTCTCGGCGCCAGGAATTTGGATTCGTTTCCCACCCCCTTTTGTTGTTCTTTGGATTTCACCTTTTCTTTGTGTTGAGTTGTGCATTTCTGGGGGGCAAAAGGGAAAAGGGCCATGATATACAGAATGTATTTTAGAAGACGAATAAGAATGATCCACAATGGACAGATTGAAAATAGAAAATGTGGCTGAAACCGAGGGGAATTGAAACCAATCAATTCCTTATAATTAATTGGTGCCAGAGGTCTGACTTCATGACGGACCCGCAGCGTCTCAGGGCCTTCCAGGGACTCAGGGACTTGGACCCCTAACCCTCATCTTTACTGGACGCTCATCCAATATGGGCTCCACCTCACGCTGAAGTGTTTCCCCCGCCGATCATAATCCGCTGGGTTTTAAACTCCCCATTCTCCTTTTCCCTCTAACTTCAACCTAATCTGCTTCCTATTCTCTTCCTTTATCTTTAATCCTTTGGTAATCTATATTGCCTGACGTTCGTTCTTTCCCGCGCTTTGCGCTGTCGCTCTCTCCCAAGCTTCCTATACTTCCACTCGCTTTCCCGTTTCAAGCTTTTATTTGCACCTATACTCCCCGATCGCTTCATCATGGTATTCGTACGTACAATTCAATATCCACGGGGAAGAAAATCCATAGCAAAAGCTATGGAATCAGCAGTGTGGAAAGGACTTTGGAGGCTGACGTTGATACAGTCTTACGGCCGTGTGTTTACGGCTGCCTGTGCCCTGATGGGCACCGCCGCCGCTATCACCACTCTTGAGGTCGACGGCAAGGACTTTGTCAACTCCAAGACCAAGGAGCGTTTCCAGATTATCGGTGTTGAGTATGTTCATTCCCCAATTTGACAGCCATCCGCGCAACAAGACCCTGAACTGACATGTACCCAGCTACCAGCCCGGTGGTGAGTCCGGCTTCAGCGCTAAGATGGATCCTCTGAGCCAGCCCGATGCCTGTCTCCGTGATGCCACTCTCATGCAGCAACTGGGTGTAAGTACGAACTTGGGAACGAGAATATGCACGTACTTGCGAACGATCTTGCAAGAATCAAACGATCCAACGATCCAACGATCATGCAAACGAGCATATGAACATATTTGCGAACGAGAATGAGCACATACTAATTCCATTGTACCTAGGTGAACACTATCCGCGTTTACAACGTCGAGCCCACCCTGGACCACAACGAGTGTGCTTCTATCTTCGAAGCGGCCGGTATCTATATGATCCTCGACGTCAACTCCCCCTTCTCCACTGGCTCGCTGGACCGATCCAAGCCCTGGACCAGCTACAACGCCGGCTACTACGAGCAGGTGTTCGGTGTTATCGAGGCCTTTAAGGCGTTCGATAACGTCCTCGGTTTCTTTGCTGGTAACGAGGTCATCAACCAGGACGCTGCCTACAGCGCTCCTGCCTATGTTCGTGCTGTCGTTCGTGATATGAAGCAGTACATCAAGAACAACGTCGACCGCACCATCCCCGTCGGTTACTCTGCTGCTGATGTCCGTGATATCCTTATGGACACTGCTACTTATTTCGAGTGCTCTCTCTCTAACTCCACTGAGTCGTCTGCTGACTTCTTCGGTCTGAACTCTTACTCCTGGTGTGGTGATGCCACTTACACGTCCTCTGGATACAATGTCCTCACCGAGGACTTCTCTAATGCCACTCTGCCCGTCTTCTTCTCCGAGTACGGATGTAACGAGGTCACTCCCCGTACCTTCTCTGAGGTCCAGGCTTTGTACGGAGAGGACATGACTCAGGCTTTCTCTGGTGGTCTTGTCTACGAGTGGACTCAGGAGTCTAACAACTACGGTCTCGTCAACGTTAACAGCTCCTCCGTCGTCACCACCCTGATCGACTTTGACAACTTGAAGAAGCAGTTCAGCAAGCTCGACATGGGCCGCATCTCGACTGCCAACAAGACCCAGACCAGCATCTCTGCTCCCGAATGTGCTGCTGATCTCATTACCAGCTCGGACTTCTACAATGCCTGGGACTTGCCCGCGGCTCCCTCCAAGGTCTCTGACTACATCAAGAGTGGTCTGCCCAACGCTCCCTCCGGCTCTGTTGTCTCTATCACCAGCACCTCTCTCTCCCAGACTGTTTACGACTACACCGGTGCCCAGATTACCGGCCTCACTTTCAAGATCCTGAGCGATGACGAGTCTGCTGGTCCCAGCGGTACCAACTCGTCTTCTTCTTCCTCGGGAACCTCTTCCCACACCAGCAACGCTGCCATGATCAACGGCGCTCCCCTTGCTCTTGGTGGAATTAGTGGTTTCTTCATGCTGCTTGCTTCCTTGATGTAAGGGTGTGGCGTGTGGATGTATAGAGTTTAGACAATGGCTTTCCCTTTTTTTTATTTTTCTTCTTCTTCGGCCGGATTCTTGTGGATGCTTGGTTCTTTGTTATTTTACTCTTATTGCACATGATTGGTGTGTATTGAACAACGAATGTCTTTTCATGACTGAGACATTCCTACCGAGGTAGTGTAGTGTCTCAATTTTATATGATACATTGCGAGGCTTCCATGCTGTAGTGTAGAGAAAAAAAACACATCAATCTGGGTGGGTCCCGCAAGGCGCCTTAGGGCTGCTTTCAAGGAGAGTCTGCCTTTGAGGATGTTTTCCGGTCTGTTCAATCCGTACACAGGTCCCGACCGCTAACCTACGTTGCAACACATACTGACTAGTATTGATTTTGGGGACCTAAGCTTTACTATGGGGATATCTGTTAATTACTAGGTACTCTTTGGTTCAGGGCATCCGTCTTCGTGCTTCAGTTTGAATTTTGACACCCCTTGACTCTTGTAATTCCTTTTTGACGCCATTTGAACCAGAAAACTTCACTTGCTCTGTTTGAATCGATGCATTTGTTGTTTTTGCGTCTGTAGTTCTCTATCGCTACTACTCCGTACATGTGTCAATGGATGTCTACAGGTACAAGTTACTTCTGGGTCCAAGCTTTGACTGATTCCCTTAGTGATCGAGCGGCATATCACCATCAACCACCTGGGCAGTGACTCGTCGGTGCCGATACCCGTCCAGCTCTAAATGTCACGGCAGGTCGGCTATAAGATCTTCTATATGGCGCGCTCATTTCATCCAACCCGAGAACGGGGCACCACTCTCGGGAAGCCATGCAGCTAACTCTTCGGAACGCAATGATTCTACAAAGCCTGTTCTTAAATGACGTACAACGCGGATAAAGATCATGGAAGCCCTGCTGATTCGTTCGAGATCCGGCTAATCCGGCATCCTGATTCATTAGTGCCCTGCAGGCTGACCGTAAGCAGTCCCATCCGATGAAGAGTGGGGGCTTCGGAAGCCGGGCGCCACAATATACTGTAGACTTCCGGTCAGCACTACCACAATGCACACCAAATGTAGACTAGTCACCTCAGTGAAGCTTTTCGAAGACAAGACTATGTGGGCAAATTGGTCTAAGTGGATGCTTCGTGCACACGGATGATCGGCCGGGAGGCTCCATTGTCCTTAACAACGCCTCGGAAGGACCTGCTAGCCCATCATGCAACTCTCTCCAGACCCCAGAAGACTCAAGTACACCTCAACCATGGATCGGATAGCTATTTTTGCACTTGGGGATAGACGGCATCTCGAAACAGTCAAATAGTCTGCTTGAGAACACCATCATCCCTCATTCCATTCACCATCGCATCTCAGCATCCAACAAGCCAAAGCCTATTGAAGCCAAAGCCAGTTCACCATCAATCCTCATTTCAATACCAAGTATATATTCCAAGCAAAACACCTCATCAATCTTCATCTATAAAAAAAATGGGCTTCCAAGACAAGCGAGTTGTTGTCGTCGGCGGTGGTCTCGGCGGCATGGCCTTCATGAACGCCGCCCAGTACGCCGGCGTGAAGAATATCCAATGCTACGAACAAGCCCATCAATTCGGTGAAGTCGGCGCCGGAGTCGACATCTCCGCCAACGCAAACCGTATTCTCGATGTATTTGGCCTGAAAGAGTCTCTCTTGAGCCGCTCTTCGCCCCAGCTACCCTACTACATGCAATACCACAACTACAAGTCCGGCGAGTACCTCGGCCACATCGAAGAATTCTCCGAGCCACACGCTCGTCTGATCCACCGGGCTCACCTGCTTGACTCCCTCAAAGAGCCTGTCCCAGAGGAGCTTCTTCACCTGCAGAAGCGTCTCGCACGCCTCGAACGCAATACCAGCCCCTACGCCGCGCCATATACTCTTCACTTCGAGGACGGCACCACCACCGACGCTGATATCGTGATCGGCTGCGATGGCATCAAGTCTCGAGTCCGCCGTGAGCTCGGTTTCGGAGACTCGCCCAATTACTCCGGCCAGGTCGTTTACCGTGGTTTCGTCGATTACAAGGATCTACCTGAAGATACCGCTAAGCTGCTACACAACGTTGTCAACTTCCGTGGCCCGAAGCGGCACATCCTGTGTTTACCTATTGGTAACCCGGCTACTAATACCGACCGAATCGGTGTCATCGGATTCATGTCCGAGCCCATCGAGTCCTGGGATTCGGAGAACTGGATGGCCCGTTCGGACATCAGTTCCCTTCACGAACACGTCAAGGACTGGTGTCGACAGGTCCAGGATATTATCGAGGGTCTCCAAGCTGGATCGCCGGATGGCCGTATGCTAAAGCAGGCGCTGTACGTGCGCGAGCCCATTGAAAAGTGGTACGAGATGAAAGAGGGCCAGAAGGACGCGGGTATTGTTCTTCTGGGTGATGCTGTTCACTCGACACTCCCCCACCAGGGTAAGCTATATACCTATACATTCTATGAAACCATTACTGACATTGAATATAGGTCAGGGTGTCTGCATGGCGATTGAGTCTGGTATTGCACTGGCCACTATTCTTACCCACTGGAAGAATGATGACTTGCATGCTGCGTTGCAGTTTTATCAGGACTTGCGCAAGCCTCGCACGGATCGGGTCACGAAGACTAGCTTTGAGGCTGGAAAACTTGCTAGCTCAGACGATCCGGATCATCTGAGTGAGACCTTTAATCCTGACGCTCTGATGGAGCGTATGAAGTGGATTATGGAGTATAACGTGCTTGATGACTTGAAGGCCAAGGGTGCTGAGTATATGGACTTCAGTGAGTCGCAGATTTGAGGATCTTCGAGTTGTGGTGGCCAGACGTTAGAATTATTGTTTTAAATTTCTTTGGCTTAATGTTTTAGATTTCTTTGATTTGTTGTTTTAGATCTCTTTGGCTCATTGTTAGACTATTCTGGCTTATTTGTTTAGTGGATTTTCTGTTATTGTTTGGAATTCAGCATCGATAGAATGAATCTACTGCTTATTTCAATCTTGCGTCGTCTCCTTGTACCATGGTTCGAATACTCACCTACCACGAATATCCACAAAACATGTGCCTATATCTACATCCCAAACCATATAGACATGTTTTGGTTACAAGCATGGTATTCCATGTATTGAAAAAGGAGCAGGCCTTTTGGCTAGTAGTTTTTTCGGACATGTAATAACAATTTGGACCTTTTGGTAGATAAAAAATTAGATGAGGGGTAAAAGGGTGATAATAATAGAACACTCTGTTTACCACGCTAGTAACGTACTAAAGTACGAGAAAAAGAAAACATCGAAAGATTTTTGCGGTGAATGTTCGTTCGGCGGCTGCTTTGTGTCCCGCGCCTTATCATTACCACCAAAGAACATCATCTTGAAGCCCCGAAACCTAAAATTACTCTAAACCTAGGTAATAGGTACGGCAGTTCAAAAGTACTAAGATGAAAGGTAGATGAGCCACTTCAGCTTAACCAAATAATACCATGGTCTAACCAGTCGTGCAGAACTTGCCTATGGGAAGTACACAGTTGGGATCGTGTGCGTTTTTGAATTTGAGATGTGCGCTCTTCGCTACATGCTGGATAAAGAACATATTTGTTTGCCCAGCAAGCCTGGCGACTCGAATCTGTATATCCTTGGAGAGCTCAGCGGCCATAATGTGACCCTTGCTAGGCTTCCGGGCAGTCAGGGGAAGAGCGCGGCAGCATTGGTCGCGAAGGATATGGCGCGTACTTTTCCATCGATCGAGCTACGATTAATGGTCGGTATTGGGGGAGGTGTGCCGAGCGGAAAGAATGATATCCGCTTGGGCGACGTTGTCGTGAGCATGCCCGACGGCCAGCATGGCGGTGTGGTCCAGTATGACTTGGGTAAGAACACGGATGATGGTTTCACCCTGAAAGGATTCCTTTGGCCGCCACCAGGAATTTTGAGAAGTGCTGTGTCTATTATGCAGTCCGATCATAGGGTGTCGCCAAACAAGATCCCTGAGTTCATGTCGGCCATGTTCCAGAAAGGCGACGACCTTCAAGTCTCGTACCAGCGGCCTGTGGAGTCAGATGAGCTCTTCCAGTCGGAATATAGTCATGTTCCTAACCAAGAAACATGTCATATGTGTGACAAGACAAGACTGGTCCATCGTCCACCCCGGCAACCGACCCCCAAGATTCATTATGGGCTCATTGCCTCCGGAGATCAAGTAATAAGGAGCGCCTCAATTGCGGCAGAGATTGATGGGAGGGTGAGTGGCGATATCTTTTGCTTCGAGATGGAAGCAGCGGGTATCGCAACGGAGTATTCTTGCATGGCGATTCGGGGCATCTCCAACTATGCAGACTCTCATAAGAATGACAGCTGGCAGCATTATGCTGCGGGCGCAGCTGCTGGATGCGCTAAGGAGCTCCTCTCGTATGTGGACCCGCCGCAGCCTTTCACCACGATTGAAGCCTTCGCTCGTCATGGGTCTGACTTGTTCACCGGCCGCTGCTTAGCCGCGCAATCCTTCAGCGGTGAAGCAGTGCAAAACCCAGGATCTAGTACCTTTTCTGTAGGAAGAAACTTTTGAATCGACAGTAGTACGTAGAGAAAGCACTCAATCAATCAATATATTATTTCCAGTTAGTGCCTAACATGTATCGTAATAGGGCCATGGCTACCTATTGAAGAGGGGAACGCTCGTTGGCAGCACACTCGAGGATGTGCGGGTCGATCTAGCTACACAACACAACAACACAAGCAACCGCAGGTCGTACGAGATATCCGTGGGAAGCACCTACATGTGCAGATCAGAGAGGTGTAGAAGCGTGCTATTCAATACTATCTTCGAGGTCCTACATGCCAGTGTACTGTAAAACAGGCGTCATGATACAGGTCGGAAAAACCTCATCCGGTCTAACCTGTAATATCAAGTAACGGGTGAGCACTAAGACGGAAAGGGAAATCAAAAATTGTTAGGAAAAATCCAGTACTCCGTACATAGTGTAGTGGGGAACACTCACTGGGTAGTTCTGAGCACGCAGTGATCGGATCAGTGAGCCTTACGTAAGCCTCGATCATGAGTATTATGAATCACGAAAAACTATTAGACGTCCTAGTCCTTTTTCCACCAGAGGAAACTTAACGCGATATATCGACTCGCAGCATATCGCCCCACAATCTATTAAGTATCCAGACAAGCGATGCAAAAGGCTTTTCAACAGAAAGGACAATATAGAGGAGCATTCACAGTACGTCCCGTAAATGGTGTCACTACCTACACTCTTTGATTGTTTCTTGACTCGTCATGCCAAGGCCCACGAGTCTAAATTATGGATAGCATGGAACATCAATCTTCCCGTATTGTCAACTATCCAATCTCTTACCTTAATCTATTACATGACCCACGTCCAGTAACTAACTGTATGCGGGATCCATGACAGACCTTGACGGGGGTTTCATTTTTTCTCTCAGGAAGTGGTGTATTCTACATATACACGCAGGGATATATCTAGTTCTGGTAGCTTGCATATATCGCTTCATTTCGACGGGTCACGGTGTATGTATCATACGCAGAGTACACAAGTACAGAACCGTATGTCACACTCTTACTTGCGATGGACTGGCTAATCGATGATCAGGTACTATTATAAACTTTGATTCTCTCCGTTAAGGTTGAGGTCAGAAGACCCTGCATTAGTCATGAATCTAGACTGCTCCCGAACCGTAGGCTAATTGTTTCCATAGGTTGATCCGCAACCTCGGTGACGAATTATAAGCACGCAGGAAGTTAATTACTGCTCGTCTAAGCAATCGAAAATGAGCACTACGTATGAGCCATACCACTAGGGTGGCAATACCAAGCAGGTAGTGATCCAGAGTAATGTACACTTATAGGTGATTCTAGATCAAGAGAGACTTGAGGACTTATTTAGTTAAATAGAAGCGACAGGGGTTTTTTTTCTTTTTTTTTTTGCCGAATAATGTCCCACAACTTCTATGAATATTGAACTCGTCAAATATGAATATCAAAAAGAATTCATTCATTGCACTATTCCTAGGTCTCGGTCAAGTCATTATCAATCCTTGCTCCGCGCAAGATAATGCCACAGCTGGCCAGGACTGCAGATCTGCCTGGATCCAAGGCATAGACGTCAGCTCGTGCAACTGCGTCTCAGGACAAAGTTCGGCATGCAAGCCCTGCGCACTAGGGAAATGCGGTACAGCGGCCCTCACTTCTTCTAGCCAGCTGAACCCGCAGGACTGCGGCAAAGGTTGCGTCGATGCCAATATGGACTGTGACTCGTGCTATATCTGGTTTGACCAGGTATGTAATTGTGTGAAGGCTGGAAATTGCAAGACTAGCTGGACTCCGACATCCACGAACCCTGCATGGGTGTTACTGCCTCCGGGGGACCTTATTTCGACGACGCAGCAGATGCCGGGGATTTTGGAGCTGAACTCCGACGAGCCTTGGCAGTTTGGACAGAGCCAGTATTCACGCGGGAGCCAGGCTTTGGCGATCAACTCGGTGTTCCGACGGACCCAAGAGCAGATCCATGTCCATGTCTGCCCGGTGAATACAAATACCCAGAAGATACTAGATAGCCTAACCACTGCCAACTTTCAGAAGATGAGCCAGGTCAATGGCCATCCTTGGTTATGTCGAACCGCGACCTTTCCCATCAAAGATGTGACCGATGATATAAAGGCACAAATCAAGAACCCCGTGTTTTGTACAAACTACATTGGGGCCGCGGTGGTGCAAGATACTAGGGGTCGGACATGGGCGTGCGTGACGACAGATGCCCAAGGTACTCAGGCGATTTTCTGTAAATGATGGATATGTTTTGTTTTAGTGGTTGATGGCCAAAAAATTCGACTCTTTCTTATTTCCATTTGAATATAGTGCAGGACTGTCACGGATCTGCTTGTATAGGGTAGAACGCCTCTAGATCAGGTTACGATATGATGGCAGCTGGCGCGAGAAAAGGGACCTGCTGCGGGTTGGGTCTTGGATCCTGACCTAGGACCGAAGTGCGGTAATGTCAAGGTTTACCTGCAGTTTTACACATGCGAGACTTTATTGAAAAGGCAAAATAAGATCCAATATGACCCGGAGCAAGACTCGAATTACAGCTTCGTGTTTCCCTTCGTATTACTAAAAAAGACGCCTAGTCAGATGACGCTCTACAACAAGATATACTAATCGTCGTCCGTTTCGTTTGTGAACTAGGACGACTCAGAGTTGTATCAGCAAATTATCTTAATCTATATTTAGTTGTCTCTCCTATCGGCCAGTTATCAGGGGTTTTAAATCACAAAACTAATTTCTGACAGCGGTCAGAAAATGTAGGGCCTATGCTGATATGCTATTGAGGATGTGTGCAATAGGTTGGATGCATGATCCTTGCAGCTAGGGCATCGAGTCCTCGCCAAAGCAGAAGACACGAGATGAAATGATCACACACGTCTCCCGTACCTGGTTTCCTTCAAGGATCATTTCATGTGTCAAGCTGATCTACTGCTTATTTCTGCTTATTTTTACTCTCCATTTCTAGCTCTCGTACCTTACCTGATCGACAGGCGTTCTACAAGTAGATCCGTAACACCAGTGTACGTGCACACGAGGGAGGATTCCACATTACTCTCCACGCCCACACCATAGAGTGGTAGACAATGTAGTAGCTTCTAAAACACATCCTAAACCCTCCTAGCCATCCTGCGCACCATAAAGACTTGTATTCATACAGATTCATCGACATTGACAGCGTGGTACAAATTGAAATCTAAGGTATAATAGAAGTATCCATCACGCAGATTAAGATTGCGCTCTCTGGCGTTCTGTCCGGCAGTCTTCTTTGACCAACCCTTGGAGGCAAGAACACTGTTAATGCTAGTTTTGTTGCTTGGCCATCGAGCTCACCCCAAAGAAAAATTCCTGTCTCATCAAGATACAAATCAGGCTTTTCCAGTGGATGATCGCAAAGGCCTTCTAGCATAACCGGTGTGATGCGTCGGGAACGCCACCTTTGTTAGGTTAGATGGCGCTTTGACGCTACCGAACAATTGCATATATATAAGGTTAGAGATCCTCAGAATACCACGGTACGCGTGCTGCAGTCAGCACCTACCATGTATGACGTAATAATTCCCCGCTGATGATCATGTCATGAATAAGCTCGTGCTTCGAAAGGGCTAGATTAGGCGCTGTCTTGGGTTGGCCACTTATGTTTGATTGTCCATGATCTTCGTACCCAGGTATGATCATTTTCAAAGATAGAATTTCGAGGTGTCAGGCGCTTTAATGATACAGGTAATATACGGCAATTTACCATTTTGGTTACCTCTTGTATTATACGATACAAACAACATTGACAGGGTTTCGCCGGAAAATCCTAAAATGTACTAGTGTGTCTTTGGCAACCAGGGGTTGAGAAACAATTGAAGAGTCTAGGTGGTGACACCAGTTACGGGACGTACTTTACGACGAGTTCATGGTTGACAGAACTGGTATAGGATTCCTGCCACTTCTCCCGATGGGCAGACACTCGTCTATTTAGCATGTCTGTAGGGTAAACGTTCTAGAACCCCTAGAGACCATATAGGTCTAATACAGAGACTATTATTATGCTGTTATCTATAACTATACTGATATACCGCTAAGACGGGGGTAAAGGGGAAGAGAAAATATAATAATCATAGCGTGTTTCGAAAGAGGGTTCGAGAAAGATTCTCTATAAGTAGATAGTGAAACTGATTTCAATCTATCCTGCGATAGTAGGCTTGAGACCAAGTTCGACATCACCCTTGCTTAATTCTACTAGTGGAATCCCAGTGTTGGCTCTACATGTACTAATTTATGGATTAGAGAAGCATACTGTGCTAATGGCCGTCCTTAACCACCAGCGCGACCAGCACGACAACAAGTGCTCCCACCCAGACGGGGATTGCGTCCAACTGCAATGAGTATTATACCGTGGTGGCCGATGATTCGTGCGCCAAGATCGAAACCACCTAAGATATCACATTTGCAGAGCTCTACGAGTGGAATCCTGCAATTGGATCTGACTGTGAATATCTAGAGATTGGGTACTCAGTATGCGTGGGAGTTTCTTCATGACGTGATGTCCGTTTAGTAGTTAGTTGATCGAGTTAAGTAGTGTAGACTCGTTAAGACTCCGTGCGGGTCATATTAGTACATGATGGAAGCAACTAAAGTATCTCGTATGAGGCAATGTAGTTAAATTCTCCTAATGAGCCAAGGATGATAAAAATTATTAGTTTAGTAACTGAGTCACTAGTGTAGACATCAAAAGGCGGGACAGCTAAGACTCGGAACTAGCCGAACCTCAAGAATTGCTCCGTTCCTCAAACCACTTCGCTTCCACTCGACTTCTCCGCTAACCCAGACAGGCACGAGTATTTTAGCCTAGAAACCTGCAAATTCATGAAGCTAGAGCGTTTCAGAGAAGAATTTTATCCCCACTTTCAAACCCTGCAACTCTGGAACCTGCTTGCCCCTGGACCATGCCCAACTCCCTAACTTACCGAGCTTTCCATGTGCCCTCCTCCTTCTCCCCCGTCACTTCATAACAAGAACCCAGGGCCCTTCATACCCATGAATACTAGAAGAGTTCTTCGAACTACACACTTCCCTCGTATTTACAGCCAATACGCCCTTTGCTCCCGCCCGAGTATTCCTGGCTTCCCTACTCCCATTAATAACCCTTTACGTCTCGCAAAGTCCGCGTATACACCAACGCATCACAGCAATACTACTACCTTCTCAAGAACAATATCTACTCCCTCGAAACGCGATTCCAAGATAGATGCCAGTCTGAACGAGGCCGATCGGCTCGAGGCGCTCCTTGAAAAAGACAATTTCAAAACATGGGGCTTCGTGATCTACCGCTGCACGTACCAAGATAATGCCGAGTGGGAGAAATTCATGGCCCGCTTCCTAAGCGCAGTCCCAGAGTTCGTACAGTACTACAGTGGTCTTGATCTCCTCGATACATTCGCCCCAACGGTCTTCGAAGACCCCTCCTTCGAGGGTGCGACGGTAGTCACTCTCCGCGAGCACTTCAATAAGTGGGCGAAGACCGCAAGGAAAGAGGAACAGGGCGTTAGTGAAGACTATCGTGCCCGTACAGGGCGCTATTGGTTTTTCATCACGGTGGACCAGGAAGCTTTAGAATCTGTTCTGAACGCCCCCGAGGACATTGATGAGGAGGTGGCGTTTGTTCGCATGGTCCATGCTGAATGGGAGCCGCAGGAATATGATGAAGAGGATATTGCGAATGGCGATGTCGATCCCCCTGAGGAACCGCTTGAGGGTTGCACGGAACATGATGTTGGTTGGATGAAGATGTATTGGCGGATTACGGAGTTACCGGGTTTCGGGCACTCGCGTGATATCGATGACTGGCAGACGCATTATGTTCGGTCGCCTGAGATTGGAGATATTCTGTGATGTCTAGTCTAGTAGCCTAGGTGGAGATGGGAATTAGTCTGCATCTTCAAGTCCTCGTAGTCCCTTACACATTTCCGATATAACTCATACATCTGAATGAAAATTACACTTCACAAAAAGTGCTACCGGCCCCGAGGTACATATTTTAGAAAGAATTGGATATTAGACAAACAGACCGGGACCAGACCGACTCAAGTCATTTCAGTGGATGAATCACGATTTTCTGATTTTTCGTGATGGAAAGTGTCTGGGGAGTTGATGATGCCGAATTTTTTGTTCCGTTCACAGAACTAGCGCCCCGCGGAAGGATTGGGGGCCAAATAAGTGGGACGGCAACTACCAAACGAGAAGACGGGATTGCTGAGGAATATGCAGTATCCCACTCATGTAATTATGGTCTCTTGCAAGGGCCATGGATAAAACCTTATTTGCCATGGGATGGAGTGTCTCCGTGGATCGTATTCCTCACTGGTCAGTGCTAATCTATAATATGCCTCTTCCTCTCATGTTTTCACAATGGAAAATTTCTAGAATGAAGACTCCCACCTTTGAGCGTAAAATACCGTTCTGTCTCGGCTTATACGTGAAAGAACCCCAATTCTACAAGAAGAAGTACACGTACAGTAGCGACACATGGGGATACGTGTGTGAAAGAGCGTTACATGTATCTTCAGCGATATTGATGTTTGTCATGGGCATGGGATTTCCCGCGTACCCGTCGCTGTACTGGTTCGTACTGTGATCATCACGATTCGATAAAAAGCCACGTCTGCGCGAAGGGTAGGGGGCAAATATTGACCTAGGGTAGGAAGGCCCCACCCGCCAGACATTTTCCTGTCTATATAGATGCATAGGTGGCTACATAGGCAATTCGTTTCTAACGAAGTAAGTATTCATAATTTTAACGCCAGATTCTCTGGTCACAGATTAGAAGTTGATTCGAGCATGAACTTGATTGAAATTAGCAATGGAAGACTTGGAAACGAGCGGATGTTCAGAAGCCCAGAGATGCTAATTCAATGTCGTGTGACTAAAAATCTCTCTATCATTTAGGACTGTACTGGAATTAACTGAGGCTGTTCAAGCCCTCAGTGTAAGTCATGAAACTAATTTCGCTCTATTCTAAAGTAATATCATTGCGATGCTGAAAACTATCATAATCCCCCCTCCAAGTCCCCAAAGACCATATGACGACATAGAGGACAAGAATCATTATCACTCAACCACGAGATAGTACACGCAACGCAAAACCAATGTCCACAAGGTAGAACAATGACCGTAGCATCAATCTCAAGCTCATTCCTACAAACAGCACAGTCAGCTTCCTCACCCTGTGACACAGTTTCACTCACCGTCTGCCGAGGAAACAAATTAATAGCTTCAGTATTAGATCGTTGAGGAGCTCCAACACTAGAATTACCCACAGTATTCCAAGTTATATCAGGCTGAGCTATATCGTTGTCAAAATTAACAGTCTGTTGACCATGGAAGTCAAGGTTAGGGTCAGGAACAATCCGCCGAGACCCAAACGGAAGCAGCTCCATTTCCTGTCCAGTTAGCACAGTAGTAACTCCTTGACCGGAACCTGCAGGGCCGACAACAACTGATTGCCAACCGCCAAAGTAGACATCCATGTTGTCGGCGATCAGTCCTCGTTGTCGCAGAATGACAATGCCCCTTTGAAAGAAATCCTGACCGAGTGTGGATAGGTGAATTATAACGTCGTCTGTGGCTTCTTGCTCCGTTCGTCCATTGGCACGCCTTTCGTTAAAGCGTACATCGATTGAAATTTCCATTGCGGTGTCGCGTACTTCGTCTAAAATGTTAGTCTCCATTTAGTGTGGGTTGTAGATCTGTGAGAGTCAATTCAAGTTGGTGATTCAGGTGACTGAGTGTAGTTATAAGTTTCGACAAGAGAAGATGAGTTCGATGTGTACTCGAAACTTGGAAGCGGGAAATTCGAGGTCTTTTTATACTGGTCGAATTCCACACTTGATTCTATCAAATGTGGGGAATATATCCATTATGGTGCACAATGCGTTTCTATTATTATTGGAGTACAAAGAAATAATAAAGAGATTGAGGCAATAGTTGTTAGCTGTGAATAGAACAAGATTTTCCTATTCATGTGCACGCTTTCACTGATGCTATTTTGGGATATCAAAGAAGGACAAAGACTATGTTCAAGGTCAACAAACCGTAGGTCTCAGTTACAGTTCGAGCACTTTACATGATACAGATAATGAGAGAGCCTTGGGAAATGAACAAAGAGACTTGAACTCACAAACCAGCAGACAAAACGCCATAGGTAGAATGTAGCGACGAGCCGATCAGCTCAGGACATACACCGCAATCGCGATCACGGGCTGCAACACCTAGCGGGCAAAAGGCGCTGCGTCAGCTACTGGACATGAAAGGCACTAAATTAACCCACAAGTTGATATTTGATTGGCCTCCTGACTGATATATTCCACAGAACCCATATCATAACCACAGAACAATACCCGTGGACCTTCGTGACCCGCCCTGCGGCTTTCAGCAAAAGTATTACCTCCAGAAGCTTCTCCCGACATCTCTTGGAACCTGCTATGTGTATCGCTATCAGAATCGAACTGAAGAGAGGAGTTCACGTACATCGTGCGGATCCAGCGCCTTGTGGTGATGAAGATAATTGACATCAGCGTGAAGCTGGGTATTCGCAGCACGCAGTAGCGAGTTCTCGAGCTCCAGCTGATCAAGCTTGGCAAGAACACCATCATAGCTTGCTTGTATCTGGTAATAGCCGGCGGCGAGGATGGCGAGTTGGGTCATGGAGAGATTATTTTGCTTATACAGCTCTTCCTCGTACTCTGCCTTCCAGTAAATCCGTAGCTGTTGGAATTCGCATTTCTCGCTCCCAGTTGCTGGATTTGTTAGTATCCTTCTGACGGTAGCTGGGTCTCACTAGAATGGGTGTTATTGACTCACGGTGATCTTTTCGCCAACAGTTCCTGCAGCGGAGGAAGATTGGCGGTATGGGTCCATCTGGAACCGGGTAGGCGACGTTCTGAGGATTGCTTATCTCGCCGAATAGCCAGTCAGGAGTCATAGGTCGACTGGTCGGATTGATGGGAGACGGGAGGGTCGCCATCAAGGCTGAAGCCTTTAGAGAAAATGTGAGCCTGGTTTTACTTTCAAGGGCACACCCTGGCAGAGGTGCAGCTTGGGTGTTTTCTTGGACCGCCATCTCGTTGAACGAGATGGGCTCGTGTTCGAGGATTGTTGAGAGGGGCATCTCAGCGAGGTGATGGAAGATGAATGATGGGAGGAGAATGGTAAAGGAGTTGAAAGAGACTGGCACGCAGATAAATGAGCGAATATGACATTTGAAATGAGAAGTGGGTGAAGATAGCCTTGGTAGGTGTTGAATTTTCACCCCGTATAAGTATCAAGGTAAAGCTAGTGAAGGAGGGCCGGTAAGCTTGAATGAGTGAATATCATTTTGAATGCTACAGGATTCTGAACCAAGCAAATAGTGCAGATAATTATCAGACAGTGGCATCATAATCAGGAGATTAAACTGAGCCTGCTGCCTTGAACATACGGAGGCTCCAAGTTTATCATTATTAGAAAATTATCGGTGTACAAGTAGATAATTATACGAATCATTTTTTCGCTGTATTTCTCTGGGGGTCGCCGCTTTCATAAGGGAGCGCAGAGTCAGGCTTACTGAGTGAATTTCTAGGCTCAGACCCATCCTGTTTATCCACATGAGCTAAAAGAACTCCATAAGTTTGAATATTTGATGTTTAGCGGGGTTCTTCAACTATTAAAATACCCAAGACTTGTGTCCAGTGTGCAATTGGCATCTAATCAAACTGCAGTAGTCTGCCCTGTCGTATTAGGCTTAGTGGAGTGGGTCCTGCCCCCACCAGCAGACGAAAAGGATTTCAGCTGCTTCGACCTTGTCATTGGGAAAATATAAGTATTTCATGAAGATTATGCATAACAAAAGTGAAATCAAATTGGTATATAGATGTAAGATCCCAAATATCCCCAAAAAACCCCCAAACCAAGAGAAACCAAGAAAGAACGCCCCAAAACAGACCGAACGCAACGCACGCCACGCCAAAACACACAAAACGCAACACACGACACACGACACGACACGACACACATAACACATGACACATAACACATAACATGATATACACTATACATAGCACGGGGCTTCAAATTCATAAAACGGAGATTCGTCTAATCTATACAGCTCTTCTTATACGTATAGGCAGCTGCACACCTACATAGCAAAGATATCCAGACAGAACAACACTTTTGAAATCAGGAACAGAGAAAGAAAAACATGTCATGCGTGAGAAAAATCAAAGGCGCTTTTTGTTTGCACATTATAAAGAGGCCAAGATTTAAGGAGCCAGAACCAGAGCCAAGAGGGCCATGCGGCAGTACAGGCCATATCTCATCTAAAGAAGAAGTTAGTCAGGATTCTACAGTAATCCAAGGGGAGGGAGAAAACATACCTGGCGGAAGTAAGCAGCCCGCTGGTCAAAGTCAACCTCCTCGGTGATCTCAGCGTTGCGAGGCAGAGGGTGCATAACGACCATGTGGCTCTTGGCATGCTTGAGCAGAGCGTTGTCAATGACAAAGGTGTCCTTGAGACGCTCGTACTGGGCGAGGTCGGTGAAGCGCTCCTTCTGCACACGGGTGGAGTACAGAACGTCAGAGCGAGCGACGATCTCGGGGGTCAACTCCTCGGTCTCGAGGCGAAGCTGGCCAGAGGCGACAAGCTGCTGGCGAACGTCCTCGGGCAGAGACAGCTCCTTAGGAGCCACCAGCTGCACCTGGACATCGTAGAAGCGGAGCAACTTGATCAAGGAGTGGACGGTGCGGCCGTACCGGAGGTCACCAACGAAGGTGATGGTCAGACCGGCGACGGTACCCAGCTCCTCACGGATGGTGAAGAGGTCCAGGAAGGCCTGGGTAGGGTGCTCGACGGAGCCGTTTCCACCATTGATGATGGGCACAGGGGAGAACTTGGCGGCAACCTCAGTGCTAGTGGGGCTGGGGTGGCGGAGAACCACAGCATCACCATAGCAGCCAAGGGTGCGGATGGTGTCCTGGAGAGTCTCACCCTTCTGGGTAGAGGAGTGCTCGGTGGAGATGGGGATGACACGGCCACCCAGGCGCTGCATAGCGGCGTCGAAAGAGGCCGAGGTGCGGGTGGAGGGCTCGTAGAAGAGAGTGCACAGCACACGACCCTTGAGGACGTCAAGGACACCCTGGCGCTGAACACCGAGGCGCATCTCCTGAGCGACAGTGAAGAGCAGGTGAAGATCCGCGCGAGTGAACTGGTTCACGGACAACACGTGCTTACCACGGAACTGAGAGCGGGAGAGCATCTCGTTCAAGGGAGAGGAGGCCTGGGAAGAGGGGGTGTACAGAGGAGGTCCAAGCTCGCCAACGGGGACGGAGGCATCCAGAGCACGGGTGCGGCGGCTAGGGGTGCCAATGACATGCTCCAGGGAGGTTTCCGGACGGACCATGGGGGTGGTCGGCTTCTGGATGGGAGAGGTGGGGATGATGCGGTGGGAGGACATGTCAACACCCTTGCCAGCCACGGTGATGATCTCGCCGTCAAGGCAGGATGTCTTGCCCTGGAAGACAACGCGCTGGACGGAGCCGCGCATCATCTTGCCGTTGAAGGGAGACCAAGCCTGAGTGTTCTGGAACACGTAAGGGCGGTCAATCTCGATCTCAAGCGAGGAGTCGGCTTGGTCGTGGAGCTCGAAGATCTTCTTGGGGTTCTCGTAGAGGCGAGCAGTGATGTCCTCAATGGTGAGGCGACCCTCAGCCACAGCAGTGAAGAGGAGGGGCAGAGATTCAGAGAGACCGACAGCAGGCGAAGCATCCTTGCCAGCAAGCTGGAAGGGAATGCTGCCAATCGAGAAGATGTCGATGGTACTCAAGTGCTCCCACAGAGCCTGCTGGTCCTCAGCAGAGGGCAGAGAGCTGCAAGCAGGGAAGTCCTCGCGCGAGAGGAAGAGACAGAAGATGGAAACATCGCAGGTCACCTTCAGACCCTTCTCCTTGCTCAGAGCAATGAGCTTGATATCCTCCTTGGAGGTGACGCTCATCACGTGGATGTTGCGGCTGTGGAGGCTGGCCAGGAGGAGGATCGAGGCCAGATCAGTTCCCTTGGCATCAGTGATCATGGGCTTGCTGGAGGGCCAGGAACCAAAGTGGTTGGTCACGGTGGCCACCTGGTTGATGTTGCCAGACAGGTGGTTGAAGGGGATGAAAAGAGAACCAACATCGCCAGTGATCCGATTGATCTCGTCAGAGTTGGAGGAAGTGGCAGTAACCGAGAAGTTGAAGTCACAGAAAGACTTGCCCTGAGCATTCTGCTGAACGGTCTTCAGGTCACCAGCGTCGGTGACCGAGCTGTCAACACCGACGGGCATAACACGGACCATGGTGAAACCAGCGGCCATGGAGGCCTTGGTGACGGCCTCGAAGTCATGAGAGCCAGGGGTGGTAAGACCGGGAACAAAGGCAGCGATGTTGATCAGTCCAGGCAGAGTCACGGTGCGGTGGCTAGTCTGGAAGTCAGAGGTCTGAATATCCAGAGGGAAGTGGCGAGCGATGGCCTCAATGAGGATCTTGGCGTTCTTCACGTTGGTGACCAGAGGAGTCTGGTAGTCAACAGCCATACGACGAGTGCGGTAACCCTTGGACATGTAGTTGGCCGGGCGGCGGTAGCGGTTGCTGGATGGCAAGTTGATGTAGAGATCAATGAGGTTACTGGACAAGTGCTGAGTCAGAGAGTACTCAGACTTCATGTCCTCCTCCTCACCACCCAGAACCTCGAGGTACTTCACGGGAACACCGTTCTCCTTGAGGAAGTCAGCTGTACCGGAGGTAGCAAACAAGTTGTACTTGAGCTCGTGGAGCTTCTTGATAGAAGGAAGCATCTCAAGCTTCTCCTTGTACGAACCAATAGAGAACAAGATGTTGCGCTTGGGCAGCTTAAAGCCAGTGGACAGCAGAGCCTTGAGGTAGGCCTCGTACTTGTCGCGACCAAAAGAGGCAACCTCACCAGTGGAGGCCATCTCGACACCAAGGACGGGGTCGGCGCCGGAGAGACGCGAGAAGGAGAACTGAGGAACCTTCACACCGACGTAGTTCTTGGGGATGTTGACAGGAGGGTACTCAGTGAACGGAATACCCATCATGGCCTTGGTAGCCATTTCGATAAGATCGACACCCATGACCTTGGACACGAAGGGGAACGAACGAGAGGCACGGACGTTACACTCAATGACCTTTATGTCATTGTCCTTGGCAATGAACTGAATGTTGTAAGGACCAGTGACGTTCAGGGCGTTACCAATCTTGCGGGTGGCCTCCTCGATGCGACGAATGGTCTCGGCACTCAGATCTTGCGGGGGCAGGATCAGGGTGGCGTCACCAGAGTGGACACCAGCGTTCTCAACGTGCTCAGAGATAAAGTGACCAACCATAACACCGTTCTTGGCAACAGCATCCATCTCGATTTCCTTCGCATTCTCGATGTACTTGGTGATGACAACGGGGTGGTCGCGAGACACATCGGCGGCTTGGTTGAGGTAGTTCTCAAGATCGTCCTCCGAGTAGACGGTGTTCATGGCGGCACCAGAAAGCACGTAGGAGGGACGGACAAGCACAGGGTAGCTGACCTTGTCGCAGAACTCACGGGCCTCCTCAATGCTAGTCAGCTCCTTCCAGGCGGGCTGGTCGACGCCAATGCGGTCCAGCATGCGGGAGAACTTGTAGCGGTTCTCGGCACCGTCGATCATCTCGGGCGAGGTACCGAGAATGTTGACGTTCAGGCGGTGCAGAGGCAGGGCAATGTTGTTGGGGGTCTGACCACCCATGGACATGATGACACCGCTGGAAGTCTCCAGCTGGTAGATATCAAGAACAGTCTCAAGGTTGATGTTCTCGAAGTAGAGGCGATCGGCCTCGTCATAGTCGGTACTGACGGTCTCCGGGTTGTAGTTCACCATGATGGTCTTGTGACCCTGTTCGCGGAGAGTGCGGATAGTACGCACGGAACACCAATCGAACTCAACGGACGAACCAATACGGTAGACACCAGAACCAAGAACCATGATACCGTGGTCATCGAACTTCAGATCATGCTCAGAGGCATTGTAGGTGAGGTAAAGGTAGTTGGTGACGGCAGGGAACTCAGCAGCAACGGTATCGATTTGCTTGACAATAGGGGTAATGCCAGCCTCAACACGCATGCGGCGCACAGCCAGCTCATTGGAGCCGAGGAAGTTGGCAAGCTGAGCATCAGAGAAACCAAGTTGCTTAGCCTGGCGGATCATAGGCACAGGAACCGAGGTAGCGTTGAACGCGGACATGGACTTTCCAAAGTCACTCAAGCCCTTCAGGCGGGTCAGGAACCACTTGTCGATGTTGGTCAGCTTCCAGATGTCATCGACAGAGTAGCCAGTAGCCATGGCGTTGGCAATGGCAAAAAGACGCTGATCGGAGGGAGTCTGGAGCTCGCCCTTGATTGACATAAGGGCATCCTTCTCGTTGAAACCAACGTTGTGGAAATCAACGGAACGAATGGCCTTCTGGATAGCTTCCTCGAAGGTACGACCGATGCTCATGACCTCACCGACACTCTTCATGGAGGAACCGAGCTGGGTCGAGACGCGAGTGAACTTCTTCAAATCCCAACGGGGAATCTTGACCACACAGTAATCAAGCGAGGGCTCAAAGCAGGCGCAAGTGGACTTGGTGACGGAGTTCTTGATCTCGTTCAGGGGAATGCCCAGACCCAGCTTGGCAGCAATGAACGCCAAGGGGTAACCAGTGGCCTTGGAAGCCAGAGCAGAAGAGCGAGAGAGACGAGCGTTGACCTCAATAATGCAGTACTGCTTGGAGAAGGGGTTGAGGGCGTACTGAATGTTACATTCACCGACGACACCAAGGTGGCGGATGACATTGACGGCAGTCGTCCGAAGCATGTTGTAGTCCTCGTCAGAAAGAGTCTGGGAGGGGGCAACAACAATAGAGTCACCAGTGTGAATACCAAGGGGATCGAAGTTCTCCATGTTGCAAACAGTGATGCAGTTGTCCTGGCAATCACGAACAACCTCGTACTCAATCTCCTTCCAGCCCTTCATACTGCGCTCGATGAGCACCTGAGGACTGACAGCCAGAGCCTTGGTGCAGAGTTCCCGCAGCTGATCCATGTCCTCGGCAAAACCACTGCCAAGACCACCCAGGGCGTAGGCAGCGCGCACGATGACGGGGAAGCCAATGGCCTCAACAACCTGCAGACACTCCTCAATGGTGGAGGCAGAGGCAGACTTGGCGCACTTCTCGTTGATGGAGTCCATGCTACGAGCGAACAGCTCACGGTCCTCGGTGGTAATGATAGTGTCGATGGGAGTACCCAGAACCTTAACACCGAGTTCCTCGAACTCATCCTTGAGCTCAATACCAACGGACAAAGCGGTCTGACCACCGAAGGTGACATAGATAGCATCGGGGCGCTCGTGCTTGATGACCTTGCGAACGAATTCGGCGTTGACGGGCAGGAAGTACACCTTGTCAGCCAGACCCTTGGAGGTCTGAATGGTGGCAATGTTGGGGTTGATCAAGATAGTGTAAATACCCTCCTCCTTCAAAGCCTTGATAGCCTGACTACCAGAGTAGTCGAACTCACCGGCCTGACCAATGCTCAAACCACCACTACCGAGGACCAGAACCTTCTTAACAGAGACGCGAGGGGAGGCCTTGCGGTTGTCCGCGAGGAGACCACCGGGGAACTCAACGGGCTTGGTGAGCGCATCAGCAGATGCGATCGACTTCTGGATGGTGTTGATGAAGACATCAAACAGATACTCGGTATCGCGAGGACCGGGAGTGCTCTCCGGGTGGAACTGGACACTGAAAAAGGGGCGGCTGGTGTGACGGATACCCTCGTTGCTGCCATCATTGGCGTTGACAAACAGCTCCTCCCAGCCATTCTGGAGACTGGTAGCATCGACAGCATAACCGTGGTTCTGAGAAGTGATGTGGCACTTTCCGGAGATCATGCTTGTGCAAGGAATGTTGTGACCGCGGTTACCGAACTTCATCTTGCTAGTAGTAGCACCGACAGCGCGGGCAATCAGCTGGTGACCCAAACAGATACCGAAGACGGGCGTTCGGGCATCCTTCAAGGTCTTTTCCAGGTTGGCAATGGTAGTGGTCAAGGTCGCAGGGTCACCGGGACCGTTGGACACGAACAGACCATCGTAGTCCTTGCCGGCCAGGGTGGGAAAGTCGTAGTCCCAAGGAACAACCATGACTTCAACGCCACGGGAGAGCAAGCAGCGCAGCTGGTTGAACTTCATACCGACATCCAAACACAGAACGCGGACGGGGCGGCCCGAGGGGTGCTTGAGAGCAACATCTGCGGGGGGCGTGTACAGGCGGGGCTCGCGGATGGAAACTAGAAAACTGTCAGAAAAAAACCAATGGAACAACTCTGGGGTTCAACTCACCCTCAGCAACAAGGTTCTTGACATTGGGGTCCACCCATTCGATCTCCTCGAAGTGTGAGCTCCAGTTGGCAGACTCAACACCAGCGGAGACGCCATTTGGATCTCCGGCCTTCTGCAGACGCAGGCGACCAAGCATACTACCGGTCTGACGAAGACGCTTGGTCAGAGCACGAGTGTCAATACCGTGGATGGCAGGAACACCCTGCTCCTTGAGCCAGTCGCCCAGAGAAGACTTTGCCAAGAAATGAGAGTAATCCTCGCCAGCGTAGGCTGCCACCACCAACGCCGCAATGTGAATCTGACTTGACTCGAAGTACTTGGGCAGAGTCTGGAGCACCTCATCCATCTCCTCCCGCGAAGGGACACCGTAGTTTCCAACAAGAGGGAAGGTGACAACCAGGATCTGGCCGCGGTATGAAGGGTCGGTGACCGACTCGGGGTAGCCAACCATACCAGTCTGGAAGACCAATTCACCAGACACACTCTTCTCCGCACCAAAGTTGTAACCCTGGTACACGGTACCATCCGCCAGCTCAAGGGCCATGAGTCGGTCACTACCACCCCGGACGGGGATGGTGGCCGGGGCAATCACAGCACCAGTAGCAGCCATTGTGAATAGCTTCGGTCCTTTTTGATCTTTTCAGGTTCTGATCCGCCCGATTGCGGACTCGGTCTGACCGATTCCTTGGGAGGAAAGCGGTTGAAGGTAACTGACTTGGAGGAGGGGAAATTTGAGGGGACAAGTCCTCTCGGGGACGAATCTGATCGAAGGCAGGTCACTCTAGCACAGCATTCGCCAGTGAGACCTTAGATTTGCCTTCTTTTTCGTGGGTTTTCTAGGGTTTTTGAAATGAGGTAAGAGGGGGTAAAATTGTGCAGCAGCTGCAATGAGCTGAGATATGAAAAAAGAAGAAAATTGAGGGCTGTGGCAGAAAATTTTCACCGTCGATGAGACCCACCGGTTTCGGTGCGCCATGGTACTTGACCGCCCTCAGAGTTTTTCTCCAAGCTTCTCATAGTGGATCTGGTCGCTGCAAGAAAAAAAAAAGTGGGAACATGAAGAACCGAATCATGTACAGAGAACATCTGATGAGGATTTGAGATTTGAATTAATTAATTGATTTGTGTATCAAGGACATCAATCATGTTTCCTACTTCTGTTCTAGTAATGAGGCTTCTAAGAGATTGAATCCCCTGCAGAGCGTTGCAGGCGGTCAGTCCTGATAAGGCGATAAGTGCCGGCAACCGGTGTGGGAAGATGCACTGTGCGAGGACTGTGCGCATTGAGTTGATATACCATGCTTTATACTCCCAAACATAGCGACTGGGAGAACCACTAATCACCAAGAAGGCCATCTACTGTACTGTAGATGGTTGTATTGCTTGTGATCAACAGTTGTGATCACAGTCAAAAACCTGGTTTATACCTAGCTTGTGGAATGTGCGGTCAGGTGTACGGGGGGGGAAATCTGCGCAATGACGTATTTCGTCCCTTTTAGATCTGCCGAAGCTCGGGCGTTATTATAAGGACGCCCCATCACTATTTCCAAACAGCATAGAAATCGTATTCTTCGTACCAAGGACTTGCAGAGTACGTTAACGATCCTTGCTTAATTCAATTCAACG
This sequence comes from Penicillium sp. 91 TS-2023, assembly GCA_030710325.1. Taxonomy (NCBI): domain Eukaryota; kingdom Fungi; phylum Ascomycota; class Eurotiomycetes; order Eurotiales; family Aspergillaceae; genus Penicillium; species Penicillium sp. 91 TS-2023. Next base: position 632,878 of record JARWGP010000006.1, read on the forward strand.
TCCATACTCCTAGTAATACTTCCATTTCACCTCGGTACCAAACAGGTTACAAACCCTCGTACATATCGAAATTTTGAAATACAAATACCACGCTATACTAAATTTGGCAAACAGGGGCGTCCGCATTACCAGATGGGACGTCTTTTTAAACCAAGCTTGGACTCGCAGATGTTGGATCTGGTTAATCGCGCGCCATTAGCTTGTGTTCATCTTGTAGATAATTTGACTTTCCCAGAGCTGGAACTTTCGAACCCAGTTTATACCAAATTTTATCGTCCTGATCCTTTCATCTTTCTCTATTTACGTTTCGCCGATTTACCTCCTAGCTGTATTTCTAGATTACCATGCACTAAACGCCAAACGCGGACAAACACCTCCCTCAACGGTCATGCAGATTACTCGGCCCACGTGAAGCTCCTCAACATGCTGGCCTCCCTCCTTCGCCCGAAAGCACGGCGCGGGCAGATTGACCAGTCGCAATTTTCTTCCCCTTTTACAGCGAGAGACCATTCGCCATGGTTCGGAGCGCGACGTGGTCTGCGACACACACGTGGGGCTGACTCGAGCGACGACGAGCCAGAGCTCGAGGATATCGATGAGGATATGGATGGGCACTGGGAGAGAGATGATGAGGAAGAGGACGACGGTCCTATAGAGTCCACTCCGTTGCTCCCAATCTTCTCTTCTTCGCATTTGGGTACGACGTTTGGTCATGCGCGACACGCCATATTGCTAACCACACATAGATGCGCTTCCCGTATACGATATCACCCATGCCATTCGTCCCTTGATTGCCTCACGATGCGAAACCACACTCACCTGGGACCAACTCCGTTCCCCCCAGGTGTCGCAATTCCTGGTCAAACCTATCCAGCAGCAGATCATGTCCGAACATTTTTCGCGAGCCACCCTATATGCCCTGATGGCAAACTGCCTGCAGTTCGAGAAAGAGATCCACGTCAATCCGGGAAACAGCGGGGCAAATCAGACCCGCGCGATGGTCAGCGAGCTGCTTGCGATCAAGTTATTGCGGGAATACACGACTCGCGAGTTGATAGATGCGCTATCGTATGACTTTGATCCACTACAGGGCCAGGATTTGCCCACGGCGTGGACGGTTGGCCCCCAAGGAAAAGTGACGGGTAGTGCTCGGATATCCTGCCTGGAGGTGGCCATTCGGGCCCAGGCAAAACGTTTCCTGGCGCATCCAGTAGTCGTGCAACAATTGGAAGCCATCTGGGCCGGGACAATCGTCTTTCACTCTGCTGCCGATCATTTGCATCGACCTTTGAATCGATCGTCCATGGGGGATTTTAACTACGGAACTACCACAGATCAAAACAGGGTCCCGATCCATCCTGGAAATACCACATTTCGGCGCTCGGTGACCTTGTACAACCCCCGAAATGCGTCCTTATTCAAACTTTCGCGTTTACGTGTGCCTCGCTATCGCCAATTCCTATCGACAATTTCGTTCGCGGTGTTGCTGGGGCTGTTCTTGGCTGTCCTTGAACAGCGCAGTGGCCGTATCACATCTTTGGAGATTGTATTTTGGTTTTGGAGTGCAGGATTCATGCTCGACGAAATTGTTGGTTTCAACGAACAAGGTTTCAGTCTTTATCTCATGAGCTTCTGGAATCTTTTCGATCTGGGAATTCTGCTACTCTTGTTCTGTTATTACTGCCTGCGTGTCTATGGTGCCTTCTTGACCTATCCACGGAGCAACCAGATAGCTGATCAAGCATACGACATTCTGGCCGCCAGCTCCGTCCTACTCTTTCCACGTCTGTTTTCGATCCTCGATCACTACCGTTACTTCTCTCAGCTGCTAGTTGCGTTCCGAATCATGGCATCCGATCTGATAGCCGTTTTTGTGCTCATTGTGATTGCATGCAGCGGCTTTTTCGTCGCCTTCTTGTCTTTTGGAAATGATAACTCTCCTAAGACCGTCGCATATGGCTTATTTCAACTGGTAATGGGATTCACACCGACTGCGTGGGCGATGTGGGACGAATACAATTTTCTCGGCAGGACCATTCTCACGATCTTTCTCTTCATTTGTCACTTCGTGATCGTTACAATTCTGGTTTCCGTACTGTCGAACAGCTTCTTGCGAATTGTGAACAACGCTGAGTCCGAGCATCAATTCTTGTTTGCTGTCAACACAATATCTATGGTCAAGTCAGATGCACTGTTCAGCTATGTTGCCCCGACAAATGTCATTGCTTGGCTTGTTACGCCCTTCCGATGCCTGATCCCTTTCCGTCAATATATCAAGCTCAATCGGACCATCATTAAAGTCACACACTTGCCAATATTGTTCACCATCTGTCTCTACGAAAAGACCATTCTCAGTGCCCGTGTGATGGAGCCGATGGACCTTGTTGACGCAACATCCCGTCAGCAAACATCGGCCCAGACCCGACCCAGTCGATTCCAGGCATTTAGCACGAGGGCACCACGCTTGATGCGCGAGCCATCCATAGCTACATACCAGAAAGATCAGGCATTGGAAGAAGTCTTCCGGCAGCAAACCACTAGCGAGCGAGCTCGGGATAGGCCGGGCAGCATGCACAAACGCCAAACCAATAACGTCATCAAAGATTGGATGCAAGAGATTGGTTCCGTTCCAGCTCATACCCCAGACGAGGAAGACCGGGCGATCGTGGATCGGCTTGAGATGCCATTGCGACGACCTCCGTTCGTAATGCGGAAGACAATGGATTCACATGGGCGCAACTTCACAGAAACTACTCGATCTATTGCAGCATCTAATCCCGAAGAAAGAGTCAGTCATTTTGCCAATCCAGCCTTCTATCTCCGACGGGGAGATTCCATCTCGCCAACACGAACCCGCCTACTGTCCCAGCATACCGACATGGAAGGAGACGATGAGCTCGACAGTGATGACGGCTCCCATGAAGATCATTCAGAAAAGGGATCAGTCACTGACGGCGCCCATCCGATTGGCAGTACGGAGAAGACTACCCCCAAATTCTATAGTTCCAGACCTTCTACTGCCAGAATTATATCCAGGCGAGAAAGCCCAGTACGCCGCCCCAGACACACGCGGAATATCTCAGGGGCTACCATGCTGTACAACCCCGTTGAATCCCCGAATGAAGAGACCGAAGGAAGAACGACACCCCCACGACCTCACGAGGACTCCTCAGATGACGATCATCTCCCTGGCATGTCAACGTCAGCGAATATTGGCACAGTGCGACGACACGCTCTCAACGCCGTCCTCTCTCGCAACCCCTCTCTAGGCTTTACCCACATGTCCGTCCCAGAAAACGAAGGGCGATATCTATCCGACCGTCCAACATCACGACGACCCCAACGATCTCTACTATTTGATCTGGGATCCGATCTAGGCGATAACAAGGCTGTGGCCGGTGGCTTTTCGGGTGCGATCCCATCCAGCTTCAACACCCAAATGGCCCTCGCTACCGGAAATCTCCGCCGGGATGGACCCAGCCAAAGCCAAGACATGCTCAGCAAATTAGTCCTTGCCCGCATGAACAACATCGAAGAGGGATTCCGTCAGGTTATTAAGGAGGTGAAAGATCTCCGACGCACAGGATCCAGCCGCAGCCTCAGCCGCACCCGTCCGGATGAATCCCGCCCTCCTACGCGCGAGAAAAAGAAGCGGGGGGAGAAGAAAGATACGAAAAAGCGGAGACCACAGTCCGATGGAAGTGGGCGAGGTCGCGATGGGAAACCGTCTGAGCGTGAAACCCAGCGATCGAGCTAGTTTCCCGCTACCGGTCCCTTATCCGAGTCTTCCAAGATTTTATGTAGAATATTATTCAAGCTCCATTGTACATGAATTAGGCGGCATTTTTGAGTTTTGGATGGATGCATGGCGCATTGATTTTGATCCTTTGCGATACCACTATTAAACTACATGACAGTTGATTTTACGCGATGTCTTCCAATGTTCCAGTCTATATCTCTGTACTGGCTTTTTCTTGTGCAGGTGTAGCAGCTGCTGTCGATCTGGGGGCCCGGGCTGTTTTCCGATGCACACTGTTCTTGTCCTTGTCGTAACATGCTCCCCGGAAGGCCTCCATCTCCTCATTTGAAGTCAGGGCGGTTCCTTGCTGTGGGGCCATGAGGCGGAACATGAGATATGTGCCTCCGATCACGCCGAACACACTCATGAGAGCGATGGAGCTTGACCTTGACGGTGCCGTAGATTCATTAGCATGGATGTGGTGAGATGGCACCTATATATATTTCTGAAGGGGCAAGACTGACTTCATAGGCCGGCGACCTTGGGGTACGGATCCTGAGCCGATAGCCATGTTGAAATCGAGGAAACTTTTATTTAGGGACGAACTGCCCAGGTGGATGAAAACTACAAAATATTTCTCGAGAAGTGTTGGTCCATAGCCAAGGTTTAAGTTATGGTTTGTGTGGGATGACATGACCATGAGCGCATCTTTGATTTGTGGAATCTCTAGTTGAGACACTCAAGAACCATGGTTGATAAACTATAAAATGCCTAGGTAATGTTTTCCAAGGCTTCTATAGCTTTCACATATGCCAACATGAGTTAGAGTATTTTTAGATGCAATCTGAGCGTATGGATAACATACTATATTTGTTGACCCACTCTTCGAGCTGTCATAGTGGAGACCGTACTATACGTATGCCCCCAACTGTACACCTTTGTTGCCATAACATATTTAACATAGGTCAAATGCACCCGTAATTACTACATGACTCAATTTTGAGTCACCCGGGGACTGTGGCATTCCACTGTGGCGATGCATATCCCCTATCAGTGATTGTGTTGTGATTGGCCTGTTTCGCAAGGCAACAGGCTTGAGCCTCATTACTCCGCCCCTCCATGCTTAAACTTTACCGCAGATCCTCAATCGCTTTCTTGCCTTCTCACCCACTTCCTTACCTGTTCATACCTTCCTCCTAGATTACTCGTCCCTGACATCCTAATCGAATGACTATTCACCATAGCGCCAACCACTTTACTCAGTGCCTCCGTCTTTGAGACAGCGCCAAGGGAGTGGCCAAAGATACCACCCGTGTAGCTCCAGGAATGTCATTCAATTATCGCCAGAGCTCCGTGCCAAAATTTCAAATGGTGATTCCACTCCTTCTCTTCAATGATGCAGACACCCTGCTCTATATCGACGCCCCACCTGAGGATGGGCTCAAGAGCCTGACAACAATTCCTCTTCGCGTCCACAGTGAGAAGCTGTTGACAACAGGATCCGCATACTTGGCCAAGCATTTCACCCCGCGATTTCAGAAACGTGTTCGGAGGCAGCGAGGCTTCAGCGACAAACTACCGGATGGTATCAAATATTTGGTGGACTTGACACCGGCAACTCTCGAGGAAGATGCTATCATTGCTCTGACGGAGGTATCGTGTCCCATGGCTATCCGGAAATGGGCCTCGTTAGAGCGGAAATGGGCCTCACTGGAGAGCAAATGGAGCCTTCCAAATTCTTGTGTTGGGGGCGAGGATGAATGTGAAATGTGGGAGCGTCCGGATCCAACAACAATCTTTGAGCCAGTGATGGTCAATGGCAACTCGGAGGAAGCAGAGAATGAACATGCAAGTCAAGAAGAATACGAAACAAACTCGCAGGTGCCTTCACAGGGGAATGGGAGTACAGAGCACCCGACACCCAGCACCATAACCCGGACAGGGTTGCCCGTGGAGTACTCTGCAGCCCGGCACCGTGATGGAATTGAAAATGTCCTACACGTCCTTGAGGGATTGAGCATAACCCTCGATACGCCCTGCAAGCTATGGACATTCTTCGCCGTCGCCAAACTTTTCGACGTGGCCACCCTCCCAAGTGTCAGTGAATATATCACCTCTTGGTTGTACAACACCACCAACACACGGTTCATTGAAATCCACCCCGAGATCGCCTATCGGGTCGGTTGTGGAATCAAATCTAGTTCCCTTTGCCGCCGTGCATTTGTGGGACTAGTCAGTGATGAAGCACTTCTCTACCTCATAAGGACCGCACAAATCAAGCCGTTGGAAAAATGGAAATTCTCATTCACAAGGTCTCGGGTGAATGAGGATCTCGATGACAATGAGGTACAACGAATTGAGTACGCTAGCAAGGCCTTCATGGATACAGTCGTGAAAGACTTTATCCATCTGGCGGGAGAGGAAATGTCTTGGATTGAGGATATCTCAGAGTGTGCAAAATTGAACGAACACGCCCGAGCTTTTCCTGAAGCTAGAGTATTGGTCCAGGCCATATTCGAGATTCTGAAGAACTGCGCTAGACTTGCGATATATCGACATCTTGTATTTGCTGCAGATCCCTCGCGCTCTTGCTATGCAGATCCCTCGCGCTATGAAATGCCGAAAAGTTCTTACGATATGTCGGGACGTCTCGGACAATTGCGGACCATGGCTATACGGAAACAAAATCGCGCATTCGATTCACAGGATTGTCTGGTCAGATTAATGGGGCGGAGTTTCTGGACCGATCTTGGGGATAACAGGCTTGCTCTTACTATGGACTACCAGGAGGCAATGACTTTCCTTGACCGCGAGTGTAAACACGACTCCATCGCCGAGATTGGCTGTGGCCTGCTTGCATTTCAAGGCCAGGAAAATGCCAAAATCCGGTACGTCGAAAGAGTGACTCTGGAGGAGCGAATCAGAGATTTCAATGAATTGGTCGAGCGTCGAGAAAAAGAGTGGAATGACACCTTGAAGAGACAAACGCAGGAGCAGATTGAAGGTGTGAATAAGCGGTGGAATCTCACTATCAACCTGCGCCGCAGGATTCCAGAGGATAGTGTACCGGTCGCTTCATCGTCGAATGATGCTTCTTCTACTGCCATTGATGCCAGCCCATTATCCTTTATTAGAACAACATTGCCAGAACGGCCAGCAGAATGGGTACAGCATTGTATTTCGCAGCAACCATCCCAGAGGCCTCTATTTTCTCTCGACATCCCACACTCTGACCCGGAAGAGTCTATACCACTACCTGTACAGGGGCCAGTATCCACCCTCGATATCCCGCACTACGATTCCAACAACTCGGCTTCTGCCCCGAGCGATCCTACTGGTACTGAACAAGAGGGAGAAAATTTAAAGAGTTTCGACCTGGAAAGATTCATTCTATTGGCCACTGAATACCTCTCCAAGTACTGCCGCGCGCGTCTGGAACCAACGGATCAAACTCCCTTCGAGCACCAAGTTGGGGACATCCTGACCTGCCTCACCAGGAATGAATATCAGTACCTACCTCTCTGGGCCGATGGCAATGACGATGGGACAGGCGGCGTGTTCACAGACCAGGACATTCCCATCATGGTATCTGGAGGCTTTTCCGCCCCGGGCCCTCAAGTTCACACGGGCAGTGTTGCATCCACTGATGACTCTTTCAGCGACATAAACCCGAGCGATTCGCAGAGCACTGTCCAAGGCGCCTCACACCACGCAACCAACTCCCATGCTTCAGACGTCGTGTCGGTGGATTCATACGACGAGATTGAACATCCAGGATCTGTTGCGAGCCTTGAACCACATGGTTTAGAGACGATCCGGGTTAGCCGTGACTACGGATACTCCGTCTCGTCCGTGAAATTGGACGACGAAGACTGTGATGTCTACAGCGCCGGGGGCAGTACAGTCGTTATGGGCTCGCCCAAGCTTTCTGGTTTCTCAGACGATGAAATGGATACTACTGAAGATGATGATGATTTTGATATGGTGGATGACCTTAATTGATTTATGGTGTAGATCTTGCTTGCTATGGCGGTTTCCAATGGGTCGTGGATTTGATCAACTGAGATTGTGCCGTGCTTATGATTTGGCTGGCGGAGGAGGAGGAATATCCGTACATTTCAAAGGACTTTATCAAAGAGACACAATAAAGTGACACATACACGAATAATCTTACGGGGTATATACAAGCTTGGAAAATTACATGGAATTTAGCAACAGCACTCATCGTACAAGTATATAATCTCCTATATAGTGCAAGATACTTTTGCGACTTAGCTCAACTGAATCTCCAACAGCTGCGCGCCAACTGCAACATCAGTACCATTAACATCAATGTTGACAGCACTAGCACCACCAGTAGTAACGTAAAGCTTGTTCAACTGACCCTCACCCCGCCCAAAGAAAGCACCGGTGGGCTCAGCAACCTCAGTCGAGTCCTCAGCACCAGCAATAATTTCATGACCAACAGCAGTACCATTGCGGGTAAAGATAACCTGCTCAATAGTGTTTTCAGCAGCCGTAGCGAGGTACGCAAACTTGTAGTCCGAGCCATAAGTCGAGTTCAGAGCGAATCCATTCGGAGAAATGGCGAAATCATCGAACGCGCTACCCTGGAAGACGAGCTGACCAGTACCAGCAGTTACATCGGGGTATAGCTCAGCGCGGTACAAAGCACCATTAGCAGTCCAGTACACAAAGCCGTCAGAGACTTTGATACCGTTAATAGAAGACATAAGGCTCGTCTGCTTAATAGCTTCCCAGGTACGTCCAGTCTGAGTATCGATAGCGAAGATAGAATCTTGGTAGGAGGCGCTAGCGAGCAGGATGGTCTCGTTGAAAGAGGTTAGACCGTTGAATCCAGTAGGTGCGGTTGGGCGACACAGAAGCTTGATCTGGGGGTGCTCGCTGTTCTTGTTGAAATCGACCTCCCAGACATGAGTGGCGTTCGTGGGGGGATCGCTGATGTTGTCGGATGTGGTGTTCGCGCCCGCAACATAGAAGACGTCGTGAGCTCCCTCGGTGATACCGGAAAGACCCAGGACCGGGGTGAAGTCCTTGATGATCTTCTTCTTGGGGTGCTTCTCGCGAGGATCAAAGGCCAGGAGGTTGGCTGGGGGACCGATCTCGGTTGCTAGGATGATGCCATTGGACCGTGTGGCCAGGTTCTCCAACCAGGTATCATTGGAAGCGAATTGGTAGACGGTACGTGTCTTGAGCTCGGAAGCAGCAGCGGCACCTAAGCACAGCGCCAAGGAGATGATCGAACGCATTGCGGAATGGAATCTGGAGAGGGGATCGGGAGCAGTGAACTGGATGTCATTAGTGAATATAGGTAGCTATGAATATTTATAGTTCCGGCATCATTTTGGTGGAAGTATGTGCATATATTGCCGAATGACCGGTTTATTCCCTGGTCAATTTTGACTGGGACGCGGCAGATACTCTGGCTTCACCCATAGTCTCAGACCAATATGGGGCAAGATCAGCAAGATCAGTCAAAGTGGAGATACTACGGATCGCGAACGCGCGGCTTTGACTGTGTTGAGAAAGCTCGGCCGAAGTTTTGGCGGATTTATCTACTGAAAGGAGTTATCTATCCGTAAATGTGACATGCAACGAAACGATTGAATTAAAGGGAAATTTAACGTGTTGTCCCGTAAAATAAGATTCTTGCACGGAAGGCCTGGGGAGCGACCCACATCTTTCTGGGCTTGACGAGTTACGTAAATAGGGTGCGTCATCACCTTAATTCACGAAAGATAATTATGTTGCGAGATGCGACCCTTTAATTCCGAGTGGCATCACTTGCTTTGCTTGCGTTTGGACTAAGTATTAGAGACTATATGAGCCGTTTCAAGGGTTTCATGTCCGAATGTGTCTCTCGGCCAAAAACCAACGAAGTACCAGCATTAGCATTGGATCCCGGTTTTGCGTTTAGAGTCTTGGTCCATAAAACTTCCGGAACAGCCTTCCAAGCTTGCAAGGGCGAATGATCGAGAACGCCTAGGTAAGCAATCGTGCGTTTTTCTTGACATCAGCGTGAAAAATGTTGATATTGGAACCTGCGATATGTTCCTGGTGACCACCACAAAACCCACTGCAATTATATATTATAGTGAGAATATAACTGGACCCCATATGAAGCTACAACTAAGTCATGAAATGTTTATGTATGCGAGGAAGAGCCCACATAAAATGAGGCGATCAATAGCCCATACCTAACAATCAACCCATCCCACCATAGTGTATCCATCCACCTGGATATCATAAATCCACCAACACTTGACTGCTGTACTGTGAAGGCTGCTTGGCTGTAAAGGAATATATTCACTTGGTACGTACATAATTATCTACAGTATTTACGTATTGGGTGCTGTAGATCCTGTTTAGAAAAAGACGACCTAGTATAAGAGAAGTGGCATGGTAAGAAACCTTCCAGTTTGGTCAAAGTGAACGTGCCAACTTCAACAGATATTCTGGCATCAAGTGCTCATAGGACTGTTAACTAGATGAATATCTATACTACAATTAGTTCGAAATATACTACCATCAAATACACCGCTAGAAAAGCGGGCCCCTTGGAGATCTCCAATCAAGACTGGGTTAAAGAAATGCAAGGCATCTCAATGGGTTTGGACACATAATAGTTCTTCTATTAGAGTCCTTAGAGTCTGGAGAATCTTTCTGAAAGTCAACAAATACCTTCTCAGACCTTGAACATTATGAGGAAAACAAACCCCGAACAATTCGAAATAAAAAAGGTCCAAGATTGTGCTAATGGCTGGTAACTTAACCTTTGGCCCACAAGTCATGACTAAGCGCCCCACAACTTGGGAATGGGGAGACTTGGAGCTCCTGACGCATCATTCGTTGAATCCGGGTCTCTCTGTCTTTCAGCTTGGGCTTTACTCCGATCTGGTTCTGACTTTGTAAATTACTACGAACTATATCCCATCATGGCTTCCTCCTCAAAGCCCCAGAGCTCCCTGCTCTAGTGAGTGTCCCCCGCGATTCCAACCCGAACCTCACGGATCCCAACATGAAGCATTCTAACCACTTATCACCAGCTCCTGCATCGCACACCGTTCGACCATCCTGGCCGAGCACTCCTCTCCAGGATCATCATCCACATCCGCCTCCTCCCTCGCATCCGTCATCCTCCCTAAGATCACCCACGACAAACCCCAGAAGTTAACATTCACCCATGAACGCCTGTTCATACACTACATCGCCGACTCGCCAAGCGGCGGGTCTGCAGATGATGTAACCGGACGCACCGAACAAAACTCCCACGCCCCTCTAAGTTACGTCGTAGTAGCATCCGCTGAACAGGGTCGCCGCATCCCGTTCGCCTACCTCCTTGAAATGAAGCGCAACTTCCTCGCCAAGTACCCACCCGCCAGCACAGACTTCTCCTTGTTCCCAGCATACGGTTGCGCATCTTTCAACACGGAACTCCGCACCCTACTCCAGACATACAACACCAGCCCACCGGCAGACTCCATGGCGTCTGCACGCCGCGAGATCGATAGTGTGCGCGATATCATGACGGAGAATATCGAACGCGTGCTGGAGCGAGGCGAGCGCATTGATTTGCTGGTTGACAAGACTGACCGGCTGGGCGGGAGTGCGCACGATTTCCGCATGCGTAGTCGGGGTCTGCGCCGGCGGATGTGGTGGAAGAATATTAAGCTGATGGTACTCCTTGGCTTCGTGGTGGTCTTCCTTCTGTACCTGTTTATTGGGTTCGGGTGTGGACTACCGGCTTGGTCGAAATGTGTCGGGCATAAGAAGAGCGAGTAACTTTCTGCTGGTTGATTCATACGGAGTGGAGGGAGATGTCTACTCATTTTGCTTGAGCAAGCGTGGCTCTTGCATGTCTTTTTTTTCTTCGGTTGATTCTCTGACCGTGACGTACGATACGATGGTTTCTTTCTCGGCTGATCGTTTACATGAAGCGCTCTCTGTATATTAACTAAATAGTTGATCTATTCTGATTTCTTGATTACGGTGCATATTGGAGTTTTCTTGAAGTAATTTCGTATCAACAGGTTCAACGTAATCTAACACAATTGCAATACGCTTTTTTGCCTCTTCTGCTTGGACTTCTTGAAGTATAACCTGTTTATCCCTACCGACGTCATGCACCCCGCATTCCTGTTCATACTTTTCTCCGCAATACATTCTTCTCCCGTGGGCCACACCTGAGAGACGATTGTTGATATTCGTAATCAATAAATATACTGCGTGACTGAAATCGATTATAAATATGATTGCTAGAACTAATACGGATGACCTTGAGTCTACTTAACCTTAATCTGACAGTGATGCCACATACTCTTCCCAAACCTTTCCAATATCGTTCTTGTAAATAAAATCTTTATCCCCATAGAGGAAACTGTCAATCTTTGCTTGTAAGAAGGTATCGAAGTCGTTATTCTCCGCTTTGAATTGCTGCATCTTGGCACCGACCTCGTCCAGATGCTCATACCTTTCAAAAGTCAGTTTAGATCAAAGAAGACTAAAGGAAACCGCAGAACTTATCCATATCCACGACTCACATTCTAGCATAATACGGAGATCTGATCACGTTGAATATCTGAAGAGCTTCCTCAACCGGATGAGAAGCAAATTGGGTATGCTCCAATGCTCGAGCGAGAATCCATCCATCCTCCATGGCAAATGTCGCGCCAGACCCAAACGCCCCTATAGAACATCAACACTACTGGTATCGGGTAATAGTTCAAAAAATTTTCTTACCGGAGAGTGGGTGACTAGCATCACCAATAAGAGCGATCTTATCCCAGCCAGTGATCCTACTCAGTCGAGGCCCAGCAAACGTAGCGAATTCCCCCCACTCGCCTTCCTGAACTGCATCAACTGCATCCCGTATTCGCTGATCAAAGGTCTAACGGTATTATCAGCACAAGATTTTCCAACAAGTTGATTCATCGTACCGAAACGCGAGATGCCACTCTCTCCTTCGTAGCGGGAATACCCCAGACGACTGTCTTCCCAGGAATCTCAGGCTCCTTATAAGATCGCACGGTGATCTCAAAGAACGGATCATCGATTTCTTTCTCATCATCAACATCGGAGAAGTACACATGACCAGCTTCGCCCCACCACCAAGCCGTTGTGGATGTAATTTCCGGTAGGTGAGCCAGACGTGATCTGGGCACAATGGTGCGGAATGCAGTGTTCCCTGTGAATCGGAGCTGATGATCGGGAAACAGAACTCGCCGCACGATCTGTGAGTAAGTCCCGTTAGTCGCCAATGATTGAAATGAGAGGAAGAGGGTAACGGACCGAGTGAATTCCATCTGCACCGACGACCAGATCTGCGTGTGCGTCTGTCTGATCGTCAAAGACCAAGCGCACACCTGCACCGGGTAGATCCTCAACGAAAACTAGCTTCTTATTAAACTGGATCAGACCCTCTGGCACCTTATCGAGAAGGGCAGATTGGAGTCGTGTTCTGCGGGCACGAATCGCTCCACGAGTATCTGCGTCGGAGTTTTCGGGATGCTGGGTTATACTCAAGATCTTCCCAGTGTAGGCATTTCTTATTAGATTTTGTCAGTCTTCAAGTAGGTGCACTTGATTTAATTTCTTCTTGGCGGTGTTGCTCACCTTTGGTGTGTATTAGACTTGGATCCCCCTTTGACCCCATCACTTGCTCCGAGCAAGTCCAGGACCTTCCACGCATTTGTGCTCAAGCTAATTCCCGCACCAGCCTCTCGAGGCTCGGGATTTTTTTCGTAGAGTGTTACCTGAAGGAATGGTAGCTTGGATAGGGCAATGGCGGTTCCCAACCCGCCAGGCCCTCCCCCAACGATAGCAACAGAAAGCAATGTACGGCCGACCATTTTAGTTGTGAGATTAAATCAGGATCATTTAATGTTCTGGTTTGGATATCTTTGTATATTTATTGACTGGGTGCATTGCTGATGATCAATAAGCACGATGTGCGGAGTGTTAAATGATCAAATAGCACGCCATAATAAGTCCGAATGTGTCATTTGTTACTACCATTCTGATGCTATGGACTCTACTAGTCATTGATTGAACGATAAGAAATTTTAGGTATTATGCTGAGCAGTTCGATGTATTGTCTTGTCAATATTTTGTTTGGTTTTATTGGTTCCACGATTTGCCTCTCGTTTCCCCGGGATCCAAGAGAATGTCGGTCATCAAATGATACTTTATTCATGTAGATAAAATGTAGAGAACGGCGGTCTCAAGATTGCTATCAATTGCTAGCAGCTGCTTACTTCGATTCTTGATGTAAACATGGCGTGCATAAAGCTCACTTGCTGTTGTACATTTTGACGGATTTTATAGATTTTAGGTAGTGGGGCTATATAGGCACATTTCGTCATCACTCGGATAAATTATCCCGACGGTTGAATGTCGCATCACCAGCAATGTTCGTTTCTGAGATATTAGCACCTAAAGATCTTCATTTTTAGTAATCGGCCTTCGGCTTCAATTTAGAAGGCCTTGAACTATCACATGCCTATGCTTTAACCCACAATGGCCGATGCTGGCGTCTCCGTGAGGCCGAAACCGAAAGGAAATTTTTCGTGTCAGAGATGCCGTCGGCGAAAACAAAAGGTATTGCCCAGCCGGTCTATAAATTGAGATACCAGACTTATTTTCTTCTAGTGCAATCGAGAGCGCCCATGTGACAACTGTGTGCAGGCACAGACAGGTAATGGTATTCCCACTGAGGCCTCGGATGCATACTGACGACTGGCCAAAAATGGTTTAGCTTGCGTGCCATCAGAACGATTACAAAGGCGATCGCTTGTCAATCCTCAGTAAGGCTATTCTTAACTCTCGTCCCTATTTACATGATTTGACTTGTTATCTTCAGATACACGCAATCATTGGAGAACCGTATCTTCGAGCTAGAGGCACAAGCGCATGAACAAGCCTTGAACGCGCTTCCTCAAAGACCTGAATCAATCCAGAGTTCTACAATCGCTCCAGAGAGACAAAATGAGACCAGTTCTCCTGTATTACGGCCTACCCCACCGTCTGCATCTCGATTTCTTCCTCCAGCGGAAGTGGATATTCAAACCCCGATGGCTATTCAAGCATCATCGCCCATCTTCCCCAATACACCTGGCATGCTCAATCGCGACTTCCAAGCTGGGTTTAGATCAGCATTTGAGGGCGCTGATACCGTTGAGCAAGACACAAATTTCAAAGATGTACATTTCTCAGATCAAAAAGAACGGGCCTTGATCCGAACCTACCTTGAACGAGTCAATCCTCGTTATCCCTTTATCCATGAAACGCAATTCCTCACATGGTATTCATCCTGGAAGAATCTGCAACATTCTGGGGGTGATACACCGGTTGGTGAGCAATGGAAGTCATTTTTCATTCAAATGGCCTTTGCAGTCAGCCTTCTCATCGCCCCTCAGGTGTCCCATGAGGAGAGACGCCTATCTAATGTAAGCGACTCCCAAATCCCCATACCTGCCAGTTACTAAAATCCTAGACCTTATACTCGATTGCTCTTTCGTCCCTAAGTTCTGTCTTTGAGAGACCAGATCCAGTACTTCATGTTCAAGCATATTTAATGTGCACGATACATGCACTCCACTCCCCGTCTTCTCAAACCGTTCTGACCATGATATCAACTACCATGCGATGCTGTGTGATTTCTCAACTACATCGATCTATGTATGAACCTCCAATTCGAGACAGTTCAACACTTCTGGAAGTTCAAATCCGCCGTCGAGTCTTCTGGTCTGCCTATTCAATTGATCGGTTGATTAGCTGGATCTATCACGTTCCATGCAGCGTTATAGACGAAAATATTCAAACTGAGGTAAGCTCGGCTTCGGCTTCGGCTTCCTAAGTTAATTTGATCTAATGAACTTCAGCTCTTTGCGAACATGAGTGACAGTGAAATTCAAAAATGGGAACCAAGATCACGCTCACAAGCAGATGTCGAATCCCTTCCCCGCCAAACCCAAGTATCTTCTGCCCTCCATTTAATTCGTGTGCGAAGAATCCAATCCCGCATACTTACAATTATGATGCGCGCTGATTACGATATAAATGTTGCGCCGCATTATGGATGGAGACTTCACATGCTAAAAGAGTTAGACCAATGGAGAAATGAATTACAACCTCATAGTGATCCTGAATCCAGAGGCTACACTAGTAAAGGGTGGGTTGGGATGGCTTACAATTATACAATCTTACTTTTACACCGACCGAGCAAAGAAAATGTGTGTGAACTAGTGGGAGAAAAGTGCCTACAAGCCTGCACAGATATTCTATCTGTTTTCCGACAGTATCAAAAGGACCGCCAAACAGCCCAGCTTTGGCCAGGGGTGAGTAATATGCCCATTACGATGTGAGCTTTCACTGAGAAATAATTATATGAAGCTTCTCAGTCAATTTGGTATTGGGATCACTCTCCTGTACTGCTTTTGGGCAACACCTCCGTCTAGCCGGACCGATATATACCGATCTTCAAAATCACTAGCAGCAATACATACATGTTCTGTCATCCTGGCTGTGTTTGCAGAACAGTGGAGACAGGCCGAGCCATTACGCGATTTATTTGACACTCTCTCCGAGGCAATTCCATACCATCCACTAATCACTGCCGAAAACACTAGGAATCGGATATCTGCCGATGCGGCGAGTTCAATCAGGTCGACGATGCCTCACGTCATATCACTTGTTGTGAACATGGATATATGCAGAATGATCACGGAGATGGTAAGCGAAGATTATCCGTGGCATGACCAGAGATTGAATGATGGGTTCCCCGTATGGTCTTCAGAGATTCATTCTTCTCAAACCTGCTTTCTTTGTCAAGAAAAAACAGCGAGCAAAAACATGCCAGTACCGGAGGCCTTTAGGCTTTACGAGCCTGGTGTCGGCGATCATGATGAGTTCTTCGCGTTTCCTGGCTTGTTTGGATCTGTTGAGTTTTAAAATCGGGGAAATTAGCCCCCCCCCCCTGGACTATTAGTTAGCTCCTCTTGTTTTTGTTGGCAGGCACACCAACGCCATCGGACAACTTGCCGAGGCCTTCCATCTGTTGGAAGCCTCGAGATGGTGCCGAGAACGGCGCATAGCAACTGTGTACTTTTAGTTTTCTTAACCGAGAGTACAAAGCAAAATCGGCCCGTGCTATTTGAATTCCATCTTGTAATTGCCATGACATAGTTGCATTGCAACTGCCGAACCACGGTGGGGAATGTGGGGTCGGAGTTTCAGCGCCGAACGTACTCCTCATCGGAGGTTGAATCCCCGATGACTCCAATTCCTCTCAAATATTTCTTGACTGCTTTTCTTTTCCCTACATGACTGTTGACTGAAAAGAAAAGATTACTCTATAAATCACTTCACGTCAAGGAAAATGCCCCAGAAATTGACCGTTGCCGTGGCCCAGGCCCGCACTCGTGCGGATTTACCATCCACTCTAGCTGCATTGAAGCGCATTACAGCCCACGGCGCATCTCGTGGCGTTCAACTCATTCTATTCCCCGAAGCCTATCTGGGTGGATACCCGCGCACTTGTGATTTCGGTGCTGCGGTGGGCGCTCGTGGTGCTCATGGCCGTGAACAATTCCTGAAGTACTTCCAGTCGGCGGTGGATCTAGGCGATACTCCGGCTGGAGCCGGTGATGACTGGGTGGAACGCAAGCTCCCCACAGCTCCGGGGAAAACCTCCCGTGGAGATGGGACAAGAGAGTATCTTGAGCAGGTGGCTCAAGAGACTGGTGTTTTCATTGCCACGGGTTTGATCGAAAAGGCTGCTGGCACTTTGTACTGTTCGATGGTCTTTGTGGATCCCTCGCGCGGTATTATTGGGAAGAGAAGAAAGGTCATGCCTGTAAGTTGTCTTAAAGAAAGAATATTATGTAGACAAGGTGACTAACGTGTTCTGGATTCCCGTGGAAAAGACCGGTTCTGAGCGTCTTGTTTGGGGACAGGGTTCGGCAGCGAGCTTGAAAGCTGTCACCACCGAGATCAACGGTATTAAGCTCACTATTGGTGGAGCCATCTGCTGGGAGAACTTCATGCCTCTTCTTCGACAGAGTTTGTATTCGCAGAACGTGAACCTTTATCTGGCACCTACTGCTGATGCTCGCGATACCTGGCTGCCACTGATGCGGACTATTGGTGGTGAGGGACGTACCTTCGTGCTTTCTTCAAACCAATGCGTGCGCTACAATGAGCTTCCATCTTGGATCACCGATCATGCGCCTGCACAAGAAGATGGTAAGCATATGATTTCCAGTCTTGATCCTTGTTTATCGTATGCTATATTGTGGCGCAGCTGCTAACGGGATAAACAGGAAGTCGTTATGTCTGCCGAGGTGGATCATCTATTGTCGGCCCTATGGGAGAGGTTCTGGCTGGTCCAATTTGGGAAGTTTCTGTTGATGATACCATTGATGCCGAAGATGCTGCTAGGTCCCAGGAGCACGACGGCTTGGCCATCTCAGAGATCGACCTCGAAGATTGTGAACGGGGTAGACTTGATATGGATGTCGCAGGTAGCTATTCTCGGAATGACGCGTTCAAGCTCACAGTGGAAGGACTCGACTTGAACCCTCCGCCGTTTTAGATGGATTTTGGAATATGCGCGCTGGCATTGAATAAAATTCATCATCCATGCAGCGTATATCTTGCAACCTTGGAATGGGCCGGCTACCTGTCGCATATCTTGGGAGGCGAGGATTTATGTAAAAATTAACGAGAGAGTACGTACGAAACGAAAAGAAATTGTGGCATTGGGGTTCTGTAAGGACCAGTAATGAACTACTTCAATAGGTTTGTTTCAGCAAATTTTATAATTGAGAGTACGAATTGGATTGTTTAATGTATTCCGAGGTTCCAGAGTGATCAATTGAAATGACTGCTAAGATATATTCTATCGATACCAAGGTGTCCCTCACTTTCAAACCAACAACATCCTAGTCCGAAGACATCAGCGCCGGTCTGCAAGTGAGACAAAATCATTCCGTAGAATGACCCTGCGATTCGCTATGCGCCATTCGTTTACCATACCAACCATTAGGTCCGTCAAGCGGGATTGGTACGGTGATAATTTGGCGGGAAATCTAAAAAGGGGCCATGTTAGTGAGAAAGCGGTATTCCGAGAGGTGTCAAGCATCGCAACATAAGCATCATTGACCAGATTGCAGACGCCGAGACAAGCTCTGGGATGGTTTTTGTCGGCGGTTGGAGCTCGCAGGCACTCCAACAGGCCAGGGGATCCGTGGAGCCCCTTCGCACTGTATCTTTGTTGGCTCGCAAGCTGGATCACGAAGACCAAACTTGATGTTGGCTACTATCGCTCCTTGGCGGTTCATATCGATCATTTGACAGAACCACTGCAGAAGATGGATGGCTGGGAGAGTGAACAAACAAGGTTTGGCTTTTGTACCCGAAAGATGTGTGTGGTCAGGTGACCCTCAGCGTCTCCGTCCTTCCTGTGATGTAATTGGCTACAGCTACTGAAAGCCGCGACGCGGGCTGTATCGCATCGCGAACCAAGCATTGCTTGACAGGCTTTATTTCTCTTCTTAGCACGCCTCAAACTCGACTCATAATCGCAATTCTCACTCATGCCACGGTTCCATCGACTATAATCAGTCAGTTTTGATATTCAATCGAGTACCGCCGCTACAGCTTTATCGCATACCGTGTGATCTGCCTTTCTGGCCACCCAAAGCCGAGTCCTTTTCCCCCAACTCGTGTCCTCGAATCGCCGATCTACCATGAAAGTCTAGCCTCGAGGAAAGGCCTCGCTACATTCGCAATGGCTGATGACGAGGATCCTGCTGGATGGCTTGAAAAGTATGTCAATCCATTTGTGTACCCCGCGTACGAGGGTGATGCGCAGGCAGCGCATGCGGCACACATACATCTTCGCCGACATCAGCAGCAACAGCAGAAACAAGGGGATCAACAAGTGCAAAGGGAGCAATGGATAGGTCAACAGAGAGAGCAGCACCGGCAACAGCAGCTACAACATTCTTTCCAACAAGGTCATCCGCAACTGCAGGCTGGCCAGGCTTTCGAAGGAAACACACCACGGTCTTATGTTGGGACCCAAATTGTGGCTTCATATAACTCCGACCAACCAGTAACAACTGGAAAGCCGGGGGGCCATTCCGTGAGACCATCAAACAGAGAGGTCCTAAACCCGCAGTACGTGAGGCCATCGGATATCGGACCATCCTTTCCCCATTACCTACCCAACACTTCCCGTCGGGCCAATGTCCCCTTTCATGCCTCATTCCGACCACCAGCAGGTGCCATGCAGGCTTCAAGGCCGATGATGACACAGCAGGGAACTTCCCAGAATGTTTCCGAGTCTCGGTTTCCAAGGCCTTCCGATTACACAGCGCAAAAATCTTCATCGACCTCTAATCGTGCACGCCAAGAACGTACCTCGGCGACTCTAATGCCAAATCAGCTTCCACTCATACGTCAGCAGCACGGAGGCCATCAAAATCAGGCCCCTGCTCCAGCTTTCGCAGTCTCAGGCCAAGCGGCACAAATGCCCTCAGATAACACTGTTCAAGGGACTCAGATGGACGCTTCAGTCTCTTCATTTTTGACGCCCCACCCGCTCCACAGACCAGCTTCTCGGTCTCCAAAAGAGTCTGGTGTATCTAAGTCACACTCGCAGACAACTAGCATGCCTTTATCGCAAAGGCCTCATCAACCTTCCGTTGTGCCAGGCCAGAACAATCCTGAAAACTCTCATTCGGCCCCTACTCAAGGTCAAAACCCTCCAAATAAGATACGGAGGCTCGACGATGGTTCCAAGCATGGAAGTGGTACCGATAGCAAAGGTTATATGTCGCGTGCGAAGCAGGCATCTCAGAGCAAAATCCAGCGGCTTGATCTCGTTAGGCCATTGGATGTGAATGACATCGCTCTGAAAGACAGCTATGATGTGGCTACAATCGCTCGAGACGTGTTGATCACTGCTGGCAAACACCCATCTGAAAAGGCGCTTAACTATCACCTCCACGCCCTCATGAAAACGATCCCCGTCCTAGATTATTCATCGGACCTGGCTACTCTAAAATGGGATGGCATTGATCCGCTCATCTATGCACGTGACAAACGGCCCCGCAATACCTCGACGCGTCCACCTGCCCAACCAATTAACGCGATCGGCGCAGTGGCACCTCAGTCCTCTCACGCCAACTCCCTTCCACCTCAACCTTCTTCGTTGCCTTCATTGCCTCACAATTCTTACCACTCGAAGTCCAAGCCTTCCATCCCACCCCCACCGCCGATCCCTTTCACTCCCGTCCCTGCGCCCGAGCGGGCGCCATCGAAACCCCAGGCGGTAGCAGAGACGCCAACGACCAAACTGAGCTCAACCCCACTGTCGAAAATTCCCTCCCCGTCTCCCCGAGCCGTGCCACCTGCTCGATCCCAACAGACCAAGGAATACTTCCAGACGCAAGTGATCATCAGTTCGTCCCCCAAGAAAATGCCCCCCACCAAGAAGAGAGTTGGTCGCCCCAAGAAGGACACGAAGAGCGACAATGTTGCCGTGACTGTCCCAAGCCCCAGTGAACCGCCCATTCAGTTTCCAGTGTTCAAATGCCTGTGGGAAAAGTGCCAAACAGAGCTTCATTCACTGGTGTTGCTTCAGCAACATGTCCTGAAGGCCCATCTCCCTCACAACATCACTTGTAGCTGGAAGGAGTGCGACAACTCAACTTCTATGCCCGCATCGACGTTGTGGGAGCATCTGAGAGATATGCATTTTAAGGATTATGCGTGGGCCCTGGGGGATGGTCCTACGGTGCCTTCACTTGGTGAGCATATTGACATGCGGGCATCTGATAGTCCAATGCTGGACCCACATATTTAACTTCTACCATGCGAGTCATATTCTAACAAACATGGCTCTTATCAGGCGAAGGTGATCAAGATGAATCGCCTTTCGTTCCTCAGTTCGACCTCTTTGATCGCCAGGCGCGTCCGGCAACCGTGCTTCTCCCCTTAGATGACTATGTAGTCGCAGGATACAGCAAGTCTCATGGTATCAAAAACTCCAAGCAGAGGGCGGAGTTATTCAAAGAAGCAGGATGTCGCTGGAAGGAGGAGGCTGGTCCTGATGTTGATATCAGCGACCGAAGGCTTTCCACCCCTCCACGTCTGGTGACTAGTCGCCTCACCGAAATCGCAATGACTCCGTCCGAGTCTCCATAACTGGCCCCCATGAGTACTACACCAAGCGCATATTTTTTGATGATACCCCCTTGCCAGATTTTTTTTATTTTTGCTTTTCATCTCATCAGAAGACTTGATCTCAATGGAGGAATAGGGTCTCGACTTTGAAGCATGTCTCTGTACGGCACTCTATAACTATCCATATATGGTGATTTGATGCCCTGAAATAGAATGGAAAAAGGTCACTGCTCTGATTGAGCAACTTGAAAGCCAATTGGTATCTTGCTGTTTAGAATAGAACGATAAAAACAAATCAAATCAAATCAAATCGGCCTCGCGTTGGTCGTTGGGTATTGTACATGCACTGATTTCTTGTCCCCTTTGGCGATTTCTGCAACTGTCAAAACCGGGTTCTGACCGATTTTTTCCTCGAATATGCGGTCTTGTTTCTCGTGTCGCTTATTGCGCTTTGGTTGTCGATCCGCTGGCATTGTCTGAGGGAACGCTGGGTTCGTCGTTCTGGACTGGCTTGGTGACGATAGTCTCCTCATCATCACGAGCATTGACATCGAGGAAGTGGTAGAGAACAATCATCATCATGGCGCACGAGCCCAGGAAGATGGCAAGGCGGTAGAGGTCGTTGTCGGAGATCATGGTGGATTGGAGAGTGGGTTGGATAGTAGCAGTTAAGGAGTTGAGTAGTTGACCAGGTAGGGGGCAATCAGGTCACGAGGAATTGACACGTCAATTGAACAAGTTGTGTCAGGCGAGACTCCACTGCGTAACCCAAAGTTCCAAGGACAGGGATGTTGGAGAGTTGGTGAAGGATCAATGATAAGTGGAATCCATAACGTGTCATGAAGCAAGTTAGCGTCGATCGGAACCGGGTCTTACTAACTCGTCGCGGTTAGATGTACGATGACTAATCTTTCTACAACGCTCCTAACGGTCATACACATTTGTGTCTCTTTAATTTTTTTTCCCCTCAAATCCCCCGGATTTCCCTCCTAATTATAAATTCATGCGTTGACTGCCCTAATCAACATGGCTGAACCGCAGGATTTGCAGGTTCCCAACGTCTCCCAGACTCCAATCACCCCCGCGACAACAAAACCGTCCCCCTCTTTATTAGCTTGTTTGCTTTGCCGCCACAAGCATCTTAAATGTGATGGACAGACTCCCGTCTGTGGCCGCTGTCTTTCAACCGGTTCAGAATGTCAATACACAAAATCTCGCCGAGGCTATCAGGGCTCCAAAAAACGACGTGCTATTGACTCTCCTGATACTCCTCTTGTGGAATCCGCCGATATAGTCAATGTCCCCGTGGAGTGGTCTGGTCAGGAGACCTTCCAATATACTTCCACCCTCCCAGTTTCATTATCTGGGTCCGTTAGTCCTGGTATGAACGACATGTCCGTCACAATGGCCCCACCTGTCGCGCGCTCTTTCACTGGGCCGCTGACTCCCGAGTCGGCCTCGTCGGTCGCTGCGGATGGGTACCTCCTCGATATCTACTATACCTATTTTCATTCGGCCCATCCAATCCTCCCGCCGCTTCGGTTCCATTTTCGTTCTCCGTTTCCGCCGTTTTTGGAACATGTGATGAAATTTATTGCCTCTCACTTCACCCCAGCAGCCTCCAGTGATACATACCGTCCCAATGTAGTCACTGGAGTGCATGAGCAAGACTCGTCGGTCGAAAAGGTTCAAGCACTTCTCCTGTTGGCAATTGTGTTGCACTCACGTAACGAACGGAGTGAAGCCGGTGTGTGCCTGGCTACTGCTGTGGACGTGGCATTTGAGCTTGGTATGCACCAAGCGACGTTCGCCGAGCTTGCCAGCCACGGAGATCCGATTCGCGCAGAGTGTTTGCGTCGAACATGGTGGGAACTCTTTGTAATTGAAGGTCTGCTCACAGCTCTGGGAGTGCAGCAGGTGTACCGCACCAACAACGTGCCGCTTGTAGTTCCGCTGCCGTGTGAAGAGCGCATTTACCAGGACGGTCTCATCCCTCCTCCACCTCCAACCATCGAGCAATTTGACACCCGTTTCTTTGCCGACGATGAGCGGGACTTTTCGTCCTACTCTTATCGAATCGAGGCTGTGAGGATTCTTGGCAAAGTAGTGGAGACGCAGGAGATGGAGAAAGGACAGCAGGAGCATGTTGAACGTATTGACGCGCGCATTGCTAGTTGGTTCCACCATCTTCCTGATTCGAAGGCAGAATTGATCCGGCCAGATGGGTCCATCGATGAGATCATGTTTCAGGCAACTATGATCATTAACGGTGCGACAATCTACCTGAACTTCCCGCGGTCAGATCTCTTGTCGTCTCCCGCCGTTGCGTCGGAGGTGATTTGCGGTCACCATGGCCCGATTAGCGTTCCCGCGTTCTCTCATCACGCGCACGCCATGAAGGCCGTCGATGCAGCGAAGGAGCTTTCTTCGCTTGCAGCCATCCGTCTGCCAGTCGAGCGCCACACTCCATTCTTCATCTGCGCTCTCACACTCAGCTCGATTGTCCAGCTGGCCGCTTGCTCCGTCAAGGCAGGCAGCATGCCAGACCCTAGCCGTGATCGCATCGGTCTCACCATTGGCGTTTTCAAGTCTCTGGCGAGGACCTGGGCCATCTCGCAATCGATCATGCGTCAGATTAAGGCCGTGTCTCGCGACGTATTGGAGCTTGGCGTACGACCAACCATGGATCAAATGGATCTTACCTCGATGCTTGATACTGGACTTTTCTGGCCGCAGGACGGCCCCAGCTGAAGCGACATGCAATAAACTAAAAACCTGTCAGTAATATGAGGGCCGGATGTCCTGAAGATACACACCCTCCCACGGGGCTTGCGAACAGCATAAATGAGGCGAGGACCAAGAATATTCTCACGAATAGGAACCACTCGCTCTTGGGCGGCTTTTCTTTATACTACCATCCATTCACTTTGGGTCGATGCGTTGTTCATAGCGCCCGAACCCCGCTATCTGCAAGCCTCGCGGTCCGGGATTTGACCCATGTCGTGGGGCATCAGCTTACAGCTGGCCAATGGACAAATTTCGTTGTGACCACCTATCATCATCCTTCAGAGGTCAGATCGTCGACAGGGGTCAAATGTTGGGGGCTAGATAGAATTGAATGAATTGCAACCATTGATGTGTCAATGAATGGGGGGTTGCAGCAGGATTTAACGAAGCGTGATTTTAGTTTTGGGCCTTTCATGGATCCATTGTTGATGCTCCACTCCATACAGCCACTGTCTATATCTCACATTTAGCATACACCTACATCATAATTCATTGGACCGGTTCATTTCTCCGTTGATTACTCATAATATATACATCACATATTAGCGCTCTGTGTTTCCAGGGTTACACTCTTAGTGCGCCGGTGGAGTACTCCACGCATTGCCATCCTGATGTGCCTCGTTGATGTCCCGAGGTCATTCATAGAATCTCCTCACGAGCCGATTTTCAGTATTAACTTGCGTCTGTCTGAGAATTGTTGAGACTCCTGAACAACTCGGATAGACATAAAATTAAAGAGAATGATGGATAAGAGAGTCGAATTACAGAGACGGTATAGGACACCACCTGGTTCTTAAATAGGTTTTCTGGGCATGAGCACGACGAGTGTGTTATGAAATGCGATATAATTGGAGCCAAAGAGCATATCGTAGAAATTAGGTAAAAGCCATTTGGCATAGTTCTAAGGTATCAACTCAGACGACAGCTGTGGAGGACTTTATATTCTTCATATTCTTCCATTCTATTTTCCTCTCTTTCATAAACTATTCACTACTTCGTCTTTTCCCTGGCAAAATTCCCTTACAACCTCCACCATTACAACACCTGCTTCTGCCACACCTCAGCGATCGCCAGTTTACTGGTATTCCAGATCCCTGATAACTAACAGCTTCTTCATTTAAAACCCCATGCCTGCCTTCTATCCTCTTGCAAATCACCATATATGATATAAGTGTCTATGGATGTTCATACCAAGTCCACAATCTCCACTGATCAGCTCTATCTCTTGACCGCATCGAAAAAGGCTCATAGATAACCCAAGCATAACACGCACATCGTATCATTTTAAGAAGTTTATAATGTACTCAATTTGCCTCCAGTTCGCAAATGCTAGTGCTGTTTATATTAGCCAGTATAATATGATTTACGAGATTCTGGCTGGCAGAAAAGGGTGCTATACTTGATATTATATGATCACCCAACCCCAACGTACACCACTATAAATTCATACTTCTGTAGCTAACTTCTTTCTTCTTCCATTTCCACTCCACATCACATCTTCCTTACTCTTTTTCTTCATCTCAACACAAGTCCATGCACCACCAACGAGATGTCTCAAGTCCCACTACCTATGCCCGAAAGGCAGTTGTTGCAACTCACTCCGAGCGAGCTTGAACTGCAGTTGGTATCTCGAGACATTCAATGGACCGAACATGCACGAACACTACTGCGACAGGTTCAATCGGCCGAAGATGCACAAGCACAATCGAAGAGCTTTGAACTAGAGCTCAACGAATTTCGAGTTGAGTTACTGTTGAAGAAGATTGCGCTAGAGCGACAAGTCACAACTGAACTACAATCGGAACTCCAGCAAATGAAACAGAAAGCGAGGGAAGAATGGGAAATCATGATCCAGGCGGAAGAATCTATTGAAACCCTGAAGAAGCAACGTGGGCTGAAAATCGAGATGGTCTTATTGAAGCTAAAATCATTGAAGCTGAAATCGCCTTTGGAGTGAAGGGTTTGATGGGAAATCTCAGAGATTCTGAATTTGAAGTGCTGCGCGTTTTCGTACACAACATATGCTTATTTGAGGCCTGATGATCGTTCTTTGTGTTTGCTTGTGGTTTTTTTTTCGTTCTACGGAGTCATATTTTAAGAATCGGTTGGGGATGCTCCTACTCCATGCGCAGTTATACCAATGAAGACAGCAGCTTCTTGATGTCGTTCCGACACGTAAAGATCTGTAACATGCTCCAAGGGTTAGGAAAGTCTGAATATCAGCTACAACATCATTCGGAAACTTGACGCGAAAGTCATTCCATGATGGACCGTGCTTCCAATTCAACTTGTAATTCAAGGCTCCTGTTTCATATTCGAATGGCACCTTGTTGAGACCGTTAGCACTTTTAACCTGATTATGAGCTTCACCTCCAGAAAGTTGTCGAAAATAGACCTAATCATATTACTTTAACCCATACTGACGATGCCAAGAACAACTCGGCTGATGCAGATCTACAAGAGGCAACCAGTCGGAATGGAGGTCGATCATCTCGGCGATCTCGCCGAAACCCTCACTTCGCCCGAACTATACCCAATGGACGGGAATCCCATTTGAACCTCCTAGCATCCATTGATCAACAAATCCTGGATGTTCAGGGGGTACGTATACATAGATCGTCATCACATACCGAACAGAACCATATTACGTGGTTCAAAGGCCCGCATACTTCGCGAACCTAGGACATCGGAGACGCTCCGTATACCTGATAACAGCCTGAACTCGGTGGACCAGGATTTGCGTCAATTGCCGATCGCTGGGCGCTCAGATACAAAAAGGCTTTAAGCAGCTGTTCTTCTAGGGATAACAACCATTCGGTTTCATATACTTGCATCACTATGGACTCAACAGAGGGTCCAGGTTCACCAAAGAAAAGTACCCACCTCTCCATCAACCCAATATCTCCAACGGACGAAGTCTCCACGCCCCCACCGAACGAAACCCCAAATACCCCAGGCACAACCTTCAAACTCATAACCTGGAACCCCTCCGACCCCGAAAACCCCCAAAACTGGCCCAGACGCACAAAACTCCTCCGCTCAACAGCACCCCTCGCCGTGATCTTCTCAATAGCATTTGCCTCCTCAATCTTCGGCGCCTCAGCAACAGTCACCGCAAAAGAATATGGCGTATCCCAAGAGGTCATGAGCTTAGGCGTAGCGCTCTTCATAGCAGGTTTCGCCTTAGGCCCACTTCTATGGGCCCCACTAGCCGAAGTAATCGGCAGCGCACCGATCCTCGCATTAGCGTTAACAGGCTGTGCAATATTCCAGGTTCCACTCGCACTGGCAAGAAACGTTGCTACGATTCTTATATCCCGCTTTCTGGCTGGCCTATTCGGCGCAGGCGGACTGGCTGTTGGATCGGGCGTGCTAGCCGATATCTTTGGGCCCATAACACGCGGGATAGCCGTCGGGACATCGGCTAGCATTATGAACCTAGGCTCAATTATCGGGCCTATAGCCGGTGCATACCTAGTCGCAAATGAGAATGCGGGGTGGCGATGGACCGCGTGGGTTACACTTATTCTGTGCTGTGCCGCCGGGGTCCTATGTATATTCTTGTTGCGGGAGTCGTCGCATAATCGGATTTTGATGCAAAGGGCTGCCCGGTTGAGGAAGGAGACTGGTGATGAGAGGTTGCGGGCAAAAGCTGAGATGGATTCGCTTGATACGCGTGTTTTGGTCAGAAAATACGGTTCGAAACCTGTGCGGATGTTTGTTCGGGAGCCGATTTTGATTGTTATGACGGTCTATTTGACGCTTGTTTATGGGTCGCTCTATTTGTCTTATCAGCTTTTTCCGAAGGCGTTTGAGAGTAGGGGGTGGAGGACGCCTGTGGCTTATTTACCTTTCTTGTCTGTTGGGCTTGGGCTTATGAGTGCGCTGGCGATCTTTTCGGTTTTCACGATGACTTGGTATAAGAAGCGGTGGGTAGCTGCGCAGCGGACTGAGATTCATGGGGAGAAAAATGGATCAAAGGGTCAGGCTCGCATTGCTCCTGAAGATCGGCTCCCGCCTATGATCTTGGGTGCTGTGTTGCTGCCCCCTTCTTTACTTTGGTTTGGGTGGTCTGGAGATACACATTGGGCATCACAGGTGATTTCATGCTTCTTCATCGGCATGTCGTTGCAGATTATCTTCATCTCGGGCATTGTATACATTGTTGATGTATACTTCCTCAACACGGTATCAGCTATTTCGATCCATGTCATGGTTCGCAGCTTGGTCTCCGCCACATTTCCGCTATTTGAAGGGCCGATGTACGAGGCTTTGCATATCAATTACTCTGCTACTTTGCTGGCGGCCTTGTCTGCGTTGATCATGGTTTCGCCTATCTTGTTGAGGATCTATGGGTCTCGCATTCGGACCTGGAGTCGATTTTCAAGTTAGACCAGTAAGAAGCTAGATAAAGCATAGATTATATGGAATAGGCATTAACATAGATGAGTTGAACTGTGAATTGAAACCGAATGTCTATTGTTATTGTTTTCCCAATGTACCAGCCAGGGGTATCTCGATATGCCTTCGCAAGATATGAAAAATAGGGCTGATGTGAAATCCCTTTTCAAAAGAGAAACGAAAAAGACGCCAAGGAATGAAGCTAGTGGGATATCAAACTGTATAGGGAACATGCTAAAAAACTCCTTGCCCAATGCGTCATGTCGGCATCGTCCCCAGATCTAACGAAGTTGAACAAAAGAAAATAAAAAGGAAAAAGATAAAGAGGCTGACAGTCGGGTCTCAATGGTTGCCAAACTCACGCATCTCGCGGAGAGCCACGGCGCGACGAGAGACGACATCTTCTCGTCGTACCATGTTTCGCAGCGCCTCACTGGCTTGAATCAGTCCGTCGATGCTGATAGCGTGGTTGGTCATTTGGTGATTGATGTAGGTGTATAGAGCAGCCGGTGTCGAGCAGGTGGTGAGGAGTTGTGGCTCATTGAGCTTTAGTAGTGCCAGGGCTACTTGGAACAGGAACGTACTACCACCCCCGCTGCCGGAGGCAAGATCTTCAGGTGTTGGAGTAGCTTTGTCACTTCCATCTTTAACACCATTAGGGGTGATGGAGCTCGTCACATTAAGGCAGAGAACCACATCCCAGACCCGGTACAGAGCTTCCGCGGAGAGACAGTCCGTGAAGACAGACAAGAACCACTGGAAAGTCAGCGCTTCCAATTCGATGCCTAGGTTCTCCAGATGAGCCGAGAGCTTAGGCAACAGCTCGGAGATGTACTGCCGCAACACGACTTGATCAGCGCGAGACGCTAATAGACCGTGATCATAGTAATGCTGGGGAAGGATGATTTCAATCATCGATACCAGTATCCAGAATGCATCTTCAGCCGTAGGCATAATGAGCAAAAGAGACGCGGCAATGAGATTCATACCCTGGCAGTACCCGACCTCCGCATTGCGGCGTGAGTATGCCAAAAGTACCTCCTTGAGTTTAGCGACGCCAGGCCCTTTGCGGAAGAAGACATTATCGGTCAAGGTGCGCCGAATATCCATGTCAATCTGCGCCACAACAGTGGAGTGTGGCTCAATTCCTCCGACCCCGCGGACGAGATCATCGTAATATCCTGGAATGCGCAAAGCGGAGGCCCCGCTGCATTCGGACCAGACTTTGGCCCTCAGAGCGACAGGAATACCGCCAAGAACAAGCGTGCGGAATTCGCGCCACTTAGCACGTCCGACTTTGCCCTTGTTTCCCAGTCCTGCAATCCCAACAACCTCGCCATCGGTGAGAATTGCCTCTGGCGTGTCCACTGCAGTGACGGTTCGATCAGAAGACGCTGCTGCTGCAGCTTCCCCTTCCTTTCGACGCTCGGCACGGACTTTGCGAAGAAATTCATTCCACCGCACAGTGCGATCTCGCTGCAGCGTATCATGGAGATCAGTGAGCTGCTCCAATAGTAACTTGACAGGCTCAGTCTCAGCAGCACCGGCCCTGCTCATAGATAGACCAGCAGGGTCACTGGAACCAGTTCCAGCAAATTCGGGACGATCGGCAGTGACGGCCGACGTAGTTGCAGATGGCTGGGGACTGGGGTTGACCGACAAGCCTTTATCCGTCGAGACGGAAGAACTGTGCGGGCAACTTTCTACTGCATCGGTCAGGGATACAATCGGAGCAGCTGAAGGCGTATGAGAAAGCAGTTCCGTCGGGCGAGATGGGATTTTCAGGTAATCCTGCCAGCGACGCAGTCCGACTGATCCGCCTTCGGGGTCATCAGGCGAGAAAGTAGGAGAGGTCGGAGTTTTGATCGATTCGGGTTTTCGATTGCCAAACTCATCATCCTCGTCTGATGAATCACTGCGAAGGTTTCCGAGTGTCTCCGCAATACTCAGGGTAGGCTTGGTGGGCTTTGCAGTGGTAGCTTCTCTTTGACGTCGCTTTCGGCGCTGGTCATAGATAAACCCGAACCTGTCCGTAAGAAACTCGCCAGACTGGGATTTGTTGTAAATAGGCGCAAGAGTAGGAGGGCGCGATTCCATGGGCAAGATAGCATCCATTTCGACGGGGCCAAGATTAGTCGAGCTCCCTGCGCCATCGGATGTTGCACCCTGTGATACACTTCCCGCCGCGGCACTTCTTCGATTTGGAGGGTTCATTTTGGAAATGGAATTCGCCCCGCCGTTGGATCTTAATGATGGAACATTGGTGTTGCTGTTGATTTGCTTCAGCGCAGCAACCGCAGTCATCCCTCCCTTGGAGTTTCCAGAGGGAAAATTCTGATCGACTGCTGCCTTACTCCGAATGCTCTCGGTGTCGCTGTTGTCTTTGGCTTGAGAATTGCCGGCAAATAATTTAACAGTCCACGAGCCAAGCGAGCGTGAAGACTTGCGCGAATGAATGCTTGCGTCGTCACCGTTGGTCGCGGCAAGACGCTTTCCAGTAGCCTCACTCACCGGAAGCCCGCTAGGAGGCTGGAACAATTGATCATCAAGCCCTTTGCGTCGAACCGAAGGGTTACTTGGTACACGAAACCCTTCAGGAGTTTCCTCTTCAACCTCTTTCATGTCGCCCATGATGCTGCTCGCCCGGCTTGTCTTCCGGCTTGCGTTGGTTGAACCAAACAAGTAATCCTGCCAGCCACGAAGAGACCCTTGTCGCTTTCGGTTAGGGCCCAGGTCAGTTGAACGGGCGTCACTGTCAGACCGCTGCGCTCGAATGGTGGCCAGATGATCAGGTAATACCTGCGTATCCCCATCCTGAGAGCCTACCGCATCTGTCATAGCTTGAGACATGAGTCCGTTCAGTCCCGACGAGTGCTGAGAGGCTTGATCACCACTGTGGCTACTCTCTCCATCCGAGGTGCGATCGTCTAGTGTATTTTCAGATTGATACAGACGACGTTCAATATCCTGGCTAGATACGGAGACTTCACGGAGCATGCGCTTCAACTCTCGCTCTCTGGCATCGGCACGCTGTCTCAAAGCCGAAATTTCCGCATCACGTTGAGCCAGGTCGCGAGCGAACTGCCTCACTATTTTCACGGCCCCGGTAGTTGCGATTAATCTCTCAATGGGTGCGTCGTCCGCCAAATGAAGGGCCCCAGGGATATCGTGGGTTGGAACAGAATCATCAAACAGAGCTGCCCGGCCTGTATGAGACACGCCGGTTGTCAGCCTTGCCAGAGTAGCCTTACGCCCACGACCGGTATCTTTTGGCTTGTCCGCATCCTCGCTGTCTATCAGCGTATTCGTCAAGCCTCGTGTCAAGGTGGGGGTGTGATCGGGCGGGGAAAGCGAGGGGAAGGACGTCAGGTCGGTCGTGTTATTTGAGGAAGTCGAATGTCGCTTATGAGCCTGTGGGCGCAGTTTTCTAGCCCTTTGGCTCCTGGTCGACCCGGAAGAAGCTAGGGATGAGGAACGTCGTGGGAGAGGATCGGGCTCCGCCATGACTCAACGATTGATGGATGGCATAGAAGTCGAAATGAACAGTTGCGGACTTCATGAATGCTTATTAGTGTTCCAAAAATAACAACGGTGTAGCAATAAATTGGCCCGTGAGCGCAGCCCCTGGTCTCGAACTCCTTCAAAGGTCCTTATCGTTTTTTTGTGGCCTTTTGTTGCGCGCCCTTGGCGATCATGCGCGATCTGTGTGGATCTGTGGAATGCAGGATGGTCGGCCGCAAACTAATAGAGACCAACAAAATAATAGATCGGTAGACAATGACCTGAGAAATAGTGTCGGCAAAAAATGTAAAACAAAGCCCCCAAAAGCACTGATGGCAGGCCTTTCTGCACCCAAAACACGAAGCCGGCACATGACGTGTGTTTAACACGTGACCTGTTGAGCTGTTGCCAGGTCAGGTGATGTCAGTAGACCTGGGCCTCGGCTTCTCCGCATTAACCGAGTGGGGAACGCGCCGAGCTCTTTGACCTCGGGGTCCTTTCTATTTATTGTCCTAGCATTGGCTCGCCTTTTCTTTGATTTGATCTTTGTACTTTGAACTTGATCAATCAGACTATTTCAGCAAATTCAGCTATGTCAGCCGCAGCACGACAACGTCTCCAGGCCTTAAGCAAGCAGCTCGTGGAGGGCATTCCTGATGAGGGTACCTTTGAGGGGATTCCCCGGATTCGCCACGTTGCTTCAGATTCAGCTAGTCCGTAAGTGAATTATCTGTTCATGGAGTTATATTATGTAGAATCTTTCAGCTTCGAACATCCCAATCTAACAAACACATACAGTCGAACAAAGGACAAAGTAGTAATCGTGACTGGTAAGCTTACTGTCCCACCTTGCCCATTAGAATACTTTAATTGACAACTCAACAGGTGGTAACTCACCAAATGGTATTGGTCGGGCTAGTGCACACCAATTCGCCAATAATGGTGCCAAAGCAGTTTATATTTGCGATTACAGCGACACGCACCTCGCAATCCACAAGCGGGAAATGGAATCTCTCTACCCAGGAGTAGACGTGCATGTACGACAGTTCGATGCAGCCGATGAAAAGGCCGTAGTAGCCGTCATCGATGAGGCGATTACCAAATATGGTCGCTTAGATGTCTTTTTCGCCAATGCCGGAATAGTGGGACAGCCGAAGATGTTTACAGATATTGACGGCGATGACTTCATGAAAACTATGAAAACCAATGCTCTTGGGTACGAAATACCATTATAAGCCTGGTGAATCATCCAACTGACTTCTGTGCAGTGTCTTCCTGGCAGCCAAGCACGCCGCCCCAGCAATGAAGGTTACCTCGGAATCCAAGCCATACCCCAGTGGTTCGATTATCTGCACTGCCTCGGTTGCCGGGCTACGATCCAATGCCGGTTCAACCGATTACTCTGCTTCTAAAGCTGCAGTCATCTCTATCGCACAGACAACCTCGTACCAGCTTGCTGGTACAGGTATTCGGATTAATGCCATTTGTCCCGGTCTGATCGAGACAGGCATGACGCAACCGGTCTTTGACCATGCACGGAAACGTGGCACAGAGCGCAAAATTGGACAGTTGAACCCCATGCAGCGTGGTGCGGTTGCTGACGAGGTTGCACGTGTAGCACTTTTCCTTGGTAGTGATGAGAGTAGCTATGTGAATGGGCAGGCATGGGCTGTGTGTGGTGGATTGAGCGCCGGACACCCCGTTGTTCCTGGAAAGCTGGCATGAACGCCATGAACTATCAACTTGCATGCATTTGTTATGGTTGAATTGGTATATTGGCAGCTTGATTAATATTAGCGCAATAACAAGTTCTAGGCCCTGTTTTGTATAATGAGCTACGTAATAGCTGACTAGAATGAGGAAGATTTGTCCCCTGGAAAGATCTTGGTCGCTCCAAGTGGAATTGATTTGTTCTGCTGCTTTTAGTGCCCATGAACAGAAGGTTGAGACCACTTGCCGCGTGCTTGAATACCAGTTCCATATACGAAGAACACAATTGGAATGGGAATTTTGGCGATTGCCGTACGAGGAAGGTTTCTGCCATGATAGATTCCGCGGTCTTCTGCTCGGCCTTTTCTAGATCTTATAACATTGTGGGTGTATTTTCAAGACTCTAGGGGAAAGGAAAACTACTTCCAGTTCTGACAATGGCTTTGACAAGGCGAATGATTTCCTGATTCCAGGATATATACTTCGGCATATACGACCGGGCCTTTTGAGGCCGAGGGTGTGTCTAAATATGGGTCACTTCGCTGCAGGGGAGTTGTGGAGCCATATGTAGCTATGCACGAAACCTCTCAGATAACCAATTCTTCAACGCCGCACCTTGTTGGGTCTCATGCTTGTTACCAAACAAAGGCCATATAAGCGGTGCATTACGGCACTCTTTCTGACCAACAAACACTTCATTAAATGTGACTCCTTTTATAGACTCATCGATCATGAAACTCTCTGGCTCAGCAGTCGCGTGAACAGCTACTGTAGTTCTATCTGAATATGATAGATCCACGTAACCGAGGCTATATTTCTCCCCGATGTTATATATACATGCCGAATGGGGACAGTGGATGAGTGAATGTCCGATTAATGATCATTCCGAGTGCCGAAACTTAGTTTCCGAGCGACCGAATCTTCCCACCATCATTTATATCTACACTGCACCCTCTTCACTGTGATCAGCCTTCTCGTAATACGCATACGGAGTACCTCTGCATCTGAAATGACGTCGCACAGAAACTCTCCTTGTGTGAGTCATCGTCCGACCTCATCCAACCTGGACGAAATGCAAATCCCGGAAGTGGCCATTAGAAGGAGTAGGCGACCAAGCGAGCCCAAGCAGCCCATGGACCAGAAAAGCGTAGAGAAGAAAGAGGTAGATAACATGACCAACCGTACTTGACCAAATACAAAAGAGACCCCATGTTGACCCATATAGCGCCGTCGACAGCAGATTCGCCTGGCGCAACGGGCGCACCGGGCACGAAATGAGGCACACACCAGGGCGCTTCAGCAGCGTGTCGCCCAGCTAGAGTCTGCTCTGGAACAAAAAGGCCAGGCGATCATTTCGTTAACGGAAGTTCTGATCGAGGCTCGAGTCCTTGCTTCGCATCAGCAGGTTGCAAACCACCTTGGTGACACTGTGCATGCATGCCTCAATTCGGTGGAAGATATTGCTTATTCAAATCCGCCCGAAACATCGCTGGTCGCTCACACATCAATATTTCAGCAAACATGCGCGGAGGATGAACAAGAGAAGTGGCCTCTGTCGAATGACCCTGCTGGTTCAAGTGTACTCTCTGGCAGCCCACTTCTCCCATCCGTGCCGGACGGTGCGACCATGATAGAAGTACCGGTCTTCATCGACCACTTGAGGACAACATGTCTATACCAAGGCTTTTTACTGCTCAAGAACCCCTCCGTGCCCCTCGAGGCCTTAAAGCGACCGTTTCGGCTTCTTTTATCACTCGTTACGCGACAAACCATTACATCGTACTTTCAAGATTGTCTACATGCCAGGTTAAACCATAAAGAACCAGACCGCTACAGCAGCATTCCATGCTTCAGGCTAGGCGGCGCCGGTACCCATTACCATGAGGTTATCGCGCCAAACAAGATCGAATTGGGATCGGAGCAATATAATTCTCCTAATATTTACAGTGCTTTATCGGCTTTCTCACCGGAGGCTCAGAAAGACCTTGATGGAGAGTGGTTTGATCTATTTGATCTAATAGGCTTTTTACGAGCACGGGGAACGACTATTTCGATGGTGCCACCAGTCGGGGATACCGCACATCGCACAGTGAATGCGGTGGATTTTACAGCAGGTGAGGCTTGACTTTCCTTGTGATCCGTGAGGCTTATCTAACGACTATAAGCTCTACTCGAGAAGGGAATATGCCTGGGCCACAGTCCTGGGTTCAAACGGAGAGATGTCGAGTTCGCAATCGACTCTTCATTTTGGAAGTAGGCATGACGTTCTCTGGCAGTCCTATGGGGTTCAACGCATTTATTCACTGGTGGATTCTGGTACAGTACAGTACAATTAGAGTAATCACAACTTCCCCGAATCTAGTCTCCCCTTACCATTCCTCGCCGGATCAATCACCAACGCCACCTGCGTACTCGTAGCAACCAGTTCCCCCTCCTGATCAAGAATAAGCACCTCCAAGTCCGTGCGACTCCCACGAAGCATCCTCGTCACAACACGTGAATGCAGCCACTCCACACCTCCGGGAGGAAGCCGTGTCTTCAAATCAATATTCATAGTCACAGTCGGATACCAGAATTGAGCCAGTCCCAGGCCCGTCGTAACACTGACAGTACCGCCCTCTCCAGCAGGCCCCGCGCTCGCACCCGTGGCAAGAAGCCTCGTTGCCTCCATCGCCCCCATCCGATCCAGCGCCGCAGGAAAGAGATCCGCAAGGTATACCACCGCCTCATTGGACCACCGCGCAGGCACTCCCCCAGGCGCGAACTGCGCCCACTGATCAACCACCTGACTCACGCGTTCTTCGACCGTCTTTGGCAACAATGTCGAGGATGGGCTATATACCTTGAAATGTTTCGCCGCATGCAGCGTAGGAGGCACCTGCGGACCGGACTTCCATTCTCCGTCGATACCATACTCCGCCAGTGCTTTAAAATTGATTTTTCCGCCCTGCAGCGAACCCGCTGGCGGAGCTGGCGCGAGATCCCTACACGGCCCGTTGACACTCGGGCCCTCTTCGGTATCTGGCGGAGCGAGGGTAATGTACGCGAGGACTTTAACCTCCAGCTCACTCCTACTCGGCGTCTTGGTCTTGGTTTCAGGTGTAGCTGCGCCGTCATCCGCCGCCTGAGAAAGCGTGATATGGATAGTGCTAACCCTAGCGCCCAGCTTGATTTCCTGGACCGTGAGGATGGCAGGCCCAGCAAATGTTCTTCGCTGAAAGGTAATCTGTAACGCGATGGGCTCGGGAGCACGCCCTCGTCCTTGTCGTGCGTGTGTAATTTTAGATTTTTGGGCGAAATGCATCGTGGCTGTTCGGTATAGCACGCTGGCTGTGTAGCCTCCGTGGGGAACTGAATGATAAATTAGTTTCTTATCATTTGAGGTATTTGTGGATGGAACAGCTCATACCCTTTCCAATACACCATGATGGGTCGAGATACGCCGAGTACACACTCGCGTCGATCGGTGTCACGGTGATCGCTTTCTCAAACGTGGATGAGTGGCTTGGTGTAGTCATGGTCAGTAGCACCACCCTCGACGGTAGATTGAGCAGTTTATCAAGACAATTGCCAGCACGTCATGTGCTGGTCGAAGCGATCAGAGGAGACAAGTAGAAAGGCGTATGAGTACGGTGTACGAATACGCTGAAAAAGGATAAGACAGACGAATCAAGACGTTTTAGTGTGAGTGGGGTTGTCGGGGGAAGGAAGAAGAGAAGAAAAGGAAGAAGACGAGAGAGAAGCGCTGATATACACAACAGAGGGGTCACCTGATCTCGCGACAACAATGAAAAAGATGGAATTGGGTTAAAACATATTCTAGCTTTGTTGTTGGTGTGTTTGCGGAAGAAGCAGCCGTGGGCCGAGGGTGCCTGGGTGATCACTCATCATCGGATCGTATCACCAATCTTTCCAAAGCGATATAGGAGACGCTCTGACGAGTACTCATGGTTTTGGATGGATTACCCTAGAACTTTACGACCAACGTCGACACCTAACCCAATAGAAAATCTTCTTCCTCGAGGTACGCGTGGACAGATAGCTACATAATGTAGAGGGGAACGCTCGAGGCAAGTGGTGTATCTGCGAAATAGGGACCACGTCCAAGTTCGTCCACTAGGGGCAGTTAGAGACAAGAAATGAGAACCTAGAGGTGGCTTGGAGAAGGAAAGATGGTCTGAGTTGCTTATCTCTACGCGTAAGTGTTTAACTATATACATCACACCGCTACCCCCACTATAATAGTTACGCCAGCCGAATAAAGCATCAAACCTTCGACCCCACATTCGGCTCCGGAAACGCTGCTATAGCACCCCTCAAAATCGCATGAGGATTAATTCTCCCCGGATACCGCCTCTGTATATCCTCCATCAGCTCTTTCCAATTCGTCGCCTGTGCCACCGCATCCTCAAAATCCAAAATATATTGCCGCGTCTTATGCAGATTGAAAAGGCCATCTACTGTTCCCGCCCGCTTATGCCCAGCAATCACTGTATGCGCATCCAACGCCTCAATCGTATCCAGCGCGCGCAGCCACTCCCTCCGTTTCTCGGTCGTGTTTGCTTCGCCGAAGAACTGATGCACATCACCGTAGACTGCGTCTCCTGCAACGACGAGCCGGATGCTGGGCACGTGAAACACAGTCGTGTTATATGTATCTGTGTGTCCAACTTCGATGGCGCGGAACTCATGGCCTTCGAGGTCGAAGACCGGTGAGTCTATTGCCTCGGCTAGCTCCACAGGTTGTGGGATCTGTCCGCCCGGAAACAGGGTAAGCCATGTTCCCTCGAATACCTTGGGCTTAATCTGCTCTTTCATATGTTCAACTGTGCCCGGGGTAGCAAGGGCACGTAGGTTAGGCCAGTGCCTGCGGAGGATGGTAATTCCAAACCAGTGGTCTCCGTGTCCGTGGGTGATGTATACGTAGCGTAGGTTTTTGCCCGGTGCGGTCGCCTTGATCCAGGTGACTAGATCTTCGGTTTGGGAAATTGAAATCGGCGTGTCGACTAAGACAGCTTCGGAGTCGCCGTGGATTAGGGTGCAG
Organism: Penicillium sp. 91 TS-2023; assembly: GCA_030710325.1. Classification (NCBI taxonomy): domain Eukaryota; kingdom Fungi; phylum Ascomycota; class Eurotiomycetes; order Eurotiales; family Aspergillaceae; genus Penicillium; species Penicillium sp. 91 TS-2023. The sequence continues at coordinate 672,270 of JARWGP010000006.1, forward strand.
GAGATTGGAGAGAAAGAACTTGTTTCCCCAAGGCGCTTGATTGCAATAGGGAGGCGTGAAGAGACGTAAACGTCGGCTTGCAGAATGGATGGCATGTTGAATCGCGAGGATTGAAGAATTCAGTGGGGAGCTTATGGGATGCAGGTTAAAGGAGATGATGCTTAACCTTTTATCTTTTCTCGGACGTAACGGCTTTCTAGCCGAGGGATGTTTAGTGAACACACATGCGAAGGCGCTACTTAGCAAATTCTAATGCACCTAGGTAACGACAATCTGTTGTCGGTCCTCGGCTTCCTTGGTCTAAGAAGTAAACATAGGCCTACAAGGATCATTTAGCTTCATATAAATAAAATATCAGATTATCCCAGACCCTCAACATATCTAAGTTTTTCCACACCTCGATTCTTGCTCCAAGCATATACTCCAAACAAAATGCCTCGCTGGACCTTCGAAGTCACGCCCGATACTCTCACCAGGGCGGAGAAAGATACACTAGCCCAAGCGATTACGAACAACTACGTCAAACTGGGTCTCCCCGCATTCTTGGTCAACGTCTTCTTCCACGAAAATCGGATCGGCACCTTCTACAGTGGTGGCAAAACACCCCCCAATACCGTCTTCTTCGTCATCGATCATGCAGCTCGCCCGTTTCTCAGCGAAGAGGCCCGGCTGGGTTTCATCGATAGTATCAATCATATTGTGGAACCGATTTTGTCGCCCAAAGGGGTCAAGTGGGAGTATAATATCTACGAGCACCCCGCGGACAATTGGCGGGTGAATGGGATGATTCCACCTGTGCAGCAGGAGGAGCTCTGGAAGCAGTGGAGGGATCAGAATGCGGCGGTTAAGTATGGGGAGTATCTATGCAAATAGAAAAGGGCGGGAAATGGGACAAGCATCTTCTTGAAGACACGCATCTGGTAGCTAGTCCTGGTTAGTGACCTGCAACAGGTTTAACTCAATTGACACGGTCCCCACCGGCCACTTGATATCCAGCTTAACCCATATACGGTGACCACAGGTGTCGCGAGACCAGGTGATCTCTCCGTTGTGTAGATCAGCGCTTCTCTCTCTCTTCTTCCTTTTTCCCCTTCTTCTTTCCCCCGACAACCCAACTCACAATAAAACGTCTTGATTCGTCTGTCTTGTCCCTTTCAGCGTATTCGTACACCGTACTCGTACGCCTTCGTTCCTGTCTCCTATGATCGCTTCGACCAGCACATGACGTGCTGATAACAGGGTTTGTAAATTCCAAGTTATACATTTTTGGTAGTCGTTATTGATGTTGATGAGAAGGCGTTATTACAAGGAACATGTGCCCTCTCAGATGAATAGCGTGCAAGAAAATTGCCATTGGCCGCCCTATACCCATTCCGTACACACTAGAAAAACACGATTTTTTGAGAAAATGAGTACGATGCGGGTCTAGCGTTCTTGCCGTTCTCCTCAAAGGGGAGGGGGGCATACACAGCGGGGAAACACAAGGACCATGTCTTCCCTTTCTGCCATCCGAGGCGCAGGAAATACCGAGGCTTGAACTAGGGCTCGTACCACTGCTATGCCAGAATGATGACTGAACATCCGGCCACCAGGCCCTAGAGTAGGCATGAATTTCGGAGGTAACTCCGGTAGTATCAGTCATCTGCCAGACGCCAAAATCGTCGACTATATCTCAGTGTGCACTCTTCAAGAATGCGAAGCGATACAAAAACTAATCGACCACGGTTTCAGCATGGCACAAAATGTGGAGATTCAAACCCATGACGGGACGCTCCTTCGAGGCTTGTTCTTCGCCGCAGGTCAGAACGCTCCGGTAGTAATTATGTCGGCGGGTGTATGTCAGAGCATTCCTGTTGCACACTCTGTACTGATATAGCTCAATTAGCTGTCAGGAATCAAGGAACACTTCCTACCGATCTATGCCCAGCGTTTCCAAGATGCCGGATACGCCGTCGTCCTCTACGACCACCGAAACTGGGGAGACAGTGACGGACTTCCTCGACACCATTCCAGTCATTATGAGCAAACCCTGGATACACACGACGTGGTACACTACACCTGCACGCAGCTGGATGTCGATGCGTCCCGAATTGCCCTTTGGGGTTCCAGCTTCTCTGGCGGGATTGCATTGATTGCCGGGGCGCTAGATCCGCGGATCAAGGTTGTCATCAGCCAGGTCCCGTTCATATCAGGTAGCGCCACCAGATCTCGCCTGCCGGCCACTATACTCAGAAAGGTCTTCGAGGATAGAGGTCAGACCACCGCGTCCCACCCTACCTATATCCCCATCTACCCGGAGTCTCTCGACGAGGCGCAAAATGCAGCAAATGGAACCATGATGGGGACAGAGGAGTGCTTTCGACACTATGAGGAGGTTCGGACTATGGAGCCTCGTAGGGAGAACAAAATTACCCTGCAGTCTCTATTTCATGCGATGCGAGCAGAGCCCAAGGAGTATATCAGTCAGATCTCGCCTAAGCCGCTGTTTATGGTTGTCAGTCTCCAGGACTCTTTGATAGACCCTCAAGTGCAGATCAATGCCTTCGCGACCGCGAAGGAACCTAAGGAGTTACTTCAGCTGAACTGTGGCCACTTTGAGGTCTATCGTGGGGCGAATCTGGAAAGGAACATTGCTGCGCAGCTCAAATTTCTGGTAAAATATCTTTGAATTGCATTGTCTAACTCGCATGATCTTGTATTCTCTCATCAATTTCCGTTTGATGGGGTTTTGAATGAAGCAAAGGGATCAGAATGATACAGTGAAGCAAGGGGTACAGCATTTCCAGTCATGAGCGCATGTTGGAGGCATTAGTTAGTTAGTTAGTTACATGCCTGCACCATGATTCAGGCCTTCGCCCACAGGGCCCATGTGTTTAGATCTTATCTTTCAGCCCAATCCGTCACCGCCTTCTGAAGCATCCTTTAAACATCAGTTCGTTGGCCGTCACACTTATCCTGCCAGTAAAAATCATATACATACCAGGACGTCGGGTTCGTGGATTTATGAAAATGACTTCTTTGCTAGCTATTTATCCAAAGCTGTCACCAGCATCATTGTGGGCTGCGTCATGGGTTGTAATAACGTTTCCACCGTAGTTAACTGTTTGCTCTTGACGGTTAACCGCGACCTGGCTGATCACTAATCATTGACGTCATTAACAAACGAGACCTGATTGGGATGTCGATAACGACTATTATGCTAACCGGAAATGATCAGTCATCGTAAATGTAAAATTCGGTTGCGATGCGAAAATTTCACATCTCCAATTTTGTATGAGATATGACTAGATTTGACCTTAGATTTGACCGAGGCTGTGATCAGTAATCATTAATCGCGACAGAAAAATCTAATTAGTCAAACATGTCTCGCCTCTCGCTTCTTGGAAGGATATTTATCAGCATGAAAACGTATATAAATGACTAGGTTTGGCAAGCTACAAGGTTTGACCGTACATTGTGAATAGAGAAAGAAAGGCCCAAGACCAAAGGAGAGCAGTGTCACAATGTCCCTCGTCCTGATAACCGGTTCTACTGGCGTTATTGGCTCCAAGGTCACCCTCCGCGTGCTGGAAGCTGGGTATCGAGTGCGCCTGTCTATCCGACGTGAAGAGCAATCCGACAAACTCAGTCGGATTTTCGCTAAACATGTTGATGCATTGGAATTTGTTATTGTGCCAGATTTGTCAACCCCGGGATGTTTTGATTCCATCATGGATGGCGTGCAATATGTTCTGCATATAGCGTCACCTTTGCCTGGCTCTGGCACAACGGATTTACTTGCGCTAGCTGTGCAAGGTACATTGTCAGTGCTAGAATCTGCGATGAAATTCCCCCAGGTCAAAAAGGTGGTTATTACAGGGTCTGTGTTATCGATGATTCCGTTTCAAGCAGAGAGAGAAAGGGTGGTCAAGGGTCAGTACATGCATTTAGCATACTATATTATGCACGGGTGCTAACGAAATCAGAACGAGATGATCTCTTTCTTCCCGTTGACCCACTCACTGTCCAAAACGTCTCCCCAATGGACCAGTACCATGCTAGCAAACTTGCAGCCCACAGAGCCACACTGGACTTCGCCAAACAACACACTCCCAGCTTCGACATCGTCACGCTGCATCCCGTATTTGTCTTCGGGCGGAGCCTCGTCCAAGAATCTGCAGAGAGACTGGAAGGCTCCAATGGTCTTCTTTTCAAGTCTCTAATGTCAGAGAAACCGCTCGTGGGGCAGTATCTGGGCGTACACCTTGATGATGTAGCTGACGCTCATGTTATGGTGCTTGATGATGCGATTAAGGGGTTTTCGTCGTATTTGCTAGCCTCCAAGAGAAGATCATGGGTGGAGGTAGATGAGTTTGTGCGTGGGCAGTATCCGAGTGTGCCATTCAAGATGAAGCCACAGGATTCAGTTGAATATGGGGTAGATACAACTAAGGCGGAGAGGGATTTGGGAATAAAATTCAAACAAATGGAGGAGCAGGTGAAGGATGTTGTTGACCAGCAGTGGGGTTTCAGGAGCGGGAAATAGCTAGATTATATACATGATGGTAGGTAGTGAAAATGTATATAAATGAAGCACAGATTATTATGGACCCACTTTGGCTGCACCTCAGAAAGATGAGGGCCAACCGATTCCCAGGAAGCTCCAAAGTAAGCGATCAATTATGACACAAGCATGGTATACTAATATGACCGTACAAATGACATCTCCACCTGCAGCCACATTCGACTGTCCTAACACCAGGAAAAATAAACGCGATTATGCAGCGCTTCATAAATATGGCCTCCTTGCAGAGGATATCCCACTTCCGCGACCTCGAAAAAAGACGGCGGCCCGGTCCGCCCTTAACTCACCAACTACTCCGGTTTACCGCCTCTAGAAAGTGCGTTTAAATGACTAGTATACTAAAAAGGTGGTCACTATAACCATGTGTGATATAGATATTTACTAATTTCCTGCCTGGGGTAATCTTTTTAATCTACTCTAATAGCTCCTTAGTTTACTAGACTATGATAGAGTATCTATAAGCACTGCCTCGTTGGCCGTGTAAATCAAAGTGTAGGATATTGGAGACCAAACACCTCCTTAAGATGGTGCTACTACGTGAAATGGGATTAGTAGCGCAACATACATAAACTGCCGAGCGTAAATTAGACATAGCGAATACTGTTGTGATATAAGGCTGGTGTAGATCAGGAACCTAACCGCAACCTTGGAATTAATCCCGAGATGTCTATACGAAGAATAAGTTGATTAGAAATCAACTTGATATTCTCATTGTATATATAGCGTCTATTATTCCCTCTAAAACAATAACTCAATGAATCTTCCTTTTGAATCATGTTAAATACTGGGCTTGGAAAAATTAATAACCGTGGGATAAGCTTGTCTATCTCAGACGCACGCGTAAGAGATTTATATGATTCCTAAACTCCCGAGCATACATTTGACCGCGGCACGGAAGGATGAGTAATCGTTACGTTATTTGTTGAATAGTTAATATGTTTCGGTTCCGGTCTTCTGTAATAATGATCACAATCTAGATCAGGCAATATGTCTGATTAAAATTATTCTGCCGGGGCAGAGACATTGTCCGTCGTGCCACGCTCTCCCCTGAATAATAATTTAGTGCCGCGATTACGCGATCCTCCGATCAAGATCTGTTGTCGCCTTTCTGTCTGTCGATATTTTCTTTTTCATCCCACCCCATACATCTTTTTCCGACATCGCATCGTACGCTACGACCGGGTTGACCTAATTTTGCAATCCCCCAAAAACTCGCAAAGATGCCAGGACGGGTCCTGCCGACTTTCACACCTGCCGAGGTTGAATCGCATAACAACGCCAAATCTTGCTATATCTCAATCGGCCGCAATGTCTACGATGTCACAGAGTTTGTAGAGGACCATCCAGGTAGTGGTGACTTGATTTTGGACTACGCGGGCAAGGATGTTGCGGAGAGCATGAAGGATGAAATTTCTCACGAGCACTCTGAAGCCGCCTACGAGATCTTGACCGACTACCACGTTGGATTCATCTCCTCGGATGCAACCAGAAAGGCAAAGGCATCTGGTGTCGATACCGAGGGGGCAGTTTCTAAGCCCGTTTACGAGAGCACCGGCATGTCCCGGGAAGAGGATCTGTCAATCGACACGGATTATACTTGGGACTACAAGACACACAAGTTCCTGGACCTCAACAAGCCACTGTTTGCTCAGCTTTGGTACAGCAACTTCTCCAAGGACTTTTACCTTGAGCAGATCCACCGCCCTCGTCACTACAAGGGAGGAGCCTCTGCCCCACTCTTTGGCAATTTCCTCGAGCCCCTCAGCAAGACAGTCTGGTATGTGGTGCCTATGATCTGGCTGCCACCGGTCTTTTATGGGACTATGATTGGAGCGCAGGGCCTAGGAGACCCTACCGTTGCTGCCGCATACTGGATCGGCGGTGTTTGTCTCTGGACTCTGATCGAGTACCTCCTGCATCGCTTCCTTTTCCATGTCGATAAGTATGGTCTTTCCTTCCCGATACGTCATCTGTATTGCAGTCGCTAATTTATCACCTTCTAGCTGGCTCCCGGACAACCGAGTCGGTCTGACCCTGCACTTCCTCCTCCACGGCATTCACCACTACCTGCCCATGGACCGCTATCGGCTGGTTATGCCCCCGACATTGTTTGTGATTCTGGCAGCTCCTTTCTGGAAGCTTGCCCATGCCGTGTTCTTCTACAACTGGTTTGCGGCTGTCCAGGTGTTCTGTGGCGGTGTCTTTGGCTATATTTGCTATGATTTGACTCACTATTTCGTCCACCACCGCAAGTGAGTTTTCTATTCCCTCTGTCTCTTATCTTGATATTCAAGTATGGCATGATGTTAACTTTTTCGTACAGCCTTCCTCTGTATTACAAGGAGCTCAAGAAGCATCACCTCCAGCACCACTACGCTGACTTCGAGAACGGATTTGGCGTGACTAGCCGATTCTGGGATCGGGTATTTGGAACCGAGCTGGAGACTCCGGCTCCCAAAGGAGTGAAAACTCAGTAAAAGCCTGTCTGTTCGCCTGAAACTTCTACAGCGGCTGCTGGCTTTTAAATTCACGAGTTTACGCTTGAGTCTCGCTTCTGGGTCATCCCTAAGTCGCCTGGGGCCTGTACATTTATGCTCCTTCATGTCGGCAATTGTGGCGTTCCGGATCGATTCTTGTTGATGACCTAGTCCATGCATAGGCGGCTTCTCTGGCTCTAGGAGACGAGTCGAAGAGGATGTCTAGTCGTCTTATCGTACTACACGCATCACTTACCACTTATTAGTGTACATGACATAATCTTAATGAAAATAATATTTTTAAATATTACTCTAAGTAATAATATATTTAAATATTATTAGTTAGTTAATAAAGATTATATATAATAATTAATAATTAATTTGGGGGGTAGCCTTCTGATTAAATTTAAAAGAAATATATAACTTTCCTTTTTAATATACTTCTCTTATAAAGGAAATATCTAATAATATAGATAAAAACTATATAATTTATGTATTTAAAAAAAGTCACGGGCCTTAGTATGTCTATTATATTTATAGCCTAAGTTAGGGGCCTGGACCTAGGTTAGGTTAGAGCTCTTAGCCTAGAGCCTAGCACTGGGTTAGAGTCCTAGGCCTAAAACCTAACCTAGTCCGGGTTAGGCCTAGGTTAGGCCCGGGTTGAGTTAGACTTTACGGAAGTCTAGATAGTCCCTATCCTACGATCCTCCTAGTCATGCGATCGGCTTTTTCCTATGATATATGGAACCGTGGTCTTTCCCCTAGTACTATTAGTTATTCTATATTATTCAGCCCTTCGTGGAGAGGCTATGGTTCTCCGAACTAGGCCTTACACATGATCTATACGTCGTCTCGTTCGTCAGTAGATGATTGGGTATAAGTATTCCGCGGGCGGTGCGGCCCCCGTAGGTCCGTAATAAAGATATTCAAAAGTGGGAATAATCGAGGGACGCGGCTATACCTTAGGCTTAGCGATCATTTAGTACTAAACCGGTTATAAAGGTAGCTCTCGCTTACCTGGAGAAATAGGCGACGAACCCCGAAAATCGCTTACTAACTTTTTGACCCTTTAGCAACCCCAATATAATTCTCTTTCCCCGCAGTGTTTGTTTAGCGTAGACTGGTGTTATGTAGATGGTTATCAGGTAACAAAGGTTTAGATAGACATCGATATGAGCAATTTACCAATTTAGACACTAAAAAGAGTGGTTATTAAGCCGATTCTTCTCTTCCCGAAGGTTGAAGCGGATTATAGAGGAGTGGTATAGCCGGGAAACGGTACTTTTGGATTTTTTGGCACCCCATTTACAGGTATATTTAAGTTCGCATATACGAGAACGGGTCTTGGGATCAAGCTCTGGTCCTCTAGGCATCGTGGATGTGTTAGTATAGTCAAGTCGCGCAAGAACGCGTTGTCGTGGAAAGGAGGAAGTGGTAGGCGGTGTCGGAAGAGCGGTGCATGATATGATATACTGGGGTGCAAATACTCCTGAAACACCACTGTACTTGGGGTTACAATAGCCACGTTACCAGAAAATCCAAATTACCATACAAAACACAAGGAAATATAGTCTGTAACCATCCCATTCGGGTGACCACTGCAGCGAGATCCGTTGGTTATAGCTACGACAGAGAAACATGTACCATACAGGCTCTCTCCCCACTCTCGGTCATAGTTCGTAAACAAGAATGGTTGCCTTATTCTTGATCTCGCTCACTAATCGACTTCGTGAATATTCTGCCGCCAAACTAGGTAAGAGTTGAACGATCTCGGTGCTGGGTCGAGCAGCAAGTAGTCCAGCATGTGGCTCTGCTAATTATAGGATCGCTCGTTTTTGGATGATTGCATTAAAGACAAACGGTGAATACTCAGTTGCAAGTCAAAGTGATCTCCAAGGAATATTTGGGATTTAACCATTCCCAACTGCTAAGTGTATGTTTTTTTCGTATAGTAGATGAAGCCGTTCCCATTTATGTTTTATGGTAGCTGGACTGGGCCGTTAGTAGGCAAGCGATAGAAATCCTATTGATCTAATATCACTGGCTGCCATTTAAGTCATTCTCATTCAAGTCCAAGACGTAATATTGTAAACCGTAAGGACTGGCCGAAAAATTGGCAACCTGGACACAAGACTTTATGCAGTGAGAGTAGTTGCATATTAATACATCAGGCGAGACATTTCCCATCGTGCCAACTTATCTGTAAGGAATAGTCATCTCGTGAGGACAGCGTGGAAAGAACTTCATGCTGAGTCAAACAAATCAACGCGACGAAGCAGCGCTGTCATCATACATCGCCTTTCACACTATCATCAAAAGCCATGTTCTTTCAACTCTTGCTCAGTCCATCGCCATAATTCCTCCGCTCTATCCACCTCACTCTTGACGCCCAATTTTTTCACTTCCTTGAAGAAAGGTATGTAGTACGCTCCGCTCTTCACTTCAGCAGGATTAGCGGTACATGCCCATAGCTGATTCAGCGCGCCTGTAGGAATATCCACCGAGGCCACCATGCTGAACAGATGGAAGATAAATGACAAAATTGGGTTGGCTGTCATTCCACCTCCGATGTTCGTCCTGACAAGGCCCGGGTGAACAGCAACCGACTTAATGTTGGGAAATCTTTTCGCGCAAGATATCGTAAAGTATACGTTGGCCAGCTTTGATTGACCATAACGGGCGACAGTGCTAATTTCAGTGAGCTGTGTCTTCACCTGGTCGAGAAGCAAACCAGCTTTGGGAGCGGATCGGTATATCTCGGAGCTAATATTCACGATACGAACGTCGGTGCCGGGGGGATCGGCAGTCTTGGCGAGGATCGGCAGAAGTAGTCGAGTTATCAGGGCTGAACCCATGTAATTTGTGCCAAATTGGACCTCATAACCATCCTTGGTCAATCCCGGCGGAGGACCAAAGACACCGGCGTTGTTGATGAGGATATCGAGACGGTCATTTGTAGACAGAAATGAATCAACTGCACGTTTGATGGAGGAGAAGGACGCAAGATCCATTTCCAGAAACACAATGTGCGCAGAAGGAACCTCTCGCTTGATATCAAGGATCGCTTCCTCAGCTTTCCTAACGTTGCGAGCACCCATGTATATCCTTGTAGGATTGTGCCTCGCCAACTGTTTTATTGTTTCCTTTCCAAGACCATTGTTGCCGCCAGTAACTAGAATGACCCGCCCAGCAAGACTTGGGATATCCTTTTCAGGGTCAAAAGAATGATTCTTGCCCCAAAAAAACATTGCTAAGGCCTGTAACAATGATGATAGATGTTGATAGCCGCCAAAATGCAGTCAAATGTGTTACCATTAAACCGAGTTATCTGAATTTCAATGTTAATATAACAATAGGAATGATCTCATTTCCAATAGTTTATTTAGGGTGACCTGATGAGTAAGCCTCCCGAACCTCGGTAACTACAGTAGTCAACGAGATTCTTGACTAGTATAATCGTGCCCGATTACCGAATCGTTGGCGTCAATTGCTTTACTTCCCCCGTCGGACATTCTTTCGAGTCGTTCCGTCAAACCCCTTCAGAGCCCTCCGGAGGGAAATCCTTATCCACGATTCTGAGATTGAACAAGGATTGCGAACCCAGTCTTTGAGGTTCTTCGATTATTCATTCGCCCCTTTGCTTTACGTTACTCTGCAAGGCGCTGGAGTCGATATAAGAGCTCTCGTGGCCGGCCGTTATATTGTGTCAGAGCAAGCTGATACAGTATGGACTAGTATGCATATTAGCCAATGAGATCAAGCTGAACCAACATCAGATGATGGAATCAAAGTAGAAGATGCTATGCTGAAAGTTGAAATACCCTTTGAATGTCTCTGGTACTTGGGGTTACCACAGCCACATTACCGGAAATCCAAATTATTATACAAAACACAAGGAAATATAGATCAGTCTGTAACCATCCTGTCCTAGCGGTAAGTCACCGCTCCATTTTCTCGACAGGTCTACAAATATGTCTCTTGCCAACTACTTATGCTAATTATCGCAGATTGCATTAGTATTCCATAAGTACTGCTTAGACCGTAGTACTTTATCTTACCTTGAATAGACAAGGTTCTTGAGATATAATGGTGTAATATATCGCATTTAGTATGGTGTTTTAGGGTGGGCGACTCGCTTGGGAATTATATTAAAGAGAAATTGTTAGTGGTAATTTCACCGCTCTCTTGAACTTCTTTGTCAAAGGCTGTGTGAAGATGTGATCCGCCCATTCGGACTATGAATGCGGTGCTATCATGAGGCGGGGAGATCTTTTCGAGCAAACACCTGGCAGAAGGGCAGAAACAATTGTCAAATTGGCCAATAAAACGCCCGCCATATAATTGGGGGTCGATTATCATTATCGACCAACAATTTTCATTCCTGTTGACGATAATCCTTACATATGGTTATCTGAAATATCCTCAGTAGAAATTAATTAACTACCGTTCACTTTTCTTACTCAGGTTTCAAATTCTTCGGCTTTATTCAAAATGTAGAAAGGTTGCACGTAAAATAGAACTTAAAGGAACCAGTTCGTTTCAGAATATTGACTAAACATTGAGGCAGGAAGACATGCGCTCAGACCTACATTTCAGGTCACTGAGATTCAGTCAGAAATGGCAGCCACGATATCGTTATGCCCACTTGCTTGTGCATAGCTCAGGGCCATGTGGCCTTTATAATCTCGAACATGTAAGTCTATCCCTGGTGTCTCGATAAGCCACCGTGTGATGACCAGATCTCCACCCTGGGCGGCGTAGAAGATGGCAGTCCTGCCTTTATCATCACTCAAGTTGAGGTCAATGTCACTGTAAGTCAACAACTTCGCAACAATTTCTCGATTTGCTACAGCGATCGCATACATAAGAGGAGTCCGGCGGTAAGCATCCTGTGCATTAACATCCAATCGTGGACTGCACATTATAACATCCACAAGTTGGATATTACAATGTGCTATGGCCCATATGAGAGGGCTCGTTCTGTTCTCATGGTTCATCAAACGCTTTCGGGTTTCTTTTCGCAGCAACATCAGCTGCGATTGATAGGCTTGAAAGGCCTGAGTATGCGAACTTCCAGAAAACGTAGACCCTGAGGACGGCTTGAATGAAGGCACAACCTGCGCCTTGGCTGAAGCTGTGTTGAAAAATGCATGGGGTATGTGCTGGAGGACTGGTCGCCCCAGGGTTTCGGAATGGGGATCAGGAAGATTCGGGTCAATATCGGAGCTGGAAAGCATACGCTTAAATGACGGGCTATGCCAGAGCTCGAGATGAATCGCGTTCCATAAAATCACGTTTGCGAATCCTTCATCAACCCATTCCTTGATCAGGTCAAGATTAGTACAGGCTTCTGGGAGCTGGTCCAATGTCTCTTCCGTGATGTTTTGCGGAAGAGGCCTATATGAGGAGTAAAAAAACTGCCTGATGAAGGTGAAGTTCCGCGCTTGAAGACACTTCAGAATGATTCGGTGCCAGGTCTTTGTTTCAACAAAAAAGTTTGCAACATGAATGAAAAGCACCACAGGCTCTTGATCTTGATGGGCCTGGAGATAATCGCAAAGCAATTCCCATAGAGTTAATGGTGGCTGCGATAAAAAAGTAGCCTCATGGTTTAGCAACCACTTGAGACCCTCCTTCTCGTTGGCCATGATCAATAGAGGCAGGATGCGTAGCCCCGCTGCACCGCGGACCAGATCGATCACGTGTTTCGCAAGTCGGATGTTTGAGGACTGAAGAGTATTCTTGAAGATCGTTGTCAACGTAGAAGTTCCACCATCAAGGACAATATGACCAGCAGATGTTTCAAATAATAGCATCTGGGATATGGCGCGCCCTCTTTCGGTTGATACAGACTGCGAATTGGCCAGTAGATGGAAAGAAGCTGGCCAATTATCTTTTCCGCGAGTAGTCAGGTCGATGCCCGGATGGTTGGCCAAAATCGCGAGAACTTCCAGGTTGCCCTTCTCCGCTGCCGCTGTCAGAGGCGTTTCCACATGGCCGTTGATCCTAATCCTACGATTCACATTAATCCCAGTCTTCCGAAGTAAGATCTTGACCATGCGAAGCCCAGAATTATGACCGGCTTTCGCAGCCAGGAGAAGCCCGTATTCGAAGTACAGGTTATCCAAAGGTAGCTTCTGGTCACATCGAGCGGAGAGAAATCTTTCCCATTGCCGAAAATCATTGCATTGGCGTTCCGTGAACCCTCTCGTATCTGATCTTCCTGTGCTGCCATCCTCATAAAGCGGGAATTGAAACATTCCCGTTTCGATAAGCGTATCTGCGATGTCATGGAAGCCAAGTGATATTGCGCTTTCTAACAATCGATATTCTCCTTCTATATTGCAATGGGGCAATATCATGGCGATGACCTCAATGTGTCCTCCTTCTATAGCAGTCTCAAGAACGCTAACACCTTGCAAGCTAACGTCAATTCCTTGAGTAATGAGAAAACCGCACGCAGCCTCCTGACCACTGTTCGCTGCGAACCAGAGGGGGGTCTTTTCGTCTTGGTTGGGGGCATTGATATCGTAGCCTTGTTCAGCCGCCGCCCTTAACGCATTGAGGTTGCCCTGGCTTGCTGCCTGATAAATGTCTGTCATAGTGCGTTTCAGGCCGTTATCCTGGTCTTATCGTAGCAAAGCTCAACACTAAGGATCGTGGCGAGACAAAAATGGGGGGAAAGTATTGAAATATCCAGAAGCATGATTTGAAGGTGACAGGCGCCCAACTAGACCAATGCCTTGCCTTATTCTAAGCAGAAATCAGCAACAGCCACAATGGGTTTGACGCCTGCTGTAAAGGATGGCAATGTGTTCGTCTTTTCACTTGTTGTTGTATCCAAAATGACGGTAAATATGCGATCGGCCACAATATCCGGCTATTTGAACCAAGACCGTGTGTTGTCAATGGACATGGGAGCACGGCGTATGTTGTCTGATCCGCGGATTCTAATTTCCGGTAATCGACTCGAGGATCAAGTCGTGTTACCATTCACCCCGGGTGACAAATCACCCACCGTCACACGAAATTAATTGTCATGGTGAGTAATCAACATTTTTAGCAATTGACTATTCTCTGCACCGAGGCTGTTTATTAATCGAATCATAGAAAGGTGTCTTGTGATGACTGGCTGGAAGTAGTCTGAGAAAACCACGGGCAATTCCGAGTTCAATTCGCTGGTTTTAGGGTCGAATAGCGCGAAGCTGGAACAGTTGCTTGTTCACGTCGATAATTTGTTAAGACATCCCCATTGTGATACTCTACTACTCTACCTCACGATCACCCACGTAACTACGTCGTCATAATATATGGAGAACATAAAGCTTTCAAAACTCAACAATTAACCATATCATTCGTTAACCCGCCCAATGTAGCAAGGTCACTATTACGCAGCGATAGTGGTGGGAACGGGTTACCATCAAGAGGATATGTAAAATGCGTGGAATAATCGATGAAACAGAGTAGAATGACATCGTTTTCATTGCAAAACGCCAGGAATTCGAAGATTAGGTGAGATCCATGCCTGTCGAATAAGAGTAGGCGTTTTTCACCCATCTTCGTACGATCGCGTGTACAAGAATTAAAATGTTTTAGCTAATCAATACCTAATTGATCGGTGGTACAACCTAGGCGATACAGCGATTCGATAGTCGTTTGTCTACGGACGTACGAGTGGAGCTCATAGAACGTATGGATATGTGAACATGTGGTATGAGGAGGGAAGAAGTCTAAGCTAGCTAAGGTGATGGGATATAGCAGCATGAGGTCAGCTGACCTAACAGTTTGATAGGTTGTCAAGCCGATACCATCGATTGCACTTCCAAGCCATCTGTGGCTTTTAAAGCTCTTGCTTCTAAACCCACTAAATACATGCCCAAATTTTCAGGAGTCAGATCGGGACGGAATAACATTCCAAGGAAAGTAATGATCGGAAAACGGACCACTCAGTGTTGAATATAGCAACGATATTCAGGCAAGAGGTAAGGTGATAACTTACCGGCCAACATATTGCTTAGCTTAGAGGATTTCAGACCAGTCTTCGGCCTTAATATACTCCTCGACAGTATAGACCGGGACGTGCACACCGAGCTGTATTGTATGTAAGAAAAGGTTTGCGATGTGGATGTAGCAAAAGGACTTACGTCCTTGGAATGAACAACGCTCGGATCACGACCATCATAGCCGAAGTCTCCGATGTACTCAAACATATCGGCCAGTTCCTCGCCTATGCCTCCAGGGACTGCATTTTCAAGAACTTTCCGGTCTAGGCGCTCGAAGCGGCACGTCACGCCATGAACTTTACCCCATAAAGCCGCGAACTCATTCCAGCTCATCATATTGGCATAACCAAGGAGATTTTTGCCCGGCTCAACCTGCAATAAGGCTTTGACGAATTTGCCTAGAGCAACATTAGCCGGTGGAGCTTCCAAAGGTATACAGAGGTACTGACCAGTGTCACGGCGCGGCTCGACCATGGGAACCAGGGCATCGCCATCCGAGGGAAGTCTCAGCACGAAGGTGCCGTCGGATTGCTTCCACCATGTCAGCTTTTGGCCCCATTCAGGCAGGGGTTATTGCGTGCAATAGATCTGGAGGTTTAGACTCACCTTGGTTGGTCCGCCCATTGGGATGACTTTCCAGTTAGTCACGTAGAGTGCTACTTGCAGAAATGATGTCTTTTTTGCCAGCGCCGGAAAGGAGGCCTTCAGGTAATCAACGGCTTCCCACTTCCCGTCGAAGTGAAGATTGTGGGTAAATATTCCCTTGCTCCATTTCTTCGTGGATGAAAGCGTTGAGAGCACAAATCGATCTAAGCTGTCCACAGTTGCATTTGCGGCGTCTACAATGTTGCGACCCTGCTGCACCTCAACCTCGTAAGCGACCTCGTTCACAGGACGGCCACTGGCCCCAGCACGCTCCTGCACTTTGGGATCAGCCACGATACCCCAGAAGTCGGTGACTCCAAAGATGGCTGTTGATCCTGCGAAGGCCGTTTTCAAGGAGGCCACATCATTCAAGTCGGCTGTTACGAGTTCGACCCCTTTGTCTTTCCAGGCTAGACTTGCCGGCTTGCTTGGATCGCGAGTAATGCCCCGGATGTGCCAGCCACCCTCCTTGATAAACGAGTCGGCAACGGAGGCACCCTTTTTTGTCTGATTAACAAATACCCCTTCCGTATTTCGGGCCTGCAGGATAGGTTCTTGTTGGGGGGTGAGGTTTAACTTACTTGGTTGCCCGTAACACCCACGATAGTGATAATCTTCTTGGCCATATTGATAGCACGCTGGTAAGTCCGATGTCAAAATTTTAATCTTATGATTGTTGACTTTAAACTGCACGGAGAACAAGACACTAAATAGTCAAATTCTTTATCTCTAAGTGATGACTATTTGATGCAATACAAGACAATATCAAACCACGGGTGAGAGTTTGTCAGCCCCCTGCAAAGCTTAACTAGGCTCAGTAATCAGTTTTAGTAATCAATAATGAATTACGTTAATCGGAAATTTGAGTAAACATATATCGAGAAAATGGAGCGGTAATTTACCGCTGGGAATTGGCGAAACCATTGATGAATTGGATTTGTAAAAAGTCAAACGTACCTCGGATGATAAGATTTCAACATATCATGCATCTTGTAATCAGTGGCTGTGGAGCGAGTGGCGGCGCAATTATTGTGCCGCGGCGGGGCATAGGTTTTGACCGACAGTAAGGGAAGTGCTTTGTCATAAATCCCGATCAAACTGCAAGATCAGACTAACCGTGGAATCATCGTGTATTTTGGGCTATAATGTGATCCGCGGCAAAGGCAATCTCTTAACTCGGAGTCGGCGTGATAAGTCAACTTGACAGGATATGAACCAAGTCGCAAGAGACGGTCGATCGTGTGCTTTGGTAATACTTTTTCGAGGAAGCTGTATATATAAGTGATGCTCCACCGAGAGCCTTTCTGTAAACATCAGATTATCATACCCTCCAAGAGACTTGGTCCCTAAACTGCTGTCGAAATGAGTGCACCGACTATCTTCCTTGTCACAGGTGGCAACAGAGGTATTGGACGGGGTTTTGTCCAGACATTCCTGCAAAGACCTTTCACCACTGTCATCGCGGCCGTTAGAGACCCTTCCAGCGCATCGTCCAAAAACCTTCACGACCTCCCAAAGGGCGCTGGCTCGAAGCTCATCACGGTCAAAATTGACTCATCGATTGAGACTGACGCTGCGGATGCGGTGGCTCAGCTCCAGAATGAACACGGCCTGTCCTCGATCGACGTCGTTATTGCCAATGCCGGTATATCTATAGGTGGCTCGCCTGTCCGAGAGACTACCACTAGGAACATCACCGAACACATTATTGTCAACACGGCAGGTCCGGTGATGCTCTTCCAAGCTACTTCCAATCTTCTCCAAGCCAGCAAGACTGGAAACCCTGTCTTTGTCGCAATCTCGACTCTTATCGGGTCTGTTGGATCTATGGAAGGTCTTGCAAGCTTCCCGTCCACCCATAGTCCATATGGTGGGAGCAAGGCGGCGTTGAATTGGTTTGTCCGCCGTCTCCACTTCGAGGAGCCGTGGTTAACGAGCTTTGTTTTCCACCCGGGACTGGTAGAGACGGAGCTCGCCAATGCAGCGGTCCAGGGCTTAAGCATCAAGCTCTCGGACTTCGGAGCAATTTCTGTCGATACGAGTGTCTCCTTCATGGTGAAAACTCTCGACACAGCCTCTAGAGATATCAGTGGCACTTTTCAAAATTATGACGGTTCTGTTCTACCATGGTAGAAAGATACTGTTATCACATTCACACCAACGGCGATCAATTGAATACAATGATTTATGTAGAGAAATGAGTGACCCAATCTATGATTAGTTCGCGAAATGTTCATTCAAGACACCTTACACCGACTGGTCAACATTTGCTGTTTCTTGTCTACACAACGTATCTATGGTCTGGGTTTTTCGATAATTTGCACCGTACAGCATATTCATTTCGGCTTTTGTAAGAACCATATACTAAATATTGTAATTTCGAACTACAGTTGCATTTGTCATTACCTCAACTATTAGTTCTCATGTTGCTCCGGTTGTTGTTTGGTGGGGGGGCGGGGTGTTTGCCGCCAAATCCCAATACACAATTCACTTCTTCCCTCGTTATATGACGTTGGATTCGTGACCCGTCTGTGTCCGGCGGCCCCTCAAGAGTTTGATATTGAAGGACTTTGATAATCGTGTTGTTTTCAGTCAGCATAAATGTTTCACAAAAGTCGACATAGACGGTGTTGTTGAATTAAGATGGGTAGTTTCTGTATCTTTCTTTAGGATAAAATACTCTTGATATTCTACCATAATCCAGGGCCTTCTCCAACTCACAACGCTGAGACCCAGCCGATGTACCGAGACAGATTTCCTGTGGATTAAAGCTATGAAATTCAGGTTACCCTTGAACCCACGGAAGATGGAAGATCTTGTGAACTTTACCTGGAAGTAACGCGTAACGTCGATCGCAGTTTGCCATAGTTCTCTCCTCCAACTCAATTTTGAAGTGAGATGTGATATGGTCCCGACTCATCATATTCAAGAGAAGTCCAAAGTGGTTTTAGGGAGATCTAAGCCAACATATTGATTGCATAAAACCAAGTACCCTTGGTAGAGGCAAGCTGTGTAAAGCCTTTCGATAAACGAGGGCAGTTCTAGAAGTTGTATTCCTGGTTACTGACTTAACGGCGAGCCGCTACTCAATATTTGAGGTGCACTCTGATCCAGATGAGAAGAGAGAGGCGCCAAATGAAGGACGCGTGGCTGACCCAATAAATACAGACGGGGAGAGTGACTTTTCCCCTGATCCGGCAGCGGTGGCAAGGTCGATTCTTCTTTTGCCGAGATATCACGACCATGACTAGACCTCGACATGGTCCGGTTCCGGTTCTTGAGGCCAGAACCTGGAGTCGACCATACAGGCCGTAGGGCTAACTTTTAGAACGGTACCGGATAGTGGAGTGCATAATTTTGCCAAGGGATTTCCTATTTTAGCTGAAGAATTTTCTTAATAATTATGTGTAACAAGCATCTGTCACGCGTTAGATAGTATTCTATATGAGAGATCAATAAATCTATAGCTATTATCAATATGTTAAGAAAATGCTACTCTAAAATACCTTTAGTGCAGTTGGGGATTATCCCGGATCGGGATGATCACTCATCACTTTTTTGACTAGTTAATTAACCAGTTAACGTAATACCCGCCCGAGCGAGTCACCCCGGCCGTCCGGATCACATCTAATCACCAAGATGGACGGCAAACGAGGTAATACCCAGTTACCGACTTGATCACTTACCCAGATTCAGAACCGGGTAGATGAGTGATCGACCAGTTAGTAGGGTCGGTACAGTATACTAATCATTCGTAACCATGGATGCCCCGAGGCTCCACTTATTTCTACAGTTTCGTGGAAACTCTCTCAACCTGGCGTGGTGTTTACTCCCGCCTCCATCGTGGCCCCCTCATCACATCAAGCTGATGAGACAATGTGTTTTAATCTGTGTACTTGTCAGCATCCTAAATTCGTGGTGCTGTGGGCTCTCCCTGCTCTTTTTACTTATCGATTTCGACGTGCAATGCAAAAACCATGGTCTGGATCAGGTGATTATCCCTTACTCCCGTCGGCTTGATGTTCGTCCGATGTTGAAATGATGTTTGCCACTTAGGCAATTACCACCATGACATTACTTAAGCCCTGTGAGCTGAGCCGTCGCTTATAGTCTTAGTATATATATTTTCAACATTTTAATACAACCGAGTACTACACACTAGTTCCCCATCTACTTAGTACTTTCTTCTACCCTTACTGATTCTACCTATGCAGATAATACAGCCATACTAGTCCGCCCTTATAAAAGCGGTTATTACTCATCGGTCTCTACCTAAGCGTATACTAAGCTTTACTCTCGGTAGTCCGCTTAGGTAGGGTGCGTAAGTAAAGGATGTCTCGATTCTAAGCATCATAGATAATAAGGTCTTGGTTAAAGTACGTGCTATCGCGCTAAATCCGATTAATTTTAAAGACATCGATTTCTTTTCCCCACGGAATTCTATAATTAGCTGAGACTATATAGGCGAGGTATTTAGGGTTGGTAAAACCTCAGGACAGCGCTAGAAGGTTAGAGATAGAATCGCTAGCTTCGTCCACGGTGGCCTATATCCTAACGTTAGTTTATTCGTAGAGTACCTTAAAGTTAACGGAGACCTAGCCTAGAAGGTGCCTAAGGTAATAAGCTTAGGCGAAGCTACTACCTATAGAGTTCCTGTAGCTACCGCGATGCTAAGCCTCGCGTATCTCGATATTCCCTAGATAGATATTAAGAGCGGACGTAATTTCCTAGATAACTAACTGACTATTCTTATTTATTTAGGAGGCTTAAACGTTAGTCTCTTTACCTCCTAATTAGCGAAGAGAGTAAGATATAAGGTAGTAGTAACGGCCTCGCCCTATTCCTTCGACCTTATAGAGCGTTATAGTGTAGATATAGTATATAACTACTAGTCCTCTTTATCCGTTAGCGAAATGAAGGCGGCGTATCTAAATATTACAAAAGCTCTAGACTACTTTTCTAAAGGCAGTTCGGCCGCCTTCTATACTAATATACTATAAGAGGGCAAAGTAGTCACGCTTCTTAACTAAGGAAAGCCGAGGAAGCCAGACGTATCCTACACATTCCTGATGGTTTACACAGTCTTCGGTCGAAAGTTCTAGTTAATAGCACCCCTCGGCCCCGTATTTTCGGTAATGCCGTCAGATCGCAAGGTCATCAGCCAGTTCTATACTAGCTTATCAACACTAAGCCTCGACGTTATCAGACCTCCACCCATCACGGTAATTAAGGGCGGATTCAAGGAGATTTTTGACGGCCTTAAAACTCTTCGAAAGGGAGAAGGTCGAGGCACAAAGCTTGTCGTGGAGTTTCAGGAGTTTTAGTAACTAAAGTACTTAATCTCTCGGTCGTCGCCTTCGTCATTAACGAACCTATAAATCTTATTCCTCTTTTGCCCCTCTTGGCTTCTCTAGCTACGTTTCCTAGAACATAACTATCTTAATTACTCGGGGCAATTAATTATTGATTTAATTATCTAATCTCGCGGGAAATATAACGTCTCAACCTTTCAATACTATCGAGGGCCGCAGGGCGTCACTTTCAGACCTGCCTGAAGTGTGTTATGCGCGCATTTTGTAGCTATGTTTGAAGATTGCACCATTATCATGCCGAACGAAGCTAAATGAAAAGCAATCTGCGCGTTTGAGGTATCCACTTAAGACGAAGGAAGGGGAAACGGGACATAATGGCGATGGCTATAAAGCGTATTCTTGCTCTATGGTGTCGCCGAGTAGGTTCGCAATGAGATCTATGGGTCATGGGTCATCACTCCAAAAAATAATTTTATACTTTCGTAGGTAGTTGCATACCTAGTTAAGGAACTGATTAGCTCCTGGTCCCGCAAGAGCGAATTACAGTGGAATGGGTGTTTGCCGCCTAGCTCAAGCGCGGACGCTGCAAATTGAGTCCAAAGAACATATTTCCACTTTCTCTTCACCAAAGGATCCTCGATCGAAATGTGATAGGACTTAACATGGCTTTAACATACATTGCCATTATTGAGATACAAGGTTATATTGACGCTAGGTATGAGTGTGTTGGGGAAGGCTTGTCCCTTTCCTCCAATGGTACAGCTTTGTTTGTTTATCTTTATTACGTTTAGGATTCCAAGTCCTCTGCAGGTGCTTCCCAAGCCCATCCACATCCACCAGCTTCTCACATCCATCTTTCTTCCACTTGCATCCAGCGACAAGGCAGAATATATTCCTGACTTCGACATGTTCCGTGTCAACAATCTTCCAGCTTTGTTTGAAGTATTTTGCGCAAACACCGCAGAGCCTGTGGTGATACCGATGAGGCAACAGAAGATGGCGACCCCTGAGCCGAGAAAGAGGACTCGACGTCCGAGCTTTTTAGGTAGTGTGCGAAATACAACGCGGAAATCCAAGAGAGCATCTGCTGTGTTGCATTGATCAATGTCTATTCGAGACTTGAAGTCAAGCCTACGGTCGTCAAAACCTGTGAGAGGTAGTATGAAATGAATGCATTTCCCGACATCTAAAAGATTTTGACCTATGCGAGGTAAACTTCAACATACCACGAAGCCAGTGGAGACAGTTCAAAATCTTACCTGGGCAAAGCAAGCACTCCACAAGACGATGAAGAGTCGCTTCCGATTTCCCGGAGTGCGGGTAAATTCCAAATAACTCTGGATCCAACTCTTTCTACCGATGCTACGTTCGTAAGCAAGGGCTTCTTCTATTTCACTGTATTCAAATCGAACGAGCGCATCTTCATGATCACCTTCGGCATGATATTTTGCCAAGATCCGAAGCGCTTCTTCGCCTCGGTCTTTAGAAACAAGCCAACGAGGGCTTTCAGGAGCCATCCATAGAACTAGAAGCTGGATAAGAGATGGGATGCCCTGAATGGCAGATGGAATGCGCCATGCGGCACCGCCATCAATACGGAACGTACCGAAGGTGGCCCAGGCTGCGAATATCGCACCTAGGGCGTACGTAGTGTTGAACATCGCAGTCGCGGTGGCTCGATGTGCTGGGTGAGCGATCTCTGAGACCAAGGATAAGTTACGCCGCTAATCGTTTGAATGGATTCTTTAGGACCCGCAGTATTAGAGTTAGCGAAATGGATAAGAGATTTATCTGCTTTAGATTAAGGGCGGTGCTGGGAAAGGAAAGTATTAAGGTAAAGGGATTAACTAGGCGAGGTTAAAGATATTATATATAATTTAGACGTAGAATAGACAAAGACTAATTCTTAAGGAATAAGAGAGTTCCTTTAAGTGCATTAAATATATATATAATAGGGCTAAGCCCTAACTTAGCGAATCATATAGGTACTTTCTAAGGTTAGATCAGACACGATTAGGCACTATATTAGTCTACCCTAATTAGACTACGCCATAACCCGTAAATGGGTTATAATCTTTAACCTAAACCCACCCCGCACGCGGGTTATAGGTTATAAGCTTAAACCCGAACCTAACCTATTAGGTTAAAATTTTTAATTTGAAAACCTATTTATAACCCATTTTAACCTATTTTTGCATGAAATCTAGGTCTTAGAGTATATAACTTAGCTAACTAATCCTAATTAAATACTATTATTTATACTAGTTTGGGTACTACTATTATTATTACTCTACTTTACTACTTATATACTAGAAATTTTAAGAAAAATAGTTATATATAGACTTTTTAGTAGTAATAATCCTAATTTTATACATTTAAAGTAAGATCTAGGTATAGTACTAGGGTAGAAAGGTAAATTAGTGAGAACCCCTCCTGCTCTTACCACGATCTCAATCTACCATATTGCTCGAACCTTCGAATCACAAGAAATACAAGACATGTTTTTCAAGACTCTCGACGACATTCTTCGGCCAATTCTCAAACCAAAGGGTATCGAGTGGGAAATCGGCATCTATGAGGCTAATCGTGATTATTGGAGAATTAACGGCCTCATTCCACCTGCCACCGGTTCTGAGCTGGAGAAGAAATGGTTTGCTGCCAATAAAGTCACAGATGATGAAGAACTTCTCAAATCTCAGCCTCATCCTTGAGAAGATTGGGTCTTACCACTAGCGATTGGTGACATTCTATTCAAGAGCAAATCGATACCATCATCCAAGTTGTTTCCTATATTGTACCAAACTATCAGTGATGGCATGTTCACCCCAAGAATGGTTCATCCAACCACCAATAAATGTATGTAAAATGGTAGTGAATTGTTGTGACAGGCTTTACTGGTAGACAATACAGACGAGTCTGGACTGTACAATCGTTTCCGATTCTTTGTCCTAATTAGCTAAAAGAGGCAGGATATTCCGCCAGCTGTGGCTCAACACTCAGAAGACACTGTGGGTCACAAATGCAAGCAGGTTCCACCATTATTATGGACTGAAGTGACTGCGTGTACATTCTGCGGCATGAATGGTATTAATTATCAGTTGTATATTTGGGTGCGCAGGGGATGGATGTACAAGGAGGATCTGGACTAGAGCGTCCAGCAAAGTCACTAAAGAGTAAATAGCTAAACGAGACGCGAGAACGAGGACAAGCACTGTTCTCTCCAGTCAAGCACCGCTGGTCGATGTTCCTGGTGAGGTTCTTTCCCTTGATTACACATATTCTTACTTTAGACATGCTACCGGCATATACTTAGTGGCTAGCGAAAGGCACAGCTTCCCCGATTGAGTTTCTAAATCTACTGGCTTTCGGCTGTGAATGAGCCTCGGTCGCTCGGTACGGATCACGGAGATTATCCGTAATTGTGATGATCAGTGAATGTTATAGTAGTCGATAATTCCCTAGTTCAAATAAGCACCTTCCCTGCTTCTTTTCACCTCCATCTTTTTTACATCCCAAAGACCATCATCATGTCGGCTGCTGAACAGGTGCAATTGCCCAACTTCTCCAACATCTTCTCCCTTGAGGGAAAGGTCGCGGTCGTGACAGGGGGCTCGCGTGGACTGGGACTGCACGCTGCTTCGGGGTGAGTCTCCTGTTTTGACCCTTAACGAGAATTCGGTTGAAATACAAATTATCTTTTAGTAACGCTAATTTATCTCAACAGGCTTATGCAAGCGGGCTGCTCGAAAGTCTACATCACATCCCGCAAAAAGGAGGCCTGTGATGAAGCTGTCGCAGTACTAAATGCCCTGCCCAACAAGCGGCCACATGCTCAAGCTATCTCCGTGCCAGCGGATATTTCTCGCATCGAGGAGCTGGATCGCTCGGTTGCGGAAATCTCCAAGACGACTGATCACGTCGATATCCTCTTTGCCAATGCTGGTGCCACCTGGGGCGAGAAATTTGATACCCACCCCGAGAAGATGTTCTCCAGGGTGATGGATCTGAATGTGAAGAGCGTTTTCTATACCATCCAAAAGTACGTCTACAGCTTGGTCTTAGCGAATCTGGCGTAGAGAAATGTTTCCCTCTGACTTCCTCCCAAGGATGGCTCCCCTTTTTACCGTCAAGGCTACCATCGACGAGCCTTCGCGGGTTATCATCACCGCTTCCGTTGCAGGTATCGGTATCGGCAATATCGGTGAGCATGCCGCACCAAGCTACGCTGCCTCCAAGGCAGCTGCTATCCATCTCGCCAAGAATTTGGCTGTCGAGTTGGGCCCGCGGCACATTCTCACTAATGCCATCGCGCCTGGTGTATACCCGTCTAAGATGACGACTGTCCTCATCAATTCCAGGGGTGGCATGAAGCAGTTGGAGGAGTTTTCGCCCAATGGTCGGTTGGGCCGGCCCGAGGATATTGCAGGATTGGTGGTTTTCTTGGGATCCCGGGCTGCTAGTCATTTAAATGGAGCTGTGATTGCGACTGATGGAGGTGCTGTGCTGAAGGGAAGACTCTAGGCGCGGGGTAGGAGGCAGCTAGTTAATGCAAATATGTCAGGAAAGAGCATTTCTTGAAGCATCCGTGAGCGATGGGATACGGTATACCCAAGGGGTGCACATAATTTATATAAGACTATATACAATACGAGTCGCATTGACAGCGGCCTTTGGTTGCTGCTAGTTACATGGTGCGGTGAGTGGGATAGTAGACCGGTGGGGTGGGGGCTACTGCTGATTTGTTATCATTCTCTTGTGACGAGTACCCTCGGCACATTACAGTCACGATAAGTATTTGTACCCTGGTACTTCCAATGACGCGGGACCCCTTTCTTTTCTGCCAGATAAATACAAATCCTCTCTCCCATACAAATCCCCTAATAACTCGTATACCACCATTCATATTTGATGATTTTAGCCACTCAGTGAGGCATAGTCTCTGCTAGACCTCGACAAATCCCGTTTTTAGCCCTTTTTTCAACCCCCACGGGTTTTGTCGAGGTCTAGTCTCTGCAATGTAAACGAAGGCCTGGCGATCAAGCGTTCCCCTTGCAATTTGCTCGTATATAGACGTGTGATAGCGCGATAGAAACGGAAAAGGTAGGCGGTAGGTGAAAGCGATAAAACTAGAGGTAGCCGGGTTCAAATAGATATGTAACACCACTGTACTATGTATATTCAATCCGCCACCAAGAGACTGGGATCCCAGTGCCGTGACTCACGTGGTTAACAAATTGAACCAGAAGGTCTAGCCAAACTGTTCCTACGGAATAGTTTGTACTGCAGCGGTATATACAGATAGTGAATTAGTGATCCCGTTATCACATGAATTACCCCCAGCTAGCATTTGATTTGTCAGGCAAATCAGGGCGGGCAAAGCGTTAATGGTGAGTGCTTTTCGATTTCTGTGCCGATGTTAAATAAGCCTCGGTCGAGACTTGCATGGTAACCGTCCGTTCCGGAGCTTTTTGGTTGAATCTGCTTTTTTGACATCCAGCCGCCATATCCAGACCTCTTCTATCTGGAACTACTAACCGGTTCAACTAGTTTATTAACTCGCAGGTTGTTATTGAGACTCTTCGGGTAGGGATATCGTGTCCGTCTGAGCATTCGCAAAGCGGAACAAGAGGCAAACAAGCTGAGTTCAACGAACCATTGTGAATCGTTGTGGGATCTTAGCAATGGAAGGGATTATGTGATCAGCCGCGACGATTCTCCGGGATATTTTTACCTTCGGATTGGTAACGGTGTGCTATTTAAAATGCCCAATGTAACGCCCACTCTCTTCTCCCCCATTAGGGTTTTAGGCCTTTACTTTATTTAGTCAATAACCCTTCCTTGTTGCTTTGGACCAAAGTTCGAGGTATGAGATTACTCCTGTGAAATTCATGGCAGGGTTTCACGATGCCAAATCTGGCCCACGAGCGTCACGAGCCTGCTCTAAATGCAAGGGATCGAAAATCCGATGTGTGATGGTACCGGGGTCAAGAAGTTGTCTCAAATGCCAAAGACAGCATGCAAAATGTCTATTTCCGAAGTCCGAAAGGTGAGGACATACGTTGCTAACAGCCCTTCCGACCTAATTAATTGACGTCTCTGCTTTCATAACATACTGCAAGACTATGAATTGACAGGCGATAATTGTCTCCCAGGTTGTCTTCTATACAAAATCCGCTATCTCCCCAAGGCCTGAATGTAAACACTTCTACAAAGCTATTGGAAGAGGTTGATGTGCCGGGATTGAGGTGTTCACGTAAGTTGATGCCATGGATGGGTTCAGAACAGCCTAAACACATGAATTAATCGAAGTTCAGATGTTTCCATCAAAACCCTTATACAGGGTAGCACAACGATATCTGATGAACCACACATGAAGCCCAATACCGGCGTTCTTTCAACTTATCCCTTGGATAACCTGATAAAAGAAGCAACCGATTTACTTGCGTCTTCAAAATCAACCACAAATACCAAAGTGAATTCATCACAACGCCAAGGAACCTTCCGTGTGCTGAATCCAATAATTCCAAGCGATGACGTTCAATTCTTGCTCCAGAAAGGCGCTTTCGACATTCTCCCACGGCAACTTCAAACCCAACTGTTAAGAGCCTACGTACAATATGTTCATCCTCTTCTCCCAGCCCTTGATACACACAACTTGTTGGTTGACCTTATAATTGGGGACGAGACGCTTTTCAAAAGTCCCCTTCTTTACCAGGCCGTGATGTTCGCAGCGAGCGCCTTTATTGGGAATGAAAATATTGTTAGACATGGCCATGGGTCCCGTATGAATTTCCGAAGATTGCTATTTGAACGACTCAAGGTTTGTCTGTCTCATCGCTCGCCAGAATTCACTTGTGCATCTAAGCGAGAATTTTACTAAGTACCAGTTTTTCCTCAAGTTGCTGTACGAGTTTGGAATTGAATCGGACTCCCTGGTTCAAATCCAGGCCTTGCTACTCATGACTCAGTGGTGGGATAGCAATATGAACCATAAAGACCCATCCTACTGGTTCTATCTTGCCTGTTCAACGGCAGAGAAAATAGGCCTTCTCTCGGAAACACATGATGGTCTCTTGTCTCACAGGCGCAGAGTATGGTGGTGTCTCTACGCTCGAGATCGGGTAATCTCTTTCGCATTTCAGCGACCCCTGCGCATTCGCAGCAATGACTCTGAAGTGACTATGCTGGACTTCACCACTCCAGATTTTGAATCGTACCACCCCATTGTTTGTGATGTTCTGGGCAGTGCCTCTGAAGTTCTAAGCCCAGAAAATCAGCAGAGGACATTGGTTCTCTTCAAAGAATTTGTCAATCTTACGCATCACGTCGGAACAATGCTGGAATTCCTGTTCTATGAGACTTTGCTGCCGTCAGAAAATGCCGAGGGTGTCTTTTCCCTCGCTTTAAGGGAGTTTCAAGAACCATCAACCATCCTAACTTGTGAGCGTTTTCTGAGAACGTGGTCGAGATGCCTTCCTCAACCAGCACATTATCATCCACCCTTTGATCAACCAGTGGGTTCAGTAGAACGGGTGCTGACAACTCACGAGGCATTCATCCATCTTCTCTACCTTTTTGCGAAATCTACGTTGTACCAGGTGGCGCTAAACTCAAACCTGGAATCTGGATTGAACACCTTGGAAACGATTCGAGATGTGACTACTCAAGCCAAGAAGACTTTTGTTGAGCTTTATGAGCTGGATTTGATAGATTTTCTTCCTGGAACGTCTATCATAGGCCTGCGTTTAATGTTGGACCGATGTATTCCCGATCTCGCGGCCAGGGATAAACATGTCAGACAACAGGCATTGGCCAATCTGTTTATCTGTGAACAAACCGCGTGGCATATGCTCAGAAGCTACCCCATCGCCCAGCACGTGTTTTCGAAAGCCCAAATAGCTACATCACACCTTCTCGGGTTAATAGAAAGCTGATTATCGAATCTGTTTCTCATGGGTATATTATATTCTTATACCTAAAGGACATAAAGACATCTCCTTCTAGGTAAAAAAGCTTTCTTGAATATGTCGATAACCAAGGGCCGCACGGCTCCAAGGACTCAAATTATTCGTGACAACGAGAGATGGTCCATATCAATGCACCCTGGGATATTAACTACATTGAAGGAATGGCTACGAAATATGAGCTGTCCTTTGTTTTCTTCACAAATCACCCGCAAAATCGGCTTGGCAGATCGATGACGGGCCAGAGTCAAACAGACCAGACAAGCACACCAGTTCGACTGCAAGAAAATTACACCATAAGTACATGCAAGTTGACCTACCAAGCTCTTGGCTTTCTCGGGTACCCCGATAACTTATTAATTTTGTGATTAGTGATCTGTCGGGCCGACGGGAACCAATTAACACATCGTCCCGCCACCCAAACACAACTCGGTCACCCGTCCCCACCCACTTTGTGAATCTTTTCTCCCAAGTCATGAAGTCTACACTGTCCTCATATTGTCCATACTATAGCTCCAATATAACCCCGCCTTACAACCTAGGACAAACCCCTCCAAACCTACAGCTGGCATCCACAGGTCCATCAATATTTGTTGGCACCTCCCGTCTGGTTGCTCCTATACTTAGGCTCAGTCGGAGTTACAAATGGCTCTCAATCCCAAAGTCCAGGTTCCATCTTACGGAGAGGACCTAAATGACCGCGCAGATATTTCCAAGTCAACGCAATGCGTGACACAAACCGAACGCAGACAACGCGCCAGCCATAGGGCCTCGAGTGTCTCAACTAAGAAATTGGGCAGGCCTCAAAAGTCTACAGATTTAACACGGGCTGATGATCCAAAAGAAGTGCGTTACGAGCCAGGAATTTGTTAGAAGTTAACTAAGAGATTTACAGAGACGTCGTAGGCAGGTCCGTCTCGCGCAAAGGGCATACCGATCACGCAAGACAGCCGACGTTCAGGCCCTCGAAGATCGCATCGCCCACCTGCAAGACGGGATACAAGACATCAACGGTGCCGCTATCTCACTAAGTGACCTTATTACGCAATCCGGAGTTCTGGCCTCCCGCCCTGAAATAACCAGTCATCTGCGTGAGATACTACGTAAATGCTTAGGTTTGGCTAAGAGTGTGGGAGCTGAGTTTAGGCGAGAAGTTGCCTATCCAAAAGCAGAGGAAGAGGCGCTACATTCTTCTCCAGTGTCGGGTGACCTTCATATCCCGCAGCTGTCCGTCACAGAGACAATGCACCCCTCTATTCCCATTGGACCTTTTCAACCCCCGATTGGAGGAAAATATCGCCTACATTTCCCTAATGACCCGCTCAATCTCAACGCCTCCGATTCTGGTGAAGTGACACTGTCAAGCTTCACTCAACAACTGCGTCTGGCATGCCTGTATAATGCATTAGCACTGCTCCAAGACTCTTCAACAACAGTTGACGATTTAAGACGACCTTTTCGCGTCCTTCTCTCACTTGTAACTCGGGAGACTATGGTTTCAATCTTCGAAGCATCGTTCACTGCTAGACTAAACGGAAAAGAGCCAGAAATATTTCAAGAAATCGCAATCTTACAGCTGGGAGGCCCTGAGACTCGTTGGTCGGAGAAGTCATCGCAGGGTCAGGTTCAATCGCCTACTCATCAGGGAGAGCGTGCAGCTGAAAGTTCATTATCCCACCCGTGCTCTAGAGATGACAAACGGTATGAAAGATGGTTTGATGTTCAAGATCTTGAACAATGCCTACGAGAGAAGAATCTTCGCCTGTGCATTTTCCCGCCAGCCGGGCCGGAGGTAAGCTCATCACCACTTGTTATAAGTGCGGTTTCCTTAATTAGAGGTTAGTCAACACTGCCTTGATCTTTTCTTTTTGATATTACGTCACTGACTAGTCCAAGAGTTGGTGAAGAGGGCCATATGTCTTGGCTACAGCCCCGGATTTGAAAGTCATGATGTGGAAATAGCAATACGTTTGGCTTCGTGGGCCTGAAAGGGACCCGGGGCTGTCAAGATGGCAAGGCAAGTCTATCTGGGAAGCATTCAGCCATATTGAACCCTCAGGAACCCATGGGGATACTAGCTATGTGGCTGTGATGACTACAGTGGCATTCTCAAGAGTTTGGATTTGATGGCCTTGTACGATGTCGACATCCATCGGCTCTCCATTACCTAGTCTCGCGTCAGCTCATCGGCCTAGGATAACTGCACGGGGAGCATGGAGGAGCCTGCCATCAATAACGAAGGAAAGCGATTTAGGTCTGATACTGGCGTGTCCTGGCTTCTGTTGCACCTGATGGGCTTTGAAAGCTCTTCAACCGGGTCTAGGATCGATGCCGCTTGCCAAGTATAGGGTTCTCCCTGGCCAGGTGAAACTCAAATACCCAAGCTGTAAACGACGATTCTCTGATTCGGAATTTTGGATGATATATCGGTTCTGTCACTAGCCATTTATAAATATATCGTCATCGTTGAAGCGTACAGTGCGTGGAGTCTTACGGATAATTTTGGTAGACATATCATTTCATTGCTGACCTTAATTCTCATTTGCTCTGGTTGGTTATTTCTTAGAATGATCTATCTGCTTAACATGGCCCGCGCTATAGTATCACACACATGGATTACGAAACAATGGTATGAACTCCGAAGAAATCCCCATTCTACTTGTGCAATTGATAGCACATGGTGGAGAGCAATTTCAGCATGAGGTCGACACTATCAAGAGAGCTCAATTCTGTGGTTGTTGAACTTGAAATAGACGCTTCTAGAGAAGCAGTCAATTGTGCCAAATCGGGGGTTTTATTCACATGTTTTCTAGTTCCAGGCCAGGAGGGGTCATGTAGCGGACTAAGGGCATCCTCTCTATACTGAAGTCCAGAAAGACACATGCTTACAATTATGCCAGCCTCTCTGTGGCTCCCGCTCGTTGCCATAAAATTTGAATAAGCCACCAAGGCTTTACCAGGGCTACATAAATTGTCCCTTTACTGCGGTAACCGTACCTAACATTGAGACTACTGTATTCGTCTAAGATTGGTTCTGCTTAACCTCATCCTCGATCTGATTCACATGATTAGATTACTAACCTGTACTTTTCCAGCTTGCTCGGACGTTAGCCAATGCTATAATAAATTGTTTATTTAGTCTGCGCTTGATCAAAGTCACGGTCACGGTGTGAGGGGCGCGAAGCCCACCCGGAAGCGATATGGGGGCACTGGAAGGCATGAATACCAATGTGTGAGCAAAGGATTAAGTAACCGTTGACAAATGAAGCTGTAATTTATCGAATTTACTATTAAAGGGGGGTTATGCTCAAGGGAGTCCTGTTGGACAGGTCGAGGCACAAGGGAGATAGCTGGCATCATCCGAGACCAAACAAACACAACACAGAGAAGCTGCCGCATACGTAGCAGCTCGACTCTTTACAGGATCAGAAGGTTATTGCAGTAGAGTCGCATCAATCAAGTAGAGCCAGGAGACCTAGACGCCGCATGGAAATAGGAGATCACAGTCATGCAAATCGACAGTACATAAGATGTTTTATACCGCAGAAGTGTGTTCCGCAATGGCTGAACTATTTAACATGATCAATGAAAAGTTACCAACGGAAACACATGCCAAAAAGTTCAAAAGTCCCACTACGCTATGTGTTTGGCATGATTGGCTCGGTCATATGATCGGGCCAACCATTGATTACGTTAATGGCCGAGGATTCAATTTGCTTTTGTATATTGGGCCTCGGCCTACAGCATTTTCACAGAATAAATGACTCAACCCCCGAGGGGAGCAATGATTCTTTTTGAATGATAAGGAATTCATGACCCCAGATATGTCCCTCGAAATTGGAACGGTAGCTATGGATAAAATTAGCACTAATGACTCCCGTATCAAGCGGGAAGTGATCGTTGTGAACGGAAACACTTACGGTGTGCAGTTATAACCTGTCTAGACCATAAGAGTCACTAACATGAACCGCTCCCTAATAGGATACCTTTCAGCTGTTCCTGAGAATGGATTCAGTCGTACCATTTTCTTGGTAAACGCGTATCCTCATTTACCACCATCTACACTCGTCTATAAGACTAGGAAAGCAAAAAGTTACGAAAAGTCCGGCTAATACGCTCTTACAGATCCATGGGTTTCCTGATATTTCTTTCGGATGGCGATATCAAATTCCGCTATTCCTCGATTTTGGCTACCGCGTTATCTGCCCGGATTGCATCGGATATGGAAGATCTGTAGGTTTGACAAACACTTTTCTTTCTCGTTTTCAAGACGTTGCTTACAGCCGTCTAGGATGCTCCCAAGGATTCGATTATCCCATATACTTTCAAATCCATAGGCGATGACATCGTCGAAATCGCAAAGAACTTGGGCTGCGAAAACATTATTGTTGGTGGTCATGATTGGTGCGCAACTCTTCTTACGTCTTTGAGTGGACTATTTTAATCTTTGTTCTATCTAACACAGGGGTGCAATGGTCGCGTATAAGGTTGCCTTCTGGCATCCGGAATTTGTGACCCATATATTCACTGCCTGCGTTCCCTATACGCTCCCCAGACCGCAGTGGGTAGAATTTGAAACCCTTACTGAAGTTTACCCAACACTCGGATACCAAGCACAATTTGGTAGTGGACTAGTGGAGCAGAAGACACAGAACGAAGAAGGAATTCGCCATTTCCTCAATGCCCTTTACGGAGGACAGCTGGAGGGACACTATGCTATGAGTGCTTTCACAGGTGTTGATTTTGAGAAGGCGCCATATCTTGGCAAACCGCGGTTGGTCAACGAGGAAGAGATGGAATATTATGTCGCTGAATTTTCAAGGAACGGGCTTGCGGGGCCATGTACGCGCCCCTTTGTCTCGAGCGTAAAATGTCTACTTATCCCTTAACTAACTTTTATTCAACAGGCAACTTCTACCGCAATCGGCGCCAAAATTTCGAAGATGACCTGTCATTTGCCACAGGGGAAAACAAGGAGCGAGCAATTCTAAAACTCCCTGTTTTGTTCTTATGCGCAACTGAGGATCCTATTGTCCGGCCTGATATGACCAAAGGAATGGCTGGAGCAGCTTCGAACCTAACTATTGTGGAAATCGAGGCTTCACACTGGATTTTGTGGCAGAAGCCAAAGGAAGTGAATAAAGTCCTGAGACACTGGTTTGAAGAACAATCCCTTATTTAGAGAGGTTCTAGTGCATCTGAGGCCGATTGATCATCGAGAAAACAGTGACCTCTAATCATAAGGTAGCAAATATACAGACTTGAGACTGTTGAAGAGAAGAGGAAACTGATAAGTAGACTCTACGCGGATTAGATAGCCTTAATAAGACAATTGGACAGTTGGAGAATTGGAAACAAACCCTGAATATTACCATCTGTCATACAAAAAGCAATATACATGAAGGCAAGTATGTAACTGCGATGGCGCTCTTTCCACTATTTCTCCTCTTCGAGGTTTCGAGTGGTTCTACAGAGGCCTGACCGATGTGCATGTATTCAGTATCGCCTCGCCGGCAAGACGATCCTGAGGGGGAATGTTGTGATATGAGGCTGTTGCGGCTCAGGAATGATGCCTCAACATTGGATATAATTCCTGCCCATCTATACGAAGACCAAGTTGATTGGAAATCAACTTGTCTTCATGCTTTATATATATCCTCTTTGTATCCATCTGAAATGGGAATTATAAAAAGCTTCCTGTTGCTTTACAACACTTCGTGAACCTTCTGGTAGCTGGTCCGAGGAATGATTAGTGAACAAATCCCCATATCGTAAAAGCTTCCTTTAGAATGGTCCAATCTTTGTAGATCTTGTTTATTCATCAGCGCGGGAGACATCGATCAACCCTCGGCTACCTCGGTCTAGGGATAACAACCTTATCATGCGGGGCATTGAGCTCAATAAAAACAGTGATATAAAAGTTGATCTACGATTGCCCATTTCCCTAGACTACTGACCAGATCCAATCCATTCTCGCAATACCACCAACCTTCTCGTTTCAAACCAGAATACTGCAAACCAACTTCTGACAACAACCACCCCACCCCCAAAACCAATCACAATGCCTCGTTGGACCTTCGAAGTAACCCCAGACACGCTATCCCGCGCCGAAAAAGACCACCTAGCCCAAGCCATCACAGACAACTACGTCAGAGTTGGCATCCCCGCGTTCCTCGTCAATGTCTTCTTCCACGAGAACCGCATCGGTACCTTCTACAGTGGTGGCAAAACTCCGCCGAATACAGTGTTTTTCGTCCTCGATCACGCGGCTCGCTCATTTCCTAGCGAAGAGGTCCGACTGGCGTTTATTGATAGTGTGAATAAAATTGTGGAGCCGGTTTTGGGGCCTAAGGGCGTCAAGTGGGAATATAATATCTACGAGCACCCTGCAGATAATTGGCGGGTGAATGGGATGATTCCGCCTGTGCAGCAGAAGGAATTCTGGGATCAGTGGATGGGGAGGAATGAGGCGGTGAAGTATGGGGAGTACTTGGCCAATGAATAAGCAATGGAGGGGAAGGATTTGTTTTGTACGCACCGGATTGCGATTATTACTGGCTAGTCCCCTCCAATGGGCTTACAAGATGCGCCACCGTCCTCAACAACCACTTGATATTTTGCACTTCCCATGTAGGCGGACCACTGGACCCTGTAAATTCCATGTGCTACTCTCTTCCTAGTCTGTATCAACCATACTCAGATGGCGAGAATGTCAAGAGCATGTGCGTTCGCTAAATGCCCTGCACTGAAGCCACCAGTAGCCACCCGTAGCGTAAACAATGTTTGCAAGAAGAGCGGGGTCTTTCTCTTTCGAGGGATCGGACGACGGGATTGTCCTCGAAAGCCCAAAATTTCTGGAAGAGATTAAGAACGAAATTGTTAGCGCAGTTGACGGAATGTATGATTTCCATTTCCCCTTTTAATATTCACGTTGGGTAGCCTAAATGTTGCTTGCGGCGGTTTAATTATGGAGTAATTTATAATCATAAACCATAACTTAACATCTTTATCGCCGATTAACCGCCGTTATTCATTAGAGTTCTAGGTTAATGAATAAAAGAAGAACTTCATGTCCCCTATCTATTGGGGATCTCTTAGAGATTGTCCTAATTTAAAATCATTTTGTTTATTAGTCCATTGGTCTCGAAATTCCGTAGAATTATATTAGTAGTCGGACCAGTTCGCAATGAGCGGCTACATTGTCATAATGCCTGACCTTTTCTTCGGCGATGCAGTGCCATTAGATAAGCCAGATACTTTCGATATGACAAAATGGAGGACAGGCGGATATCACCCGAAAGGCATGAACCATCTGCCTGAAACCGTTGACCCTGTGGTTGAGGCTTGTTTACGCGAGCTACGAACAACGTACAGCTGCAAGGTATGAGACATCAAATCTAAACTCCGGAGCAGAACGTACTAATATCAATCTCATGCTAGAAAATTGGTGCCATCGGATACTGCTTTGGTGGCAAGTATGTCGTACGACACTTGCGATCTGGTAAAGCAGATGTCGACTATACCGCCCACCCGTCGCATGTCGATGCGAGTGAGTTGAAGGCTATCGAAGGCCCATTGGCGATTACGGCTGCGGAAACGGATAAAATCTTCCCTGCTGCGAAGCGATGTGAAACAGAAGCGATCTTGAGAAATTTGAATTTGCCTTATCAGATCAATCTGTACCGTGGAGTGCATCACGGGTTTGCGGTTCGAGGTGACCCTGTGATCCCTGATGTGAGAGAGATTTGCAAAGCGAAGTGTTTTCATACAAGCTGTTGAGCGGTTTAACGAACATATGAGTCATTGAAGGACGAGTGATTTTGGGATTCTTGTTGTTAAACATAACGTGATTCGGTTTTGCATATGTAAACTCTTACTTGGAACCCCCCATTTTCTAGATGTAGCCTCTGACCCAGGGATTACCCGGCAGTATGTACATAGGCAGGTGCCTAATCCTCGGCTGGTCGACAGATAACATCCTGGGGAATTTTGTTGCTGTGGAAGACCTGGTAGGGGGCTAAGATAAATTAATTGACGCGGGGAAATACGGGCAATCGTTATCGAGCCCAAACAGAGGAAATTGACCAGTTAAAACGAAGATATTCTAAATCCCCAAAACGCCAAGGTTTAACCTTGTCGAGGCTAGACTAAGACGTGATAATAATAGTGCATGAGGCGTGAGTCGGGCCGAGCTGTGCTTAATTGAGTCGAGGGGGAGAAACCCATTTTAATTTCCCACACATATTGATTTCGAATACAGGCCAATCTAGAAAAAATGACTTTGGCCCAGCAAGAAATCAATTTGACCATTCCTCAGCCCTTAAGCATCGTATGGGGATGTTGGTGGTCGATTATTCTCTCGATCATCATTCTTCTTCAACTATTGCGAGGAATTCGCTTTACTCGAACCTCCACACAGAGCATATCCAGACTTCATGCTATCCAGAATATTGTTTGTCTTTCATATGGGGCAGCCAGTTAGCGTCTGATCACTGATCCATTCCAGATCTTTTCAGCGGGATTCTTGATCATCCACCTCACAGTGACGTGGAGGGTCTGGTCCGTGCCCCAGCTTCATGAAGAGCTCGTCATTCTCACCACAATAATATCGCTTCTTGCATCGACCGGAATTTTTGTCAGCGCGCTTCTCGGACAAAGATTTCAGCAGACACGAGCTTTAGCCGTGTATCTTGCCCTTTCGTTAGTCCGGGACCTCATCGTTTTTACGTCCGGAGTAAGTGACCCTCATTTTGAGAGCGGTCACTTGATAAAGCTTAGAACATGCTGGGAGGGTGCTTGGCTGGTCTTTCATTTGCTGAGCCTTGGTCGAACATCTGGAGAATTTATAACCTCGGAAGAAGCAGCTGGGCTTCTTAGTGAAACGTTTTTCTTTTGGGTTCTACCTGTACTCAAGAAAGGCTACAAGGCTACTTTGTCACTTCACAGTCTGCCTGAAATTCACTCAAGTCTACAGTCTGAGGTTCTGCGAGAAAGGATTCTGGGCATGTGGACAGCACGAGGTACGAGGTCTCGCTCTGTCTCTGTCTGTAAATGACACTAACACTCTTCAAAGCTGAGCCTCTCAACAAGCTGACATTGCCCCTTGTGTTGATGCGTTCGTTCCAGAATGCCTTTCTGTCTCCAATACTGCCTCGAATCTCTCTCATTGTATTTCGCTATTTGCAACCTATCCTCATTGGCCTTGCGATTGACTTTGTTAGAAGCGCATCTTCGAAGACCGGCTTATATTTAGTGCTCTATGCTGCGGTCGTTTATATTGGATTGGCGGTTTCCGCTGCCATCTACCAGCATCGAATCAATCAGTTACAGATCATGTTCAGAGGAGGCTTGATCAGCCTTATTCATCACCATTCATTGAACGCCTCCGCAATGAGGTCCGAAGATTCCGAAGCTTTGACCTTGGTGGGATCCGATGTTGACAGCATTGAATCAGCAGGGGAGATCTTCCATGAGACTTGGGCCCAGCTTTTAGAGGTTATCATTGGAACTGTGATGTTAGCTGCGCGAGTGAGATGGCTTGCATTTTTGCCATTGATCCTTATCTTTGTGTGCTCTAGGATGAGCGCCTACGTCGCTCATCATCTGGAAGGCAAACAAAGAGACTGGAATGTTGCGACTCAAAAGCGAATTACAACTGTCACATCGGCTTTGAGTGGTATCAAGAGTCTCAAAATGCTAGCAATGGAGAATGCAATCCAATCTCAAATCTCATACTTGAGAAGCCAGGAGTTACGCATTTCGGAGGGAATGAGGTGGATCTTGGTGGCCTACAATGCAAGTGGTACGTGTCACTTTTAACTATAAGCTCCATTGTTTCCTCGCTCTGACAGTCTCTAAGCAAATGCCCTCGGTATTTTCGCCCCTGTTGTCACGCTGATACTATATGCAACGACTTCGCACAGCGATGAATCTATGCGGGCTAATGAAGTCTTTTCGTCCCTCGCTCTTCTGGCTATGGTAACGCATCCAGCGAATATGGTTATGACCCTAGTCCCTCGCGCCGTTGCTGTAATGGCAAACTTTACCCGCGTGCAATCTTATCTCACTAAGCCATCAATCAAGGACATCCGGCAGTGTACAAGTGAAGGCACTCAATTAACTTCCGTGGATAATGTGACTATCAAGCCTATTTCAACGACTATCCCTATTCTCCAAAATGTCTCATTTGACTTAGACCGAGGTGAGCTTCTCCTCTGTGTCGGAGCTGTTGGAAGCGGGAAAACAACACTGGCACTGGCCTTGCTAGGGGAGATAATCGCAGCTACTGGCACCATTCGCGTACCATCAAAGCAAATAGCATACTGCGCTCAAGAAGCTTGGCTTCCAAGTGCAACTATCTGCGATGCAATATCAGCGGAGTCTGGCGATCTAAATCTGGAGTGGTACAACACGGTCATTGATGCATGTGGCTTGCTTCCTGACCTTGAGGCACTTCCCGACGGTGACAAAACTACCATTGAAAACAACGGGATCAACCTTTCAGGGGGCCAGAAGCAGCGGATTGTGAGTAGATTTCCGTCTCTTCTAACTCAGTCGCATTAACTGTGAAGTCAAGGCTCTGGCTCGAGCCGTATACTTGCAACACAGGGTACTAGTCCTTGACGATCCCTTCAGTGCGCTTGACAAGGATGTAAGAGAGCACGTTGTACAGAAGCTGTTGGGATTAAGAGGTCTATTCAAGAAGATGGATATGACAGTCTTCTTGATAAGCAATTCAAGTAAGTTGAAAATCTGGACCGGTAGGATTACAAAGGTCGCTAAAAGAGAAAAGCAACACTCCATCCAATTGCGGACAAAGTAGTATTATTACGCGACTCGATGGTTTACTCCCAACAGCCATTGAGCCGTAAAGAGCCAGAAGAAGCTTTGTCTACTTCCTCCTCATCTAGGAAACCTCCTAGTACCGGCCTTACAAACTCAAAAATGCCAAAAAGATCACTTGAAAGGCCCGAAGTCAATGATGCTGCAACCGATCTACCCCAAAGGATTGGAGATCTGGCAGTCTATGGTTTCTATCTCAATGCGGTCGGTCAATTGAGCGCTCTTCTCATGGCGTTGTATACCGCTACATATTCGTTTGCTTTAACTTTCTCTACTTACATCCTCAAATGGGCGGTCGAGGCACCCCCAGAAGACTTGCGAGTGTACATGGGCCTCTATGTCGCGATATCAGGTATTGCATGGATAGCAACGAATGGAACTATGTGGTAAAGGTCGTCCCTACCTGTCTCAGCAATCTCAAGCTAACAATATCAAGGTCGACCCATCTCAAGATTGCTATTCGCTCAGGGGAGGTGCTCCACGCTCAGCTGCTGGGTACAATTCTTCGGTAAGCCATCTCACATTCTGCATACAATCAAGCCAACTAACCCGAAGAAGGGCGCCTCTCTCTTATTTTACAGAAACGCAGATTGGTGTGACATTGAACAGGTGAGCATTTCAGTGCTCGAAGAAGAACTCCTTACTAACTCAACAATTAGGTTTAGCCAGGATATCTCTCTTGTTGACAAGCAACTCCCTCCAGCCCTAGCCAACCTGAGCGTCCGTAAGTGTTTCAGCTTTGCCTCCTCTAAACCTCGGTTTTGTTTTGTGCTGAACATCGCTATTTAGAAATTTTCAAGCTTCTAGCACAAGTTGCGCTCATATTGAGCGTTCAACCTTTGATGACAGCAACAGTCCCAATATGTTTTATCTGCGTATATTTCATTCAGCGGGTGTACCTTCGAACCTCTAAACAACTTCGCTACCTCGACCTGGAGTCCAAGTCACAAATATACACCAACATTCTTGACACAGTATGTATATACAGCTATGGAGCATGATGGGTACAGGTCTGAAATATTCTAGGTCAATGGTGCGACTACAATTAGAGCATTCGGCTGGCAAAAGAAGTTCGAGCACAAACTTGACAAGGCGCTGAACCTTTCCCTAAAGCCTTCATACCTCCTTCTCTGTCTGCAGTGTTGGTTAAAAGTTGTTCTGGATTGCTTGATTGCATTGGTCGCCATCAGTCTCATTGCACTTACAATCGGGTATAGAGATGCCACAACCGGTGCCGGCATTGGATTGGCCCTCAACCTCATCATAGTGGCGAACAGTACACTTCTGAAGCTTGTACAATCATGGGCATCGCTAGAGACCTCATTGGGCGCTGTTTCTCGGTTAAAGAGCGTGCAAGATTCTGTGTCGGTTGAAGACGAAGTCTGCGAAACCTCGGATCCAGGCCCTCTATGGCCATTGTCGGGTGAGACAATAATAGAAGATATTTCGGTCTCCTATTCCTCGTCTCCAGGCCTTGCTTTACGAAATATGTCTATTCAAATCATTGGTGGGCAGAATGTTATTATCATGGGCCGGACAGGAAGGTATGTCATTCTTGTTATAGATAAAAAGTTCCGGGGATTTTGTAATGGCCGTCTAATTGTTTGTTTAGTGGGAAGAGCACGCTCGTGCTTTCTTTACTTAAGC
Organism: Penicillium sp. 91 TS-2023; assembly: GCA_030710325.1. Taxonomy (NCBI): domain Eukaryota; kingdom Fungi; phylum Ascomycota; class Eurotiomycetes; order Eurotiales; family Aspergillaceae; genus Penicillium; species Penicillium sp. 91 TS-2023. The sequence goes on from JARWGP010000006.1 coordinate 713,724, forward strand.
TTCTCGCTACCAAGGAAGGGATGATTAGAATAGACGGTGTCGACATTGCTCAAATCTCGTCAAACGCCGTGCGCCAACGCGGAATCATTGCCGTACCACAAGATGGCTTCAACATCCCAACGGCAACACTTCGATTCAACTTGGATCCTTACCATATGAGCTCAGAAAAGACAATAATCGAGGCTCTGAAGAAGACACGGCTTTGGGACAAGCTCACATCTGTTTCCACTGATGAATTTCATGAAACACCCGATACAGCCACGAAAATACTTGATTTGCCAATGTCATGTTTTCTACCACTATCTGCTGGTCAATTGCAGCTCTTTGCACTGTGCCGGATGTTGTTGCGCGTATGGTCGATGGCGGCGACGAAGCCCGTCATTATACTAGATGAAGCTAGCTCTTCCCTGGACCTGGAAACTGAATCTATCCTTCATGAGATTCTAGTGCAGGATCTCTGCACTCACACGGTCGTGATGATTGCGCATCATGTTGATGGAATAATCACCGCCATGCGACCGGGGCATGATAAGATTGTGACCATACAGGATGGGCAGGTATTGACAGAATCTTTGGTTGGGAACGTCTTGGTCGATGTATAATTGGAATGGGTTTCGCTTTCTCAACGTAGCAGTTCTTTCATTGGATCATTGCACAAGACAAAAATTCAACGGTCATAAATCTTCATCATGTACGTTTTCAGATCAGAGATTGCATATCGATCCATACGAAGCACGAAAACCAAAATAAAGTATAACCAATTATAAATCCATTTTTAAATACAGCAGGGATGGAAAACTCCCCTCAAGCAATCGAATAAGTCCAGTTCGACGACTGCAGACAAAAGGAAAAAGGAATGTTGGGTGGAACAAATTAGGAAAAACAAAAAACCCCTTCGACCTGCAAGAAATATCCAGGCAGATATAGAAATAGGGTAGCAGTAGCAGAGTGAGCGCTCTTTCTCCCATCCGCGCATATAGTCTATCAACGACCTCGAGCGCGGAAAGAAGTCGCGGAGCAAGGGATAAACAACAGAAAATTTCAGATCGGTCCGTCTCAGAAGGGCCGGTGTAGAGGAGATAGAGTAGAATAGTGACAAGTTCCCAGGAGAAAGGAGAATAGGAGACAGGAAAGGGGAGATACTCCGGGAAACAAATTTCAAGATGGACAAGAAGTCACCGGGTCAGGATGGGAAAGGGTAAAGGCGGATGGATATAAGGGAGTATCATAAGCGACACGAAGAAGCGAAGCGAAAAAAAAGAAAAAGAAAGCAGGACTACTGTACGCCGATAACCAGGTTTGTGCGTGTCGGTCACAGCAGAAACAGACAATACCACGCCATATTGCAAGAAGAAAATTTGAAAAAAGGGGGCAAAAAAGGCAAGATCGTCTCAGTCAAGCGTTGCATCATCCTAGACTTGGTGACCAGTCTACGAGATCACACGGGCAGTCTGGGGCCGCATGAGGTCTTCACTGGCCTGCTTGGACAAAGTGCCAGTCTCAGTTTGCTGGTCATCCATGCCGTCAGTCTCGTGGGTGTGCTCGTCGTCATCCTCCACAATGCGGGTGGGGATGTCGCCGGGGCCGTACTGCTGGCTGGATCGCTCGGGGAAGGTGGAGCTGCTGACCATCGACATGGAGGTGCTGGAGCGGTTGTGGACCAGGTCGGGGGTGGGAGGGATGCTGGAATGACGGTTATCCGGGTGCAGCGAGTTGTGGTCGATGTCACTGATTTCGCTGGTGGCACGGGTAGTACGGCCATCCTGGCTCTCGTAGTCGGAGACGGAATGCTGATCGTTCTGGTGGGCCTTGATCGAAACCGAGTCATCGTCCTCGGCATCCTGGGCGAGGTGCAGGCCTTCGACGGCGGCGGCACACTGGTCGCTGATGCTGCGGATGATGTCTGCAATAGCATCGGTCTTGTCGCGGAGGTAACGGTCGGCGACATCTGTAATGCTCAGGCGAGCAAGGGACTTGTGGTCCTTGTCGAGGTTCAGCAGGTGCTGCTCCAGCTCAGGTCTCATATGATTTACCGAAGGCTTTTGACCAATCTCCCTGCTCGACGCTTTCTTCACAACCTCCGCACTCTTCTCGCTCTTGTTGTCGGACTCCTCGGGGGCATCTTCGTAACCCTGCTCGACGATCTCAGTAATCTCGGAAGCACTGCCGATAGAGCGGACAATATGCTCAATGTGGTGGCTCTGGCCATTGATGAGGCTGCGCAGGTGCAGAACCACGCGCTGGGCATCATCACGCTGGCGGCCAAGGGTAGCGTTAGTGTGCGTCAGGCCAGAAATCTCCTTCTGGTTGCGCTTGCGCTCACGCTCCAGCTCCTCGGCAATCTCTTGCTGCAGAACCAGGGCCTCGAGGGCATCGTCACGCTGCTTCTCAGTGCCAGACAGGCGGAGAGTAAGGCGAGCGACGTCATCCTTCTGCTGGTCAATGAGACCAGTGAGACGACGGTTCTCGCGCTTGTGGTTCTCAATCTTGACCTTGAGTTCGGAGGTCTCCTTGGTGAGTTGCTCAGCAAAGGCCTGGAACTTGAGGAACTGCTGCTTCCAGGTCTCGAGTTCCTCGACCAAGAAGTTGTTGCGCTTGGTAACCTTGCTGAGCTCGGTGTCCATGCGGCCCTTGAGGTTGATGAAGTCCTGCCAGGCCTCCATAGCATCCCGGGAGTACTGGTTGCGCTCACGAACGATCTCGTTGAGGTGACGCATGGAGACCTTGGTCATAAGGGGCTTCTTGACGGCACCACCGAAGATGGCCTTCATACCGGTGTTGCGACCGAGCTTTTCGCAGACGTGGTCCATGACACTCATAACAGCATCCTGGTTCCACCAGTTGGGGTCCTGGACGCTCTCAACCTCGCCACGCATGACAATAATTTGACCAGCAGGGATCAGCTTACCGCCAGCGTAAGCCGAACGCAGGTGAGCAGGGACACCAGAGGGGGAGAGATCGCCATTCAGGGACTGAGTCAACCGGGTGATGAACTTAGTACGCTGGCCCTGGTTCAGGACGTTGGGCGGGCTGGAGGTCAGAACAAAGTTGCGGTCCAGGTCCACCACCAGGGCATCCGAGGGAGCATTGAACAGAGTTCGGCACTCAGCGGTAATACCCAGAATGTAAGGACCCGGCTCCTGAACCAACTCCTTAACATGGCGGGCGTGCACCACGGGCACGTAAAGACCGCTCCACTCGTACACGCGAACGCAGTAACGGATAGTCTCGGCGGCAACAGTCAGCATAGCCGGGTAGTGGCTGACAAAGATAATACGGCGAGTGGGAGAAACGGCGGCCTCGATCACACCGACAATATTGGGGATCGAAAGACAGTTAAACAGGGGCCACATGGCGAAGTTCTGGAAACCAGTTGGCGAGGATGGGAACTGGTAGCACAAAGCGTAATCCTTCATATCGATGCGAACCAAGTCGTTCAAGCGGGGAGCCGGGAAGCTGAGAATCCGGGAGACTTCCTCGGCGTGGAACAGATTGGTGGCCTTGTTCCAGTGAATCCACATTCCACGGAGGTAGTCGCCCAGCAGGTCATACAATGGATACCGGGACAGGAAACTCAAGCAGTAGGGGATCCAGTAGGTCTCATCAGGGTTGTCGTAAAAGTCGGGCTCAGTCTTCTTGCGTAACTCGCGGATGGTCTCGGCGCGCTTCTCATCAGCACGAGACCAAACGCGCAGCGCGATACCGTACAAAGTGTGAGAAGAGTCCTGCTGCAAAACGAAAGCGTGGTGGACACAGTGAGGCTGGCTCTTGCCCGTGCAGATTTCGACATCATGAGGGAAACAAGCCTATATTAGAAGTATTGGGTTAGTTCTCCATTGCACATTCTTTCAATCTATATCAATCCGATCATCGAATTTGATTCAACTTACCCGCATGGCTGCGTGCAGAGCGCGAGCAATCTCATTGTCCTGCTCTAACCGGGGGCTGCTGCCCAGGATCTCGGGAAGCCAGAACTGGCCAACAGCGCCTTTCATGTGGCCAATCTTGCCCTGATCTGGAGAAGGAGCCTTGACCCATTGTGATGGTTCACGGCCGACACCACAGACCATATAGGCGTGGGTCAGAGTTTTTGGCGTCCGCTGAGTGGGCTTCATGTTGAGGGTGGAGGGGATGGGTTGAGTGATACGGGAGTGCAGCGACGACGTGCGACTGGGGACGACCAGCGAATTTTCCCCCTCACCGCGAGTCGATGGCCGGTCTCGAGTGGCCGGCCGCACAAAGGAGCCATGTTCTCTCAGAGATGCTCCCATGATGGCGATGTGTATATATAATCCTGACCCGTTTCAGAGGGTGAGGTGCACTATCAAGTGCCGGAGTATAAAGGGGAAAAAAAAATGGGGATTGAAGGAAAGGCCAAGGATTTGGAGTCGAAAATTGATAGGTCACAAAGAGAGTGTTGATTCAGAGTCGGTAAGAGGCACCCCAGGCCATGTGTGAAGATGTGTACAGAACTAAGTTCTATTTGTCCACACTTCCAAAGAACCGAAGATGCCGAAGTAAGAGAAAGGGTTTAGGGGGGGGAAACACAATGGAATAGGAGAAGAAGCTGAGACCGAAGCTAAAGCCAAAGGGGGTTCATCCGGAGCCAGTTACGAACCGCAGGAACCACTCGCGCGCGCCGGTTGGGATCCACCTGGATCCGGTCCGTTAAATTAAATGAGGTAAAAGCGGAGATGCTCCAAATTGGAATTGATTCTGGTCCAGGGGTATATTCTTTTCACAGAGAATCCGGTCGGTATATAGCAAGACCAGAAAACTTGGAGCTTGAAGGGATTCACGGTATGCGCAGTATGCGGTGTTATATGTACGCATAGCCCTGCGTCCAGGGGTCCAAGTCCAATTTTACTGGAGTTGCAATCGCAATTTGCAGACGTTCAACCTCCTTTCTACTGAAAAGTTCAAAATACTACGCTGGATGTGATCTATGTACTGTACCTTGTCGATACATCCTGCCTGCGCAGCGTTTCAAACCCGTTGACCGCCGCTTTTCAAGCTTCTTTCCCCTCCCAATTCCAACCCCCAGAACCTTGAAACTCGATAGGTCACGTTAATCTTAACAAGCTACTCGTTGCTCTCTATTCTTTATTCTTTTCCCCTCTTGCCAAGATTCTAACCGGTAAACCCTTTGTCACTGGTGCGACCGCACTGCAACTCTGTCTCGCCTGCGAGCTGCGAGGAGAAAGAGCGTTATCCACTATGACAATGGATATTATAATGATTTCTACACAGACCAAGTCCCAAAAATACGAGAAAACTTAACCAAAAATTCAAACACAATACCCAGGAATCAAGGCCCCAGTTTTTCCGATCAAACTTGCCTCAAAAAAAACCTGCACCTAGTGCCCGATCGAAATTTAAGATCGACAAAGATCCATGATTTGGAAACGAAACACCAGACCATGGTTCCTCGAGCCTTGGGGCCGCAAAGCTTCCCAAGGCCCTGCAGTGGTTGCGTCCCGCGTACCCGTCTCACGGCGAAAAAGCGCTGTGAGTGGTGCGTACCCCTGGCCCCAGAACTTGGACCCACGATACCCAGCGATTCGTATTCGATCGGTGGTCTGTGTCCGTACCCCTGAGAAATGAGGCCTTTCTTCTCAGATCAGGTTCTGAGTGATGTACCGTACATACCCCTTGAATTACGTGCATAAAAGCTTTGATATCAGAAAGCTCCGATTGACTACAGTTTGAGACAAAGGGGAACCAAAAAAAACCGCATGGCTCAGCCTTCCTGTTCTTCCCCTCTTTTTTATTCTTTTTAATTTAATTTTTTTTTTTTTGCGATGGACTCCACTACTTGTCATCTTGTCAAAATCTACCGAGCCGACTCAGGAAGTCCGCAATGGAGATCCCATCGGACCAATCGCCTCAATTCGTGTTGGTGGCCAACCTTGTCTGGATTGGCGTCTGTCATTCGCGTGGAAACCTTGGTACACGGGACATGGCTCCAGCTGATCTAGAATGAAGCGGAGAAATTGTGATCAAATAATCAAATTGAGACAATATCATTCCAAAAATCCGAGAACAAAGAGAAAGAGATTATACCGAGTCACTAACAGGGATCATGGATCTCCATCATTTCGGGTCCGTGGAATTCTGGGGCCGGAGAAATGCGCAATCCACTCTCTCGCTGTAAGTTCTGAGGTTGTTAACTACCGTATGTTATGCAGGAAAGAAATTGCTAGAATCAACTAAGAAACGCCTCTGCTGTAGCCAAATGGAAATGCCTAGGTGTAAAACGGCTATTACCTGCGTCAGAAAGGCAAGTAAATCACGTACACTACGGTAGTTTTTCCGTCTGGGCCAAGAGCCTAGACCAATTCTGGTCGTAGCATCTGCCGATCATCCACCGGTGTTTCGTCTGCGTGGGCGCGGCCCACATTCCAGCTCGCCCCAGTGTACCTGCAGGGTACGTAACGGGTACCTCGGGAGTGGCGGATACCCCGTGGCGACAGAGGTACCGTTGACGCTGCTGTCAGGTATCTGTGGAGACACTGCGCACGCTCGATCCGATCTGGTAGAGATCAGAGTGCGCAGATAAGAGTTATACAGGCTTTTGGGTAGAGCCTGGGATTTTGGTTTGGTCTGTGTGAAAGGCTGGCCTGGTCTGTTACTGAAGTTCCAAGGTTGGGAGTGTGTGGGGGGCCCAGGTTAGTAGAGATGTACATAATAGTCGGCAAGACTATTGAGCTGGTAGGCACAATCTGCTGGGATCAACCTGGGGAAATGACCAGGTGCAGGCACGATTCTTGCTAGTAGAATTGCATTGGATATTTAGGGTATCTATTGCTATTGCATTGCAATCCCAGCCAGAAAACATTCGAATATTTCATGCAAGGCTCCCTGGGGCCTCTATTACTGTACATGGCATTCTCATCGGAATATGTAGATCATGCCGGCCCGGTCAACACTGACAATCATGCCGTACGGTTGTCGCAACACAGCCACATCTTGGATAATATCCAGATGGCTCTTAAGAAGCATTTGCTGCTGGAGACTGATCACCGTGCTGCGGGGAGGCCGTGAGCTTGCCTTCCGCGATCCTCCCGCTGCCTGCCCGCTACCAGGCGCATTGGGCAAGTGCTCGGTCGTTACCAAAAGATTTGGTCCAGGCTGAGATAGCTCATAGCGCGGCTTGCCAGCGTTAGCGCCCTCCGATACGGCATCCATCCCACTAACGACCATCGACAGCTCCGGGCGGGCAAGGTCCCAGAACCGGATTTTTCGGTCGCACCCCGCAGACACGATGAACCCGCACCGGCTGCTCGACGCTTTGTCGTCATCAGGGGCATTCAGACCCACTGCAAATGCCCATGTCCCAAGTCGGTCTCCGGAGGGGGTGTTGGGTGGTGACGCGGAGCCGTTTTCTCCAGTAGTTGGTGGCATGCCCGTCGCCGCAGGGCTGGCGGTAGCAAAGCGACTGAGCATTCCCTCCGGTCGGTCTTCATCTACAGGCCATGCTTCAAAGTCTCTCGCCATCGTCCGGTGGCCACGGGTGTTGGTCGGACGGGAGGCACGATGCGTTCCATTGGAGCCGTTATCGTGCGTGTCCAATGGCGTCGCCTGGTAGACTTCGCGGCACCGGAATCGCTCAATATCCCACACTGTAATTTCATTGCCATGGCTGCCGCTGCTAGATACGCAAACCCAGCGCCCACGTGGCTTCGTGGGGTGTAATTGGATTCGCTGGATTGATCCCCAACCAGGAAGACCCCATGCCTTGAGTCGCACTCGGAACCGAAGGTCCCACAGGTCCAAGATGCCATGCGTCGTGCCGACGAGGAGCCAAGTGTGTCGACGATCACAGCAGAAGGTGGTTGGGGTTCCGTGATGCACGGGATTCTCCAGTGTGTAAACCGGTAGCATGGTTTTCATGTCTAACGCAAGAATTCGACAGGCATTGGTGGCAACGAGAAGAGTTGACTGGCCTTCATCCCGAAAATGCTCCATCCAGACAGCATACTCGGGGGATCCGTTCTCCATGGCAGGCAATTGGTACTCACGAACAAGTTGAAGCTTCCCGTAGCGCACAGTCTCGTTGACCTTGTGATAGTCGACCCGAACAGCATGGATACTACCGTCTGTCGCGCCGCTCACGAAGGTGTATGTATTTTCAACGAAGGTCAATGCCTGGACCCGCGCTCCAGGCGCATGGCGATGGGTCTGGCGGGAGCGAGGAGTCAAGTTTCTCTCCAAACGCGTCGTATCCCAGATTTTAACGGTACTGTCATCGGACGCAGTGACAAAGAAAGAATGATCCGGTGGCACAGCAATACGATTCACTGGGCCGCTATGCTCGCCAAAGGTTGCCACCAAGTTTCCCTCGGGCCGCCAAATCTTATTAGGATCGTGTGTGTTGGCTTTGCGGATTGGTTGTCGTAGATCCAGCTCCTTGACATACGGACCCAGGTCGAATAAATCAGTTGGATAGTTTTCAGCAAAGACGTTGTCTAGTAGCCGCAAAACTGTCGGATCGTCACCTGCATATGAGTGATTGGCACGATATCGCCGTGCTGCTGCCTGAACTGGCATGCGTTCATAGGCCTGGCTGAGAACTGATGGCTGGGGAGTTCCGGATCTTTGGACAGGGGCATCCACCTTTCCAAAGGCATTGGCAGAGTTTGTGCTCGTTTCCGCATATGTCTTCGCGGTCTCATTGCGCCCCAGAAGGTTGATTGCACTAGATTTCTTTTGAACTCTTTCGCTTCTAAGCGACATGTTGTCCGTGTTTGTGGGCGTTGTTGATGAGCTCTCTTGGCCAGAACTCAGTCGCCGAGCGGGAGTAGGCACATCTAAGACGGGCGAAGACAGTGGTCGAGTCCCGTGACCACCAGCAGGAGATGAAGCCGCGGGGGAAGATGCGGAGGAGTCTGCTGCAGTGTCTCCCGGGCGACCCGGACGGATTTCTATCTCCTTGTGAAGCTGGCTCCGTGATCGCATATGCTTGTGGCTAGAATGAGGCGCCCGCTCGATCGTCGTAGAGGCATCAAGCAACGCATCAGCGATTGTTCGCGGTCTCGATTCCTCGGGCCTTGGGCTTTCGGTTCGATCCCGGGATGGACTTTGCGGCTTGTCGTTGACGTTCTTGTCAAAGAAAACCGTTTGGGGTGTGAGACCATGGTGAGCTAAGCTAATGATTTCGTTCCACGGCGGAGTAGGTTGGGAATCGAGGTCCCTTGCTTGCCTCAGTGATACCCTCCAGATATAATCCTTGAGTGCGAGGAGCTTGAAGTCATCCTCGGAAGTCATTCCAAGATTTCGCAGCCTAGTCAGCCATTGTTCGTCTTCATCATTCTTCGAATGTGCACTCAAAGAAAAGGAACGCCCGGCTCGGAATCCGTGTGCACCAGGCTCGGAAAGACTGAACGCACCATCACGGCTGGTTGACTTCCAGAAGGTGCCTTTGTCCGATTTTGAAGCCCAGATAAAGGCCATCTCGTACACACTCCTTGGCATTGGGCGCTTGAGGGCATCGAGGATTTCAACCTCAGAAAAGCCAACAATCTTGACCTTGAGAAATGGCCGAATGAGGGGAGTCAGAATGGAGTAAATGTCAGCCACAGCCAGGAACTTCGTTGATTTTACCACCAGATTCACCGCAGCCTCCCGGATCCAGATGTTGGGGTGGACCAAGAACCCAAGGGTAATATGGAGTAGATCCCATGTAGTAGATCGCTGAAATAGCCCTAGGTCGGCCATGGCGGCAAGGCACCGGATAACCTTTTCCACCACAAATTCCTCAGGCTCCGTCATAGACTGGATCATCAGCGGCAGAATATACTGCTCTAAGCTGGTGCTTCCGACGTACGCAGCAACTCCAACGACAGCCTCAAAAAAAGCGCACTTGAGAATCCAGTCTCGATCGTTGAGATATGTGTTGAGATGACTAAGAACAACCTCATTTGCCTTCAAATTACCAAAGAAAACGCAAAGTCTGGATACAGATCCTAGGAATGCTCGACGGACCGTGGCGTCTGTATCAGTTAAGAGCGCTTTGGTGTGAACCTCGAAGTACTCCAGAAGATCAATTCGAGCTACGTCATAAAGGTTGTGATACGTAGCATCTTCAGTCCATCGCGGTTCAAAGCCGACAGGAATCAGGGCGGTCAAACGAGTATCAGAGCGCAGCGCCTGGATCATGTCCAGGAATCTCAATGAAGACTGCGCCAAAGATGCGATACATGAGGCATATGCAGCACGAACCATGACACTTGGATTGCTCTTGGAAGAGATGACAAAATTCTGAAGTCGCGGGAAGATGTACTCAGGGAAGAGATATGCGTTTACTGGAGATACCACATGCACCATCTCCAATAATTGTGTCAAGGTACGGATGGCCGCAACCTTCACACTGTCTGTCCGGTCGGCCAAGAGAAGCATGATGTACGGCAGAACACGGTCGAGTTTCGCCTCGTCAGACAATCTTTCTGCAAAGGCTAAAAGAATATCGCAGGCTTTAATTCGAGCTGAAGCTTTCGATGTAGTCCGAAGGTTGGAAACGACGAGAGTCAGGAAAATCAAGACCCCCTCATCGAGCTGTGTTCCAGATGCTTGATTGTTCCCACCCTCCGGCAGATCAAGCTTTACAGGGAGTATGTCGCCCGTGAGTCGTGAAACGCCGGGGCTGGGTACACCCTGAGACCCTCGAGATGAGGAACCAAGGAAGTAGGAGATCTTGTCAAAGTCAAGACAGACTCGCTCTATCCTATCATCGGTCTCACCTCTGTTGGCAGATTCCGCATCCACCTTCGTTCTTCCGGAAGATGGATCCGTCATGAGGGACATGTATTGATGGAGAAAACTGTAGAAATACTCCGGGAAAGCTTTGTTCTTCCAGAAATTCAGATACTCGTCTGCAGAATACCGAGACTCGGGTTCCAGTTGGATCATATGTAAGATCAGTTCACGAATTTCGGGATCCTCGATTTTGGCGAGCGGACCGTGCTCCGGGCTGTATTCGCCTTTTCGATATTTGTAAATTTGACTCAGGGTAAAAATTGGCGATTCGAGAAAGAGCTCAGCAATGACACAGCCAGCGCTGAAGATATCCATGGCCCAATTAACGTGCCGATTGCCTGGCTCTTCACCAGCGACTAAGAATCTCTCTGGCGCAAGGTAACATGTTCGTCTGCCTGAGATGTCGAAGTAAAATGAAAAGTCTGCGGGGTTATCCTCAGGTAAGAAAGTAGGCTTGAACGAAGAAGAGAAGTCAGATAAATATAGCCAATTCCATGACGTGACTAGGATGTTTTCTGTTTTGATGTCGCCATGAAAGACATCCATGGAGTGACAGTCTCGTAGAGCGCCCAGGAGCTGGAACGCGATCCATTTCTTCTCGATGTCCTCGAGAAATGGACGGGTGCTATATCACAGTCAATCTTGGTCCTTGGACATTAGATATATCAAAGCTGATCAGACGTACCTCATTCGATCATACAAGGAGCTATGGATGTATTGGCGTATTAGGTATCCACTGGTGCTGGTTTCCAGGAATCTTTCATAGCTCAATGCATTAGGCACATCAGATAAGAGCTTGCGTTCCCCTGTGTAAATAAGATCAGCTCAGGTCCCACACCCTATCAGGTGGTACACGCGTACGAATGATGGCCTTGATATATGGCTCCAGCTCCATGGTCGGATAGGGCTTCATGATCACCTTCACAAAGACCAGACCGTTCTGTTGCCTAGCACGGATGCTCTTCATGAATCTGCCCCCACCCATGGACTTCTCATACACCAAGTCCGAGAGCTCGGGAACATCGATCCCTGCTGACCCTGCAGACAGGGTTGTGAGGGAGTAACCTTGTCCCATAGTGTATCATGTGTTTCATCTCTCTCTTTTCTCCTCTTGAAGTTGGAGAATGGGGAAATAGAAAGCAGACGATAACACGAGTGAGGTCACTTGACACCGCCCCACGTGATGGTGATAGGAAGGCGGTGAGGGATTGCCAACACTCTGTTAGAGCTGAGAACCGTCATTTCAGTCAAATTTATTTCAATCTCTTTAATATTCTCGAATTTGGTAGGACTTTGTGATCAAAGTCATTCTTATTGTCTGTTTACTCGAACTCTCATCATGCGTGGTCGTGGGTAGTTCCACCTGATTTTCAGGAAAGACAAGCCAGGAGTAAACAAACCTTCCAGGGGAATTGACCCTTGATAACAAAGTTTTCAGCGCGTGTGAAGGCACTCTAAGTTTAAGGGTGATTTACATATGTTTAAGGTTCAATCCGGTGCGTTCTTATCTTCCACGGCTTTATCCTTTGAATCCAATCTGACATAGACCCGCCCACAGCTAAAATACGGGGCTTGCATTCCGATCTCGCCACTGAGCGCTCGGCATCCAGCATGGATTCTTCATTTATCATGGACGATATTGGGATTCCTATCATTGACACCGATGAGTCCTTGTTCTCCGTAATCCCAAAACTTTCCCAGTAGGCTTCAGCATTGCTCTTAATCCATATTTCCCATGCAATACTAACTACCATGTAGATTTATCACCACTGCAGTTGGTGATATTGCGTTCTCATTTGAGGACATGAGCCATGAATCTCGAGGCCACCGTCTTCGTCAACTGGTGCACACCTTGGCCGAGGACAGTCACAATCCTTTCATCATTGTAGCCTTGATGATTCTCAAGTGGGAATTCTCAAGTGCCGCCGATGACGACTGGGGATTGAATGAAAGTCGAGGTGCAGCCTGCGAGTTTGTTGCATGGCAATACCTCTGTCATTTAAACCAGATTGAGGCCATTGACTTTCTATTGGAAGAGCTTCCGATTCCCCGTCGCAACTCAACAAACCTTACCGAGGCCGAAAGGGGTGATCCGGCTGATCCTGGATTTGAACTTGCCCGCGAAACAGAAGGGACACCGCTTCTGTCCCGCTCGCCAACCCCTCTCAATCTCCTTGGGTTTGGTAAAAGAAGCGCAGCGGCTCAAAAGAACCAAGATTACTCGGAACTTTATGGATCAGACCACGAGAGGGAGGATTTTTCTCGGTATTTTCAATTCTTTGGGCTAAACGCATTGGAGATTGCGGCTGTTGCTCAAGCCAAAAGGTTCCTCAGTCAGCGCGTTGTTCAGCGCATGGTCAATGACATCTGGAATGGAGAGATTGTTTTTTGGGACTCGCTCACCGTTCATTCGACCAAAAAGCCGCAAATATTCAACCGAAGGTGAGAACCAGCCCTTCCATCGTGTCATAAATCTTCTAACATGATTGATTTAGAACGGCAGACCCATACTCGCGCATGCGGGTCCCTGTGTATCGAAAGATGTTTGAGGCAGGGTTCTTCCTTTCCCTGTTATTTCTGTACTATACAGTACTTGTGGAGAGGTCGCCAACGTCAATCGGTCGATTTGAGATTCTGATGGACATTTGGATTGTCGCCTTTGCCTACGACGAGCTTAGTGGACTTGTCGATGCTGGAGTACTCTTCTATCAGATGGACTTCTGGAGCCTGTGGAACCTCGGCATCATAGGAGTTGGGTTTGCATTCATTGTCACCAGTAAGACTCACATCATCAAATATGCCCTTACGTGACTCTTTACATTTCACACATAGCGAAGTGCCTTCTGGTCTTCGTGGACTAACGAGCAAATTACAGGGGCAATCGGTCTATTTAAAAAAGATGACTACATCCTCAACTTGTCATTTGACATCCTCTCCTTAGAGGCACTCTTTCTGGTCCCAAGGTATGATCATCCGCATCTCCTTTGGTTTCCATGGGTTGTCAACTCTGACACTATGAAATTGCAGAATATGTTCGCTTGTGAGCTTGAATGCATATTTCGGAAGTTTGGTAGGTCAAAGTGCCCCGCAGCTACGAGTAAATTTCTGACTGTGGAACGAACAGATCCCAGTGATGAAAGAGATGGTAAGATCTCAACTTAAAACGGCGCTAAGACGCTCGAGGCTGACTTATCCTAGACAAAAGCATTTGTGAGGTTTTTACCGGTAGTGCTTATCATTTACACAGGTATGGGTGATTCGATCATACGTGTGTGAACATCACTGACTGTAGGGGGTCAAAAAGCATTTCTCACAACCTTTTCGCTTCTCGCTCGTGACCGGTTTTCCGTTAGCGAAATGTCTTACTTGCTGTTGAAGGTGTTCTTTGGGTGAGTCTGCGAAGATCTGTCTTGATCATCACTTGTAGCTAATGTTGAAATAGGTCTGGGACGCTTGGGTTGGTGGGTGGTTGAAATTCATAACTTTTGACAGTGACTCGAATTTACTGACGATGAATCGATTGAACAATAGGATAATGCACTGAAGGTCAGCCCCCATTGCTCAATTTGACCACCACACCTTGTTTGCTGACATACTTGACTTCAGATTTCTCCGATCTTCGGCTATGGCTTGATGTGAGCTCTTTGTTTTTATATTTGATCCCGGTGACTGACATCAACTACAGGTTGATTTTCGTCCCATTGAGCAACTTTTTGCTCCTTGCATGCCTTATCAGTTTGATGGGCATGAGTCTGGAGGGAGTAGGTCTTCTGTGACTTTTATATGGACAACGACAGCTAAGCCCCATTGTTTCTAGGTAATGGCTCACGCCCGCGAGGAGTATCTCTTCCAGTGAGTATATCAAATCCACATTGTGCACCAAGCTCCGGTTTGCTGACATACTTCAGACTATCAATCTACGTCCTGGAAAGTAGCAATTCCCGACGCCTGACATACTTCTTGCCACCTCTGGTTCGTCGCAATCTTGAGCTTCCCTCCAAAATCTAGAAATCCCGATTGCTGACGTTAGACAGAACCTCATTCCACTCCTGTGCATCCGACCCTTGCGACTATTTCTATCCGCGGGGATAGTCCGCCGAGTACGCATCGTCTTACTTCGAGCAACCCATCTTCCATTCGTAATGATGATCTGGATGTACGAGTCAACTCGTCAGAATTCGGATAAATCCTCCTCTCGGTTCTCTCGACCGTTAGGAGGGCGACCACCTAGTACTGCGGCGAGCGAGCCTAGTGTTTCCAGATTCCAGGCCCCATTGCATCCTTCTGTGGTTGAAGTGAATCGACTAAGACTTGGTCACGAGCGACTTGATGTTGATTTGCAGGGTACAAGTGAATCTAACCTCCCGCGATCTGGGCAGACACAGCTTGCGGATGTGATGGATGCTGTGGAACGGCTACGGGTACAGGTGGAGCGTGTGAGTATGACGCTCGCGGCGCAGCAACGAGGCAACTAGATGTATTATTCTTTTTCTTTTTCGTCGTAGTCCGGACCTTGTTATGATCCTTATACTTTCGGGAAATTATTCATCAAGACAACTTTAGAATATTAATCCAGTGAATCATAGCCCCCGGTCTTGGAGTGGAATTGGCCTGGCCCAGGAGTCAGGCGATACCTTGAAAGAGCATGAGTGAAGCTATTCATTCACACCCGATATATTTCTCTTCTGCCAGGTACCCTTGCCTAAGAAAATCACTGGACATCGTAACGCTCAGGGCTTCCCTAGTACGGAATACGAGTGGCGAGTACCTACCGGGGTACGTCCTTTGAATAGGTACGGGATACGACGAGCGCAACACGGAGGTATTGGATTTTAATTTAAGTCCTTGATTCATACAGAACGGCTTGCTTAACCCGATTAAGTCCCCTCTCTATATCTTTGAAAAAGCTGAGAGTATTTGATCGGAAAGACCGGATTCATGCGGATCGGACTCCAATTGTAAAAGTTCAACAAGAGAGTGAAATACATATTCATGCATACAAGTTGCCGACCTAAATAATATTTAGCTCATTAAGCTAAAGTAGCTGGCGCGCCTATCTTTTCCCCGATGAAGGGATAAAGAGTGGGTAAGGCAGGGATTGTTGATTAGGTTAGCATCTTCACGCAGGTGCAGCTAATGGTTCTTGCTCTAATTCCACGAATGAGCTGAGAGCATCTACCCCACTCTTCATCATCGATACATTTATTCCAAAATGCCTCGGCATAAGATGAAATTCGTGTTTCATTTGAATCGCCTTTGATAAAAATAGCCCCCAAGTGGCGTGGACCCGCTCGAAGTTCCACGATCAGTCATTTGAGTAACTAACACTCATCCCCTCCCCGTCAACCAAATATTCAATTCCAGACTGAAGCGGTCCTGAGACGAAAATACCCAGTTCTTCTCCATTATATGATCCAATCGCGCAACGATGACAAGTGAAAGCCCTGTCATTATTGTTGGCGGCGGATTGGCGGGTCTTGTGGCTGCCTTCGAGCTCTCCAAACGTCAAGTCCACAGCATCATCATCGACCAAGAGAACGAAGCGAATCTTGGAGGACAGGCATTTTGGTCCCTTGGAGGCCTTTTCATTGTCAACTCCGCCGAACAGCGTCGGGTGGGTATCAAGGACAGCCGTGAACTCGCGCTGCAGGATTGGTTGGGTACCGCACGCTTTGACCGCGATTGCGACTACTGGCCGAAAAAATGGGCCGAAGCTTTCGTCGACTTTACGTCAGGAGAATTCGAAAGCTACGTCAAATCACTCGGCTTGAGTATTGTCAGTGTTGGCTGGGCAGAACGAGGTAGCGGAGACGCTGGGGGCCATGGAAACTCGGTGAGTTCGGCCCCCATTGTACTGAAACAGCGCCACTGATAACAAGGAACAGGTACCAAGATTTCATTTGTCATGGGGCACCGGGCCTGCAGTGGTCGATATATTCGAGAAGCCTGTCAGAGAAGCTGCGAAGAACGGGCTGGTGGAGTTCAAATTCCGCCACCAAGTTGACTCTATAGTGGTTGATGAGCACGGTGCGGCTGTCGGTGTGCGGGGCCAAGTTCTCGAGCCATCGGACACCGTCCGGGGAGTTGCAAGCAGTCGGAAGAGCGTTGACACATTTGAGATACGTGGAAGCAAAGTGCTCGTATCCAGTGGAGGTATTGGCGCCAATATTGAACTAGTCAAGAAGAACTGGCCCGTTGATCGACTCGGTGCAATTCCATCCAACTTTGTCGTTGGTGTTCCTGCCCATGTCGACGGACGTATGATCGGGATTGCCCAGGCGGCAGGTGCCAATGTAATCAACAGCGATCGCATGTGGCACTACACCGAGGGCATTATGAACTGGGATTCAATCTGGCCAGATCACGGAATTCGAATCATTCCTGGTCCATCCTCACTTTGGTTGGATGCCACGGGTCACCGACTGCCTCCAATGCTCTACCCTGGAACCGATACACTGGCTACGCTAAAGCACATCTGCCAAAGTGGCCATGACTACACATGGTTCATTCTCAACAGAACCATCATCAGCAAAGAATTTGCTCTTTCAGGCTCCGAACAAAACCCGGATATTACCGGGATGAGCTATCTCCAAACCCTGAAACGTCTCCTGGCCTGGTCTCCCACCGCCCCTGTTCAAGCATTCATGGATAAAGGAGCCGATTTTGTGGTCGAAAAGTCTCTTCCTGAACTGGTTGCTGGCATGAACAAATTAGCGAAGGAGCGAGGCGGACCCGAACTTGACGTTGAACACATCGAAAAAGAGATCTGTCTTCGCGATAGCCAATGCGACAATCCATTCAGCAAGGATGCCCAGATAATGCTCATCCAGAATGCACGCAATTATTGGCCCGAACGATGGTCCCGGGTGGCCAAGCTCCACAAGCTCACTGATCCTAGCCATGGCCCCTTGATCGCAGTCCGGTTGAACCTTCTGACTCGAAAGACCCTCGGTGGACTGGAATCGAACCTAGACGGAAATGTTCTTCGTGCAGATGGAACAATCTTCCCGGGACTGTATGCTGCGGGTGAAGTTGCCGGGTTTGGAGGAGGTGGAGTTCACGGATACAGTGCTCTTGAAGGTACTTTCCTTGGGGGCTGCATTTTTTCGGGACGAGTGGCAGGTATCAAAATGGCTGAGGCAGTTTTGGGGGGCTCCACTGAGTCTTCGTAGGGGTTTAAGAGTATATGAATAGCAGGAGTGAATGTCCGCAAGCTGATATACCAATTAGTCGAGTATGTTAATCTTTAGTATGTTTTCTTCAAGTTTAAAAATTGAGACTCTTACGAGATTTGAAGATCTACATATATTAAAAAATAATAATATGATAACATAAAAGTAACATGATTCATCTGCTCGCTTAACACCCTTACAACCTTGGAAGCTTACACTTGGGCATACTCGAATAAACATACTTCATCCTCTGGCCGAGGTATTTTTTATGACTCGGGCCCCACCCGAACCAGGGCTTGGGATGAGTCGGGTTCTTTCCGGTCAAGTGATAGAATTGAAGCAACCTTCCAAGGTGGACCTCGAAAACTCAGATGTTATTTTATTGACGCTTGTCCGCATTTTATTTATCGCTCACAGGCACTGGCATATCCATAGACAGAGCTGTGGAATCCAAAATAGTTCGGTCCTTTGAGATATAACTTAATCAGTTGCAAGACGGGTCGTTTCCGAACTACTATAACCCCGCAGTGGATAGTTGAATATGCAAGGCCGCTTTATTTTGTGCTTGGTTTTCGCCATTTTCCCATACCATGTCACATCGACTTCCTTGGGCGATTTAAAAGACATCGCAATGGATTGGTTGCAAGATAAAGCGCTGGGTTGGATCCCGGGTCCTCCAGTCGTTAAGATTGACACTCATCACCATTATGTCCCACCATTTTATGCTGAGGGTATGACTGTTCCTACATCAAGATATACTCGCAAGCTGACATCCCAATTATCTGTAGCTATTGAGAAAGCAGGGGGTATTCAAAATCTGCATCTTGTCTCCAGTTCTGGGCTAATTTACAACTATGGCAGGGGACCCCAGCGGCTGGCCCACCCCGACATGGACATCCACAAGAAGCAAGCTCCTCATGAAACGTCTCGGTGTTCAGACAGCCATTCTCTCTGCGACTGCTCCCGGCGCCTGTATTCTCAAGGGACCCGAGTCATTCAAGCTTGCTCGTCAGCTCAATGAATTCGCCGCTGACCTGCGGGACAAAGAGCCTCGCCAGTTTGGCTTCTTCGCTGCCCTCCCCGATCTCCTCAACACAGAGGCTGCTCTTGCTGAAATTGCATATAGTTTGGATACATTGCATGCTGATGGGGTCACTCTTTTCACTCGCTATGGTGACAATCATACATATCTAGGTCATTCGTCACTCGAGCCCATCTGGGCCGAGCTGAACCGCCGCAAATGTGTTGTCTTCGTCCACCCGACTCATCCAGTGGACACAAACATCTTTAATCCCAAGCTACCACAGCCTGCATTGGATTATCCACATGAGACCACCCGAGCTGCAATGGATATGATCATATCTGGCACAAAAGCAAAGTATGCGGACTGCAAGGTCATTCTCTCGCATGCGGGAGGAGCTTTGCCATATTTGATCACCCGGGTAGCCACTCCCATGCGAAAGGCACCGAACTTAGTGATGGAGCATCGCATGGGAACCAACTATCAGCAAGTGATGGATGATTTTCGAAGCTTCTACTTCGACCTCGCGCTATCAAGCTCTCCGCATGTATTGGATATGGCGTTGAAGATGATTCCCCATGACCACATTCTATACGGGGTAAGAGTTCCAATTTCGACCAATACATTACTTTTCTCATGCAGCATTTAGAGTGATTTCCCATACGCTCCCGTCACTGCCTATCCGGCTTTCTTGGAGGACCTCGAGGGATATGACATGAGCGAGGAGCTGAGAAGCAAAATCAATTTCCAGAATGCGGTTTCGTTGATTCCTCGGCTGGCACAGAACACTAGCTGGAGACTGTGAGGCCAAGATGCTGTTTTATCTAGTCTAGGCAATGAAGCTTCAGAATACCAATAAATTTCGCATGAAATAGTTAGTGTTTGTTGGTGTTGGCAAGCTGTTTACCAAGCTGTTGAGCCCCACACACCTGACCGCCTTCCCGCACAAAACGGACACGACTTCGCGGAACTTTTTTTCTCTTTTCTTTTCTCTCCAGTCCTGCGAACTCCATGGGCTGAACGCGTTTTCGTTTCCCAGTCCATGGAATCTCCAAACACATTCAAGAGGACGTTGACCAGCACTCAATCATATGAGCATTGAGCCCGCACCTGTAATCTGCACTTACCTGCTACGTCTCGGACTTCGAGTCTGATCATTGACAGTATGGACACATTAGCAGAGACCTCGTGGGACGTGGTCATTGCAGGAACAGGGCTGGCTCAATCTCTCCTAGCCTTGTAAGTCTTATCGGTCGAGCTGGAAATTCCACCACTGACGCGTTTTTTTTCCAGGTCCCTCTCTCGGTCGGGAAAGAAAGTTCTCCACTTGGATCGGAACCCATACTATGGAGGATCCGAGGCAGCCTTTAGTCTGGATGAGGCTCAGGAGTGGGTGAACAGTGTCAACCAACGTGGGTTGCTGCCGAGTGTATTCTACATTCCGGCATGTTGCTGATTTCTGTTGATCCGGTAGATCCTGGCCAGTCTCCATTTGAAGATGCCAAGGTTGTCACTTACCCTCTAGACTCCTCCCAGCCCAGTTCCGAGGGCGGTGATCGTTCATCAAGCACGTCGGATGCTCGCCCCAAGCTGGCTGCGAGTCGCGCGTACACACTTTCTCTTTCCCCACATTTCCTCTACACCCGCTCCCAACTAATCTCAGTCCTAATTTCTTCCAAAGTCTACCGCCAGCTGGAGTTCATGGCCGTAGGAAGCTGGTGGATTCATTCCGAAGAAGCCAATGCCGAGAATGGCGAACTAGGGGCCACGAGAAGTTTTCATCGTGTGCCCGGCAATCGCGAGGACATTTTCGCTGATACTCACATCAGTATGAAATCCAAGAGAACTCTGATGCGCTTTTTGCGACATATCAGCAAGCCGGCGGATGAAGACACCGATGAGACCGAAGAGGACTTATCGGCGCCTTTCGGGGACTATATTTCATCCAAGTTTGGTGTTCCGGAGGATCTTCACAGCCCTTTGCTCTCGCTGTCGCTGTCCCAACGAACCCTCCAGAGTACATCCGCTAGCCATGCCGTCCCTCGGATCAAGAGACACCTTGCATCTGTCGGTGCTCTCGGACCAGGTTTCGGAGGAGTTATATCCAAATATGGTGGAGGGTCAGAGATTCTTCAGGTCGCCTGTCGAGCCTCTGCCGTGGGTGGAGGTGTTTATGCTCTCGATACGGGGATTCAATCACTCACTGATAGTGAGTCGGGCGATGAGTATCCTGTAGAGTTGCAACTCTCCAACGGTGAGTCGATTCGGACCAAGTCTGTGATCGGTACTGTATGGGATCTCTATCCCACCCAGGAACGGTCACTGTCTTGTGCTAAATTTTCACGATCAATTACTGTGGTCGCCTCAGAATTCACATCACTCTTCCCTGTCACGGTGGAAGGGGCTCCCGTGCCTGCCAGTGCTATCCTGATGTTCCCAGGCGAAACATTGGGCAGTCCACAGTCGCCGCCAGTGTATCTCCAGGTCCACTCGAGTGACACCGGCGACTGTCCACGTCAGCAGAGTAAGTCTTTCCTCAACCCACTTGCCCACTCTCGCCTCGCTCTTATGATGATTACCTTAACTTATCTACATTGCCTGTAATTGCATTGATGAAAACGTTAATCTATCTTTAACTGATAAAGAGCAAAACTACTCCATTGTGGTTTCACCCAACTTTTGATTCGTTCATGAGGCTAATTTAGCATCAACAGGTATCATCTATGGCAGTATTTCTATGACAGGCCCAGAAAGTCAAACTCTCTTAGAGCTCGCCGTGGACCGACTTGTTCGAGCTGAGGGTCCCCAAGCCGATGTACTTTGGTCCATGCGATACAATCAGGAAGGCCGCCTCAGTAATGATGGTTCATCCCCTACTATCCAGACGCACTCGCCCCATGTCTACAGCTTCCCGCCTCCTAGCCTGGATCTGGCTTTTGAGGACGAGAATATCGACATGATCAAGCAGGCTTGGTTGAAGGTTGTGGGCGATGAAGACCCTGATGATTTTATGATCTTTGACGATCGCGAGGGCGCCGATGATATGTAGCATAGCACGACTTGAACACTTTGTGCCAATAGTCTGTACAGAACATATATTTTCATGATACCAATAGCATTTCTCAGGCCCTGATGGCTTCAAATTTATTAAGTTCTTCATTCAATTCATACCGTCAGATCTAAACCAATTTGCCGTTCTCATTCAAAGGCGGATAACCTTAGATCAACTGATCCTCAGTATCCACGACCACGGCCCCGTCCGCGCATAAGGCCTCGTCCTCTACCACGTCCACGTCCACGCCCATGTTCATGCTCATGCTCATGATGCAAATGCCCGTGCCCTTCTGGAGGCCGATATCCTTCTCCAGATCCCGGCCCATATCCAGGCCCATATCCAGGCCCAGGCCGATACTGCTCAGCATACCTCCTCTCCTCGTCGTGCCTCTTATGATCCTTACTACATCGAAAACCAAATTAGCCTCAAAACTAACCACAGAAAACACCCTTAACATAAATCACTCACATCTCATGGCTAACCATGTTCATCCCAACAGCACCCAAAACCGCTCCACCAGCCGTCCCAAAGAACCCACCCTGCATCTTATGACCCGCGTAACCCCCAGCCGCACCCCCGATAAGCGTTGACCCGAGGCCTCTCTCACCATCACCCTCGCCCTCTGGGCCTACGCTAGGACCGGCGCCAACTTCACAGCTGCCTTTGTCCTGCGGTAGGCCCGCGTAGTAAGATGCGTTCTCGCCGGGGTTTTTGTCCTGATTGGCGGGGTAGGGTGCGTATCCGTGTTCCTGGTTGGATACTTGAGGGTATTCAGAGCCAGGGCCAGGGTAGTTGCGGGGTGGTTCTTCGCTGTATGGGGGTGGAGCTGCACTAGCAAACTCTTGCTCGCTGTACGAATGTGCCTGTATTGTATTAAATTAATTATGATAATGAAGAAAGGATGTCATGTTTCAAGGTGTTATACTGACAGCCGGGTTGTATTGGTAGTACTCCTGCCGTGGCGCGGTACTCTCCTGGTGGGGCGGGTAGTAGGCTTGGCCTTGAGCTTGGCTATGGGAAGGTTCATAACCGTTTGGTGGGGCTGTATAACTTGACATGGTCACTGATTCGGGACTGGTTGAGGGAGAAAGGAATCAAGTAGAGTGATAGAGTAAAAGATAAAAGATAAAATTAAGAGGGTGTATTGCTAATTTAACGGATGTGCTCTCAATCCACACAGCCTCCTCTTCTTTCCTAATTTGTGGCTCAAACTCGCTGCGGAATAGTGGTATCTCAAAGCCTTAGGGTATTGGATTAGCCGAGTGGGGGGGGATCTTCATGATGATGTGGACATACAGATGGGTGCGTTGTGACTAGCGTGGCGTTCGTATTCAGAGCTGAGATGGGTACATATAGATCAATCAGATGCAGATAGGCCGTCGAAGTTCGGACGTAGATGATAGGTCGCTGGAAGCTACATCCCCAAGCTTGAGGCATGTGCAAAGCAGTGAGCAGTTGCAAAGAGAAGCTGGTGAGAAATTACATGTAAATAGCCTCCCATTTTCTCTGAGCAATAATCCAAGTCATTCCTCTGACGTACAACAGTTACCACTAAAAAACTGCGGTGCCCTAACCAATTCTCTTGCATGAGCCAGCAGTTACATAATCAGATGTGTCCCTAACTTATCAATTCCCACCAAATACCAGCGCTCAGCGAAGATAAGACGGTCGCTAAGTAACCTCCGTCTATTGTATTCACTCACGCCCACGATCCCAACCACGTAGGCAAAGTCCTGAGCTTAGGACTCGGGCCAAGTGCACGCTTGCTCTCCTCAACAGCACTGATCAACGCATCTGCGAACTCTTGACGACTCGCACCACCAGATGATCGTGACCTGACACGATAACCCTCCGAGAGGACGCGACCAACCTCCCATCCCGCATCCTCCTGATCCTCCGGCGATCTAATAACATCTTCCTTCTCAAGCACCCACCCCGCCTCAAGCGCCAGCTCACGAATCTTCTGCGGGGTAATAATTGACTGAATATTATCATGACGGTCCAAGTCATTGTCCCTGGAGTTGAACTCCGCTTGTGAAATTGCCGCCAGCAGGTGTGGCAGAGCGGCAATATCCCCTTGGATATCAGTTGAGTACTCCGCAATGCGGAGGTGCTTCGTTCTTCCACGCAAAGCCACCAGCATCGGCGTCAATGCTTCGGCAGATGGTAAGTACCAAATTGAATGCGCGAACACGGCATAGTCATAAAGTGGTTCTGAGGTGCTGGAATCGAGGAACCTTTCAAGATCTGATTGGTGGAATGTGATACGGTTACCGACTGCACTCTGCTTTAGCTTGTCTTGTGCTTGGCCTAGCGTCATGGGTGATCCTGCTTGGATTATTAGCAACTTGTTGTGTGGGATTGCTTTTTGCTCTTCGACAAACAAACCGTAGTCCAAGGGCGCCGGGTCAATTCCTGTGATGTGGCCCTGCTCTCCCACCAGATAGGCCATCACCAGAGTGCAATCTCCTTGCCCGCAGCCAATTTCGAGTATTTTTGACCCAGATGGAATATCCCACGTCTTGAAAAGGTTGACTCTAGCCTGGATTTGAGGTTTGGATGACCCACCGTCCGATATCCTTGCAATATCAATAACTTCTGAAGACATGATTAGAAGCGGCTATATGTTTGGGCTGAATGTTGGTATTTTTAAGGGATATATTGAAATCCCATTAGACTTAATGTCTGATTATATATGTTATGGACCCTTAAGTGCTCCGACGGACCTCCGTCTCAGAGTAGCCATTTTACCATTTCCTACTTTCGATTACGAATGACTCACAATTTTATGGACAATTCCTGCTAAAAAAGGCCCAAGTTTAGATTAGTGATGATTGGCGCATTTCAGCCATTTCCAATATTTGACGAGCGAGTTCACAAGCAGTCCACTCATAATGAGTCACTTTTGTGCCTATTTAGTTAATTATTAATATGGGTCTCAGATAAGTCAGACGTTGAGAAAAAAGGCACAGTATCGAGCTGCATACCGCATTGGCCTTAGTGCGGGGATAACCGTCTAAGCTAAGAAAAGCAACATGGACAATTAACATGTACGGTGATAGAAAAACTAGAATCGAATCAACAAAGAATCGGCCCAAAGCAAACCCACTCTTCTATCGAGATCCAGTCCCACTCCACCTGTCCCTAATGAACGGGACAATCGACATTCAGCTGAGTTGACTGTCCGAGCCAACCCAACCCAATCATCATTCATCCGATAAACAAATTCCCCACCCACTCATGCAGCAGCGCCTACAGCCACTCCGAAGCCAGATCCAAAACACGCTCATGCACACCGAGCTTCACAGCTGAAAACGCCAGCACTCCAAAGCCTATCGCCCACTTCGCCAGACTCCTCTGCGAGATATCCTTCCCATCACGATCAAAAGGAGGAGTAACATCCGGCGCAAAAGTCTTAATTTTCTTCAATGAATAAGGCGGATACCTCGCATCCATCAACGACTCCATCCAAGCCGGAAGAGCATTCGTAACCGTACGCAGATAGGAGAACTCGCGGAATCCATGAATACCATGGTAATAGCCGAAACCCGATGATCCCGTTCCTCCAAATGGCGCACCCTGGGCGCCGGCGTGGAGCATGCAATCGTTGAACGTGACACCTCCAGACTGGATCTCGTTGAGGAGACGGTCTTTCTCAGCTGGGTTTTGAGTGAAGGCGTACGCGCTGAGTGGTTGGCCTGATTCTCTGGTGAATGCGAGGGCGGTATCTAGGTCTGCTTCAATTATGGGGAGGATGGGACCGAAGAGTTCTTCGGATAGGAGGCTATCGCCAGGCTTCACGCCTGTGACGATAGTTGGGGCGAAGAATCGGGTTGAGCGGTCGCGTTGGCCGCCGTAGACTATTTTGCCTGATGTTGTGTTTAGGAGGCGGTCTAGTCGGTCGAAGTTGCGCTCGTTGATTATGTGGGTATAGTAGTCTGGGCGGTTATCTTCGCCGCCCATGAAGATGTTGAAGTGGTGGGTTAATGCCTTGACCAGGGCGTCGTGGACTTGTGTGTTCACAAGAACGTGGTTCACATTTAGGCAGATCTGTTGCGGTAAGCTTAATTCTATGATTGGAGTATTCGAGGTAATAGAGTGAGATATGTTGGGTAGCCTTACCTGGCCAGCGTTCAGGAACTTGGTGGCTGCTATATGCTTGGCCGAAAGGTCGATGTTGGCTGTGGGTGTGACAATAGCTGGACCCTGGCCACCGAGCTCCAGCGTGACGGGTGTAAGATTCTTTGCAGCCGCGGTATAAACAATCTTTGCGATGTTTCCAGAACCAGTATAGAATATATGGTCGAAGCGGCGCTCGAGGATATGCTGCATCCCTTGCGGACCGGCAGAGATACAACGGATAGCATTGGAATCCAAGTACTGCGGAATAAGCTCCATCATCAGGTCTTGACACGCGGGTGCCATGTCCGATGGCTTCAGAATCACGGCACAGCCAGCAGCGATGGCAGCGATCATGGGCTGCAAGATTAGCAGGATTGGAAAATTCCAGGCACCGATGACAAGGACCACACCCTTAGGCTCCTTGCGGACGGTTGTGCCACCCATGAAGTTGATGATGTCCCATCGAGTCGGCTTATCGTCCTTCATCCACTCGTCGAGACTCTTGAGAGTGCGAAGAATATCCTTCTGAATGCCAGCGCAGTCAGAAATTATGGACTCCTGACGGTGTCGATGGAGGTCATCGTGAAGCGCCGCGGCAATTCGATCCTTATTCTCTTCAACCATCCACCATGTGCGCTTCAATTGTTGACGTCTCCATTCTTTGTTCTTGGTGACACCAGCGACAAATGTATCTTGCACAGTTTGGAAGGCCTATTCCAGCAGGTTAGCAATTACGTATGCGGTTAGCTGCCCGATGAGTCTTGCCTGATCGAACTCGGCTGTGGTTGAGAAACCCATAGTGAAGAAGTTGAAAAGTGGATCACTGGTGTTTCTTTTTCGAGCACTTCAGATCCGCATTGCAGCAGTGTCTCGCGACGGAGAATTTAGATGTTGGCGTTGCCCGCACGCCAAGAATGCACGCATGAACACCGGACCCATCTAGTTAGTCCGTGTAAGCTGAAGTGTGGAGTAGGCCGTGGTCCTCGGTAAAGCTCAAGGAGCTACGGTCCAAGCTTGAAGATGGCACATTCTAGTGGCTGAAACCTTGCGTGGGAAATGTGATTCCACGTGCGTCAAGTATGTAAGTTCTGGCGAGGTTTGGTTAAATCACGGGTTGATCCGTAAAGAGGGGAAAACTCCGGTAAAAGACCGATGTATAGATTTTAAGGCTCCAGCTTGTCAACCATTTATGAAGCTTACGTTTAGTTAGTATAAGATTATCATAAAGTGTTTCAATCACTTGAGAAGTGGGGCAGCTAGCTTGAAGTCCAAGTTGTTCTCGAACATACACGGCTATACAAGTGCTCCACGATGGGTACCAAATTAGGCTCATTGGAGGAAAGTGTCTCCCCATCTGGCAAGACGCGTGTTCAATACTGCAAGGCAGCTGCGAAACATTGAAGCTCCGCTTGTATCTACCTGGGACGCTCTTCGGGTGTTTCCACAAGTCCAAATGAACCCCACAGTAATCTGAAACGCTCAAAATTGTACTGTAGTGATGGACTCAATGCACAATGCAGAACCTTACAGTTCAGTAACTCAAAACTCAGTCGAAGATACCCCGCACGCCGCATTGGTACATCCATTGTGACTGGGCTCATTTTTGGGTGATCATGATAGGTTCCGACCATGAATCATAACGGCCGGAAACCAACATTTGAACTTGGGACATCCCAACCATCCCACTGGTCCTGTTCTCAGGGTTAGACGTAGCGTCGTAATCGTGTGCAGATCAGGAAATTCATATCAATGGGTTTTTTTCCAACGGATTCTCATTCTGGCTAGACAAGTACCACGTGAAACATATATATCACGGCGACGAGCCCCGGAATGTCCTTCCAAGGTTTCTTTTAGCGGAGACATGACCATATTCAAGCATCTTAAAACTTTGTAGATACTCCCCGTGTACAAAATGTATGTCGAATGTTGATCTTGATTTTAATCCGAGCGAGGCTGAGCCCTACATACAGTAATCTCTTCGTCTCCATACCCTTGCAGAGGCCAAGAAATAGATTAGACGATCCCCGCCGGGGGCCCTGTCATACATAAGCGCTCAAGAAATTGATTATTGGATACTACCTATCACTTGATCTTCGTGCAACGCATGAAACCTAGAGGAAAAAGGTAGAGATCATCTTCTCGTTGGTTGTACATTACATTTCATTCCCGATCGTTGAACAGAGTTACTAGATCCATCATGCTCCCGAAGTCTCTGCAGGGCACTGGCGCTCCCCGATCGATCTGCAGGGTCTTTCATGGATATGATCTTCGTATACGGGTCTTTCCCCTTCCGTGCTACAGTAGACGTGTGTACAAGCGGGAAACCCCACGAAATACGACATGAAAAGGTTATTGTGGCGAGGCCGCGAACAATAAAATAAAATTGGGATACCAGAGCCATATGGCCGGCAATAATAACGAGAAATTTACGCGCGGACCTGCGCCGTGGGATGGACGAATTACCTAGGACAGTTAGAGCCCGATAACAGGGGTCTCGGGTAGTTAGGACCCTCCGCGATCCGGATATGGAATGGCGATAGATTGCACCATTTCCCGTTAAGCACTTCTACTGGTTCCTGAATTTCAATTATCTGGAAACTTTGCAAACCCGTTTAAATAGGGGGTGCCCACCCTACTCAGAACGTTCTTGGCCTCATCTTGCCAAACCTTGGAAAAAGTGCCAGGTGCTACGCTCGCAGGACGGCAAGAGGGACGATCAGGGGCGGATCCACTCATGAAGTTGACACGCTTTGGTTCCTTTCTTTTTTAATTTCAGGGTCTGTAAAATTACGACTCCGCTTGCATTTCCGTCCCTAGCTGGGTGGCTTGGATTTAATTTGAAATTTCCCCGTTCAATGACAGCATCGCCAAGACGGCTATGATCGAGCTTAAACCTCCTGAAACATGCAGTCCGGCTAGATTTCGTCATGAGAAGAAGTATATACTGTAGGGAGTCAATTTTTTTTTTGATTTGCAAAGTTGCCGGGGGGAATCATATTTATGAATTTCTGATCGGTAAAAACTCCCCCAAAGTCGACTCTTTCGCGGTTGCCTACAGTGGCTCTCCCAAGACCTCAATGGGTTAAGCTTAAAGATAGGTGGTTACGGCTCGCTAATTTGTGATGAAAAGTCGGCCTAACAGCTCACTGGTCCACCGAAATTAGGTAATTCCAACTAAAAGTCTTATTCGGTCCCAGCCCTGCCATTTCTCCACGGGCTTACTGTATGAGTGAAACACACATCTTCACAGGTTAATATATATAGAACAGAGAAGGAGGACGTGACGCAACTGTCTCAAGGGCAAATTGATCCGAACAATTTCTACGGTACCACAGGCCTGAGCCCAGGGTGAAAGTCTGAATGGTTCACCTGTCGATCCTGGCCCACTTGCCACCTTGACCTGAGAGAAGACCACGGCTGAAAGAGCATCGCCACAATGACCGCAGATAAGCTTTCAGGGTCTAAAAGTCTGCATGGAGGGAAAAGAAGCCTTGGAGCCAAACATGTTGAAAGTAGAGTACATACTTTTCGAGCGCATGTTTCAAATTTCCATATGAGATATTCAGGGTAAGCGGTGCACACTGTCATTGGTAAGAAGATTGTTCCCCCAGGAGTCGGTAGACAAGATTAACGGCGACCGAGGACACGCGTCGGTGGGGCGGCCGGCCACCTGCGCCCCTCCGCTGTCCGCTGACTGGCCAGAGCGGCTGGACGCCAGGGCGATCGACCTTCAGATCATTTCCTGTGGAGGACGTGTAATTGGTGTGGTAATTCACATGGTATTCCTTTTTTTTTATTACATGCATAATCATTGGATTGAAATGAAATGTTTCCATGTCTCTTTTGAATCGACTGGTCCAAGCGCATCCCGGTGACGTATCTATACTCGATTCATTACAGTATGTATCGCTCGCGGCATCATGATGATGGGATATAAGAGTACTTCGGAAATCAAAGTCTAAGGAGTACTTCGTGTGAAGAAGTCCCTCGTAAGCCTCAGTGCTACACAGCACAGTAACTATAGGATAAAAGATATACGAATGTAGGTAGATGTATATACTACGAGGTAACTACACGTACGTATAGGGTACATGGTCCGGTTATAATTCAGGGTCGTACATAAATTCAAACAGTGTCTCTACGGACTACACTTTGATTCCGATGCCCTATGGATCTGAAGACCTCCCGGACGGTGTTCCGACGGGTTTAACGACCGTTGCAGACGATCTGATGGGAGATGTACCCGCATTCGGATCTGAAGGGACGAAAGCGACCATCCATGGCGCTCTTATCACCCAGGGTTAGGAGTCCACTACGGCCTGTATCGTTCTTTGCGAACCAAAAACAGCGAGACAGACAGAACAAAAAACCAGGTAATCACACAAAAGGCCATATGCCGATCATCGCGTTTTCTGACACAGTACTTTAGATGGAGCATAACTACGGGATGATCTGTCCCGGATGACCCAGCATTCCATTTCCCGTTAGGATCGACAATGAATAGGGGGGAAAAAAACACGAGAAGGAACAGACAGAATCCACATAGTCATTCACCAGGGGAAGGCAAGATGTCATGAGTCAAGCTGTCAAGACGATCTCGGTTTTGGAAGGGATTATGGATAGTATCGAGATAATCACATTTTATACGAAGAATTGCTACATAAAAATGCATCAGTCTAATCTATCCAGCCAGAGCCAATGACAAGTCTCAGAATCAAATGATTCAACAAGTGTTCAATTAATAAAAAGCCTGCAAACAGCCCTGAGGCCCTGAGTATACAAATAGAAATCCGGAAAAACCCAAAAATCGCAATCTCAAAAAAGTGGGAAAGATTACCGGTAATACCAAAACGCGCATTCTCTCGCTCTCCCCCGATCCTCTAAACCTACTTTACCTCTTCGCTCTCTCCCTTTTTTTTTCCCTTCGCACTACTCTCATCCCCTTCTCCATCGACTTTAGTCTCGCCCTGGACTCGTTGTCCAGCCGCGTTGGTTACGCTCTTCGTTTCTCCGCTGAACCCCCTTTTTGATCCTCCACGCCGCCTCCCCCATTTGAGCGTGTCGCGGGTCCCGACGCTGCCAGCCTCTCGTTGATTTCCGGCATATGAAACTGCCTGTCATTCCTTGAATAAACAACCTTGAAAACCACCCGTGGTCAACTTCTCCCCGTTTTATCTCGAGATCGTTTCGTTTTGTGCTCAGCTCCAGCTGTACGATCATCACGGGACACGAACACCCTTGAATTCTGCCGAGACCGAATTCGATAAGAACCACCTAATTTTACAAACCCGAGGGCCTGCCAAATTGCCCCTACAGCCCTCCTGATTCCTCCTCCGCGGAACCCTCCCACGTACATGTTCGAAAAATCGAACCCTCAAACCGTCAAGATGCCCCTTTTCCGGCTGAAGACGGTCTTTCCGTTGCTTGCTTTGCTGTCGATTGGTGTCTTTTTCTGGTGCATGGAACGTTATGACCGGTCAGCTTTCCTCCGGTTCAAGCACCCCGTTGAACAGGTCAACTTGGGCCAGTCCCAAATAGACATGTCCACAGGGCAGTCCGAGGCCGCCAACACCTGTGAGGTCGACCCCAAATTGGCCGCTCCCCTCTCTTTCGCCGAGTGGCTTCCTCGCAAGAACTACACCCGTGCCTACTTCCGTCCTCGCCTGGTGAACCCTGACACCGAGTTCCACACCCTGGAGGAAGTTCAAAAGCCCGTCCTCCCGCCCATGGTTGCCATGGAGCGTGGCATGGTCGTTTCCCCGGATAACACCGAGGATGCTTTTGTCTGCCCCGAGATTATCGACGTCGACGTTGCCGCCGATGATGACGTGGAGGAAACCTCGAAGCTTCTGTTCGGTCTGGCTACCACTGTGGATCGCCTCGATCGCCTGCTCCCGTCCCTGCTTTACACCTACGGAAACACCAAGGCTGGCCTGATTGTGCTGGTGCCTGAGTCGGATGATGACCTGGAGAAGCAGGAGACCTACTTCCGCAACCGCGGTCTCGACCTCACACTGATTGCTTCTCCTCTTGATTTTACTGCTCGCTACTTCGGTATGGTGGAAGCCTTCTCCGAGCACATTCGCAAGCACCGACCGCATACTACCTGGGTTGGATTCAGCGATGACGATACCTTTTTCCTATCTCTGCCCACCTTCGCCAAGGAGCTGAAGCTGTTTGATGAGAAGAAGAAGCACTACATTGGATCTCTCTCCGAGGCGAGCTGGCAGGTGGACACCTTCGGCCACATTGCATTCGGTGGTGCGGGTGTGTTTGTCTCCAAGCCTCTCCTGGATGTCCTCATGAAGTACTACGACGAATGCCAGTCCTGGGGCGAGCAGCCTGGTGACCAGAAGCTTGGACAGTGTATCCAGCGTTTCGGCGACACCTCCTTGACCCTGTGGCCCTCGCTTTACCAGATGGATATGACCGACCCTGTGGACGGTGTCTACGAATCTGGCCGCAAGATCGAGTCCATGCACCACTGGAACAGCTGGTACACCAAGGATGTGGTGAAGATGACCACTGTTGCTGCGGCGGCTGGTCGGAAGTCCGTGCTGCGTCGCTGGGTCTTCGACCAGGAGGAGACCGTGAACAATGCCACCGGAGAGACCACTCGTCACTTCTGGGTTATGACCAACGGCTACTCTTTGGTCAAGTACACCTACGATGAGTCTGTGCCAGACGATGCCATCGATTTCGATGCCGTCGAGAAGACCTGGCCCGAAGATCCCCGTGGTTTCGAGGAGCGCCTCGGTCCCCTCCGTCCCGCCGAGAACGACGGTGTTACCAAGGACCGCTGGTTGCTTCACGATGCCTACGTGGTCGGTGACAACGTGCACCAGTTCTACGTGCGCGAAGAAGATGAAGGCCACAGTGTGATCGAGATTGTCTGGCTTGGCCCCAAGGGCGGCGGTGGCGGTGGTCTCAGCGATCACCAAATCCGCGGTACCTACCAGCAATAAGACCATTAACGTTGAAGCCCCCCAAGTGATTCTTTGAAGGCTGGTCCTTGGGTCTTCTACTGATTATTCACATCTTCTTTCAATTCCCTGCACATCATTCTATTGCTTCTTTCCCCCCCTCCCCCAAACATTCAGCTTCCTTTATTCCCACTCATGACGCCAAATCTATTTCGCATCGAACAATCCTCTTCTTCACCGACCTTTTTCTTTTTCCGGATGAGACTCGTGATCGTGACTTCTCCAGTTCCTGATTCTTCATTTATCCGGCGTTAGCATTGGCGGAGTCCCTTCTGGTGCAGGAACCTTGGTGGCTTTCCGTGCTCCATATATCCCGGCCTATTCTTGGGCTACACTTTTCCACTTCTTTTTCTCTGGCTTACCTCCGTGCTGGGTCCCAAGAGTCTATGTACTTTCCCATGCCATATGGCTTGCTGCCGTCCTTCTCTTTATTTCTTATTATTTCTTTCCTGTCGCGTTTCACTTTCTCTCTGTGCCTGGATCTCCGTTGCGACTCGGGGTGAGGCTTCTATCCATGGCCATGCATATCGTGTTTGTAAAAATAGACTTGAACGGAAGACCGTGTTTGGGTCTCCGTTGGTGATTAGCGTTGAACGGACTGTTCATTATGCGAAGAATATGATGAGTTCTGATTTACGGTTGTTCAATGTGTGGATTGTAACAGCCCAACCCAAAGATTTTTTTTTAAAAAACTATATATAGGTATATGAATCAAGCATAATTATTATTGTTAAGTATCATTTCATGTGCACGAAGCACGGTCGTTCCAATTGGGAACTGTTCTCTCCCCATTCTTTCGGGGGACTCTTCTCTCCCGCAATTTAAGCTTCTTCCCTATTGACTTCCACGGTCAAAGATGAAGTCATAGATCGCGGCAATCAAGGCTCTCAAGATAAGGGAATCTCTAATCATTCCGAAAACGAATTCTAGGGAGCCTGGCGAGATTGTGCCTCCTGTAATACCTTCCATCGGTATGTTTTGCAGGAATCCGACCGTGGGTCGAGACAGGTCTATTACATGCCAGAGGCATGTTCGGGGAAGTACACCGCAGGTTACTGTACAACTCATATACAAGGCGATCTTATTTTCAGAAAATCCATTCATCAAAAAGCGAAGCAGTCCGTCTCATAATGCCAATTTTATTTGGTGTCTGGGATTAATTAAGATTCTAGGTGAGAGTTCACCGGAGTAACTTGCTGCAGGCTCGAGGCAAGATTCCCGAGGCACCAGAATCCCCAACCGCCACATCTGGGGGCCAATCCGAGTGCGGTGGAATGCAGGGTCGAGCCCTATGATAAATATAGAACGGTATGTATGGGCGGATTCTGGTCAACGGGGACTGATTGACTAGACTGATCTCTACAGTACCTGATCTTTTTTTTTTTTGGTCTATCTATACAACCCCCCGGAGTAATTTTAACTTATGATCCTCAGCTAAACGGGAATAAAGTGAGTCCAGACCGGAGCAACATTGGGTTCACGCTTGCCTCGATGCGGATGCAAGCGGAGGCAAAGCGGGGCAAGTGAGTTGGCCCCTTTGAGGAGGCACCAATCATAATCCGCGATGGCGTTAGAGGGGGAGGCAAATACCGAGCCGATACCGGGTTGATACCGAGATTTAGGGGGTGGAAAGAGGGGAGGTACTTGTTCTAG
Organism: Penicillium sp. 91 TS-2023; assembly: GCA_030710325.1. Taxonomy (NCBI): domain Eukaryota; kingdom Fungi; phylum Ascomycota; class Eurotiomycetes; order Eurotiales; family Aspergillaceae; genus Penicillium; species Penicillium sp. 91 TS-2023. The sequence continues at coordinate 748,485 of JARWGP010000006.1, forward strand.
CTATGAGAGGACAATACTGATAGCGTGTACTCTGGCGATATCCACTCTGTAATAATACGGTCCAAACCAGTCCCACACGTGACTGACCGCCTGCCACATCGCACCTCGCACTTTCCCTTCTTCGCTCTCTTCCCCCTTCCCTTTCTCTCCCAACCCTGCGATCCAAAAACGCGTTACTCGATTGGGTATCTACGATTCCCTTCCCCTTTTGGCCAGCTCCCATCTACCTCTTTTGAACCACTTTTTTCACCATTTCGTTCTCACTGCCCACCATGGCCGACATGACTGCCGTCGGCGAGGAGAAACTCTCCCCAAACCATGATGACCTGCAACAGCCCGGCAACGGCGCTGACACCCGTGGCACCAAGCGCGGCCGCATGAGCGCCGAGGACGACGACGACGACGATGACAAGCCGGGCCGTGAGCGCCGCAAGATTGAGATCAAGTTTATTCAGGATAAGTCGCGTCGCCACATCACTTTCTCGAAGCGGAAGGCTGGTATCATGAAGAAGGTACGTCGCGATCATCCTTACCCCCTCTACCTTCGACCATCTTTTTTTTTATATTTTTTTACTCTCCCTTGGTCCTCTCTAATGAATGAACCAACACAAACACTTGTTCAATCTTTGTGATCGCTGGAGAATATTCATGCTAATTATTATCGTTGCATTACAGGCCTACGAACTCTCCGTCCTCACGGGTACTCAAGTGCTCCTGCTGGTTGTCTCCGAGACCGGCCTCGTCTACACCTTCACCACCCCTAAGCTCCAGCCCCTCGTGACCAAGGCCGAGGGCAAGAACCTCATTCAGGTGAGTCGCCCACCAATTTATTGACCTACTGAGCTCTAACTAACCGTCGCGCACCAGGCCTGCCTCAACGCGCCCGACCCCACCACCAACGAGAACGGCGTGGATGCCCCCGATGTTCCTGCTGAAACCCCCGAGGACGTCGCCCACAGCAACGTGAATGCGTCGCAGTCCAACATGGGCCGTCCAGGCATGCACCCTGGCTACATGACCAGTGAGCAGCAGCAGCAGATGGCCTACTACCAGAACCTCCAACAGCAACAGCAGGCTGGCGGACAGTATCCCGGTATGCCTGTGGGTGGTCGCATGCCTCCGCAGCACCAACCCACCGCGTAAAACTTCCAAACACCTTGCGCGCCGCTGCGGACGGGGTCCTAGATACTGCGTCATCCCTTCTGTTTTCCATCTCTCGCGTTCATTTGATACCCGTCCAGCTCTGCTGATCCATCCTCCCCCCACCTCCACACCTATTCTCTCCCATCTTATCTACCTCCATCAATGGAACCGTTGATGTCTTTTCCTGACAATTGTGTCACGGTATGATGCTGAAGTGTACATTGTCAAACACTACGCAGGAACTCTCTTCAGGTTATCTGTCTTTGATCCCGATATTGATCCTGGTCTTGCTGAACTCGAAAACAACCCCTACAAAAACCCCGATTAAAAAAAAAATTACAAAGAGAACAAAAGAGCGCAAGCACGCAAGGCTGGACTTTAACACTATTCTTGGCTGTTTCTGGTTTCCTCTTGCCCCCTCTACCTAGAATGGCGGAGGTTGGTGGTGTTCGTGGTGCATTGATTTGTCGGCGAAGTGGTTTCTTTACTTCTCTGTTCTGTTTATCTCATACGACCATTATTGATCCTGTTTTTCTCCTTGTTCTATTTTTCTCAGTGTCTAATCTCAACTGTGTTTCTATCTCTTATACCGTATTTGTCGTATTTTCCCTACCTACCCTTTTGCTATGCCTGAAAATCCCTGTTTCCCTTGGAAAGGATGTATCTCGTATGGAAAGTTCGGCGATTCCGATATTGTCTATCTTGCACCGTGTAGTCTGTATGTCTTCAAATGGCACTATGTTGGCCCTATAAATTCACTTTCGTGATTTCAGTTCCACTCGTAATCCCTGTCGCTGACATCCAATTTCCAAGGTTGAGAAGTATATACATGGACTTGGGATCTACGACCGTAACTGTTTGCCTCGTGGCAGTGTGGGGCCGTTAACCCAAAACAAATATAGTTCCAATTCCAGATAGATCCAAACCGCAATGGGATGACTATTACGTACAAGGAAGTCCAACCCTTGGAACTAGGTAAGAATATGGATACTAGGCACCTTTCTTCAAATGTTCATTTTTACTAGTATTAATGGACATCTTCAAGCTGAAATCCATTGTATCAAAGATTTTGTACCTTTGACTTTGCTGAAATCACCAGGCTGGCGCCATTAGAGGTATATATCTTATGCACAAAGCTCACCAGCACAGCTAGCCTCAGCCACTCGACTATATCACAAAGGGAAACCCAAGAAAAGAAAAAGGGCCAACAGGTATTTAGGTTCGAAGTAATTTCGACAATGACAAGCCAGGACAAGTGGCAGAAGGAAACAAGGTAGGGAAGAGAATGGGACTGGATCTCAGCCCCTACTGTACAACGAGATGAAGTAGGAAGATGGGATATCGTGTATCAAAGCAAAGGTCGGATGATGGGTAGATCTAGAGGTCGTGGAAAGAAAGGTGACATGAATGTGGGAAGAAAAGTGATGTGAATGTGTGTTGTGTGAGGCTCAAAGAGATGATGATGAGGGCCCCTTAGACCCCGGCTCAGCAGGCTGATGCTCATCAGTTGGAGGATTGTGAGCATCCCTCATCCAAGGGAGACGCGTTTCAGATCGTGGTAAGAGGGGTGAGTAAGCACGGTCGTGCTCGCGGGCGTCAGAATCTCCAGTCGGCGGGGTGGTCCATCGGAACAGGTATTGTCGGCCTTGATTCCACGCGTCTCGCAGAGTTCTTCTCGGTCCTGCGAGAAGGCTCGAGGTAGATGATGGATCGGGCGCAGCGCTTAGAGCTTCTTGCACGCGGCGTTCGATGCCATCTTCTGGGATTGTTCCGTATCCATTTGCTCCCTGCACGGTGGGCGAGAGTGGGCTTCGTCGCTTGCGTTGGGAACCCATGAGACCGGCCCAGGGCATTGAGGAGCGTCGCCAGGGGCTCTCCTGTGGGGATGGGCGACCACGATGGGGACCTCGGACACGCTGGTAGGAGATGGGGCCTATTGTTGAATGGCGGGCAAGGCCGCGTGTTGGAGCATGCAAGGCGCCGCTGCTGGAGCTGCGAGGCCGTTCTGTGACTGAGCGCGTCTGCGCAGTTGAGAAATCATAGTCCGAGTCATCAAGTTCGGCCCATATAGAAGCCGCGTTGAGATCAGCGGACTCGTGTTCGTCGAATGTTTGAAGGAGGGGGAGGCTAGGGGCCCGGGCTCGTGGATGTAAAGGACGCTGTCGCGACCGAGAAAAGCCGGGAAGAAGTGGCTCCCGCTCTCCTAGCTGCGACTCTTCGTCGTCCAGACCATCCAGTAGCCCTGATGACGACGTGGAGTGTTCCTCGACAACTCCTAGGCCTGGCCCAAGCCCAGTCTGTGTAGGTCCTACAACTGTGACAGCAGTGTGGCTCTCGATATCCTCGAGTCGCCACGATAGACACAGTACACCACCCAGCAGGATGATAGTTCCCAATGCAATAAGACCTGCATGGAACCCAGCTAGTTGGGACGCCTGGCGGAAGTAAATTAGACCATCGAGGATGGCGATAATGTTATAGATGCAAAATACAAACGGGTACAACACACTTGTGCTGCACAACTTGAGTCCGCGATGCAAGTAAAATAGCTGCGTCAATGCTAGAGTGATCATGGCCAGCAAAATCACCCAAGACTGCCATCGGTTGAACTGGTTCTCACCATCGACCAAGGTGCGTACCAATAGCTCCACCGCCGACTTGGCAAGTAGTAGCGAGTGAGCAGATAATATTCCACTTACTGCTCCATAACACATACCACGGGCGAGCTTGATTCGACTCTGGAGACGCAGTAAATGTGGTGTGAAGTGGCCTGCCGCAACGGGTTTCCCCCGCGACCCGGGTAGGAAGTATCTCAGCAGCTTCGAACCTAGTAAAATAGTCGCCACGACAAGCAATGTCGCTCCCATCCACATGAGAAACGGTCGGCCTTGGAGTAGTACCAGCAGCTGGTTCAAGCTATGGGCTGGCTCTCCAATGGCGCCGAAGGTCGCAATCAACACTGCACCAATGCAGACGAGGCCGGTGCCCGCGAAGGAATACCGAGTGAAGGGTTCGCCGAGAATGAGGGTCGCGAATATAGTATTAAACACCAGTCCGGACTATTTCACAAAAGATTAGTTACGCCTGCATGACTGGAGGTGGCGGAACCTCAAAAGGTTATGACTGACAGCTTGAAGTGTAGAAAGGACCGGTAGTGGCAGGGTGGTAATCTGGATGGTACTGCCAACAATGTTGGAGATTACAAACATGCCCATGCCAAGTTGCCATCGCCGGCGCTTGTATGGTGGTCGGCGTACATCATATGGGTGTTTTTCGTCCTCGAGCAGATGGGACTTGCGCTGGAGTGTCAATCCGATCGCCTGCAAGCTGGTTGAGATGAGTCCGACGAGAATTCCGACCTGATAATTTGTACATTAGTCACTGAATCTTGCTTCATGTCGATGTAGATATCTTTTAACCCACCGCGACACTGCCTTGTGGCGACAAGTCACCTAGATTGCCCATCTTCGAGTCTCGGACATCGGGAAGAAGCGGTAGAGATGAGTTGACTACCGGAAGATAAAAGCCATGATTTCCCGCAGGACCTTTTATTTCCAAATTTGCAGGGACGACAGGAGGAACAGGGAGAAACAAGGGTTCGAAGTAGAGCAACCAAGGTATTCAAAACAGGAGCAGGGGAGCGGGAGAGAGAACGAGGGGAGAGTTGCGGAGTGTCTGGATGCGGACCGCCAAGGCGAGACAAGAGCTTAGTTGGACACTTGACTCTCCCTTTCCCATTTCCCTCCCACCACGTCATTCACCACCTTCTCTCCCTCTACCCCAGGAAGGATCCAATTACCGTCGTCATGTCGCAAAGTCATGCTCTTTCAGATGATCAGGTGAGATTGTCCGACTATGGTGGTTTGTGTCGCTGTAGGAGCTGCAGGCTAACCCCGGTACCCCCATCCTAGGTCGCGGGCGAGCTCCGCAAGATGACCGCGTTCATCCGCCAGGAAGCTCTGGAGAAGGCCCGGGAGATCCAGTTGAAGGCCGATGAGGAATTCGCCATCGAGAAGTCCAAGCTCGTTCGCCAGGAGACCGCCGCCATCGATACCCTCTACGAGAAGAAGTTCAAGCAGGCTGCCATGTCGCAGCAGATCACCAAGTCGACCCTCGCCAACCGCACCCGTCTCCGTGTGCTCGGTGGTCGTCAGGAGCTTCTGGATGAGCTCTTTGAGAAGTCCCGCAACAAGGTGGCTACCGTTGCTGCCAACGACAAGAAGAAGTACCAGGCCATGCTGCAGGGGTTGGTCCTCGAGGGCTTGTACTATCTGAATGAGGATAAGGTTTCTGTCCGCACACGGAAGAAGGACTACGGCGATGCGAAGAAGGCTATCGAGGAGGCTGCCAAGGAGTTCAAGGAAAATGTCGGCACCGAGGTCAATGTGAGCTTGGACGAGTCCGACCCGCTGCCTGAGGGATCGTACGTATCTTCTAGCCCCGTGATTTGTAGTTTAAGAGTGGCGGACGCTAACCTTTTAATCTTTGTACAGTGCCGGTGGTGTCTTCATTATCGGCGGACAAGGCAAGATTGAGATCAACAACACCTTCGAGGAGCGTTTGCGGCTGCTGGAGATTGATGCTCTCCCCGCCGTTCGAGAGACACTGTTTGGAAAGAACGTGAACCGACGATTCTTCGACTAGAAGACATTTACTTGTTCTTTAGGTCCCTATCGAAAGACGTATTTTCTTTCATGTTTGATAGTTATCGGGCTCCTCCTGGTCCCTGGTCTTGGACATCTCTATAGAGAGGGGGGGTTAGTTTCTCTTTTCTCTTTTCTTTTTTTCTTGCACACATATCGGACCTGGAATATGGTCAAACTCCCCTGAGCGTTCGTCTGATTCATCTATGATTGCAGAAAATTTCGGTAGCAAATGCATGCAAATAAAACATATATGCCTCGCTCTATCAATGATCATCATGATCGTCGTAGTCATTATGGGTATCCAATATAATCAAACAGGTAAGATCCATACACCCCAACCATATGCAACAATTTCAATATCACCCGTGTCGACGGATCGGCATCGATGTTTCGTCCAAAGGGTCTTTGGTGAGCCGCGACTTAAAATGACTTTGAATATTGCCATTCGTCTTCTTCGCATACGGTGCGAACAAGGTCGTTTTGGGCGGCGGCCGGGACCGGACCGAGTAGACCATGCGGTAATGGACGGATTCAAGTGTTTCTTTGGCCAACATCCGTTTAAGGTGGGAAGCTCCGGTGTCTTCGATGGAGCTGAAAATCCTCTTGATCTGCTTTGCGAGAGCATCAATGGCCTTGTTGAATTCCTCGTCTGTGTTGTCTTGCCTGTATCTCAAATCATATAGAGTAGTGTTGATGGCAATGTCCAAAAGGATGGCGTTGGCCGTCAACTCGCCATAGTCATAGTCACCCTTTACCTTATGTGCTTTCATTTGGAACCGTCCATCATCAATTAGATAGCGAGCCAGACGTTGCAGATCCAGAACTTCCTGAACGGGTTCCATCAACGGGGAAGGGTTTCTAAGTAAGAACGCCACGGCGAGACGGTATCGGAGCCGCGAGATCCACATGGTGGTAGGGAGAATGTGTTGCAACATGCGACTTTGGAATTGCAAATCCCGGAATGTCTCGTACAGGGTTGTACAGATTCGATGTTCCTAATTTATTTCGTTAAGAGCCATAAATGATATGGATAGCAGGACTACATACCGTCTCCTCGGCATCGAACTTCGTCACGCTTTGCAAAAGGGCACCAATACAGCTTTGAAGCTCCGAGCGGATCATGTCATTTGCTGTAAGTGAAGTGTCCAAAGTTATGCGCAGCAGTACTTGAATTGCATGCTCTCGGGTGTCGGTGGCAAATCTATATGCTTGTCAGTCGAATGGTCAGATGATGGAAAGGTATTGGAACTCACAACGGAGCAGCATCCCGAAGCAAATGGAAAATTGAGAGTAAAATGGCACGATCCTTCAATGCAGGCTCGTGGTGACTTGCTATAAAGAACTTGTGAGAATGTCGTGGGAAGAAAACGGTGGAAGACAAATCTTACGATCGTATGAGTCTTCAACAATGGGCTCCGAAATGCTTAGAGCTTGTGGCTTTGCGCCAAGTGGTTCGAAAAGCTGATTGATGTGATCCGGCCGAATAATAGATTTTATCCGTGCGGCATCGGGTTGCTAGTCTGATAGTCAGCCATGAATATGGAGAGAAATTTGGGAATATTTACTTTTGGAATCGCTGTCAACACCCTAACGTAAGCTTGTCTCAACTCTTCCCGAGGCTCAAGAGGCACTATTCCATGGTTAGTTTTCAACCCCAAAAGCAGAGGCAATGTGAACTGTACCAGAGCGAAAGAGCCATAGGATGAACTCGTCTGGTAGGCGTTGCAACGAGGCCATAAATTCAAGAATGCCAGATTGAAAGGCACGTTCTCGAGATTCAGGTTCTGTCGAATAATTAGCTTGGTTTAGAGGACTGATTAGCAAGACCAACCATGTAGAGCTGCTAGTTGTGAATCCGGAGTGAGTAGATTCCTGGGGAATTCTACCACAACTGGTGCCACCTGGGTTTGATTTAAGAACCGCCAGACTTTGTCTAAATTAAGAGCGTCGGTCCTTCGAACGGCATCCATTAGACGCCGAGCATCCACGCCATCATCATCTCCATTTTCACCCAGCACTGACGTCAACATATCTTCGTGTAGGCCGGTGTTCCCACCTGTACCAGATATTGTCCGTGTGGCATTGCGCAGAGCATCGAAAGCGGCTTTCTCCTTGGTGAAATTGGCTTCTATTTCATCATCGTCAACAGTCTCGTGTACAAGGGAGTCGATATTATTCTTGTATTTTTTGGGTGTTGTTGTGATATGTCTCGGCGCAGAAAGAAATTTGGGTGGGTCAGGCTTCTCGCCTGCCTTTCCAAAGATCAGAGCAGGATCAAATACTGAACTGTCTGAATCCGAATCCTCTCCATCAGAGCTGATGACAACTTCCTTCCCCCCTTTGATAATGCGCTGCGACGGTTGATGACCTCCATTCACCGAAGACGGTAAGGGATCGTCCGTACTTTGAATACTTTGAAAGCTTTGTGTTGGCGTTGGAGTTGAGGCTCTATCATCCACTGATTGGCCAAGCGACAATTTGAGCTGGTCACCAGGGCCATCGTCGGGTTCAGTAGTGAGATCAATAAATGATGAGCGTGGCTCAGTCAGCGGGGATGATTGCGAATCGCGGGGCTGAAATCGTATCTTTTCCGGAGTAAGATGTTGATTTAGGTTAGCAAATCCGGGCCGATTGAAGAAATCCGTGATCTTTCTTGGCGTGGTCTGCCCCATTTTCTCCATCCTGGAAGTTGCTGGAGCAGAAAAAAAAACCGCGGATTTCCTCTATCTCCATTGAAGGTTGATCTCCGCGTCGCGTGAAAGGCCGGCGCGAAGTCACGTGATTATATGTCACCGAATTGGTTAACTTCTTTGTTGCCTCATCTCTTTGACGGTCATATTTTCTATCCCTATATACTCATTTCTTGTTTGAGGGCACTGGCGATCAAGACAAATGGTCAAATCATGCATAGTTGACAAGGTCATGACTTGGGAGAGTTCCCTCTGTACATGCAGGTCCTATTTATTAATACATGAGCCCTTGCCCATTTTACAAGCCACTTGCTCTCCACTACCCAAGAAGCGCGGTTAAACGACGGCTTTGACCTTACACTGGATCTATTGGGTTCACCCTGAAACGGTTTCATTCATTGCAACGAGTCCAAACTCAGGGGTAGTGCCGATCCGATGTATAAATTTTGCCGAATCTGAGCGTCGGCACACCGACTCCACTATGGAGTTCGCGGTCGATCGCGCTGACGACGCAATGTCATGCTTTGATTGGGCTTTGCACAGTTCGTCATCCTGTAATCTCACTCGCAAGCTTGATTTTGCCTCGGATAATTGGATCAGTCGAGATGCTGAGGTGGAATTTTTAGGCAGAGATATATATATCCCATCGAAATCCACCCGCCAGTAGATAATAAACAAAAGCACGGATGTAAACTAGTCCAGAAATGTAAACTAGTCCAGAAAATCTCTTAGTGATCACCGGGGCCCGCCCAGGACTAGGAACCGTGCTCTGAGCCCCAAGCGACATCTGGACTGGCTCGTCCGTGAGCTTCCGGCCTGACGAGAAAAAAAGGGGGGTCTTCCAAAGAAAGCCCATGCATTTGGCCTCCCAATTGGCATAGCAGAGAATCAATGAACACGGCACACTTTTATTATTCTACACTTGTTGAGATATACCAACCTTAGAATGAGCAAGCAGTCTGCCTTAATCGAAGCTTTATAGAAGAAAAATCGAAAATTAGGCATTGCACCTTAAATTACGGAGTAGGAAATGGCAGTCTGACTAAGGTGGATCGGACGCTCGTGCCGTGTTAGTTTCAGGCTTGATGATCCGACAAGTGCCAAACTGCCAAGGTTGCACGGTACGATTGGTCTCGAACTGGTCTCAGCGAGTACACCGTACATAAATCGGGAAAAGTTAGCTCCGTTGTAACCACGGTGTCCAGATCAATCAATACGAGCCCATGTGGGAAATATTGTAACAGGGGACTGGGGCTTAGGCGGGGGCCAACGCCGTATACCCGGCCAATAATGGGGCTGACGTGGGAATAAATGGGGACTGCAGAACTATGAGCGCATAAATCGCCCCGGGGCCAATTTATTATTATCATAACAATATGCAAGCTCCGCGGCTGTGCTATTAACTCCGTACATGCTCCGTACCAGAGGGGCCGGAACAAAGAAAATGACCAGAAGGAGCAACATGGTACATCCTTCGATCCGATTAACCTAAAAAAATTCGATCTTTTGCCTCTTGGTCCCTGATCTGCCCTCAAAGATCCCGAATTATAGACCGAGTGCCGAAGATCCAAACCCGTCATAGTTGCCACAATCAGAAATTTAGGCGTTGAACCAGACAACAGGGCTGGGAAGAGCCGGAACGAGGCTGGCCGTGTTGGTAAGCTATACGATACATTACCGGATTTATCAGCTTTCATGCCGAGTCCGCCGGAGCCAACTTCAACTTTACTCTACTGGGAGATACAATGTGATATTTATGACGAGACAGAGATGAACGTAATCGGATGGAGAATTGATATAAGGACAGTTCCAGTATATTCGTTTTCAGCAATATTGTCATATAGAAATGGCCAAATTCACACAATAACAAAGTAACTAACTATTGGTGCCAAGACTCCGCTGACCAAGCGCGGCATGTTGTCGTACCGAGATTGTAATTATACTGTAATCTTGTTGTAAGCAAGGCCAACGGGCGCGAAGTGGAAATTCCCCAAAGCTGGTCCTCCCAAAGCATCTTCATCATCCTGGTCTCCCCCTCAAAAAAGGAAAAAAAGGATTAATCCTCCGTTTATCCCTCCCCCCTTTCTCTGCATCTTACATGGACCCTCGTGGGTGAAACCTCCCCCCCTTTTCTAGTCGATCTCGTCTATCAACTCGAACTATCCCTTACCGTCGATATCGGATCCCGCTGGAACTCGCCCGCGCGCCTGTTCTGTCCCTGTCCCTTCGAAATCAACGATTCGATCCACCCCCGAATGCCATTGCTAGCGTGATCTTCCCCTCCCTTTGCGACTCGAGATCGATCCAACAAGGTTACGCCATAGACGGTATTGGATCCCGGCTCCAAGACACCGGATAGTCGTTGTCCCATCTATCCCAGGATTCTTGTCAAGTTATATGCCCTGCCTGGGCGCACCCGTGGCCTAAATGGCTTCCGTACGCTTCCCTGGAGAGGATTATGCCGAGGCCACTAGTGAGATTGGTGAGGTCCCAAGCAACATCTCGAAACCGACTCAGCGACAAAGATGGGCTACCACACGTCATGCCGGCACCGGCGGCGTGCGGAAACGTGTCTCCATCATCGACCGTTTCCACAAGCGACATGAGATGAAAGATGAGAAGCGCAGATCCAATAATAGCGCTGTTTCCAACGACAATGTATCCACCAACGGCGCCGAAAATCCCAATGGAGAGAGCCGAACGATTTACTTCAACGTCCCGATCCCGGAATCCGAGCGCGATGAAGAGGGTCATCTGAATTTCGCCTACCCCCGAAACAAGATCCGGACTGCTAAATATACTGCGCTCACGTTTGTGCCGAAAAACGTCTTCCTGCAATTCCATAACATTGCAAACATTTATTTCTTGTTTGTCATTATTCTTAACGTACGTCAGCCCAAAAATTGCTCCCCCAACGAAAGGAAGAAGAAGAAAAGAAAATGGAGCGCAGTGTAGTAAGTGTGAAGCTGACTTGGATCTAGTTTTTCTCCATTTTCGGTGCCAACAATCCCGGTCTGAACGCCGTTCCCCTAATTGTTATCATTGTCGTGACCGCTATTAAGGACGCCATTGAGGATTGGGGTCGAACAGTGTCTGACAACCAGGTCAACAACTCCCCCGTATATCGCCTGGTTGAATGGAATAATGTGAACTCGACCGAGGACAACATTTCGACTTGGCGCCGATTCAAGAAAGCCTGTACCCGAGGCATCATCAGGGCCTACAAGTCCTCTGCGGCTATTTTCACCAAGAAGGCCGAGGAGGTGGACGAGGACGAGGACGGCCAGCGACGAGAATCATTTTTGACTACAGCGGACCCACGGGCGTCTATCTACTCCAACCGTGACTCCTTGGCCGCCGATGTTGCCATCCCAATGACTGAGGTTCAGTCACCCCAGCCCGAGGCTCGTGAAAACTGGGGTAACCCTGAAAACAAATTTCTTTCGCCAAACAGCGCTGCCAGGGAAAGCATGGCAGCACCCGTGTCCGACAAGAAAACCGGAAGTGTGTTGGATAATTCGAAGCAAACACCCGGCACTGCTCGATTCAAGCGAGACTACTGGAAGAATCTTCAAGTCGGCGATTTCGTTCGATTGTACAACGAAGACCCCATCCCTGCAGATATTGTGATTCTGTCGACTTCGGATCCGGACGGAGCCTGCTATGTTGAAACCATGGGCCTGGATGGCGAGACGAACTTGAAGGTTCGCCAAGCACTCCACTGTGGTCGTCAGGTTCGACATGCTCGCGACTGTGAAAAGGCCGAGTTCACCGTTGAGAGTGAGGCGCCTCACCCTAATCTCTATTCTTACAATGGTGCCATTCGATGGGATCAACGGGACCCGAATTTCCCAGAGGCCCCTCGCAAGGAAATGGTAGAACCAATCACTATCAACAACATGCTACTTCGAGGTTGCTCCCTGCGGAGTACTGAATGGATTCTCGGCGTGGTCGTTTTCACCGGTGGTGAGAGCAAGATTATGCTCAACTCGGGCGCGACTCCCGCTAAACGTGCTCGCTTGGCCAGGGAACTCAACTGGAACGTCATCTACAACTTCATCATCCTGTTTTTGATGTGTCTCGTTGCAGGTATCGTCAACGGCCTTGCGTGGGGCTCCAACGATGAATCCTTGGACTTTTTCGATTACGGTTCGTACGGAGGCACCCCTCCAGTGACCGGTATCGTCACTTTCTGGACAGCCGTGATTCTTTTCCAGAACTTGGTTCCTATCTCGCTCTACATTTCTCTTGAAATCGTTCGAACCATCCAGGCTGTCTTTATCCACAGTGATATCTTCATGTACTACGAGAAACTTGGGCTCTACTGTGTACCCAAATCATGGAATATCTCCGACGACGTGGGGCAAGTGGAGTACATCTTCTCTGACAAGACCGGTACACTGACACAGAATGTTATGGAATTCAAGAAGAGCACAATCAATGGTGTGTCATACGGAGAAGCCTACACCGAGGCCCAGATTGGTATGAGGCGACGCGAAGGAGCCAACGCCGACGAGGAGGCTGCTCAGGCCCTTGAGCAGATCGCGGCCGATGGAAAGAGAATGCTGGAAGGGCTGCGCCGCATCCATGACAACCCGTACCTACGTGACGAAAACCTGACTTTCATCGCACCGAATTTCGTTGAAGATATCGACGGCCAATCCGGAGAAGAACAGCAAGCAGCTGTCGAGCATTTCATGCTGGCCCTGGCTGTGTGTCACACTGTCATCACTGAACACACCCCGGGTGATCCCCCTCAGATTGAGTTCAAGGCCCAGTCGCCTGACGAAGCTGCCCTGGTTAGCACTGCTCGGGACTGTGGCTTCACCGTTCTCGGTCGTTCCGGTGATGATCTGCTCCTGAACGTCATGGGTGAGGAGCGTACCTACACCGTTTTGAACACACTCGAGTTCAACTCGTCACGTAAGCGAATGAGTGCGATTATTCGCATGCCCGACGGCACTATCCGCCTCTTCTGCAAGGGTGCCGACAGCATCATCTATTCTCGCCTGGCGCGTGGCAAGCAGCAGGACCTTCGACGCAAGACTGCCGAGCACCTGGAGGAATACGCCAAGGAAGGTTTGCGTACTCTGTGCGTCGCTGACCGACTTTTGAGCGAAGAAGAATACCAGGCCTGGAACAAGGAACACGACATTGCAGCTGCTGCCATCGTTGACCGTGAGGAAAAACTAGAGAGGGTTTCTAGCGAGATTGAGCAGGAGCTCATGCTTATTGGTGGAACTGCTATCGAGGATCGACTGCAAGACGGTGTCCCGGATACCATTCAACTCCTTGCTGATGCCGGTATCAAGTTGTGGGTTCTGACTGGTGACAAGGTAGAAACTGCCATCAACATCGGTTTCTCGTGCAATCTCCTCAACAACGACATGGAATTAATTGTCCTCAACATTGGCGAGAATCAGACTGAGCAAGCGAACGCTGAGCTTGATAAACACCTTTCAACCTTTGGCCTGACCGGTTCCGACGAGGAGCTAATTGCGGCCCGCGCGGACCACACCCCACCTGCACCCACCCATGCTGTCATCGTCGATGGTGAAACCCTCAAGCTGATGCTGGACGACGAACTGAAGCAGAAATTCCTCCTCTTGTGTAAGCAGTGCAAGGCTGTTCTCTGCTGCCGGGTCAGTCCTGCCCAGAAAGCTGCCGTTGTCAACATGGTTCGCCGCGGTCTCGACATCATGGCTCTTTCCATTGGTGACGGTGCCAACGACGTTGCTATGATCCAGGAAGCCGACGTAGGTGTCGGTATTGCTGGTGAAGAAGGTCGACAGGCTGTCATGTCCTCTGATTATGCCATTGGACAGTTCAGATTCCTTCAGCGTCTGATTCTCGTCCATGGAAGATGGTCTTACCGCCGCCTGGGTGAGTGTACCGCCAATTTCTTCTATAAGAACCTGGTGTGGACCTTTGCGCTTTTCTGGTACTGTATCTACAACCAGTTTGACTGTTCTTATCTGTTTGACTACACCTATATCGTTCTGGTCAACTTGGCCTTCACCTCCCTTCCAGTTATCTTCATGGGTATCTTTGACCAAGATGTCGATGACAGAGTGTCTCTTGCCGTGCCCCAGCTTTACATGCGGGGTATCGAACGCAAGGAATGGTCTCAGCTCAAGTTTTGGTACGTCTTTATTGATCCACTCTCTCACTTCACAGATGCTAATTTGTTGCAGGTTATACATGGCCGATGGTTTGTATCAGTCTGTGATCTGCTTTTTCATGCCCTCCATGCTCTACAAGGTAGCAAACTTTGCCAGCGACAATGGTCGCGACATTGCAGATCGATCGCGCATGGGTGTCCTGGTGGCTACCTGTGCCGTTCTTGCTAGTAACATCTACATCCTGATGAACACCTATCGATGGGACTGGTTCACCTGTTTAATCAACGGTATCAGCTGCCTGTTGATCTTCTTCTGGACCGGTATCTATACATCATTCACTGCCTCTGGCCAATTCTATAAAGGAGCCTCCGAGGTTTACGGTGCATTCAGTTTCTGGGTTATCTTACTCGTTACGCTCATGATTGCCCTGCTCCCCCGCTTCTCGTACAACGCTTTCCAGAAGGTCTTCTTCCCTCTGGATGTGGATATTATCCGCGAGCAGGTCACCATGGGGAAATTCAAGCACCTGGAAGCTGTTGACGATTTTAAGCCAATGAAACCTGCTGAGGTGTTTGCAAACAGCGATGGGTCAGCGGCTTCTTCTGAATTGGCTAAGCCCATCCAGCCCACGATGAAGCAAGATCCGGAAATCCCAGACGATGACCGGAATCACTACCCACCGACGGTGTCAGTTACCCACGCTACCCATGCGAACGGTCATATTCCTCGCAGCCAGAACGGGAGCAATGGCACTAACTATTCCGCCAGCTTAGACCAGAATCCTCGACCCCAGTCGGTGGACTACGTCCGACGATCCCACGATCGGACCCGGCATTCCTTCGAGCGGGTTCGACAAAGCTTCGAGGCCAGCAATGATTTCACTTCCGCCGCCATGCTGCACCGAATGGAATCTAGCCATAACGAGGTCGCTCAAGACCCCTTCAGAACCCCCGAAGAGCTTCCTGCACATAATAACCTGTTTTGAGAAGGCGCAGCGAACTTTGCATAGAATTGCTCTGACGACCCGTCCGTGATGACCACACTATTTTTGTTTCTTAGTCGGCTACTTTGATTGCGTTCTCTCCGATTTTTCGTGTTGACTTTACATCCATATTCATGAGCTATACGCCGTGGTGTTTTCCTTTCCCCCTTACTTATTTCTTTGTGTTCCCATCCCATTCACAGCCTTGATATTCCCCCTGATAGAGAGCAGGCGTTTGGTATACATTTGGTTGGAGGCGCGGCGCATACTTTTTCTCGCTTTCTGTCTGATTTTCGTGTCAATTCCCACTCACTTCGACCCATGACAGCCCCGATCTGGTGGCTGTATTTTCTTTCCTATCTGCTTTCACCTGTCTTATAGTGACACTTGCCTTTTGTACAAAAGTGTTTTTGTCTTATTGCACGACGCCTGCATTTAATGATCTTCTCTTAATGTGATCCATTTCAGGAATTATCTCCTTCGGGTTCTCTACTCGGTCTGTATGTCTTCCTATGGGAAGTTCACGCACGGCAAGGGAATGATATTCATGTATTCTATTCCACGCCATGCGGAAAGTACGTTATACGAATATCTATGAATTGTTTTGTGTCATCTAAATGTAAAGTAGAAACTTACTGGAAAGTGTCCATTAAAATAAACTTCGTAGAGTGCATCTGTATAGTGAACAAAAATCCCAATGGAGTATAAATGAAGCGCGTCGCGTCTACCCGAGACTCTTACCGCCTTGTTGTCCCGCCAATCACATGGCTGGATTGTACTGCCCGCGTTTGTTACTGACGATTTTCCGTCTGAACTTCAATGCGTTAACAGTGATTGCATTATCGGGCGTTTGCATTTGCGTGAGACTCCCGAGGTCTTATTTCTTCTGCATAGACCTGGATAGATACGGCTGGCTTTTCTTGATTCGTATGCCATTACTCCCCAGCGGACCGCCTTTTTCACCCTTCCCCCACGTCACTTCCTGCGGACAGGTGACAGGTCCACTTGAAAGCTCAGATTTTACTGCTGCTCTCGCTCTGTAATAGAGAGACCTGAATGCTGGGTATCTGGCAGTATGCACTGACTGCTGTGACAACCATTACCCTTAAAGCGCCGCACAACAAACAGTTCGTTTTACAACAACTTCAGTCCCGGTCTCTTCCTTCTTCCTAGCGGCCCACCTCGAAGTCCCCTGACTCTACAGAGTCGATACGATATAATATTGGTTTGATTTCAAGAGATGTGTGGAGATTTTGCATTTCAAAATCGGTGCCTCTACGTTTAAGTTGTTGTCATGGAGTTTGTGGACGCGATTGGGTGAGTGACCATGACTAGATATTGAATGCGCGCTAGCACCAGCTGACAGAACATGTTTGAATACAGAGAGCTTAAAGCCCTTCCGGAAGGAACCCACCTTCTATGCCCGCGACAAAACGAAGATGATTATGGAAGATACGATGATTTGAGTCAAGTGAACGAGGATGGGAAAAAAGTGAAGGACCTCGTGGTGGAGGCCAAGGCCCGCAAGGAGAAGTTTCTTTCTTCTATGCGTATCCTTGCCTACAATGCGGACGGTGTCGAGGACCTGCAAGCTTGGGTTTTAAGCAGACTAGATGACTCCCTTGAGAAATGTGATCTCTGCATTAAGGAGTACTACACAGGGAAGATCTGGCTTATGGAACTTCTCAAGGAGAACTATCAGGAAGAAGATATCGAGGCATTTGCTCAGCGGGTTGATGAGTGGGACATCAAGCGCATTACACGAAACTTGACAAACGCTACCACGCAGCTTAGAAGTGTCCCACCGCAACAGATTGCGCTCGATACCTTGGATCGGGCGTCTTTGCTGGCCATTTTCGAGACTTTGAGCTGTGAGGCCATGCTTCGCAGTGACAGCCTTCTGCAAGAGCATTTCGATGAACCCTTCAAGCTCATCCAGACAAAACGGACATTGAAGATCTCAGACTACGTGCCAGCTGTCGCCCGCTTCTTATTTGACTCGAACCAGCTTCGTAGCTTCTGGGCTATCTCAACATGGACTCGCTACAACCGACCTCCGACAACGTTGGAGTTCGAATGGGCGCTTCGGGATGGGATTCTCAGCGCACTGCAGGCTGCCTCCCAACAACCCCCACAGATGCCGCTCATTCAGCGTCTGTGGCGTGGAATGCAGCTCATCCTGAGAAAATTGGACAAGGAGCAAATCACGCATCAGCTTCGGGCTTTGGACATTGACCCTTGCCGTCTCTCTGTTGACCACCTGGCAATTCCAACTCCAGGCCTACGCTTCCTCCTTAATACCATGCAGATTTTCCTAGAGAAGGCCCCGTCAGACTTCTGGGATGCCATGCAGACCATATCACCGCAGGCACTTATTGAGCAGACCTTCCATAATCCTCAGTTTAGTGCCTTTTTGATGCAGGTTCAAGAAGGAGAGCCATGGGAAAAGTCCGTCCTGAAAGATATTTTATCATGGATCAGTCCATTCTTAACATCTTTAAAGGGCGCTCATCAGCCATCGGCTTGTCGTGCCTTGGCTTTGCCGTTATTGAAACGGTTCCAAGATCCGAAGTTTCCGAACCTGGCCCGGTATCATTGTTTCCACTCAGGGTTGCTCAGCCTTTTGCACACTTTACGATTCTTCACAGATGATGAAGCCTCACGAGGGTCGGTTGCGCGTGTGGTCTTGAAAGAAACCATGGAAGTGCTGGGAGATACCATTCATATCATTCTGAATCCTCCGACTTTTGCTATTGAGGCACAACTGCAAAAGAATATTGTGTCACTGTGCATGGATGTTGTTCGTAATACCTTAGCCCTCGAGTGCCAATCACTTAAGAGCGACTACGAGGTCATCTTAAGACAAGGAACTCTCTCGCATGGAGTTTCTACATACTCGGCACCTATCTGGGAGGCAGTTATCAGACACCTTCACCCTAACAACCTATCCCTGTCTCAATCTGCTCTTCTGGGAATCCTGCCGTTGGTGGGACTGGAGGGATTTCCCACGCCCTCGAAGGGTGAAGGGAACACAGAGAAGAAGCACTTCAATACGATCTACGGACATCTTACAAAGCTGTCCTGTCAAATTGTTGAACGCCTGTCTGACTTTCCACCAGAACATTTAAACCAATTGTTCTCAGTGCAAGATACGGCGAGCGCATTGATCTCAGCATTATTCGCTGCTGACTTGGACACGTATCAAGCCTCTGTTGACTTGATCAAGAACGTGAGCGGTCAATCTGCTCGACGCGATGCGATCTCTCATTTATTGGACACTTTCTTCCTACCGACGATGTATGGGCTCAGTTGGTCATTCCGCCGAATTTCCAACATGAAGACATTTGCCCCCGCCCCTCGAATGCTCCATACAGGCACCGATATCGTAGAGATTCTGTGTAATAGTCAGACTGGTATGCTTCGAACGCGCAACCTCACCGATCGTAAGGAGATCCTGTCATTGCAAAAACTGTGGGAATTCCTATGGTCGGCATTGAGCACGATCTTCGACGAGACGGAGGCCTGGCACCTTCGAGGTAATGACAAGTCTGTCATGCTAGAGTTTTGTCGCGACACGATCCAGTTTGCGGATTTCCTCTTCGATCAGTATGGAGTATTCTTGGGTGCCCTAGGAGGAACGGAATCCGAGCAGAAGTCAGTATCTGAGAACTTCCTTAACTCTCCCAATCGTACCATGAATGCCATGGTGAAATGGTTGAGGTTAAAGGATGAGTACCTAGCCAATACTCTAGTGGGCCTCGTAGCTAAGCTATTGCGGAGACTGGGTGCGCTTGACGTGGAAGTGACAGCAGAGACGGCGTTGAGATTTATTGAAGGTGTTGCGGTGAATGCTACCATCAAAACGATTCTCACCCCGCGTGACAAGGCTGAGCTGGTTAGGGCTTTGGAGGCATACCAAAAGAAGCCTGTGGTCACTGCTTCCACTGCTTCACTCAAGAAACAGTCTTCCATTACTGCATTTGCCAAACCTTTTGATCCTTCACTTCCTCCCTCCCATGCACCCAGCGATGACGATTTCGACGACCTTCCTGATTCTACTCTTCTTGAACTTTCTCGTTCAGTTGAACTGAATAAAGATCGTCGTGCCGCCCAAGCGAAGCGCAAACCTGACCCTCCCACCAAGATGGGGCTTTCCGCCCTACATAGAGCTTTGCCGGTGTCAAAGCATGGCGCACAGCCGCAACCTGTACGCTCTACCGCAAACGACGTCACCAATGTCTTGTCTTTCCGTGAAAAGCGCGAGCGTGAAAAGGAGGCTAAAAAGCGACGTGACCAAGCTGAGCTGGCACGTTTAAAGGGACATCTCCCCCATGGGGTTGCAGGGCAAACTGCCGAGCAAGGCTCAGGCTTAAAAGGTATTGGTATCATGGGTAAAGATCACGCAGTTCCTGCAGAGAGTATGATGGTCTCGTCCGGCTCTGACACTGATTCTTCGAGTGAAGATGAACTTGATACAGCCCTTTTCGGCGCCAAAGCCAAGAAGCCAGAGGCTGTCTCCGCTTATGAACAGAGCAAAAAACAGTCCCTCCAGCAGATGCCCGTTAAGAAAGTTCGACGTCACCGTTCCATGAAGGATATGCGCGCTCGCCTAGCCCCGGACCTTGCGTTTCTACACCATGCCGTGTTGTCCTGGGATTACTTTGCAACTGGCGACCAACCTCCAAATGCTGATGGTATCGACTATGTCCAAGTCGCCAACAAGTACCGCTCTCCCAATGATTATCAGAGCACATTTCAACCGTTGTTGATCCTGGAAGCCTGGCAAGGATTCCAACAGGCCAAGGAAGAAGGATCGTCCCGGCCATTTGAGGTTAAGGTCATGTCCCGATTGATCGTCGATTCTTGGATCGAATTCAGCACCCAGCCCCTGGGTCCTCCCGTAAAGGATTTCAGCCTTGGCGAAGGCGACCTAATTCTGTTTTCGAGCTCGTCAAATCCCACTGGAGATCCCAATGCCGGCCATCTTCTCGCGCGTGTTTGCGGCGTCAACCGCAAATCTGGAAAACAGGAAGTCACGTATCGCACAAATCCAGGACCTGGAACCAATAAATACCTCTCGTCATTCGCGACCGGATCTACTGCCTTTGCCGCCAAAATTACCTCCTTGACTCCCGTGGAACGTGAGTTCGGCGCCTTGAGTGCCCTCCAGTACTATGATTTATGCGAGGAAATCGTCTTGGCCAAACCCTCCCCCATCCTTACCTACGCGGAGACGAAGCTCGAACCTTACATCAAAAACTACCTCATCAACCTTGCTCAAGCCAAGGCAATCAAGTCTGCTATTGACAATGATGGATTCACCCTCATCCAGGGACCTCCTGGTTCCGGTAAAACCAAGACCATCACTGCTCTCATCGGCAGTCTCCTGACTAACAGCCTCGAAAAAACGGGCGTCTCGATTGGAACGGGATACTCTTCTGCAAAAGCCCCGCCTTCCCGAAAAATCCTAGTCTGTGCGCCCAGTAACGCTGCTGTGGACGAACTGGTCATGCGTCTAAAGAATGGAGTTAAGACCACCAATGGGCGTGAAGAGAAGATCTCAGTCGTTCGTCTCGGAAGAGGTGACGCGATCAACACCAATGTGCTCGATGTCACTCTGGATGAACTGGTCGCTGCTCGCTTGAACCAGGATCCCGCCTCTAATAGTTCCGTTGATATGAAAAGGTTGTACGAGGAACACAAGAAAACCGACACTGCGTTCAAAGAAGCTCGCTCGCGTCTTGATGATTGCAGAGCAAAGGGGTTACCCGCCCCAGAGGAGCTCGAGCGTGAGTTCGAGATGTTGAAAAAGAAGCGTGCCCAGGACAGTGCGGCCATCGACAAGGGTCGTGACCAAACTCATACCAATGTCCGTAATGCTGACTTACACAAAAAGCGTGTCCAGCAAGAGATCATCAACGGTGCACATGTCATCTGCGCTACACTCAGCGGTTCCGGTCACGATATCTTCCAGTCCATGAGTGTTGAATTTGAGACCGTCATTATCGATGAGGCAGCCCAGTGTATCGAGCTGAGTGCCTTGATCCCTCTCAAATACGGTTGCCAAAAGTGTGTACTTGTTGGTGACCCCAAACAACTACCACCCACCGTCCTTTCCCGGATGGCGTCCAAATTCATGTACGAGCAAAGTTTGTTCGTTCGTATGCAGAAGAACCACCCACGTGACGTGCATCTACTCGATACTCAGTATCGTATGCATCCAGATATCAGTCGCTTCCCTAGTGCTACTTTCTACGACGGCAAACTTCAGGATGGCCCTAACATGGCCAAGCTTAATACTCGTCCTTGGCATCAGAGTGAACTGCTCACCCCCTACCGATTTTTCGATGTCCAGGGCATGCATTCAAGTGAAGCCAAGGGCCACTCGTTGGTCAACTACGCAGAATTGCAAGTAGCTATGCAGTTGTACAATCGTCTGATTACTGATGCCAAGGAATACGACTTTGATGGCAAGATCGGTATCATCACCCCCTATAAGGGTCAGCTGAGAGAGATGAAAATCAAGTTCGCCCAACGATATGGCGAGGACATTCTCAAGAAAGTTGACTTCAACACGACCGATGCCTTCCAGGGACGCGAAAGTGAAATTATCATCTTCTCCTGTGTCCGTGCCTCAAACAGCAAGGGTATTGGTTTCTTGTCTGATATTCGTCGTATGAACGTCGGTCTTACACGTGCCAAAACCTCCCTGTGGGTTCTGGGTAACTCCCGGTCCTTGGAGCAGGGCGAGTTCTGGAATGGTCTCATCAAGGATGCACGCAGTCGTAGTGTCTACACTGAAGGCAATATTGCCCGTCTCCTGGAACGACCGCAGTTCACTGGCTACAAAGAAGTCAAAATGGAAGAAGTCGATGAAGCTGAGCCCGAAGAGGCCCCGCAAACCCCCGCAGAATCCGTTGCCTCGATACCTTCTATCTCTCGTCCGTCCTCGGCCTCGATTGGCCTTGATTCTCGTTCGGTCTCGGTGTCAGCTTCGGCACGGGGCACTCCTCCCATTGCCCCTCCTGATGGACCCTCCGGTGGACATTCGGGCTTGGATAAATCTAAAATGTGTGGACTTTGTGGCAGTGCTGATCATTTTACCCACAATTGCGACAATGATGAAGCAAAGGCTACAGCTCGTGGACAATGCTTCCGATGTAAAAAAGATGGCCACACCAAGATGTCCTGCATCGCTGAGCGCTGCAGCGAATGTGGTGAATTCGGCCACAAGATTTTCAATTGCCAGGCCCCACGATCCATATCCACGCAGAAGAAGCTCCGTATCCAGCGCGAAGAAGCCGACTTCAAGCAAGCACAGCGACAACTGGCTGAGCGTCGACGCCAATCACAACTTGGCGACCATGATCGCAAGGTACCTGTCATTCAGGCAACTACTACTACTGGCAAACCCGTTGAGAATCCTGGGGGCAAACGGAAGCGTCCCGATTCTTCGGGTCCAGAGGGCCTTAAGGCGTCCCGCCCCCGTACAGAGAACAAACCACCAGCGAATGCTCCGAAAGGCTCACGAGCACCTGCTGCACCTACCGTAAGTTACAGCGAACTGAATGGGGGTTTTTTTGTTTTTTTGCTGACACTGACACGTCTGAAGGGCCTCATCAAGCCCTCGCGAGATGGGCCTGCTTACCCGAGCACAAACAAGCCCCCACCAACAGCCCCGACGCCAATCGCCCCGTCGGGACCGAAGGCTATGACAGTAAGTTCATCTTTGTTTGACGCGCAAATCGACCAGTCACCTAATCTATTATCTCGATTCATCTAGAACCCCAACGTTGGTCAACCTAAGCCTCGTCCCCCAATGATGCGCAAGAAGAAACAAGCGGACCCATTCATTCGCCCCAAGCCGCGACCAAAGTAAGATGCGTCTCTCGTCGTACTCCACTTGAACATTCACTCTCTATTGTATTTTTTTCGTGTACAAGACGCCGCAACGAGGGACATGTCACCACGCTCTTCCTCCCAGCCTCATGATCGAAAAAGATCTTATCATTATTCTGTACTAAACATGGCTCCCATCTGGAGCATCGGAGATAAAACCATACAAAGAGTTCAGTCCGCACTATGATCTATTCTATTGTAAAGATTCGTAGATCCACTATCCTAAGTTCCGCAAACCTAGTAGAACGTTATCAGCGTGGGATACGGATGGTGGATGACAGGAGAGTGGAGACCGAGGATTGTGGATGACAGGAGAGTGGAGACCGAGGATTGACACATCGCATGTCTTGCAGTAGAAGTTTCTTTCTTCATTCTCAGAGGGGCATTCACGTGTGCTTACTCTAGGCTTCAGGTTTTCTACTTCCAAGAATATTCAGACTTTCCTCTTTTTCTTCTTTCTGAGAAGTGGTGGCATTGCTGGATTGAGTATTCCTTTTTCGATGCTTTTTCTATGCTTTGTTTTGCCAATGTTTTTTGTTTTGGTGCAGTGTTGTGCTCCCGAGGTCAATATGCGACGTCCACAAATACAAATCATAGAAGCATCTTCCGTATAGTCTGGAGAACCAACGTAATACTGCTTTATATATTAATTAAGGGAAGAAAGTACGATGTGGTAGATCAGAAAAAGCTGCAAGGGCGGTGGATCGGAGGAAAGCGATAGTTCGCATATAGTGGCGATCCGAGAAAACCTTCTCTTCCCCTCAACACAACACACCCAGGATCCATATAGTCCACTTAGCCCATGCAACAGCACCAAAACCGAGCAAAACCAGAATCGAAAGAAAACTTTCTCATGGGTCCAACACATCTTTGCGATCGTCTGTTTCTACCCGCCCCGGGAATCTGGGAATATGATCTGCGCGGTGCGAACACCCGGACGGAAAGCTGATACCTCACATCCTGACGTCGGTTATACTTTACACTTTCAAGAAATTGAAAATAGAGAGGAGCTAGTTCAGGACGCCGGGTCAGACGCCCCTTGCGTGTTCATTTAGCACTCAGGACCTGGGGACGAAATGCAAATTCGAAGTCAAGGTTCCTGTGTTCCCCCCAGAGCCGTGCGGTAATGGTCGCACAACGGGCGACAGAGGAATTGTGCTGCGTCGTTCCTCAATGCCGCTCCAATCATGCATTGGGAACTAGTGTTGGGTCCAGGCGAGGAAAGAATGATTTGCCAATCCCGCTAGCTGCTGTGTCATATTATCGATCCACCTATACGCCCAGTTGCACATATCATGGTTCCGCTTTCGAGGGACTACTAATTATTTTAGCTTCAACTGTGGCTTTTTAACAGGCTATCCGCTTTCCGAGAGCGGGCCCAAACTATTCATGCATCATGATCGTCGATTCCTGGGACACCCCCTCCTCTCAAGGAGAAGGCAGCTCAACTCTATTAAAAAGGGCGTGCTTTTAAATCCCCGGCTCTTCCCATCCGGTTGCCTCGTTTTACCTGGTCTTTCTTCACTGCATTTTCTTCGTTCTTGTTGATTCCAAACGCCACCCTCCCGAACATCGTATATATCGGTGGGGCTTTTGTACATAGTACCTATCATTTTTCCATCCACTGTCGCCTATATATCTCTCCCCAGCCACCACCTCTTTTTCACTTTCTCTTTGAATAGGTTAGCTCGTCTCTCCGGGAAGATCTCGAGTATTCTCTAACCTGTACAGCGTTCTTGTCACACCAGCTCCTCTACAGAACCCCCTATGACTCTCGTGACCAGTCAGATTTCAAAGCTGGCCAATTGATGCCCGTATGCATATAGTATATGAAAGTGCAGTCGCACCGAGTCCTATCGTTCCGACTTGTCGGCCTGATCCTCCCTCCAAGCGCAGACAGCCAAGTATGCCATCCACGGTTACTGGCTCCCCAGACTCAACCCGACCCCGCGGAGGGAGTGGCCCACGACCTGAAGCTCGCTCGGCAGGAGGGGCCGAGAGAGCACCCCGCAACGAGAGCTTGTCAGATTTAGTGCGCTTTTTTCAAACACAGAACATGCCAGTCCCAAACATACCGCCAATTGGCTCGCCTGATTCCACAACGGCGCTACCCGCCGTCCTATCCCCGGAACCAAAAGAGCCGACCATTAAATTGACCAAGGAGGAGCTCAAGCCCTTCCACCGGCGTCTTTTGCATTTCGCTCGTCAGAAAAAGGAATCAAAAGAATCAGCACCAAGGTCTAAGGCCGACGAGAATCAAAGACAAATCGAAGCACTGCACAAAGAGGGCTATCTCATGACTACTTCTAAGCCCAAAAGTGCTCTCGATCGACCAAAAAATAGTATGGATCGATCCCAGACCAGCTTGGATCGACCAAAGAGCAGCTTGGAGCGGACATTCTCCAGATCGAAGAAGCAGGATGTGGAAGCCATTGGTCGGCCATGGCTGACGAGGACCGATAGCAATACAGGATCAATCGATCCCAAACGTCGCTTGGCATCGTTAGACTTGGATGACTTTGGCTCCATGCTTGATGCCGCTGTTTCGCTCTCAGAGTTCGATGATACGTCACCGCCACCCTATCAGCAAGCCAACTCCGGCACACCTGCACTTCGCAATGACCAGGCCCCTAGTTCCCAACAAACATCTACACTGCCGCTCCCAAGAGCCTCTTCGGAGGCTTGTTTGCGAAGCATTGACCAATCAATGTCATCATCGATTTCCATGACTGAGACAGAGGGAAGTGGATCAAGAGATAATGACCCGCCATGGCCTCCAAGCGCTCTCAGTATGGGCACAGGAGGTGCGGACCGAAACCCTCGGCCTGTATCTTTGTCGACCAGCAATCTATCCACAAGGGTACAATCTATTATGTCCTCGGACCAGTCTTCGAAGAGTGAACCAAAGCTAGACCAAGTGGCGGAGCAGCCCCAAGTACCAGACCATCCTCCTCCTACTCCACCTGGAAACCCTTCGCCGCCCTCGTTGAAGCTTTTCCCCGATGTTGCCCCTCCACGCATGTCCAGCAAAAACGCATTGAGGATTTCATCGGGGCCTCGATTCCAAACCACTACCAGAACGGCTCCGCCGCCTCCAACGCAAACCCAACCCAAGACAGCCGAGACAGAAGCAGTGCCAGAAAAGCCACGGCAAGCAACAGAATTAAACCCATCAAAGATTGCAAAGGATACAGTAGAGCCAGTCTGTTCAGGCGCCCTTGTTGCGGCTGCTTCCGCTGACTCTCCTGCAATCGTCAAGCCTGGGGCTGTTTCTGCTCAGGCTCAGAGAAAGTCGCGTCCAGCTTCACTGGCCATGGGAACCCTTCATGCGTTTCCTCTTCCAGCACCAACAAGACCCTTACCATCGATCCCCAAAGCCAAGACACTTGCCCCTCCTACGGACCCAAGAACGCCTGTCCGAACTGTTCGATCGGTATCCAAACTTTCCGAGATACAGCACTCCCAGCCATCTCCCATCGCCGAGGAGCCTCGCGAGCCGGAAGCTCGCGCCGCCACTACTCTTGGCCACCGCGCCGGAGAGGTATCAGAGGATGTCAAGTCCCCGGAAACAACTCCAGAGCGTCCTCAGTCTACATCGCCGGAGCAGCACACTCCAAGAAGGCGCTCCTCGAGTGTCTGTATGCCACGCATGGGAGAACTTCCGGAAAGTCCTTCGGATGGCAGTGACGAGCAACCTGCCAATGACCAGCCTTTGGCTGATTCTCCTCTGCTGGGGCAATCGGTACCTACCATGTCTCAAGGGAAGCGAGCTGCACTAAAAGGTCTGCAGATTAACTCTCATGTGGATCGCAATGACCTTCCTTTCGGTCTTCCCTCCCCTCCCCCCTCCGCGGCTCTCCCGTTGGATCCGCCTGCGCAGCGAGCTGCAGAGCGGCCAGCTCACCGCAACTACACGGCGCCCGTTGAGCCTGGACCAATGACCTCACGGAGTATGGATATGACAATGGGTCCTCCCCACTCTCACCAAAGTTTGATGCTCTCGCGCAGCAACAGTTCTCACAGCAGCCTCCGCCACAAGAGCATCCCCGAATCAAACGAACAACCCAACCGAGCAGAATCACCACTCCCATCTTCTGATGACGAGGGCTTCGGTCCTCGCGGCGGCAAGAATCGCTCGCACCGCGTCACTGAGCAGCACAAGCCACGCACCCACCAGGTGAGGCGCGGTTATGAAACACTTGACGCCCGACCTACCCACAGCCGGCCACGCTACCCACACTCAATGAGACCCTTGACACCACAGGGTCATAGCAGCATTCATAGCTACGACCCTTCTATGTCTCCTCAATCACAATATTCACAGGCCACCTCCCGATCGCGTCACTCACAGAGCGCCCATCGTGCGCCGGCCCCGTCCCACGACCCCTATCTGGAAGACCGGATCGCCAATCTCGAACGCCAAAATCAGATCCTTCAAGCGGCTCTCATGGCAGCCCTCAATGCAGGGGTCAAGCCAAACCTAGATCTGCACGAATCTGCCATTCCTCCTGCTTTTCCCTCTGGAGGCCATGGAAATCCTTACCAAGAAAGACGGTTCGCATATCGTCCTGACAGCTGGATGAGCTCTTCGCGGAGCAGTGATCTCAGTGGGTTTGAGACCCCTGGATCTGTCCGTGATGCTCGGGCAAATACTCGTCAGTTGAATAACATGCTTGAGGATATTGAGTCCGGCTGGATATCTGACAAGTCGAGTTGCCATGGAGCTCGCTCCATGGCCCGAAATCGTTGATGATATGCATGTTTATTTTGGTCATTGACCCCTTCTTTATACTTTGCTTCGATTATTCTGTTTCCGCTTTCACGTTTTATTTTCTTAATGACTCGCCATGATCCTTCTTTCTTCAGCCGTGACGATCATATCTTTCTTGGTATACATTTCATGCCACTGTTTGGTTGTATTTACTTTCGACGATACCAATTTTTCTCTTCTTTGTTTCATACCCAGCCAATACTTGAATTTATTCGAATATATTTTTTGTTTCTACCTAAATGAGTGAACTTTGATCCTGCAACAGCCCTGACTATATATATATCTTACATCGTAGGGCAGCCTCAGCCATGTGATTCGCTTAGTCATCTCTGTTTTGGTCTTGCTCGGAGCTTCCTGGACAGCGTAACAAGTTTTGGAGATTATTCCACCGCAAAGACATTGATCCTGTTACCAGGCTGCAGATGACAAGTCAAATTTGAGACCCGAGCCATGAGATTTGCCGCGTGCCCGTAACCACCTCCAACAACTCAAAAACCTCCTTTCACATCCTTCCCCGCAGACCGCAACCAGCAATGGCCAACCCCCCCGTAAGTTATTCTAAATCCACCCATATGGGAATTGAAAGATAAACATTCAACTAACACAAGACAGCGCACACAGCAGGTGCCCCAGCATGTCACGGCATTGCTATCCCACCTCACCTCCCGTCCAGGAGTCCAATCGACCCTAATCCTCTCCCGCAAAGACGGCTCAATCATCCAAAGAACCGGCCAGCTCGCTCCCCAAGAACCCACCCCACGTCCAGCACCCACAACACCCAGCGAGACCACACTCCCCTCCGACTCAGACCCCGCACCCGCCCCAGCTCAAACACACCAAGTCTCACAGGCAGAGGCCCTAGCCGCACACATCTTCGCCTTCGTCTCAAGCGCCTCCGCACTGGGCGTCTCACTCTCCAACCCTACCACCCAGTCCCCAGATGTCCTCCCCCCTACCTCTACGCCGGGCTTAGAAGGCGAATTCGACTACGGAAATGGATCCCGCACACCGCGCGAGGAGGTGGACGAGGGTACTGATCGTGAGGAGGATGAGGAGGTGAAGCTTTTGCGTATGCGGACACGCAAACATGAGATTGTTGTTGTGCCGGATCGGAAATATTTGCTTTGTGTTGTGCATGATGCTTCGCATGCGAATGCGGGTCCTGGTGTTAGGGGAGCTCGTTCTTCGCGGTAATATGGAGCCTTTTGAAGATTGATTATCTGCCGAGGGCTGGTGTCTGTGGTTGTTGTTTTTCGGGGTTTATTTTTAGTTGTTCATTCTTGTACATGGATCTTGGCTTGGATTTCATATATACCCAATCGAAGGAGATTTTTTGGCATGTATTCCTTGGTTCTATCCTTGGGAAGTTATGTGTTTTTCTAATTGCGTTTCACTTCTAGCTCGTTTAAGAAAGAGCAAATCCGTCCGAGTGTTATCAAATTAGTTTTACCCCCTGGGCACTACCCCTCACCTGAGTGAGATCCGAGATCAAGTATCTGGTTCCTTTCGTGACTGGTGTATTGACACAGTTGGAATAAGGGAGAAACGCGCTAAAGGAAGTTTCCCACGCGCGGGGCCGAAGACCTGCCTAATTATTCTGATGAAGGCGAGGGCTTGCGAAGGGTATGGCGACATTTTGCCCAACACTGAGCCAAGCTCGATTCAGAATCCTACGTAGGGATGAAATATAGAAGTGTACTTTAAGATGAAGAAAATCGGCTAGTTTAGATGACGGGTTGATCAAATATCATCATTAGTTCAGTATAAATGCACCGTCCCACAGCTCTGGAGTATTATTTTTTACTTCTTAGCTCCATCTCGTCGCAAAATTTGCCTCCACCTACTCGGCTTCGCCGGCCTAGCCGAACGACGACTTAGATCGCTGAGAAGTTTGGCGGTGCCTTGAGCGAAATGGTGGTGCCCTTGCTCGTATCCAGCTAGCGCTCGCATATACATCTGCTCCGCTTTGTCCAGCTTGTCTTGGTCACTATATAAGACCCCAAGATGTTGAACAACGTCGAGGGTCAACATGTGGTCCGGTCCTAGCACTTTCTCCCACAAAGCTAGCGCCTAGATTTGCACCTGCTCCGCTTTATCAAGCTGGATCTGCTATCGTAATAGCAGTGAGACGCCCAATACCTTATCCAGTCGATCGGTACTAGGATTGAACATCATATCATGTCCAAAGAAGCGCTCGTCTGATAACCGTACCGCGTGACGAGAGACTGGAGAAAGGGAGATGTGTGCAAGCCTTTCATCATCCAAGCCTGCGATAAACGCATAAACAGTCTATATTATACCAGTAATGCGTTATGTCGAGATCCTTATTAAGTATTGCTACTGTCCAGTCATGTATACAATTATGTATGCTCCATGACCCTGACACCCCGTTAATCTCTAAAAACGAGCATTTGCTTAGTGTAGCCATCACTCCGCGGAAGGTTGGACACCAACGGGTCTACGAAAGCTATAGTCTTATGCCTAAAAGTGACTAGTGAAAACTATTAGTGAAGGTGGTTCATTACTCTGATTAGACAGATTGGGCAAGCTGAGTGATATAAGGAGGACATAATAAATAAATGTGTAATTGGAAGGCGTAAGTGAGATATCCTGTTAAGTCTGCTCCTTACCAGAATTGAAATACTGCGTTCCGACCTGCCCATTTGTGTTGATCTGTTGCCCATTTCCACTATTCACATTATTGGTTTGCGCTCCTCCGCCGCTACTAAAAGTCATCGTATTTGCAACCGGTACTGAAGACTCAATCGACTTCATCTCTTTGATGATGTTATCAAGCTCGAGATTTTGCCGCGCACTCGCAGACTGGACCGAATTGTGGTTCACAACGAGTTGGACGTCTTCGGTGATTGATGCCATGAGCTCTTCCACCTTGTTCCCCTTGCCAAGTCGGCGGAGGACCTTTAAATATCGCTTATCCCATGTATCACTTTCACCGGGAATGATTTTCTCAAAGATGGATCTCAAATTCGATGCCTTTGCGTCGCAACCATCCAGAGTATTCTCCAAGGCCTCACAGACCTGTCCTGGTATTACATCTTGTCTTGATCCGAGGCTCTGTTTGCATATCTCAAGAGTATGGAGAAGGACTGGAAGCCGGAGTCGAACGACTTCGAATGTTGTAGATAACTTTATGTCGTGCTGGGCGCTATCGTAAATCTTGATCGACGCATCAAGAAGGGAGATCACCGCAGAAATTCCACCGAGCACCTCTAGGCCTGACATTTTGTAACGGCTGATGAAGAATTTGCTGTGGGATAGAGATCTTCGGATCGGGAGCGCATGAGGCCAGTGCTGCCGAAGGTGAGAAATAGGCATACGAGCGATGCTGCCCCGCCCCTCTGCGCCGCAAAATTGCAGGCGCTGAGAGATCCCCTACGTATACGTGTCAGAAATCTATTTACAGTATCGTATTCATCTTAGTTTGTTTTCGTCCACCAATCATTCGACCGGTGGTGATGATCGGTACAAGTACTAGTTACGGTAGAGTTGCTTTTTCGGCATGTTACAACCCCCAACAGCTCCACGACCTATGTGTTTGTGTGCTGTAACAATACCTACCGCACGCCATCTCGAAGCCAAGCGGAGAATGATGTATTATTGACGCAGTCAAGTTGGGGGACATGAACCATTTGCGATGAGTCCCATAAGCAGCAGTATGCGAGGCAAAGGGAGTCTTCTGAGCTTGTCATGGTAATTCAGGTAACTTAACATGTATGTCATCTGGGGGTTCAGCCGGTACATAGGTACGTACCTATGTGCCAGCGTGTCATGTGATATCATATACTCACAATGCATTTGGCCACGCTGAACCGCACTAGATTCAACATGGCTTAGAGTTATGCAAAACAAGGTTGAAAAAGGACGCAAATATCAATGAGATTGATTTCGAGCTCGGCATTATGTAGCCAATTTGAGGGAATATTTGTTAGATTGTGATTTTCGAGGTCTAGCGCTGCATTAAACGGACTAAACTCAACCTCGCCTCAGCAAACTACCCGAAGCATCCTACACGTAGGATTTTCTGCAAAACCCCAGCCGCGATAGCATCACACGAAGAGCGACACCAGAAGATCGTCCTCCCCTTCCTGAGGACGGAGGAACGTTTCATGTTAATCGGGGAACCGCGTGCAGACCAGGCTCTCCGTATGTTGGTCCCTCCGCAGGAACAACGTCACATGACATCCTTTTCTCTTTTTCTTTAGGCAGATAGGTCTTTTATTCTTATTATTTCAGCCTTTCAGCCTTTCAGCCTCATCGTAACAGCGTGCGAGGGATCACTTTTGTGGTGGGTGGGGTCGGAAGCCAGGTGGGCCGCTCAGAGTATGGGTTCCGGAGCGGACTCATGTACAGCCATCGGTAGTCGAAGGATGTGTGTGGATTGGGTGACATGGATTATGGGCTGGTGCGAGTCAGGTAATTTGTTGCATTATAATGGGTACATTTTGTCCATGTGGTTTCTACTAGTCTACTCGTATAGGGGATATATCTAGGCAGCTGATTAGGCAACAGAGGTCGAGTTGCCCGGCGAGGGGCTTTGAGGGGTCTAGTGTGTATTTTACGAGAGGTGCTTGCCATGTAGATGAAAGTTGATATTGATGATAGGATCCATGGTTAAGGGGTATGAGTCAAGCGAGGTCATGTGGTTTCTATCTTCTATCATGATATGTTATCTGGATAGCCGACCAGGGCTCGGGTGTTCTGGAATCTTTACCCGGTGTAGGACGATCATTATCTACCAGTATGACCAGTATCTGCGATAGATTATCACCGAAATGACAGTAGACAATGAAAAATCCCAGTACTATCATGAACATTCTTTCACTTTCGACGTCAAGATAGTCCAAGAACAGGGGCCCCGAGATCCCAATACGATGTACGCAAGTGGATCCTACTAAATATGGACATGATTCAAGGAATAAGCGCCCGGTATAGCCACCGAACCCCCGGGCCACAGACTCCGCCATGATGACGGCAGTGCATGACCTGCAGGGATTTTTATATTTTATTCTTTTTTTCTATTCTTATTATTTTGAGCACAAACCCCCGCTAATGATAGGGATATGGACTAGTCATTGTACTTTGTACGTACATGTGCTGGATTTCAATAATTAGGCATAAGCCAGCCAACTTGGGCTCCCCAGACTGCAGGCTTCCCCAAGGAGCAATGCCGATCGGAGACCCCGCCAATGAGAACGAGGCTAATCGGGAAGAGAGTGGGGATGACCCAGCCATTTGGGATGACATGATTGGCGGGGGAGGAACGGCGAGAACAGCGTGGCAAGGTCTGTCTATGACTCAAGCCGAGCACCGGGGGACTTTAGACTTGGAGTACATTTGCAGTATGAATGTGTTAGAATGATAGATATTGTATAAGGTGCACCGTTCGATAGGTGGCGATATCGAACAGGAGGACTTAGAATAGAGTACAAGTCGAATGACTCATGTTCCGTGCGCCTCTTTCCTCCCACGCCACCCGAAATACTCTCTCGCCACAACCTCTTAGTCACTGATCTTTTTCTGTTTCCCCCCTTTAGGAGTCATAGTACTTTGTGAGAGCCTAAAATCTCTTTCCCCCCCAACTCTCTCTCTGACTCCTTTCCTTTCCCCCCCGCCACTTTGTCATCTGCTCTCCACTCTCACTTTCTCCTCCGAACCCGATACTCCCTCCGTGCCTGACTCTTCCTATCCCGCCCCCAACCACTCTCTACTGCCTAGTCGCCACGACTGCCTTGAACCACTCTGTGCCTGTTCATGGTCTAGTTGGGTGCCTTCCTTTTCCTATCTGATCTGTTTCGTTCAAAATGTATACTGCGTCCTCCGTCCCGATCGACCGTGTTGCTGCTACCGATATCTTCTCCGCTGGTTTCGTCTCCGTCTAGATTTCGACTTCAGCTATAATCTTTTGGGGTATATCGTTTAGCCTCAACACTGGTTAGATCGTGACTATATTCGTGTCATATTTTCCTTTTCGATTTTGCCACTTTTTATTTTACCTTGTGACTCCCTCTAACGGTGACTCTTTTCCGTTGGATATAATCTCTTATTACACCCCCGTCAACTCTGGCGATTCTACACTCTTAGGCTTTGCCGTCGCCTTCCTTCCAAAAGACGGCTTTTGTCTCCTCGGCCTTCGTTCCCGGTTCCCTGCTTAACGGTCTATCTTGAAAAATCGGATCATCCTTCTTCCTTCCGGTGTACCTGAAATAGAGACTGCCCGCAGTCTCTATGAATCCTTGCGCACCGCCGGATATGTCGGGGATGGACGTCTTGGGTTTGCTATCAAACCCTAGCTCAAAATCTCACCCTCACCCTTACGCCTCTTCGATCTCCTCCTCCGCCTCTTCATCCTCCTCATCCGTCTTCTCGCTCGATGCTCAGAGTTCCGTCTCTTCCACCGCCACAAACCCGGTCGATGTGATTTGGGAAAATGATGAGGCTCAGTTGGGGAGAACTTCGGGAGGTCCTCGTGCCTTTGGAAAGGTTGTTCCTTCCAAAGATGCCGCCGTGCCGCCCGAGTTGCGTATGCACCCTCGGCGCACTAACAGTGTCGCGACCAGTGGTCCCGGCGCTCGTCCGCCACCCTGCCTACTCCGCCAGTCCGAGCGAAAAGTGAATTTTGTCGATAACCTTGTCGGTGAGTCATACATAACACTCTTCTTTTACTTAGTCCATACCCGGCTAAGACAAACCCAAAAGATACGGCATCCCAGATTGTGGAAAACATCTGGCCGTTGTCGGCCGCAGCATCCCGCAGTGATGCTGCGACCGGTTCAAAGGGGGTTCTTCCCCTGCGGACTTTTATCCAAGAAACGCTCCGTCGCTCGCGTACTAGCTACAGTACTTTGCAGGTGGCACTCTACTATCTTATTAAGATCAAGCCGCATGTGCCTGCCCATGACTTGACCAAGGAACAGCCCCGTGACCAGTCGATGATGCGGGCCATGCAGTGCGGTCGTCGTATGTTTTTGGCGGCGCTGATCTTGGCCTCGAAGTATTTGCAAGACCGTAACTACTCTGCCCGGGCCTGGAGCAAGATCTCCGGCCTGAACACGCTGGAAATCAATCAGAATGAGTTGATGTTTCTGCAGGCGGTCGGTTGGCGTTTGCATATCTCCGAGGCTATGTTCCAGCGCTGGACTGACCTTGTTCTTAAGCTGACTCCCGGTGCCGGTGGTCCTCCTGCTAGCGAGGGCCAGTGCTGGCGTACCGTCCTCCCCCGGTTGACCCCCGAGCTAGAGACGATCGAGCCGGAGCAGCCGATGACCCCGGTCTCGGCCATGGGCGGTATGGACCTGCGAGCTTTGTCGGACTCTCCATCCCCACGCAGTGTGCTCGTTAACGAGTACCTCCATACGCCCCCACGCGAACAGATGTCTACTTGTCGGAATCTGCCCCAGACTCTGGAGCCGACTCCGCGGATTAATTACACGACCATGCCGACGCTTCCGCGTCCTACCATGCTCCCGACACCCCAGATGACCCCTCAATCGCATGTGGCTCTCACTCCTGCCGCGAGTATAGCTGCATGCCCCCGTCGCCCTTCCATCGGTACTGCGATGTCTCAGGCACAGAACTTGGGTTTGGCGCGCTCGACACTCGATCAGCGCCCGCCTCTCTCGTTCTACCCTCGGACTCACTCTTACGATGGATACCCGGCTGCGGTCCGTCGGTCCTCTCTGGCTCGGTCCACATCATCGGCTTCGTCTCCGGACTCGATGGTGTCGGACGTGTCGACTTTGTCATCTCGTTCTTCGCGGTCCTCGTCCGTCTCGTCTAATGCGTCTGGAGCGGGTGCTCCCGCCTCAGCTCGGCTGGCAGTCAAGGCTACTATGCGATGTACTAACAACTCCCTGAAGGAAAGCCGCAAGACCCTGGCTATTGCTTCTCCGATTGACGAGAGCTCCCTGGTGGATCTTTACAACAGTTCCCCTGATTCTTATCTGGGTGCTACTGGCTCTGCTCCAGATCTCTCCAGTTACTCGCTGGATACCAGCCTGAGCGAAGCCGCTCAAAGCCTCTGTGAATTGTCTGGTGCTACGCCTGCACGGCGCCAGTGCCGCAAACGCGGTCGTACCGGATCTGACGACATGCTTCTGCAGAACCATGTTCGCCATCTGATCGATGCGGGCGCTTCAGGTCACTCCTCGGTTCTGCCCGATGGAAACCTGGCCAGTTCGTTTATGGTCGGTGATGGATCCTCCCTTTCCGGCCCAGCTGGCATGAAACGGGCCTGCTGCGGCAGTGAAGCGCGCAAAGTCGCCTTGAACCCGAGCATTCGCGCGGACTTTCTGAACTAATTGACTCGGATTTCACTTTTTCCTTATTATATGAGGTCTACAAAAAGCGCCCGAAAAAGCCCTGTCTTTTCCCCGTTCTGAATGAATATTCCCCCTCCAAGGCGACCGATCCCGGGCTGTACATACCCCTTCCCACCCGCTCCTCCTGGGCAAATCGGTCGTCCTCTGTGAGAAACTAGTTGTTTCAGTGTACGATGGACGTTGGTTTCCCCACGTCATCTCGTCTTTCTTTGTTCTTTTCTTGTTGCGCATGGAGTGTGGTGGGCATGGGACGGTTTTCTTTTATTTATCTATTTACATTAACTCCTGTCTGGGGAGGAGTCGAGGCCGTGCTGCACTACGTCTTCCTTCCCACGGTGATGGCGCCATGGGTTATTGGGAGAGTGGGGCGTCCGGCTTGGAAAGTATCGCATCTACGGATAGCCAATCGAACAGTTCTTGATGAGATTATTTCCTCTTTCCTCGTATTTTTCACCGCAGAGGCTTGGCATGTGGAGGCCGAGGTCGGCTCCGAAATTACCCGATGATTCTGTAGAACACGGGTGAGTATCGTACGACGCTACTATGAGCTAAGCTCTAGGTAAGTGGATCTTTGTCTGGTTAGTCTTAACCAAGGCTACCATGAGGTGAGAGTTTCTGGGCGTATAGGGCCATGGTTAAAATCTTTGATTGGCTCGCAGGGAAAACAACACCTACCTAACTAATACAAGAAAATCTACTTAGAATCTGCTTTAAATATTACCTTTTTGATAACTACTTGAATACTCTAATTGAAAACCACCTCATGATCCACTTGGGCAGTCATGAATGTGGATGAAGTGGGACTACTCACTCCTACGAGTGCGATCAGATAAGATCAGGCGACACTGGACTCCGCCGATCCGGTTTCTCCGCACTCCCCTCTTTGACCCTCACCTTGCGAACTACAACTTCACTCTTCATCTCGCCGTTTCAGGTTTCAGATCTAGTGTCTATACCTTGTTGATCATGGTCTCACGCATTCTCGGGCTCCTAGCCCTCTGCACAATCCCCCTCACGCAAGCATCCGCTATCCCTCTGAACCCTCAAGCCATACTCCAGAATGAAGCACCCGCCCTCCACCCCACGGAAGAAATAGAAGCAGAAGCCTTCAACCGCCCTACCTGGTTCACATCAACTCTAATGGCTCGCCGCCTTCTGGCAAAATCATCCTCAGGCGTAATCTCAACCATATTCCCCAACCCACCACCCCCATCCTCGCGCTCCCCTCAAGATGTCGCCGGACTCCCCATAGGACTCCGCGAATACATCTCAGATTGCAACACCGCGCTTCCAGACGAGCTCAGCAACACTGATAACGGTGATCCAACTATCCTGGCGCTCCGCGTCGCAACAACATTCCAGAATATCGGCGCAGGCTCGAAGAACTTCTCCCTCGAGCTGGACTGGTGGGATCATCTCGACCAGGCTGGGCCTGTTTACCCCGGATTACCACTTAGTCCCGCTGCGCTGCCTCGCGTGACGCTTTTCGGGTATCTGGATACGCTTGAACTCGAAAGTGCCGATGCAGGTGCTGCCGAGCTGGAAGAATGCTTCCTTGATTCACATCCTGATGCCAAGGTGTGGCTACCCGGTGCAACTGGGTCACCGCATTCGAGTTTCTGGGCGCGAATGGTCGTTACAGCTGTGTATTGGATTGGAGGGTTCGGGGATGTGCAGCAGATTGGGTGGATGGATGTTGAGGACTGGAAGGGGGTTGGACGGTATGAGAGTAGTGTTGGAGACGGGCGTGGATGGGAGGATGTACGACTTCCGGGTGAGGAGGAGTAAAGATGAAGGTGAACTTGAACCTGAACTTTAAATACGATGTGAATGCAGCTGCAATCTATTTGGATTCACTGATTGATCGGCAATCATGGAAGGGACTATTGTTACTGCACATGTGCTGCAAGATCTCATTCGTTGATCTTATCACGCTTATCATGCTTATCACGGCGTCATTAATATTGAGGAGATGCCTGGTTAGTCTATCTGCGGGGAAATGGGTCTTGTGTTCCCTCAAATAATCCCTTGTTTTCAATTCCAATTTGACATTCCAATCTGTGGTTCATCGTGCGCCCCTTCCATCTTTACCCCCATCCCTTTCATACTTCCCGCGGACCCGTGTAGCTCCACTCCACTTTATAGACATGCGCTTCTCAAGACCCCGATTGAGGGTTTCACAACACGAATCAGCCTTCGCATCAGGCAATGCGCGATGGACAAATCGTGATCTCGATCCCATCCCTTTACTAGGACGCAAATGGGGCGTGGCTAGTATAATCGGTAATCCACCACCTCACTACAGCCATACCCATATCCATTGGGTACCTACTGTATTACCAAACTAACCTCAAAATGCTTAGCATACTGGATCTCCGACGCCTTCAACGCCGCAACTTGGGAATTCGCCAGCAGCATAATAGCAGTCGGCCTAACCTACAAAGAAGCCCTCGCCATTGTCGCAATATCCTTCTTTATAATCTCCTTCGTCATAGCAGGAAACGGCACAGTCGGCGCAAAATACCACATCCCCTTCCCAGTAATCGCTCGCGCATCCTGGGGTTTCTGGGGCTCCTACATCCCCATCGTGTCCCGGGTCATCCTAGCCGTATTCTGGTTCGCCATCCAGAATATCAATGGCGGGAATGCGGTGCGCGTGATGCTGGGCGCGATCTGGCCTAGCTACCTGACCATGCATAATGGGATTCCGGTTGATCAGGGCATAACCACGAATGGCATGGTGGCGTATTTCATCTTTTGGGTTGTGCAATTTCCATTTTTGTGTTTGCATCCTAATAAGCTGCGGTGGCTTTTTGCTGTGAAGTCGATTCTGGTGCCGATTGCTTTCATTGCGATTCTGATTTGGGCTTTTGTGGCTGAGAAGGGGGGTGGTGCCATTTTTGAGAATCAGTCTGCGAGTGTGAGCGGGAGTAAGTATAGTTGGTTGTTTTTGGCGAATATGACTTCTGTGTTGGGGAATTATGCTACTTTGAGTGTCAATCAGGTGAGTTTTACCTCCGGGATGTATAGGATGTATACAACATCCCATCCCATCCATACCCAATGGATACGATACACAGCAAATGAAGGTACTAACATGAGCGAAAGTCGGATTTCTCCCGCTACTCCCGCGTCAGTCCCCGCTGGCAAGCGCTCTACATCCCAATGCTCCCAATAGTCTTCACCTTCATCTCTTTCATCGGAATCGCAGCCTCATCCGCTGGCCAAGCCCACTACAACCTATCTGCAATCCCCTGGGATCCGTTAGTCCTAATCAGCCACTGGAGCAACCGATCCTGCCGATTTTTCGCCGCATTCTCCTTCGCCCTAGCAGGACTTGGCGTAAACATCTCGGCCAACTCGCTCTCGGCCGCAAACGACTTCACAGCCTTAGCGCCCCAATTCATGAATATCCGTCGCGGCCAGATCCTTTGTGCCTTCCTGTCCTGGGCACTTGTCCCCTGGAAAATTCTCGAGTCTGCGGACAACTTCCTGAATTTCATGTCTGCTTATGCAATTTTCCTTGGACCCATTGCGGCGATTATGCTGTTTGATTATTGGGTTGTCAGGAAGCAGATGTATGATTCGCTTGCGCTTTATCAGCCGTGGAACCCAGTTTATCGGTATGAGTTCCGGGGCTTTGGGAGGGATGTTTGGGGTTTTAATTGGAGGGCTATTGTTGCGTTCTTGGTTGGCGTTGCGCCTAATTTGCCGGGTTTGATTAATGCAGTTAATCCTTCAATTGAGGTTGGGGTTGGCGTGCATCCGTATCAGTTTGGGTGGTTGTTGGGTTTCTTTGCAACCAGTGGTGTTTATTTGGGTCTTTCGTGGTGGTTTCCGGCTGTGGAAGCGAGTATTGAGAGGGCGGTTCTGCCGGATGAGGTATATGAGGAGTGTGTTGCTGTTGTTATGGGCGTGGAGACGCATAGTAGCAGTGGGGAGAATGTGCACATGAGAGTGGGCAAGGGGGGATTTGGGTCTGAGAAGGTTGTTTAGGTTGTATTTGGTGACTTGATACACCGATATTTGACGGTGGTTCAATGCGTATATACTTGTTAATCTATTTACATTGATCAGGGCTCATGTGATGCCTTCACAAGCTGGAGACCAGATGTCTGATATCCGTGTTTGGCGTGTTTATATCCCAATGGATGTTAGACGATAGTCTCCGCAATTCATGGGTCTGAATCCATGGCGCAAGTAGGCTAGCTTGCCTGGGACTTTTGCATCCTGTAGATATAACCACTTGTCATAGCGGATCTTCTACCGCGTTTGACTCAATGGCAGCTGGAACGACCCACATTTCATGGGTCTGTCGGGGAGCCCAGAAGCAACTGGACGTTAACCTTGAAAGTGATGATGAACACAAGCATGTGCTCACGGTCCGGGCCCATAAGACAAAGCTCCCTTAAGCACCTTAGACACCCCAGAAGAAGCCCGACCCAACTCTCCACCCTCCTCCCTCGCACTCTTCAAACCCCGATCAATGGCCGGCAAAAAGCGGGTCGCAAAAACACGGAATCGATCCTCTCTCGTCTCATACATCTCGCCCTCGGCATCACGCGGTTGACCAAACAGATTCAAATAGGTGTATGGAGCCGAAGAATCCGTGATCATATGGTGACCCGTCTGACACAACGGAAAAGGCCAAGCGGAATCAAAATCCGCGTCGATCTGCTGTTCAGCATTTACGTTCCCCGGCTCCCCGACACCAGCATCCAAGAATTCGGCCAGCGCGCCCAAAACCTTCACCATCGGGCGTCCCTGACTACCAGATTTGCCAAAAGAAGCCCGATTAGACGACCACCGCGCCGATTCCTCGGTATGCCATCCAAGCACAGACAGGAAGCAATTCAGCGTCTTGATCCACCCGCCTGCGCAGGAAACGACCTGCTCGCCTGCGGCCTCGACGAGCCATGATAAGACCTCCACGGATGAGACACGGATGTCGGCTGCGAGATGCGTCATGCCTGCGCGGACGTAGGGGAGAAGTTGGACGACGTGGTCCTCTACATCAGAGGAGGGGAGAGTGCGCAAGAGTTTGATAAGCTGTGTGCGGACATTGTTGCTTCCGTCAAGGAGGAGCGGAAGAAGAGAAGGCAGCATGACACTGACGGGTTGGGGGAGGGGTGAGTTGACGGGTCGGGAGGCTATTGAAGAGGTTAAGTGAGCGAGTGAGTCGCGGCGCTGGCTGTCGGATTTGGATGTGAGGAGAGAGAGGTGGTGAGAGAAAACGGCATTGGAGGTGGGAGCTGTGAGTTGGAGGGATTGTTGGGTGAGGACGATCGCTGGCATAAACGTTAGTTGAGATTTCTTATTCTTGGGAAGGCAGTTCGCATACCCTTAGATCGGAAGCTGGTATCGGTGAAGTTATCCGGTTTGGCTCTGGCCTTGCCGACCTTGAGTTTGGGTTTCTGCGAGGTGTCAATGGGTCGGTTATTGCAAAAAGGGGAGTTTATGTTCTTACCTGGAAGTCCTGTTGCCTCTCCTTCTTTCGTTTAGCGCTGGCACCCATGATTGCGGTGTTTGGTGATTTGCTGCTTCGAAGTTTCCGCGATTTTTTTTTAGTATGGAGAGACCCACGTGATACCGATAACGGCCTCAGGTGTCAAGTTACCGGAATAGGAAATCAAAGTATATACCATGGATCGAGTACAGAGGCAGTGAATGAAATTGGCTAAGAATATAAGCTGCATGTATGGGGAACGGAATCGAATACATGTATTAAGTAGATTAATGCTATATGTTTACATGAATGAGCAAGTTCGCATGTCAT
The DNA here is from genome assembly GCA_030710325.1 of Penicillium sp. 91 TS-2023. Lineage (NCBI taxonomy): Eukaryota > Fungi > Ascomycota > Eurotiomycetes > Eurotiales > Aspergillaceae > Penicillium > Penicillium sp. 91 TS-2023. The sequence goes on from JARWGP010000006.1 coordinate 790,853, forward strand.
GGACAGTTATACCGAGTTCAAATCCGATTATTACTACGCACTTTCGAATTTTGCAAACCCACTATAGCCAAGGGGACTAGCAGATTAATAATTGTCAAGAGACTTCATATGTAAATTTCCAACCCGTAAATATACAATCACTTTGAAAAGCAGGAATGTCGATCGGCATCGTGGGGCCGCGATCGCCCCCACTAAAGCTAGAACCACCTCCACCTCCTTGGAACATCCCTATACCAATATTCATACCCTTTTTTACACCATTCTTACCATTTTACACCCCATACCACCTCATTCTTACCCCAATCACTCGTTATTAGCATTATTAAAAATCCCATGATCCCCCAAAAACGCCCCCTCCTGACCCTCCCCAACGTCCCAACCTGGTTCGAAGCAAACCCATTCATCCTCACAGGCTACAGACCAGAAAGCCAATCCTGGAGCAAATCACTATCTAGCTGGCTCTACATCCATAATGAAACAGCCAACATTTATTCCCACCTGATCCCGGGTCTATGCCTACTCTTGCTCCTCATAAATACCAGCATCCGCCCCGATCCGGAACAAAAAGAGCAAGATCAGCACCGGTTAAACAACATCGTGCTAACAATCCAATTATGCACCGCGATCCTGTGTCTATTAACCTCCGCGCTGTATCACACAGCATTGAACCATTCCGCGCGCGTCGCACATCACGGACTGCAGTGCGACCACGGGGGAATCCTAGCGCTGATCCTAGGGAATTTCGTGAGCGGGTTGCATTTTGGGTTCTACTGTGAGCCTGCATTGAAAAACCTGTATTGGTCTCTTGTAAGTTTTACATTTTTCTTTCATGCACAGCTCGGCTCGTATCTTGAACTTTCAATCGGGGGTTATTTTCATCTTAACATCCTTGCCTTTAGATCCTCGCAAGTAGCATCGGAACAGGAGTCGTGCTCCTCTCGCCCCGGTTCCAAGGCCCGGAATGGCGTTTTGTGCGTCTGTCCAGTTGTATCGCGACCGGACTGTTTGCTTTTGCGCCGATTACCCATGCCGGCTACCTTTGGGGGCCTGGGTATCTTCTTCGAGTCGGGGTTCCGTATTATTTGCTTGAGGGGGCGCTGCTGTTGGTTGGATGTTACTTTTTTCAGGTACATTGGATTCCCGAACCTAAACTCTCTGTTTATAATTATTAATTGTGGTAGACCCGCATCCCCGAGTCGTTGTATCCCGGTCGATTCGATATTTGGGGCCACTCGCACACTCTCTGGCATATTCTCGTGACGCTATCCATTCTCGCTCATATGGGTGGTTTGTTGAGTGCGAGGGAATATAATGATAAGCATGCGCCGTGTCGAGTGGCATAGAGATGGGGAGGGTTTGGGGGTTGTGGTGATGAGGGAACGTTGAATTGTTCATTCATTGGGGTGTTTAGATTAATAGAAATGAAACCATATTCTTATACAATGGCTTTCTCAACCGCAAATGTGTTGTACATTTTTCATCACCTGCCACAGAACGAAAAACAAAAACAAAATAAAAATAAAAACCAGGAAGACAACAAAAGGCCAAAGCTTGAAATACTACGATCCCAGAGACGAAATGTTAGCTTGGTTCAAAAGAAAAGTTGAGCCCTGAATTATGCTGCTGAAACTGGCCTGGTAGGGCGACAAAGATAATGAGGATAACGAGCTTCCTGGATGGGAAGAGAGCATGAGTTTCCACCTGGGCCCAAACTCCCAGTTTTCTGCCTGGGGGAAGGCTCGTTAACAATAAATCAATTTAGGGAAGGCGCGATGCAGTCGAGTATACCTCCCCCTCCCCCCCCCCCTCTTTTCCGAATTCCAAACCTTCTCTTCTATTAATTCTTTTTATTCTTGTTCTTGGTACTTCCACTAGTTCCCATCCTCACAAGCCACAATCACTTATTTCTATAAAATCCAATATTGAGCGACAAAGCAAAGAACGAAGAGGTGCGCATTGACCATCGAGGTATTAATTCAAGACATGAAAATGAGACATGCCAGCTCATTGCCCACAATATATTTATTTGATAAACCGGCCTAGGAAAGAACGTAAACTTGTAATTCAAGTGTCAATGGATATCTCACACATACATTCAGTAAACACAGAGCTGCTGTCGCTCCAGTAAGGCCGGTACGGCCAGGCATGAACTCTCATCATATAGCCACTATCATCATCTCCCGGAACAGTTCCGTTCAAGGTACTCGGGGCAGCATCATCCATTCACAACCAATTCCATGGGCGTTTCCAATATTGACTCAGATCATGGACCGTCGGGCATAGCACTGTTCACGCCGCAATGACGAGCGCCTAAGATCAGGAAGAGACGGCAGAAGTCATTTAGAGTGGCATGTTCCTCAGCGTGGGTTAGATTAGCATCTTCTAATATATCCAAGTATCGTTGCCAGTCGGTGTAGATCCTACCTACTTGAGCTGTTCCATTGGACTGCTCGTGGTTCCTAATCGATGTATGAGCTTTACCCCATAGGGTGTAGCTTGAAGATAATGGGGCTGTGCTCTATTCCACGTATCCATACCTAGTCAATCGCTTCACAGTCCCCTTCGAGCATTCAGTGGAGTGGATGCTGCAAACCCCTATGGTTTTCTTAAACAAATCTACTCCGCACCTGGATTTAGCGTTAACATAGAACTGTAATACATAATCAATCTGACTCAACTCACCCCGCGACCCACCCCCTAAAGCCTTAGCCACATACTCATACACAGTCTGCATAATAAGCTTTCCTCCACCCGGTTCTTTATCCTCATCCAATTCATTCTGAAACAGACCTCGCACGGAATCGGGTGTGTCCGATAAACGACGGGATGTAGCTCGAGTATCACCTATAGAAGAGAGGAGAGATTAGTACATACATGTACATCCGGTACCTTGACTCTAACTCGCTGGATGGGTTTGAGCAGAATCTATCCACATGTATCGTATGGGTAACCTTCATACCTGGTTCGAAGTGGCGAGCAATTGTCTCTTGCATGTTGCTAGCGGTTTGATTTGCGTGGGCGGCGTATGTGTCTAGTCGACCCATGCTAGTGTCGAGGGGTTCGCTGGCCCCTGGGAGAGTGAGTGACGGGTGATGACCGTGAGCAGTATAGGTTGAGGTCCGAAATACCGTCTGTGCTGGCGAATTCGCTCTGAGGTGAATATTAGTCTTCGTTTGCACTGGGCAATCCATATAGACCTCGGGAGCAAGCATACTGCGGAGCCGGACATTATATCGTAGCTTTCAGGATAGTAATTTGGAGCCCTGGAGATTGATGTCTTGGGTTATTCTGAGATCGTTCCCTACATGCCTGGAGAGTTCATCTTTAAATAGATAGTGTAATGGGTGTGTTATCGTCGACATGACGTGATCTCGCCTCCACTGTCTGACCTCATGTTTACCGTCCATACACAAAGAATTAATATAAGCAAGTGTGATGTCACCGTGTCCAGTAATATGAAAGGATAGACTACAGACATCTGGATGTACTGAAGCATAGTCATATCAATCGTAGTCAAATTCGGTCTATGAAATAAATCCCCCATCAGGGCCTGCTCAGCAGTGCGAAGAATATAAGAAAATAAAGAAAAGAACAAAAAAATCAAAAAATCAGAGAGATGCGCACTTCTGCCCGGTCTCAAGTTGCACATAAGAACAACACAAGAAAAAAAGCAACTTGGGTACCGGGCAGACGCGGTTGTATCAATCAAATCACAAATATCATCAAGCACACGTAACATAAAGAAAAGGCATAAAAAATAAGTAGACAATTGCAAAGCCACTAGGAACCACCAGAAAAGGACATTAGTCGGGTCGTGTGTATGGACGAGATTAAAGGAGGGGTGGCAAGCTCTGTCATACCGAGCCATCACGGAAGAGAGAAGGGTGGAAAGAAGATCGTATAACAGAGGTAAGGAGTTTAGAGACTCATAGTCAGCCACTCCCATTCCTGGCTTGCACCTTGTCCACCAGCAATACTGTGGTTGGCCGGGTTGGCAGCTGCAGGATGCATGGCCGGGGCCAATGGCACCACCTTGGATCGAGAAGGCGCAGTAGCCTTCGGACTATCGTCCGTGTCTGGCTCGGATCCGGTAGGTGCCTTTTCGAGGCGACGCTGCCGTCTGGGGGCTACCTGCACACCGGCACGGGCCTGAGCAACTCCGGCCGGAGGACCGGGCTTGGGCGGTGCGGCGGCGATGGGGACGACGCCAGACTTGCTGGAGAGGCTTGATCCCATGATAGCAGGGGGCGACTCGGAAGCATTGTTGCTGGGCGCGCGGGAGGCAACAGCGCTAGAGGGTGCGTGTACAATGGAGTTCTTCCGAGAAGACTTCTTGGAGGAGCGAGAGGTACCGACAGCCAAGCTGTTGGCACTGCTGCGGTTCCGCTTCTTGATGATGTCGGTTTTGAGCGACAGGGGACGAACCACGCCGTGGAGTTTCAGGAACAAACCACAAGCATTGCACAAGGGCTGGCCCTCGGGGTTGCGACGCCACAATGGAGTGGTCTGGGTGAAACAGTTTGTACAGGTAGTCGGCCCCGCGTTGGGGTCACCGTTCTTAGACCCACCGGGACTGGCTGGCCGAGACGGAACGGCACTGCTGAGGCCAGACTCGGGTGGGGTGTTGGGAGATGGGTGGTTCGTTGGCGGACCGCTAGCAACGCCATTCATGCTTTGGCGCAACAGCGCGGGGGCGTTGGGAGTGGAAGCCGTACGCGGAATCTTTTGACGGCGAGGATCTTGTTCCCGGTTACGAACCTCACTGACGGAGGCCGCAGAGCCATGCCCGCGGCCGAGGCCTGCGTGATGCCACTCGGATGGACCATCCATCATGTCAGTTGAGCCAATGGTGACATGCTTGCGATGTTGGCCACCGAACCCTGGTAATGACTGAACAGAGCCAGGGAATCCTGCATCCCAGGTCAGACCCGCGTTCATATCGCCAGTCTCGTCCATGGATGAAAAGTCATGGGGCATTGCAATGCCCCCACGCTCATATAACTGGCCATCATCGTCCTCATTGTCTGAGTCCCCACCGAATGTGAACACGCTGTTGTTGGGTGCGGTCGAGGAATATTCGTGGCCCAGCACCTGGTTGGGGTTAACATGCTGCTGCGGAACAGAGAATCCCATGGTCGTGGGTGGGCCGTTAACAGGCGACTGGTAATCCCCGTTATTACCGTTATACATCTGGCGAGGCTGCAGCGATGCAGACAAGTTGGAAGACCGTTGCTGCAGATATGTGGGAATGCGGCGCTGGTTATGGGAATCGGCGGATGGCGCATCGGAGAAGAAAATGGACTGTTCACCTTCATAGATCGGCTGAGGCGTTGAAACAGCCGACTGGTATCCGGATGGAGGCGGAGAGAAGAACTCGGTGGAGTTGAGAGACGTCGCCAGCGGTGTCTGTGCATACAGGCTGGAGAATGGATTGCCAGCGGTCATAGGGGAATCAGAAGGAGAAAATGTGAAGTGCTGTTGGTAAGGGCCTGCGGAGCTGACTGTGCTCTCGTCGCCCACACCAAAGGTGTCTAGCCCATATGGAAGACCAGTCGAAGCGGTATGCTGGTGGTGATGACGCCGAGGACCCATCCCGTTGGTCGGCATGGCAAAGCCGGCCGGTGAGTGATCGAGGGAGTAATCCGGCAGTCCAGCAGCAGACAATTCAGAATGTTGCGCCAGCATGGCGTTCGATACTGGAGGCACCTGCGGGGACGCATCGGCCGGGCGCTTGCGCGTGGGCACCGCAAGTCCGTTAAAGAACTGGCGCTCATCCACGCTAGTCTTGCGGACCCGACGGGTCACGTAGCCAAACTCGCTGTTCTTGCGCTGTTCCTGGGGAGGGTGTGGGAATGACGCTGCGACGGATGGGTCGGCCGGCTGGTCTTTGCGCGATTTGATCGGGATAGATGCGGTCGGTGTCGCGGTAAACTGACGGTCTATGGCGGCGTGGGATGAGTAATCGACGGGGGAGTCGAAGGGGACGATGAAGTCATCCAAGTTCATGCCGTCCGGGGTGGAATCGATGTTCATGCTGGAGTTCGAGTTATCTGTCGACGCCTGGTCGGACAAATGCAACTGCGCGATCCCGCTGGGGGTAGGACTGGTGGAATGGTGATTGGCTTGCAACGACCTGCAGGGCCAAGAAAGTGAGCTATCCCGCCCGGTACAGACTGGATCAAGGGAAACCCGATCTAAGATCAAAAAGAGGGTAAACCTACCGAAGCTGTTCTCGTTCCTTGCGTTTTAAACTCATAGCCATCATCCGCCAGGTCAAATTTTCCATACGTTCCTGATTCGGCAAGTTGGCTTTGGTTTTAGTGTAAAGCCGCCAAATCTGAGCGGCCAAGGGGTCTTGCCGCTGCAATTCGTCGGGGTTGTCGCCACCGCGCGGGGCACCACTCCTCCACTCAGGAAAAATGGGGTCATTGAGCATGCCGTCCTGGGCAGTGGAACTCGTAGGACTGAAGGGGGAGCCAAAGGAGAAGTCGTCCGACATCATCTGGGAATCCATATCCGGGAAAGCCACGGATTGAAGCGGTCGGCCTCCATGACCTCCGTGGTGCATTCCCTCCATGGCTAAATGCCGGGGAAGAAAAGTGGGAAGCAAGGGAAAAGAGGGAATTCAGTTTCAAGAAGTGTTTTAAAAACAGTTTAAATTCAAATCTGCCCCAGGATCACAGGAATGGAGAGACCCTTGCCGTGGGGGGAGAAAGATCGCGATCGATGTTGCGATTGGATTGTCTCAGTCAGCGACTCGACCGGGGTACCAACGTCAGTTACAACCGTTTTCGAGATCCGGCGCACCGAGCGTTACTTAGGGCGCGGACCACCACCCACACCTCTTGTTCCGAATTTTGAAACTCTTATATAAATGTATTGCAGTCGCGGAGGGAGGGGGGGGGCTAGACCCTCCAGACGCTCATGCCCCGGAAACGGTGGTGAATTGGGAGAGAAAGGGCTATAACAGCGGGGTGGAAAGGAGGGGGAAAGAGAGCCGTGGAGAAGAGGGAGAAGGGGAAAAAAAGATTCAGAAGAGAATTGAAAGCCAAGAGGAAAGAAAGAGAAGGGAAAGTGGGAATATGATATGTGCTGGTGGTTTGAAGTTGGGGAACGAGAAGTGGCAGTTGGTACTGGGTAAGAGTATTACCGTTACAAGCCCCCAACCACTGAGGAACCACAACTACGGGTTCAGAATACATTAAGTACCTACACTAACTGTGACCAGGTATGTATAGAAACTAAACCTATATAATCATTACCGATTTACGGCGCTTCCCTCGACTACATGATTCATGCGCCTTCAACGCCACTCCCGTCTGTCTTTTGTCGTAACGATCTGACAATGCCCCTTCTAGGCCCTTGATGTACTCATCGAATTCATCCGGGAATTTCCACGAATAATCGTGTGGACTTTACAATGCTTTACTCCGCACGGGCCCGGCTCTATATGGGTGGAGGACTTGCTATAGCTTCCCTTTTTTCCCCCTTCTCCTCTCTGCACTTCGCCGAATGGGATCTACGGGACCGAAAAGAACTCTCGAATGTATCGGGCCGAGTCCGACGGTCCCGTCTCAATGGAGACCTGGGGGGCAAATAAGACGGCGAATTATCAAATTAAACATGCAGGTACTGGGATCTGGGCACGCGGCCCTCCTAAAGCTTCCATGAATTGTACCTGCAACCCATGGAAAATGGTTACCGTCTACAGTAGACAGAACCGGAGGCAAGTCCAGATGTAGTTCCAAAAGTGGATACAGCACTGTTGCAAGTGGAGACTTGGTCTAAGCCGATCCAAATGCGACCTACAAGACGGATTGGTAAATGAAAGTGAAAGTGTAAACACTGGGGGGAAGGCAAAAAGGATCTTTAAATTATTTCAATTTCTAGCAGAATGGATGACCTAAAGGTGATACATATATAGTAGAGTGTATGTTAATTTTTATTTTTTTACACCACGGGGCGAAAGAAAAAAAAAAAAAAAAAAAACCTCGGCTGCAGTACATTTCGGAGATAGCAGCTTGCATCCGAAATAGATAAGAAACGTTCTACGGGGCTTCGACCACGGAGACAATTTGGTGTCGGACAGGATCCGCTTCGAACGAGGCTCTGGATATAAACCCCCCGACCGCGCAACGGCAGCTCACCGGGGCCCAAGCCATCCCTACATTACCCGAACCCGGTATCCAATCGTATGCCATCGGTATTACCGATCATCGAGTAATGCCGTTTCAACTCTTTTTCATCTGTGACTGGAGAGAAGACAAGAGTTAAAAAAAATTTTGAACAAAAGTCCCAAAATCCTCCCCTCATGCGCGGGGGTGCACACGCGGATCATTGAACATTCCGCACCGGTTAATATCGTTCCGTTTCTGATTGAATGGGATTGGTTTGTTTCCTCGCCACTTCCCCGGCTCTCAGCTCCGGTACCCTTTGTAAAACCATTGGAGGGACGATCAGAATTAGATTTCCAGTCTCCCTGGCCCTGACATCAGAGAGGGTTTTCCATGTGGGGGAAAAGAAAACATGTAATCGGGTCGCAACTGGATCGAGTAAACAGGCACAAGCTGCCCGTGCTCCCCGTCCTGTCGGAGGGACAACATCTCTAATCGTGTGGGTGTTCTTCCCTCCTGTGGACCCACGAGGTCCACCGAAAGTCGGGGCACCCAAGATATGACAAGATAAGCCTGATAAGCTGCCAAGTAGAGTAATTAGCCGTGGTCATGCTGATAGGCGCGGCGCCGATCAACTTGGTTCACTCTTAGGCCCCCACGGTGGAGTACCCCATGACGGTATTTCCTTATCAGTTAAGTGTTCATCAGACCATTGTTCACATCATCAATAAATATAAAGCAGAGGGAAATAAATAAAAAAAAGAACGAATGGGGAAATAGATGGCCCAGTGAACGTCACTATGGATCATCAGATTGATGTCCCCGGTCGTGGCAAGCCTCCGATCGGTATGCCCTAATTTAGTAGTCAGCTAAACATCTCCGAGCCAACCCGACATGTCGAAAGCAACTATATTGCAGGGTAATAATTGCGGGCTTCATAGATACAGGGCCTTTATTGTGGACCGTGGCGTCCTGCAAGCCGACAATCTAACGACGCTAGTCCTGCCGTAAGATGAGCAGAGAGTGGCGGTACTTTGGGATAGGTAAATGCATCCTTGCCCCACTCCGAAGCACAGACAAGGGAGGTCCCCTGTTAGTGCCTTTTTTTTTTTTTTTTTTTTTTCGGAGCGGCTTCTGCGGTTATGCTGAAATCATATGTTTGTCTCGCGTCGAGGTCACGGATTGGTTCTCTCTCATATGAGAGACGAGTTGCCCTTCAGTTCAGGGGCAAAAGGAGAGAGCGTGGAGGAAAGAAAGCCGACAACTGCGCATATGTAACATACAGAAGGCCACGGGTAATTTCTGGTCTCTTTACCACTGCTGAAACCACCAGGATATGAAAGATTCAAAATTGACCATGTGTGAGATGGAAAATGCACAAGTGAGGGAAGGTCCCCTTTATATACATGTCTCCCTGGAGAAAGTTCTCAGGCGCCAAAGAAGTGGTTATCACCCAACAGCGTCTCGATAAGGCGTGACGCTACCCAAACCTCCAACTGTCTCCGACTCCGATACGACGATAAGTCTGCATATCTCGGACTCCACGATAAGAGAGACAAATACCCCTGAGGCGCAAACTTTGGTAGATCATGCAGCTCCATACCCCAAAGAAAAGGCCCAAAAGAGCCCGTTATCAGCCCCATTCGATTCCAATACTCCTTCTCCACTGGTCCACTGTGGTTCTTTTCACACCGCTCCATGGTCCTATCTCCAGATTTCCTTGACCCCAGAAAATCCCTCTCCTCCGACGGGTCCTCCGGGAGATCCTCGAATTGTGGCGTCGAATGCGAGACTGACAACGGATCGGCCCTTATCTGTAGTCACACAGGAAGATCCCGCTGATAATGGATTTTCCACTGGAGATATCAGGTCGTATCTGGGGACGCGCACAAATGAGAGACGTGCCTGGATGCAGGGGATCCTGGGATTGGTCCGGGGAAACCACTGACGCCATAACAAGGTCCTCGAATCCTTGTCAATAAGGGCTATAGCATCCTTTTTTATCTCCTCGGAGATGGATCAAGTAGACTTGTCCCATCGGTCATCCGTCTTCTGCTCCTATCATGGAGTTGCATCTCCCATCCCCCTTACCGGATAAGCATCACTTGCGATGAGTCTAATCTATCTATCTCGACATTCGCAATTCGCAATTAGCAATTCGATAAGAAACAAATTACTTGGTGATTTGTGATTGATCAGGGCTTGAGGTCGCGTGCGATGCTCAACCGAGTCCCCCCGAAACCACGGAGTAGATGCGTCGATCTCAAACGACAGATTTTACTCAGCCCCTTTTCTTCAAAACCAGTGGAATATCAAGTAGCAATTAAACAAAAACTCAAAAACTGGCCCCAGTCTCTGATTTACCCATTGCCACTTGAAAATCAGAGTCCAAATTATGAAGGTATAGGTACCCGATGAAGCCACATCTCAGAAAGCACGAACGTACATCGTCAGCATGAACAGCGCCCAGACCGCGTAGTCAAGATGCAAGATACGTATGTATGATCTATGCGCGTATCACGAGCCAATTGTGATGCATAGAGACTAAGAAGTTTATTTAGTAGGAAATGATTTGCCTGACAATTGGGTCCCGAATTGCCCTGTGCTTCAGGATCGACTGCACTTATCTTTGTCAATCTAAATTGAATTGGAGCAATCTATTTACTCTATATTCTTATCTTGATTATAAATTAAGTTGCCTTCTAGTTGCCTTCTGGAATGCGATTCGCTCTACCAAATATCTAATCTCCGCGATTTTATAGATGTGGTTCCTATCTTTGAGGACAATCTCTCGGGGACACAAGCTTTGAGGATGTACGCCTCACTTATTGTGGTGTTGCACAAGTCATAAGGATAAATCTTTTTCCTACCAAACATAATCGATGATATTGTTTCACAGATTGGCTTTGTCATTTGTGATTGATAGATTATTGGGGTGGAATCATGCACAAAGGTGCATGATTACTCTGTCAAAGGCACCGAGGCTTACGGATAAAGCTTTCAACTGAGAATCATAGACAAGACATTATTCGATTGACTTCTTGCCTCGACTCGAGGCCCACGGCCGTTGGATGCAAGAGCCTTCTCTCCTTGCATAGTTTTCCTCCTCCTCCATTCTATCCGTCGAGAGATTTCTCTGCCTTCGTCACCTAATCTCGATTATGCATGTACCAATGCTAACATGACCATGAATTGATGTTTGCTTTTTGATCCTTTGGTTAAGCTATGGAGAATACTGCGTCATCTTCATGCCCAATTGACGATTACGCCATCGGTGCACACAAAACATGTCTTTCTCATCAACTACATTTCTCCTGACGAATTACAGATACAAATATACCACCTATCGCTAATTTGGATTCCTTCTAGAACATCTCATGGGCTAAATCTTGTTTAGGCAGCAGCGCACTATAAAGGTCTCCCACCTCTTTCTTTCTTCGCACCTTCTCCTTCACTGCTCCCCATTCCTCTTCCGCCTCAGAGCTTACCGTCGAAAATCACAAAGCTCTCCAATTTGGAAGCCATCAAAAAGGTCCCTACAAGTCTGCGGGTTGAGACACCCGCTCGAAAACTTGAACGATGGATTTCGATGTCAGTGAGACTATAAACAACTAAGCAGAATGGCAAGAAATTGCGAATCTGGTCTGAAGATATCCAGAATCTTGTACGACATCAATTCGGCGCATGAAGGAATAAGGTATCAAGAGGAAAGACTATGCAGGTATAAGGTTCTCGAATTAGAAGCATAATAGGATGAAGATGGATTTTCTGATCACCGAAGACGGGGACAAAAAGCGAAAAAAAAAAAAAAGCCAATGTTCCTAAAGGCCCGAGTGTACGACCGAGACCACGACAATGGACCTCGAATCATTTGATTAGATGGCCAAGGCATTTTCTGGGCATTGAGATGTCTGAAATACGCAAAGGTAGGACGACGCTGGAGCGCCGAGCTAAACAACCATGACGACCCCCACGTTGACCGTGTTCCAACGATTTTTCAGTCCTACCCTAGGCTCACAGAATCTCCTAACTTCGACCCTGGGAGTCGACATTCTCGTGAGGGTGATTAGACTTATGTGCAAGTTATATTAGTGCCGGTCTTGTTCATATTCAGTCTGCTTCATACCTGTCACCAACCTATGGATCAGGTCAAATACTTTCATTGGTGTGACACGACTTCGGAGTTTTGGATCTCGAAACCTACGTGAAAGCCTTGATTAGGTGATCGGCCTGAAGAGCCAATGGCCTGTGCAGGTTGCTACTAATAAGGCTCTTCACAAACTCTGCGTTTCCCGATTATCCCATCACACTCTAGCAGCTTAGTACTGTTGACATAAAGTCTCTCCCGGAATACTGTGAACTCCTCTATCGTTTTTATTTTCAGGGGAGAAGGAAGTTAGGACATTTCAGCAGGTTTTGAGCCCTCTCTGTGGAGAGCAGTAAATGAGGCTGAGATATGAAGACCAGATCGCCGAGCTGGAGGCTCGGATTGCCGAATTAAAGTCCTGCGCGACCTCCAACTTTGAGGCAGATGCCTATCAGCATGAATCAATCACGCGTTATCTCATGCATATTTGACGTGGCATTGACTTCTAATAATCCCATACTCAGCAGAGTAGACACAGTGAGATACGGATAAGCCAAAGAAAGCACAAAATAGTTCACTCTCCTTGCATATCATGACCGATCAATGGCTGAACGAACTGCGGCTATTTCGGGGAAATCTGAAATATATTCTCTTGAAAATACAGACAAAGCCCTATGGTATCGACGAGACCCCGATTTAGATGAGTTAGCGAAAATGGACCTCTGATTGCATGCCCATTTTCCAGACTCGTAACAAAAGGCTCCTTACTAGAAGTTAGTAGCTATCCAGCCGCCATGACTTTCATTAAGCCATAGTGTAGTGCCGATTGCTGAATCTAGACCTTCAGAGCTTATTGGATAGGAAATCCACGATAAAGACATGACATGGTAAGGAATGATGTCGATACAGCAGCCGAAAGGTGATGGTAAAAACACAATTAAGGTGATAAAACAAAGTGGTGGGGCAGTATCCACCTTTTCTGTCTTGCTTCTAGCCTATAAAATAGAGGTTTCTCTCCATCCCGGACTTTCATTGGTGCTCTAAAAAAACAAGACAAAGTTCTTCAGGTTTAATGACACATTCACTAACCCTCAAGGTACCTTTGTCTAGAATGCAGATTTTGAGCTAATTTCAACGTCTGATTAACTCTTCCATGGAAATATTTCTTTAAGTAGCTGATTGTTTGTGGGCGGTGCACGGTGGAGCCTCACTAAACATTTTGATTATGGCTGGGAGGCGGTTAAGCGCTTGCGCATCTGGTCTTACTTGAAATTTGTCGGGCGCAGAGAGGTCTGGGCAATTACGTGCTCAAGATTGTCTTGCTTGAATTGAAAGTCCAATGCCAAGATACATTGTATTATTGAGTTATGCAACTAGTTGACTAGGAGACTCGAGTGTCTGTCTAGAAGCTTCCTATGACATAGCCAAAAACTTCTATCAAAAAGCATATGACCCACTGCCTTTTTTGCAAAATTTGTACAGAGAACATTTTATTGCGGTCGATTATTGGATAGCCCTGACAGTTTATGTCACAGCCATGACCTTTAGAGTGACTTTGGGGTCATTGAATCGCTTCATTGACACAGCTCTGCCTTGGTAGGACATATCAACAGGAAATGGGCTGGCATCAATCAAGGGATATCGAAGTACCGACTCAATGAATCAAGCACGAGCTAGGGAGGTCTCTCCAAGTAGGTATATCTGGTGTCCTTCAAGTCTCTTCTTATTGAGAGGCGCCAGGCTATTTCTCTCCAGTAGGTGATGGAAAAGGGGACGCAAGACAAGACAGCCCTCCAATGAGTACTCTATGACATTATTGTAATATTATAGCGCTTGGTGAAGGGTAGCTTAGGCCCAACCGCACCCTCCGAGCAATAAACTCGGCACTTTTTCCGCTGATCTCAGAGTGCTTAGCTCGTTGGCATGCGTGCTCTGGGTTTAGCTGATCATTACACCATCAAAGTAAGAGCACTTTATCGACCCCCGTGCAGACCCAATCGCCACAGAGGCCCGATTTGGAATGGTAGCTTTTGAATGTCATTTCCCCCTGTGTGGTGGCCCACATCTCATAAGGTTGCAGCAGGGGTGTTTTTGGCTCCTTGAAGTCACCGATGCTTTCAGTCGCAATGGGTGTCAGCTAACCGAGATAAGCTTTGCGGTGGCATTGGCATAATGTTCGAATGTCTGTAAATGTAAAAGTTGATGTAGATAAGGTTTCAGACATTCTCGGTCAATCCCCGGCATCGCCGAAAACCCTTGCACCAAAACATGGCACGCAGACAACACGGGATACTAGCGTGAACCAGGGCACCCAAGCATAAAGATTCCAAGTGGAGCTCCTGCATTTTTACGCATTTGTTCGGCATAAGGAATGAATGTGCCATTTTCCCTACAGGGAAAGTTAGACTGGGTCTAATGTGACACGGACCCCACAATTCGGAGAAGTTCGAGAAATTACACTAGAAGGTTCGTGCATATGATCCAGGGGGTGTGGAGAAGGCCGCATCGCGCACCATGCGTATTCTATCTATATGAAAATGACACCTGGATGCAAGTTCAATTACTCATTATCTTAACAGTGTGTGTGGTAAATAAGCAGCTGTTTTTTATTTTGTTTTCGACAAATTCTCGCTCAGCTGAAATGAAATTTCTTTCGCGGAGGTCGCGGACAAGGCTCCACTTGGATCTCGCGCTAGCAAGAGCTAGCTAGATTGAGATATTATTTGTGATGCCAAGATGGCTTTTACTTCGTGAGCTGAAACTCCAAAGTATGCCGATGAGATCGGCGATTCTCGATTTCTTTTTGTCGGTGGCTTGTTCCCGGGACCATGGTTTCGACACTGGAATTCCCAAATCGCCGGTACTCCGATGAAAGTCTGCACAATTGTTGGTTGAGAAGAATGGGCTGTAGAAAATGGTCCCCCATTTATTATGTATTATAGTATGTACTCTATTCATTATATACTCTCAGTCACCACTGAGAAACATCAACAAGCCGCCAACTCCAGGTTTTTTATATCACCAGCAAGATATTCTCTGAAAGAAGATTTAGTTCGAAGTGGATTTAGTCACCTCAGCGGCGGCAAGCTCAATCAGGTTGTCCTGGCCAAGCGCGTTCTGGGTGTAGCGGGCGTTGAACTTGAGCACATGCTTGACGGCGTTGTAGCTCTGGACGTTCAGGGGCAGGGGCTCGGTGCTGATGAACCAAGCAACACTCTCGGAGCAAGGAGGAGTGGTGAGGGAGCCAGTGTACTGGTAGATACCGTGGCTGTTCAGGTGCCGAGTGATACCAGTGAAGTCCAGGCTATCAGTCATGGTGTAGGTGCCAGGGGTGGCAATGTCATCAATGTGAGCGAAGACCGAGTCGAAGAGAGGAGTGGAGTAACCGAACTGGGACAGCTCGAAGAGGAAGGCAACGACAGCGATGTCACCAGCTAGAAAATTGTTAGTATTCAATAGTCAATTGGAGCGGCTATTCACATACCAGTGTTCTCGAAGACGAAGTGAGCCTCCATGGGGTAGTGTTCCTCATTGATACGGTGCTCGCTGGGAGTGTGGAAGTGGAACTGAGCAAGCTTGTACGAGTCGGTCTTGATGACCAGAGTGCCGTTGGTCATGACAACCTCGAGGCCAGAGCCGAGGTTCTCAAACTTAGCGTTGTCGACGCTGGGGACGTGGAAGTGCACGCTGCCAGCGGCGGCGTAGTCGATATCTTCGGTGACGACGTCGATGGGGGACTGGTTCTTGCCGGTAGAACAGGCAACGTTGGCAGATTTGAGACCGTACCAGACCATAGGACCGCCGGTGTTGGTGTAGTTGAAGGAGTTGATATCAACAGTGCCGTCAGCTGCACGGGGCATGAGCGAAGTGCCGTGAAGGCACGAAGCAGACACAGCGGTCAGAAGGGGGAGGATGGCAGCGACAACCTTCATTGTGATTGATTTGAATTGATTTTAAAAAGAAGATGTTCAGATTGAGACGAGAGAAACAATTCCGGGGCCCAAGGCAATATTTATAACAATGGATCACCTTCATCGTCCCCCAGTCAGCCATGAGGATGCTAGAGTTTTCGTATAGAGAAGAAGGGGCCCTCAGATCCACCACCGAAGCGATCCGAGGAGACCATCGAGGTGAAGATTGACCAAATGATTGGCTCAGTTGATCCGGGCATCGCCGAGCGATGAAGGCGCGAACCACAAGAGATCCATCGGAAATCTATCTACCTGGGGAAGAGATCGTCCTTCAGGATCCCATCTGAGTCAAAGATCGACCAGATGAGGGTCAAGTTTGGAATAGTCGACAGTCTGAGGGTTGAAGTCCAAGCCTCATTTAATCTGGTACACTCCACTTGGCGATTTGGAGGCGTTTTTAGTGTTGACGAGATCCCGTCATTCAGCTGTTCTGGTGTCCCGGAGTTTCTCGTCTCCAAACAGGAGACTTCATCATTTTTGGATTAATAAACACCAGAAGGATCAAATCTTTGTTCTAAGACTTAGGTCCCACTGCTTAGGTAGGCGAGAGCTGAGCAGCCTCTTTAGAAAGGAGAAGATGTAGTTTTGTTTGCGCTATAATCAGGGTAAGGACCTCCGATTGTGGATTGTCCAATCATAAGTAATTTCTAGGGCAATGTGACTATGACTGAAAAGTACTAGATTCAGATATGGATCTTGCATATGCGGCCTGAAGATGTTATGCCACTGTAGAAAAGGAGACAAAAGATTCGAGTGAGCTCGGGATGACTAGCTTTTGAAGTATCTTGAAATTTAGCACCACATTATGTATACTACCCTGACCCTGGGAACATATTTGTTGGAAAATTTAAGGCCGGAAACCCTGCGCTTTAGAGGACTCATACTGAATGGACACACCCTACATTATTTGTGCGCTGTGTCCACTCACGATAACCCGTCCGGATATTCTATAGGCCCGAAATGGTGGAGGCTTCCATAATTTTTCTCTACAAATCTATCTGTGTATCACGAAGGAGCACTTATAACATTGTCAAAGGCGTAGACAATTATCTTTTTGTTAGAAAATGGGCTTGCTGCCATTAGATACATCAGACAGCTGTGTGGCTTCGGGGTTTAAAAGCCAAGCCGCCACTTCCGGTGGAATCGGTTCTTTCCACCGTATTTGTCATCTTCCTTAGCGAGCCTGGTTTGTGTCTCTTATGTAACTAATTATTTCAGGGCACATGGAGATACCGGAATGTAAGAACTGGGCTATTTATCCTTGGTGAAACCAAAACTTATATGGGTCGGTAAAAAAATACAGATGGCACCAAAAGTGGGTAATGAGCGCAAAAGCAAATAGTATACCAAGATATGCCAAGACAAAGCTTGAAAGAAGGAGACATGTTCTTGTTCCTTGGTATTTCTTGTTACTACTGACACTATAGAACCCCCCAAAAAATGCTGGAACTTGGCGTGCGAACTTAAAAATGACACTAAAGAGGCGATTCCCCCAAGGTCGCGGACTGTGGATCGCAGTATACAAATAATTCTTGGCATCATGGACGAAAGGGCTGCTTTCATATCCGTGAATATTCCCTTCTGTCGGGGTATGACTCTTCGTCAACACTCATATCTCCATCCATTGGTATTACTCCCATACGATCCCTGCAAAGGGGAAACAAAACAACTGAATAATCAAAATCAATAGACAGATGGATCAAGTTCCATGTAGAAGAATATAGTATATACAATGTATGCAATCTTCATGAAAAACCAGGCTCGATCCCAAAAAATGTCGTAACGTGAAAGCAGTGGTCCAGGATGAAAAACGACTAGATCCGCGAGTTCCCTGTCCTGTCCTCCCACCTGGTATATATTTCCCATTCGCCCATCAATCGAGACCCGCGTCCCCTCGCGCCCCGGCCAGGTATTCCCAAACAAAAAGAAAGAAAGAAAAAAACAATGAACATGCGATTGACCATGCAAATGAGACAAGAAATTTCCACCCGAAAAAAAGAAAGTTCGAGCCAGAATGAGTTGTGATAATGATGGGGATAGAAAAGAGCACAAGAAAGTAAGACCCAGGCCTGACCCTTGGACAGAGTATAGGGTTCAATGTAAATGGATGGAAGGGGATGAAAAGAAAGTCTATATATGCCCAAAACAAAGCCCCCTTTTGAATAGAATGAATGCTGCCGTTGACGATTCCATTTTGCATAGATGTCTATTCGATATGGGTTACCAACGGCGGCATGTCAATTCTTTCGGTCAGGGAAGTAGTAAAAGGTTGAAAGCGAGAGAAGGAAAAAACTAAAGGTTGGGCCGTGCCATGATAGAATCAAACGGAAAAATGCCACCCGAAAACCTTGGAACCCTTGCGCCCGCTAATGACAGCTGCGAAGCAGACCCGCAACGGTGTATGAGGATGAGGCAAAAACCAGAAAAACAGTGCAAAAAATAAGTGGGCAAAAAGAAATGAGGAAAGAAAAATGTCAACGCAGATGGAAAGCCCATAATTGTATATATCCCACGGGGTATTAGAAATGAAACAAGACCGTCTAGGAATGTGGTATGTAAAACGTGAAGTCGTCCGGGCCCGAGAAGTGAACTGTAAGGAAATCTGCCTGGAGATGAAGGTGAATGAAGCGGATAGATGGTAGCGATTGGTGATCCAAGAACATCAAGGTCCTGAACGTCCCGCCCCCGGGTGTCCCATCGGAGGAGGGTTAGTGGAATAAGGTTGTTGTGGAATCGCTTCACCTGCGTACATGGGGTATGGAACGACGCCCATACCCGGTGGCATATTCATGGACCATTGAGCATATTCCATGCCCGGTTGAGGCGGGTAAGGTACCGGGCCTGGAGGTTGCATATCAGAAGCTGAACCAGGCGAGCTGTGTGCACCGGCACTTGAAGAAAGGGACTGAGCGGGTGTTGTCATTCTCCTCTTCAGGTCTGGAGGCATTTGAGGTTGAAATTGGTTTTGGTATGAGGGGCTCAATTCCTGACCGGGGTAACTCATCGCTCTTGACGGTTGTTGCGGGGGAACTTGCCAAACTGTTCCGTCGGGTTGCATGGCGTAGGTGGGAGTGTTCATAGGCTGTGCTTGGACGGACATCGGGGATGCGCCGGACATTGGTGAGCTGGGGGACAGGCCAGCTGGTACGGAGCCGGAAGTCCAGACGTTTGGTGATAGGTTCATCATCTGATTCTTATTGGCAGCCATTGTGGCTAACATTTGGGGGTCTGATATCGTTGTGAATTCATCCCATGGGACCCCTGTTTCCATGGTGGGATGTGTCGGAAATTCTCCACCCATTGGTCGATCTATAGTAAATGACCGTTAATAATCCGAATGTGTTTCTTTTGCTCGACAGTTTCTCTCTGCGCCGCGCAATTCAATTGCCGAAGCAATCCAAAACCAACAACAGTAAGGGCTAACCTACCTGGCGTAAAGCCCGACATGGGGTGACCAGCATAGACGGCTGGGTTAAAAGCAGATATATCCTGACCAGAAGACGCATTCAAAGGAATTTGTGGGTACGGATAGAAAGGCTCCGCAGAATCGAATTTGACGTTGGTCGGTGACGAAGAAATTGATGTCGAGTGATCCGCCGGCGGTTGCGTCTCCAATCGCGAAGTCGGCCTCGACTTTTTCTCAACCGGAGGTTGTTGATCGACCGGGAAAAACTGGCATTCCTTCCGCAGTCGAATACAATTCTCACACCGTCCTTGCGAATCGTCCGGGGCTACCAAACATCGAATCTTCCGTCGTCGGCAGTGCACTAGAAACCAAAAACAGTAAGTACAGGTCCAACCCCAAATCTGCTCGCGCATTGCCTCCGCATCGTCGCCAGTCCATAGATTGGTAACATGTACGTCTGCGCAAATGCGCATAATGCGACATGCCCCCGACCCAACAAGTTGACGTAGAAAGCGCGAGCGCATCGATAAGAGTTGAGAGTGAACTGACCACATGCGACAGACGTCCGATGATACCCCAACTTGTTACGTTTCTTATCCGCGTTACTCGCATCCATAGCGCTCTGTGAATTTGGTGTAGTTGCCATCGCCTCGACAGCCGCGGGCATAGCTTTCCCCCACAAAAGATCAGATCAAGATCGATCTAGATGACCGCTCCGCTCAGCGCATCAAAAGCGCCGTCTCAGCGAAACAAAGTTGAAAGCTGGTTTCTCGGCGAGATCTGGGGTAGAATGGCGAGAAACAAAAGAGGCCTGGCCATGCAGGCACCACCGCAACGAGTTCTGAACCGGAGGAGACGAGAGATCGGATATGACGCTGCGACAGTAAAACACCCCGGCGTTTTTTCCGTTGTCTAGATGCTGGTTCCACCTGCGCGCCACTAGATCAACTGGGATATTGCGCGCGTTTCAGCAGGGTCGTAAGGTAATTCGGGGGTTGGGCTGGTAGGGGGATGGTAGAGTGGTAGAGCAGAGTGGGAGGGGCCCGCAGTATGCGTGTTTCGTGGTAGAAGGGTCGTCACGGTCGAGGATAGATTGGATTTCGCTTGGGTCTTCAAGCCATGAACCCCAGGCGAATTAATCGAGAGTAATTATAGTAAATTAGAGTGTCGGGTGGAAGTTCATGAAAGGGGAAGATCGGATGACTTCTAGAATAAAGTATGGGCTTCCAATATGTCGACCCGGTTGACGATAATCACCAAAAAGAGATTAGTAGGAAGGAAAATAAAAAAAAATAATATAAAAAAGAAGAAACCAAAGGAGTGAATGAAGTGTAGGAAGATCGAGAGCAGAATATCGTATAGAGTCGAGAAAGAGCTAATCGCGGGGTGAAACGCCCAAGGGCTGGTTTTGTGTTATTTTTTTTTTCTGACCATTTCTTTTCTGGAATAAAATGATTTTGATAATAATTATTTTTTTTTAACTCAGTTCAATCCATACGTGGAACAAAGTGGCTCTGCATCAGACCGACACTAGGACCAAGAGGGATGTATCGACTTAACCCAAATCAATGATGATCTCACTCAGGGGGAACTTGGTGACGAGACTTTATAGAGTTCTATACTTTCTTTTATTTTTTCCACGGAAATGCTAAAAATCCATGATTTCAGCACAAAATTGTAGCTTTTCTTTTCTTTTCCTTCTATAAGAATTTTCAATTCTTTTTTTAAACCGAGGTACCAGTGTTCAGTGGCCACATATACCTAGATTAGGTAAACCAGCCCAAGAAGCCCCTGATTGCGTACTATAGACCCCCTCAAGGCTGGTTCATGGCAAATGAGGTAGAGGCGAGGAACCATGGTCTGGGTGCCCTGACACAGTGGGGTCACAGAGTGGATGTGAAGCAGGTGACGATTTGGGCTTAGAGGAGGCCTTCACCTGTCAATCCTTGATGAACTGGGGAATTTATTCATTCCACGTCCAGACGAGCTGATTGGCGTCGGGAAGCTTGGGTCGGCAGCTGGAGCCAATGAGCTTGTTGGGTATAGGGTCCATCACTGCTAGAGAACCTTCTGTCTCTGGGCATTCCGGAGGTGATCTCTAGAAACCTTGAGGGCTTCTCGAAGGACACCCCCTTAAGAAATACTTTAAGTGATTTTCGTAATCTCCATTGAACCCATACATATTAAAAGCGTTATTTTTCATGTACTTTGTTCTGAGCAATTTCCGATTCGTATCGACAGGAACGAACCACAGATTGATTGATTCTAAAAACAGAAATTCAGGGTCCACGTATCAGCTTATACCGTGGACAGCACGCAATTCGGCCTTTTTTTTTTCTCTCTTTTTTTCTTTTCAGTTCATTTCATTTCCTCATTTGTTAAATCGTGGTTTTTTTTTCTTTTTCTTTTTTTTTTTTTTTAGTCTTTCCCCCCTTTTCTGCCTTTTTGTTTGCCTTGTTTCTGGTTGGATCTTGGCCCCAACTGCCTGGGGCGTAGCTTATTCTTCTTAGTATACCGATGACATCGTTTCAGAATCTCTAAACTGTTTCGAGGTTGAACCTCTTACATCGTATATGATTTCTTTTCTTTTTTTAACTGCAATCTTTCCCCCTTTTTTTTCTTCGGCAAAAATCATCTCGTTAAGGGCTCGCCAATGAGGATTGTCATTTTCCTTAGTCACTGATCCATTTTACCCGCACCGTTACCATGAGGATACGTGCCCCAGTACCTTGGGTGGGAGTCGATAGCCGGTTAATCAGGACAATCTTAATCATATCGGTTTAGACGAGACCACTCCTGGACTAGGATTGTACTAGACGATCATGTACGAATACTGACTTGGTAGGAGGCGAAGCAAAAAAATAAAATAAAGAAAATAAAAAATTATAAAGTCACGGAGTATACCGACCAAAAAATAAAAAAATAAAAAAAAGAATGACATAATATGCATCTAGCTACACCCGAGTTGGACGTTAGTCCGAGGGGCTTAAAAGAACACAGTGATGCAAGAAGACTCTCGGGGTACATAGACGGGGGCAAAAAGAACAGCCAAGTCCCCAAATGTAGGAAGCGATCTTGCTCCAACTGCCATTCTGTAACAAGGTCCCACATGTGGGGCCTTACTCAAGGTTTGATTAAGGATCATCGCGACGCAGTAGCGTGTTAGAGGATGGACTTGGCACCCGTCGGAAACGAGAAATGGGGCCCGGATCAAGATTCTTTTGTTCTTCGAAGCCTCAAGCGAGCTTCCATGAGCGATTCCTAATGGAGCAATAGAGCAGAAAGGAAGGTTCTACGAACCACTCTGTCGGTTGTGGAGCAAGAAATAAAATCAATGCAAGATAAATAAATAAAATAACTAGTAGAAAAACAGGAAGAGAGGAGAATCGGAAAAAGAGGGCGAGACGATCATGACCAGCGATCAGAACTACATGGAGAATGTAGGTGAGGGATAAACCCCTCTACATATCGCCTCTGTGGAGCGGACTGAGCTGGAAGAGAAAGAGAACGAGACAATCACCAAAAAGGGGGGCAATGACCGTCCATAGAAACGTGTCACAACCAGCGTGGCTTTTTTGTGGACACGACCTTGCTCGTAGTGAAGTTGTTGAGAACCAATCATTCCCAAAAGCCATACAACAACAACTCAACGATGCAGCGCTCGACCGCTCTTTGCTCTCGAGACTCCGTGCTCAGCCCTGGCCCCGCATCCTATCACCTCTAACACGCATCAGGTGGAAGATCGTCAAGGACCGGACCCGAGAAGAAAGAGTGATTGGATCTGCAGTTGGATCAAGGAAAAAGGTCGGGGTGCATTTGCATGTGTTGACGCGGCGAGATGACAAGCACGCGATTAGATCTGGCAGTAGCGCGGAAATAAGATGCTCCACTCGGCTGTGCACTGGACCATTGTACACATGTAGCATCCTTCTCCGATCGCATGGGTCTAAGACGTATCAGTGCATGAGTTCGGCTTCGGTTGGGCGATTGGGCAACGGCAACGTCCGATCGGCTTTTGGTTGGATGAAACAAGGGTCCAGGGCTGACTCAGATCTCTGTTTCGCAAGAATCTAAAACTTAGACATTAAGATTGATGTGAAACATAACGTTTTTCATCCTTGGAACTATATCTCGCGGTTATTATTTATTTTCGTCCGCCCTTTTGGTTCGGTGATTTTGGAATATTTTTAATCTTTGTCTTGTCGCTGCCCTTCCAATCGCCAATTCTCCGGTCTGACGTGGGATTCACATTGACCCCCTCGCTAAACCCGGTGTGGTTTAGCAGGCAACCAAGTTTTTCCGACTGCCAAATCCAACTGCCGACAGGGCTTGCATTGCGCACATACCGGACTCCGTCACAGACAAAATCTCTCAACGCTTAGACGGTAAAGGCAGATGTGCTCCGGAACTTGTCCGGTTCAGGACTATCCCCTAAGCCCTACTGTATACTTCGTTTGAAAAATGTTTCTTTGTCGCATAGTCTCGGTTAGCTGTTTATAAAGTACTACCACAGTTCGGACCCCCCTTCGGAAAAGTCGCGGAGCACCCGATAATGAGGCATTTTGGCCTGGCTCCCAACCCCCCACCATAATTTCCTATGTACATAACTTATTTATATGTCCGTGGGGGGAGTTAGGGAATCAATCCACAATGCATTGTATAAGCGGAGAAACCAACATTCGCTTGCACATTTGCGTATCCAACCCGGGAAGTGAAAGAAAAAAAAAAAAAAAAAAAAAAGTCCAGGCAGATAGAGATAACGATAAGCATCTGATCTCCTGACTATCTCACCCCAAGCAGAACAGCCATCAACCCTGCACTATTCACAGTACAACGGAGATGTCTCCCGGTGGGAAACCCGATCTCAAGGTCTCGACTCTCCCACTCCCAGTGGATCCCAGATGCAGGGACCTCACTGGTTCCAAGCCAATTCCCCCGTTGTTTCACCATCCTCGGGCCCTTAACCTGTTTAAGAAGTGGGCTCCTCACCATGGGTCTCCCTCTTTAAACCTGCAACCTGCCTTACGCGTCCTCCCAAGAAAATCAGCTAAAATCGCCTGAAGGAAAAAAAAGAATCGGATCCAGGATGGAAAATTTCCTTTTTCAGTTGGGGCGTCTGGTCTGCCCTATCAGCATACACTGGGGGAGATTTTGGTTTGGCTGTACCCCTACAGCTGGGATTGTGGACTCAAACTCCGTGGACAGTGGCCAGCAGAAAGAGAAGGTGGTATCTGACCTCAAACCTCCGACCGTGGCTGTGCCCTTCTTGAGATCACATTTAATTTTATTTCTTGTCCTCATTTCCTTTTTATTTTCGCGTATTATTTTTTATCAATGCAATTTCAGCATTGCAGAAAAAGCCGCAAAATTTTAGGGTGTTCGGAAAAGGGGGGGTATTCTCGGTTACGTGATGAGATCCCGATCAAAAGCCGAGTTCTGTCTCCGTTGATGTACATGCACCTGGACGCTCCGGGATAACGCCGTGCTTTCGACTAGGACTAACTCTACAGAACATGAAGCTATACTGGCAATGGCAACTAATTACCGGTGCTAATTACAAGGGGAAACACCACGCGACCTCTGCAATGATCATCGACCTCCTCATTACAGCTTTGATGCGCGGCGCCTTACATGGTATGATGACATTTGTACATCTGAAGATGGCGATCATCTCAGATATCTGCCAAGATAGCAGCAACGTGCTCGTGTGATGACGACATCGAAATTCTACTACTGTACACATACATTTGATATGTTAGTAGTCTCCTACTCGGACCACGACCTGCACCTCGATTGCACGTGCTTCTCGGACACAACACGCGATGCATGTTCTTCCGACGCGCCCGATTAACGCGTGACTTCCTACTGACGCGCACCAAGCTCGGACAAATGTTTCCTTGTTTCGGGATCCGCGCGCATCGATCACGATGACCTCATGGGGTCCATCTGGGTTGGCCGATGGGGCTGGTTGTTGGGGCAGGGACTCGAGAGAGACGCTCTTGTATGAGTATGATCGGTGCAGTAGATGGCCTGGTAGACGTTTGAATTCACTCCAGTCTGTCGTTCCTGTTTTGTCGCACTTGTCCTGGTGGTGGGATAGGAAGCCGAGTGGTGGACGACATTCATGGCCGGATACAAAGCGCACATTGTACTTCAGTGGCAAAGGGATCGTAGTCGGAGGCTTCGACCCCATCTCAAGAGTAAAGGAGATAGAAGCCTCATCGCTCACAGTGATGTTCCTCCTTCGAGGCGTTTTCACAGCCAAAGTAAGCGCCTCTAGCCTCACGGTTAGCGCGGGACTACTCGTAGCAGGCGGATCAATCGGCAACGTAAAAGCATCAGCACTGATATCGCCCGTGCCAAGCGGGGTTGACTCCAACGCAAGCTTGCCTCCCTGCTTGATACGAGGACGGCGGCACGCGGCTGAAGCCGAACCGGAGCGCGACACCCGCTGGACCTGGACCTCAAACCAGCCCGGATCCAACGGATTCAGGGTATTCACATCGCGGGGAAGCACGTCACTGCCGACCCATCCCATACAGGTCTGGGCACAGTCTAAAGCCGACAAGACACGGCCGACGATGCATGCCTTGCTCCACCAGCTGCGGCTGCCGTATATAAAGCCGCCGTAGAGATTGGCTGTCGGTCCTAATTGCTCGATTGCGTTGGTGTCATTCTCCAGTAGGGTCCCGATGAGGAGGTGGCTTATTCCTTCGCCGGGTACGACAAAGCCTGATAGCCAGGTTCGAGAGATCCAGCCTAGGGTCTCGGATGCGTGCGGATCATCATCTTCTATGCAGGAACTGCGGAGCTTTACGCAACGTCTAGACTGGCTTCGGGTGTACATGTCTCCTGGCGCCAACCGTGCGGCCGCATGGTCGCTTGCCGTCTTTTCGGGTGCTGATCGACGCATCTCGGTTTCTACTGGGGGGAAGGTTAAAGCCTGGCTGCCGTTGCGGAGATTTTGCTCCAAAGTAGTCTTGAGTGTGTCGACACTCGGCCATCCGATGTTTTCCGCAAAGACACAGAGTCCTTCCAACTGCTGGCGAATATGCGGGGAACTGATGTGACATTGCCATGCTGAGCGGCGATCAGGCTCTGTAGACGACGTGAGGCGACGATTGATGGACTCAAGCAACGAAAAGCGATGTTGTTTGGTGGTTTTGTCGGGTGATGTGGATGATGGGGTGCCAACTGGTGAAACTTCAGCTGGGGTCGGACCACAAGCAATTTCAAGATTGTCGAGGAATCGCCGCGCGACAATGAGATCCCAGTTTACTTTTCCCTCTCGCATCCTGTCATAATGTTCGAGTTCTTGCATTGTCATCAGACCGCCGTGAGGGTCGCGTAACATGCCCATGCGAACAAACGCATCGAGACGGATCAGGAGCTCCGCTGCAAGTAGCAGTTGAACCAGGAGCCACTTTCGGTCCATACCT
This sequence comes from Penicillium sp. 91 TS-2023, assembly GCA_030710325.1. Taxonomy (NCBI): domain Eukaryota; kingdom Fungi; phylum Ascomycota; class Eurotiomycetes; order Eurotiales; family Aspergillaceae; genus Penicillium; species Penicillium sp. 91 TS-2023. The sequence goes on from JARWGP010000006.1 coordinate 817,870, forward strand.
GAATTCATCCATGGCTTTTGTGATGAACCAGTTCCGCATTCATCGGAGCAGTCCCCATCTGCGTGCGGGGGTGCTTCCCATAGAATCTGGCCAGCTCGAACACGCCACTCTGGCAGACTGAAATCGATCCATGCCCCGGGTGTAGCGAGGACAGTCGTCAATGTCTTGATCTGTGATTTGAGACTCTCCGGGTGTCCCGGTATCAGATTTTCAAGGGGTGGGTGAGGATATAGAAACTGGGTATGCAAAATGGTGTGTAGTTCACGAGAGGTTTCTATGTCCAAAACCGTCATCGTCGATCCATCAATAAGGATTTTCAAGCGCAATTGTCGCAAGCGTGTCAAGCGCTGCGCCAGAGTCCGAAGACTAATATCTCGTACCCCAATGCGCTTCCAAGCAGCGGGACCTTCTCGCAGGAGTTGGCGTCGATCAAGCACAGCGCCACTCCGACACTGCGAATAGGGCTTGCTGTAGCCATCCATCAGCCCAAAGGCTTCGGTGGCAGGAAGTTGCGAGAGTCGCTGAAGTTCCGGTTCTATCCTAGGTTCGGGGCGTCCAGAATACCGAATCATATCAGCGATATCGAATTCCAAGAAGTGTCGGTACCCAACAGTCCCTGGCTCTCTCCCGTTGTTGGCCAACATGTTCGGCACCTCGAACACACCCACATCGAATGAGGCTCTTTTGAACCCTCCCGTCCGGTTCCAGCTGTGTAAGTGTAGGGGGACACCGCCCTTCACGGCCCAGTCATCTGGCACTGGGAGATGCGCATGGAGAGTACAAAGGGTGAACGAAGCATGAGGCAGCGGCTTGCGGTCTAACATGCGAAGAATGGATGGATTTTGTTCATCCCAGGGAAAGATTACTTGCGGGTACCAGCGACCATGTTTGCCTCTCTCGAGCAAAAAATGGGGAGCTCCGGAGAGCAGGGCCTTGATGTCTTTTTTCGTGAGAGCCGCCTGGTCTGGTGATTGTCCATCTTTGGGCTTGAACGCCTCATCAAGACGAAATTCCAGATAATCCTGGATATTGCTCGGTTGCTTCGGCTCACCATGCGCAACGGCAGAAGGTGGCTCCGGACTTCCAAGCGTTCTAGGAGTTGAATGTCTAGAGTGAGAGCGCGAGCGATCGCTATGTCCGCTATTTTCGCGACCTCTGTCAGACCTGGGCTGACTGGCATCAATTCGGGGGACAGGGCCCCGGCTCTGTAATCACGATTAACGATCTCGTCCCTTTGTTTCATTAATTTCCCAATGCGACCATCTACATAAGTGGCAAGCGTACCAATGTGCGAGATTTCGAGCTCGACGAATCCGAATTTAGCAAGCTCTCACTCTTCCTTCGAAATAAGCCATGGAGGATGCCCGAGCCCGAGTCAGTCGCCGGCTTCTGCACAGAGTCAGGCGATGCGACCTCTGATTGGGAACGGCGACGACTAGCGAGGAACGTCATTAGACGGGATGTTTGTCTAGGTTAGAGCATGGGCCTGGCATGCGCTGACACGCATAGGACATGAATTTATGTCGCGAGTAACGGTGAAAGAAACAGGAAATTTTCCAAAGCTCCAAAGATGATGTGCAAGATAAGCACCAGACCTGGGAGCGCTGATCTCGGGTCCCTCGGCTTGTGGCGGATCCCTGACAACGGGTGACGGCAATGGAAAGCGGGGGTCACCCGAATTTGGTTATCTGGAGCATTGATGACGAGATGAGTGCAATCAAAAACATCAATTCTTAAATTGCGCTATGTACAACGAACGACTAGGTAGAAGTCCAATATCGACATTCTGAGCTCAAGAGCTAACCCTCTCTCAGTCCTCATAACGTGCAGAACTACAGACGAACTTTTGGCACAGGGGATCTAAATTGCATCAACTACCCTGATAATTTATTATGGATATGGGCAGCAGTTCTTACGCGTGCTGGGCAAAGAACTGAAGCAGGGTCTTGTAGCCACGCTCGTATTCGCTCTTCACCTCAGAGTCCTCCAGGTTAGCGCGGGCAGCCATCCAGCCGTGAATCTGGGTCGGGAAGGTCTCAACGTGGTGAGGGACGACAAGATTGGCCTTGAAAGCATCGACATCGCTCTGGGCTTCGTCCTTGGAAGCAAGCATGGCGAAAGGCACCTTAATAGTTTTGGCGTCGTTGGGGTCGACCATAGCGGGGTGGCACTGAGCGGCGCACTTGAAGATCTTGTTATCGCCCGCAACGGACAACGCCGCGATCTTACCACCCCAGCAGAATCCAAGAATCGACCAGTCGAATGCGCCATTGGGGGCGAGCTTGTTGGCCTCAGACACGATCTCGGGAAGCCTGGGGAGGTGGAGGGGCGGGGCGGCCTGGGTCTGGAAGAAGTTGCCGAGGAGCTTCTTGTGCTCATCAGTGGTTGGCGGGTACCACGAGATATCAGCGGGCTTGCCCTCGAAGAAGTCGGGCATGAACACGCGGTACTTCTGCTCGTTCGAGGTGGCCAGGATATCGGCACCCTGGAGAGTCTGGTCGAAGAAGCCGAAGATATCTGGACAGCCAATCTTCGATTAGCTCACAACTCCGGTGTCTGATGACTTCGCGTAATAACTCACCGTATACGACAAGGATAGCTTTGGTCGCGGTCTCGGGGCCAGTCACGTCTGCATTGGTCAGATTAGCCTTTGATCTGTCTCGTGTCGCGTCGGTCCGGGCTTACATGTTTTCATGCCATTGATGGTCTGGTAGGAGCCCTTGGCCTGGTATCCTTTGGACACAATAGGGGGGATACTATAGAGAGTCAGCCACCGTTGACCAATCCCGTCTTCAGGGGGGTGTTGACGAACGAGCAGCAAGCCTTGCTAATTCCAGACATGATTGCCGATAGTAGATTGGTCGCGAATTAGGGTGTTTTAGAGCGAAGAACTTCAGAGGGTAATTTGTTAGAACCCAGATAAATTGCAATTGAATCAGAGAGATCACTTTACAATTAAAATCTTAAGCTTTCGGATCTTTTGAAAGGTAAGAGGGGAAAGTCTTTCCTTGAGGGAGGGCGGGTTTTATGAACCCCGCTGAGTCGACGTCATCGGAACGACTCGGCAATTCAAAACATTCATGAATAAATAATCCATGGATGATGGTGATATGATTTGGAATCTTGTCTTTCAGTTCATGATGATCCAGATTGGTTTAAGTGATATCATAGGTACTGACCCCAGTACTGTGTTTCAGGGCTCATATATAACGTGATTTCTGAGATCAGTTTACTCTACGGTCGCATTGAAATCTCTCCGAGGTCCGGAGTATATATATCAACCCGATCAACAATCACCACATGTCCTGACCCTGGAGCTTGGAGACATCCATATATGTACAGAAAGACAAAGCGCAACGTTGCACACAGCATCACAATACCCCACACAGAAAGCTACAGGATTCTGATCGAGTTCAGTGGTTTGCGATCGAGCAAACTGTGATGGGGGAAGCGTATAGCCGACTCAAGCTTGCGAGGATCCCAGTTGAGATTGTTTTTCAAACGCTCATTTCATCTAAGCAGAGAGCAAACAGCCCTAAATAAGGAAGTGATACATTCCAAATTGAAATCCAGTATATGCGTAAAGGCCACTTAGTCGGTCAGCGTCGGTTGCACAACAACCCCATGGCTGTTTAAGATCCAACGACATACCCACGGGTATATGATAGGTATCGCGGCTCAAGGTGTCATACTTTCGTAACTTACTATTCGCCACTTGCCACTAATTCCTCTAGACCATCCGTATTTCGTATAGATTATGGATGTATAGTAGACGATACATCACGTCGATCCAACCTGGATCCAGCCTCAAGATGGATCTAGGCCTAGAAAACCCTAATGTGAAACAAAGACAGTAGACAATAATCAACATCAACTAACGCAAAAGACTCCTAGTGCAAAAGCCTTCTAGTGGGCCAAAATAGTGGATCAGAAGAAAAACAAGGGCTCGAATGCATCTCCCAAACGCACATAACTGTACAGAGATAAGGTATTAAGGGAGGGGTTGCGAGCTCGGGGAGCGAGACCGAAAAAAAAAACAACGGACAAAACATCCATCTCAGGTAGTATTTCCCCCCATTCCCACTCAAACTCAGCCCTGCAGAACAGGAACAGACCCTCTCTCCTCATGGACGTAGATCTCCCGAGAGACATTTTCTAGGCTTTTCCCTCCCTGGATGCTCTGGAGTCGATCGCCGTTCAACTCCAAGGATCAATTCTTGATTTTGAGGCCCACGGTGAACGCCAACCGCGCAGCCACAACCGGCAGGAACCGACGCAGGCGACGATCGCATGGCTCGAGCCCTGGACAGAATAGCTTTGGTGGATCCACTCGCGCTGTCACATTTTGACGGGAGCCGCCTTGCATGAGACGAGGGCTGTCTAGCAAATCGGCTGTGAACCACAGCGCGCGGTGTGGTCCCGAGAGGGGGTTTGATGGATTAGAATGAGGGTCCTAGGGGAGTAGTTTTACAATTTTATTATTTTAAAGGGGAAGGGGGGGGAGGAAAAGAGAGAGGGTGTGGTCTAGAAGGTTGAGATGAATATTCCTTCCTTTTTTGCCGGAGGGGCCTGTGCAGCAGTGCATCAAGTCTTGTCTATCATTAATGTCTTTCTGATTATCATTTTTGATTAGTTTTTGGTTTGTCTCAAGCTCATGTGAGATAAATAATTTTATTGGGATTCATTGTTAGCGCTTCCGAGAGTCCGTCGTTCTCCGTCTTATCCTGTCTCGCTTGGGGGTCCACTAGGGACGGAGTACGCGTGGGCCGAACTAGGGTCTGGTACTGTAAGTATGTGCCATCCCAATTCCTCCGGAGACATAGCACGAAGGTGATTTATTCGCAATTTACTCTAAAATCACCCTAGGAATGTGACCGTGGTAAAAGGGAAAAGCACCGCCTCACATGCTTCCCCCTGGTTCGAGGATTATGAGCTAGACCGGGGGCGGGGGGACTAAGGAGTCAATGCGGACCCGATCGCGATATTCCATGCAGTAGAAATGCAGTAGACAGTACAAGCGAGGACATAGTGCTGTAGAGACAACGGATGCGTCCGGAACAAGCGATGGATCAATCTCGGTTGTTTTCTTCGATTTTACGCGTGAGTGGGGGGGGAAGAGTTTCATCTAAGAATTTCTGCACAGTACGAGTATGTCCATCCAGCTGAACTTCACTTTCAATTTTTGCATTTGTTGATTTTATTTTATTTTATTTTTCTCTTTTCTTTCTTTTCTACGTCTTGAGAGTACCTCACTTTCGTCGTCTTTATGAATGTTGAACAGGGATCGACAGGGCATGTGTCTGTACCCGTGCTTTCGCCCCCGATTTCATAAGCATCTGTCAGAAGTCTGTGCTGTTCAGTGACCAACGAAGGAACCCCCTGCTATTGGAGGATAGGCAGGCGCCCATGCTGGTCCCATGGAAGCGAAGTCAATATGATTTTGACTCGTGTGGAGTTTTAGTTTATCACGGTGCCATTTCCGAGCGCCACCCCGATCGCACGCGCCAATGTGCAGGTGAAGAGACTAAAGCTAGAAGCTCTAAACCCTAGGTCTGTGGTTATATCCCGAGTTAAGAAAGAAGGCCGGTCCCGGGGGAATGGATGCGCACAAAAAAAGTTTGGGTCTCTTCGTTGGTGCAAAATCGGTGCCATTGGTACGCTCTTGACCACGCTACAGATATTCCCGTTCCTAGGGACTCTCCGACGGCTGAACCAATGAAACCCACGCAGGATGAAAGAAGATAGTAACCACCGAGTCCGGGGGTGACTGGCTCCGTGTAAGAAAAAAAAAAAAAAAAGACTTAATCAATATCTGCCGCCGGGACCCTCTTTTGTATTTCTTATTCCAGACCCTTTTGATTTGATTTGCATTTATTCTACCCTGATGTACTCCATTTTCCGTTTCTCTCTAACCGATCTGTATAGATATATTAGTTTTCTGGTAATTTTTGATCCCTCGGTGGGGGCTGAAAGGGGGGTTTCTCTTTTAGTTCCTTTAGTTCTTGCTTTGCAGGTGACCCGGAGCATGTTAGCCCCTCTTTTTCTCTGCGGAGCTAAACTGCATTGGGGAGTTGGGTCTAGCGCGCCGGGAAGGTAACGAATCATCAACGGCCCAGCTCGCTTGCCTCTACCTGGGGACGCGCCGGACGCTCCAGACTCCCTTAGTCTCGTATTCTAGTCATTCCGACCCAGTCCGTGCGTCCTGCTTCTGACATGCGCCCCATTGGGCAGGAATCTCGCCAAATGCCGAATGGGATATCATGTTTTGCTTAACCATATCAATAATAAAGTATGTTAAAGGGGGTCAGGTAAGATAGAAAGGTGAGAAGTTGATAGATTACCGGATGAGAATCCCAATCCATCTTAGAACCAATCCTTCTTATTTTTTTTTCTTTTCTTTTTTTCGTCTCCAGAAGTCCCTACGCTAGATCCCTTTTCATTTAGTTTTTAATTGATTTAATTTTCTGTCTTTCCTTTTCACGCGATCAGTCGGGACGCAAGGAGCCTCTCTTTCTACGGAGTACTTACCTCCCCACTTAATTTTTTTTTTCTTCTGTTCCCTTCCACCCTATGTAGGAGTTTAAAATAATATACCTATAGGGGTTTCAAAAGTACCGTATAGATCAAAAGAAAAGGAAGAGACGAGACGACAGCTTATCTATGAATATCGATTCAGAGAGACACCAGAACCGCAGAGGTTCTCATTCTTTCTTCTCATTCTCTTTCCTCTCTCATATTTTCAAGTGGCGATCCGATCGAGTGATACAGTCGATCTCGATTTCTAGAGCTCGGAAGGGTCAACCGGGGATAGGACACTAGGGGAACTTGATTTTAGGGCCTGTCAACCACGTTGCCTTTTTTCCCTCCTTTTTTCATTTAAAAAAAAAACTAAAAAAAATCGATTTTTGATTAAAATCCACTTTTGGCATATTTCGCTATTATTGACCGCGATTTGATTATTCTCTGGTTCATCTTCTGGAGTCTTCGCATCGTTCTTCCCCACGCTTTGGCCCAGACCCAAGTCGACCGTGGCCTTTTATTTGGTTATTTACCATTTGGTCCGACCTTTTTATACTATAATTACCTGTTCCCCCCCGCGCTTGCCTTTACGCCTCCACCAACGCCACGGCTGTTTTCTTTATCTTGACTGTTTCCCCCCCACCGAAGCTTTTGTTCTTCGTTACACGTGTTTGCATTATCGTGCACTATCCCCGATACCATGCCATTCCCGCGCTTACGTCGACCGTGACAATTTTCCCACCCCATGTCGCGCGGGCTATCCAATTCTCGATTTTTCTAATCCTTGAAGTCTTCACGGGCTGACGCCCTCAAGATCCTCCATCAACCAGGGCGTTTCACTCTCCTCTACCTTCCTCTCCAAAAGGCCTATCATCATCCCCCAACTGCCAAACTCCATCAACAGCTGAGATCGACTCGAGTCTTCGACTGTTGCTCCACTCTACGATCGCAACACCCAGCGATCGACACTCGCCCCTCCTGGATCCTTCGAGCCCTTCGGGGGCCCTTTCTGGTGGTCGAGACTGGAATTTGAATACCGAAAATTCTTTTGCCGCTATCCCGATCCATCTCCATTCATCCTTACCCGACTCTGATCTTTACGGCCCGAATAATCCAACCGTCAACCTGGCGACTCTCGCGGGACCGGCTCCCATGGGGACGGCGTTGGATGCGCTGGCCACTCAGCCATTGGTGAATCGACGACCTGCAGCCCCGACCTTACCGAGTTTTGAGCTTCCGCCGCCTCAGTTTGGATTACCCGGAGGTGTCTCCAATAAATTTTCGACTCACCCAAACCACCCCCCCGTATCGCATCCACCCGCCAACGTGAGCGTGGGGAATTTGCTAACACCACCCGCGACAAATCAGTCGGGGGAGACTATACACCCCGCGCACCACTTAGCACCCGCGGGAGCTTCCGAGCTGCCCCCGACATATTGGCAAGGGAATAGTCCGTACGGCGGCCCAGGGTCGGGATCCGCAACCCAGGCTTGGGCTTCTGGGGTACACGCAGCCTACCAGGGACGCCCGGCCTTTTCTCCAGGGGGTGTGGGCCGCCACAACGTGACATCTCCTCCCGCGACGGACGGGCTTCACCAGCCATTTGAGGCGCCGTCATTAGCTTCATTCCAACAAGGCTTGCCTGCACCACCTTCCAGTGTTCCGCCCCACGTTTCACACCCAGCCACTATGGCTTTATATTCCTCGGCACACGCCACATCTCCCGCACCGTTGGCATCAAATGACCCTTATGCACCCAAACATCCTTCACTATATGGCGCTCCACCGCATCTGAGCCCTCACCAAACTGGATTTTCTCCAATATACGCTGCTCCGTCCCTGGGAGGCGGAGGACTTGGAATGAACCACTCTGGAAGGATGCCCGCCCAGAGTCCGACAGGTCAACCGCACCTGGGATATCCTCGCCAGCCCTGGCCTTCTTACTCCCTTCCCGCGATGAACGGACCCGTGATGACCAACGTCCACAGCCCTAATAGTCCGATGGCTATGATGGGGGGTATGCAGCCGGGATTTTTATCTGGATTTAACAGCGGTCATGTGGCAAATACCCAGCACCTCTATGGAGGCCACCCGCCACCCCACGGTCTTCCCGCGCCAGCCCCGGATCGTCCGTTCAAGTGTGATCAATGTCCGCAGAGCTTCAACCGCAACCATGATCTCAAGCGACATAAGCGAATTCATCTGGCAGTGAAGCCATTCCCTTGTGCCCATTGTGACAAGAGCTTTTCGCGCAAAGACGCGCTCAAGGTATGTAACCCAACACCACATATTGGATTATCTAGAGCCTCGGCTAATCATTTACAGCGGCATATTTTGGTCAAGGGCTGCGGCAAAGATGGTGATTCCGACGGAAACAACAACTCAGCCGGAGACACTATCAAAGGTGAACGAAGCGAGGACGGCAGTCCCACGCTCAACGGACGAGTTTAACCCGTGCCACTATATTTCTGCATCCCTGTGGCATCTCAGTCACTCCTCATCCATACGCCCCAACTTGTGTATGTATTTTCGGGGCGAAGGATAAAGGGAGACTTGTAACTACAGCGGCTTTGGGAGTTGGTGAGGTTTTTATCCAATTTTGATTGTTCTTGTGCTGTTTATTTTCGCGCTGGCGAAGGGTGTGTTGACATGGGCATATTGGGACGGTCTTCTTTTTACTGTTTGATTATTGTTTCTGAGCCTGACGTGTGACGTGTGTATTGATCTCTTTTCTGATTTACAAGCGAGCCCGGTTTGATTGTTTTGCCGGGAGTTGGACTCGGTGTTTGGTATATAACAACTGTGCATGAATGTTCCCATAATGGATAGCATCTACTTCCAATTTCCAAACATGCTTATCAGCCCTGGACTTGTATTTCCCATCCATAATCACAACCACATGAAATTAAACCCCTGATGCACTTCCAAGACAAATGCACACGGCTCGATATTACTATAAGACAATGAGAACAATATCAAGAATCCCTCAAGCCAGAACCGTACTTCATCACCGACTTTCTTTGTTCATACTTATCGCCCAGGTTCCTATTGAACCTTGACATGGATGATTTACTACGCCTCACCCGTATGGCTGACACTCGCCCCAAGCGGGTCAGCACGACGCCCTGTGATTGACTAATTTGTCTTTTCTATACCTGGTTAAGAACGCCATTTCCCAGTGCCGATACAAAAACCTACACCGGAGGATCCGGCCTTTGATGACAGGCACCAGCCATGATCGGGCCTTGGAAAATGATTTCTACAAGCCATGGCTTCAAATACCTCTACTCGGAGTATTGATATGTGCCTTTGTCCCTCTCGACAGCTTAATCTTCGGATTTTTGTCCCATATCTTTCATACTACCATATTACGTCTTATATACTAGGGTAGCCCTCACTCACCCCGAGCCCCCGATCTATACCAGGATTCCTTTTCTAAAGATTTGATTCTTAAGTCTCCCATCTCGAGATAAGATGTATCAAAGACTCCTAAACCAAGTCCTGACCGGACTAATATCCTTAACACTCCTAACACAAGCACATGCAATCCCACCACACCCACACGCGAATCTCCTTCCAAAACCAAACCTCCACCCACCCCGAACCAGAGAAAACGGCATTTACCAAATTCCTAGCACAATTCAAAACGGCATAGCAGACGCCCGCTTCAATATCGCATCCCCAAACAAAACGCTATCAAACACATCAATCCTCACGCTAGATACCCCCCAAGTCTCAAAAGTGACTTCCACCTCCTTCGACTGGTGGTACTTCGATGTAGTCTCAACGATGACGCGGGCGGAGTCCTTGACAATTATCCTATTCACGTCCGCAGCGAGCGCGTTCCCATGGCTGGATTCTAGTGAATCATCTGTGTTGATCGCGTACCTGTGGGCGGGGTTTGCGAATGGTTCTGTGTTTCAGGATTATGTTCCTGCGAAAATGGCTATTGTTGATGAGGGGGAGGCTGGGGCTCAGGGTTATGGTGCTTGGGAGGGGAGTGGGTTCCGGTGGGTTGCTGGCGATGAAGATTCGATGTATAGTGTTGTTGTTGAGTCGGAGGAGATGGGAGTATATGGAAGTTTTACGTTGAGCTCAGTGAGTTATCTTATTTTCGATGTTTTTGTTTTGTTTAGGATAGATTGTGGATGAATTAATGGCTAACAGAGACTTTTATTGAAGCAACAAACGCCTCATTTACCATGTGGTGTCCAGGAGGGTACATCGACGTTAGAAATTATGCCGAACATTGGTTGGGCGAGTCTTGTTCCAGATGCTGTGGGTAGTGTGGATATGAGTATCCAGGGATCTACGTTGAGTTTCCAGGGACGGGGCTATCATGATAAGGTCAGTTGAGGTCTTCAATTCATTATGCGCTGCACAAGTTATGCAACTTATACACAGCTGCACCTGACATGTATTTCATACAACCATGTACATCCACCGACCAACCAGAAAACATATACTAACAGCAACAGAACTGGTCAAATCTCCCTTTCACAGAAAGCGTCCAAAGCTGGTATTGGGGCCATGGACGCCTCGGAGACTACTCTATAGTCTGGTTCAGCGCTATCGCAATGGATAACAACACCTACACGAGCAGCTACGTCGCTCGAGACGACCAGGTCCTCGTATCTTCGTGTGATACTACGCTCCTCACAGTTCGTCCGGTGAGTGGTAATGTGACATCCAATCCGACTGGAGGACGGTATCCGCCTCAGGCAGGGGATATCCCGAATGGGTTTACGGTTGAGGCTTATTTGGGCGAGGATGGTTGGTTGAAGGTCAATGTTTCAATTGTCACGGTGATTACTGGGGACGAGGAGTACTATATGCGGTGGTCTGGGGAGTTGGTGGGGAGTGTTGTTGATTCTGAGGGAGTTGTGGCGGATGCTGGGAGTGGGGTTGCTGTTTTTGAGCAGTTTGCTTTGGTTGAGTAGTTGTATAGATGGGGAAGGGTATTGTATATGGGACGAGGATTGACCCCGGGAAGACAGTATTGTTTTGTTAGGTGTATATAGAATTGTACACAATGGAATCGAGATAAGTATACATTTAAATATATTTGTTGAGCAAGTCTCTGACGCCAAAGGTAGATATCAACCAAAATGAGAATCGTATCGCGATGTTGTCTGGAACATCAGGGTATATCGCGGGATGCGCGAAAGAAAGCAGGATCGAACAAAGACTAAAGATCAATGTTTATACTTTAGATTTCCATTCATCCACCAAACCCTTGTAATCTTCCGCCCCATATGGCTGGAAGCATCGCGCTAGCATACCCTTCTTGCGCTCAGTAGACAAACCCAGGTCCCGCAGCATAAGATCGATGTACGGGATAGCATCGAACACGAAATCTGGATTCCGCTTGCCAAAGCCACCTGGGTATCGGAATTTTCCAAATTCAGAGTGCAGAGTCGTCTCCCAAGCCAGGTCGAGCTCGGAATCATCTTCGGACTTGGAGTCGGAGCATGCACGGACAGCGGGTGGACAGCGCTCGGTTGAAGTGGGTGTGAATTGATCTGAGAAATATGCTGAGATCCACAGTGCCTGTGTTTGGGCCACCAGCGTCGTGTTGATTGTCATGGGGACACCCATGAAGGCCAAGGATCGCTCATTGAGTGTTGACAAGGGAATCATAAAACGGGCCAGGCGGAAGGGATGCGGCGCTGCTGCCTCGGCTGTCTCGTCGAGGGGATGGTATTTGGGATTAGGGGTTGGTTGGTCCCTGAGGCGAGGGAAGCGGCGGAGGATTTCTGCGTCAGCGGCTTCGACCATCTTGGCGTCAAGTGGATCTGTACTCCAGGGGAATCCTAGGGTGCGGTCGATGCCCTCAGGAAGGAATTTCAAGTTGGGGGTACAACGCCAGCCCGTAGCGCAGATGAGGGCTGTGGTGGGTAGCTCATCGCCTGTCGACAGATGAACTGTGTGGTCGGAGAGATGCTCCAGATCGGCGACATGGATTTTCACAGAGCCATTCTTGACTAGATCGAAGAAGTCGGTTGGATAGTTTAGAATACTCAGCGACGAAGCAATCCAGAATGGACTAATCCAAGGCTGAAGTTTCTTCATCTCCGGGTCCTTGTCGTAGCCATTCAGCTGCACGACATCATCTGCCAGCACGCCCCAGAACGCATCGACGATCTTCCGTCCCAGCCAAGTGCCGTGCAGGAAGCTTCGCACACGGGTGTACCCATCGGCTTCACCCCAGATGCAGGGACTGAACCAGGTCAAGAGACGCGTTGTCACCAGCTTCTCTAACCATTTCTTCAGTGGGGTCACGTATGGCGGGGCCATCCAGCATGGACCGTGTCCCGACTCCCGGATGACCCAGTCGACCTTCATGCCCGATGTTGCACTCGCATAAACAGCATCCCATGCGGACTTAGTGGCGCCAAAGACTGTGATTCGCTCTCCAGACTTGAAGACCTCAGCCTCATACTGCAGAATGTCCCGACAATGGAACAATGGTGCGCCAAAGGTCTCCTGGCCCTTAAAAGTGGGCAGATAAGCCTGCGATGTAATTCCAGTAGCGACGATCAATTTCTTCGCCTCGATCGTCTGAGATTCTCCCTCATGCGACACAATAAGTTTCCATGATCCGTCCAGGTTGTGTTCGGCACTCTCAACAGAGTGATTCAACCGCACGCGATCGAGGAACTTGAAGTGCTCGGCATACGCGACAAGGTACCGCTGCACCACGTCGCCAGGGATATGCTGGCCAGGTTTCACGCCAAATGTAGCCTCATCCATAGGGAAGTCGCTGTACTCGTATGTTCCAAGCATGTTATTAGATTTGAGGCCCTTGTACAGGCGGTGCTTTGCCCACACTCCACCGACCGAGCTGGCCGCCTCCAATAACAAAACATTGCTGGTGGGATTGACCTCGCGGTAGGTCTTGACAGCAGCGAGCCCGCTCCAGCCTGGATAGATGTGAGATTTTGGCTCAATCGCTACAGAATTGGGGCAATGCGCCTGAGCGCATTACTTTAAACTTACCTGCGCCAACAACTACCAGGTCCACGCTCTCCATTTTGGTTGAATTATGGGCGTGTCTCCAAAACGAACGTGATAGCGTGACACGTTTTCCAACAAATAACCAATTGAAGAAGTAGAAAGCTACAAGGAAACAAAATCAAGGTCGCGAAAGGGTTGGAATGAATTCAAGGGCTGCGGAAAGTGGGGATGGACACAGTCACAATGGAAATTACCGGGGAAATGAAAATGTACCACCTCTAATCGTGCTCCTACATGCTCCACTTTTAGTAAAGAAAACGGGAAACAGACAACTGATTAAATCGGGTTGGTACGACATGCAACTAATCATTTCCGGTCCAGGCTAAACCGATAGTTCGGCAAGTTATGGATTACTATTGGTAATACCTTCAAGCTAGTCAAGGGGGGACCCAAACAGTCAACGGCGTAGGATCCACCAAAGTCCAAGGTTTCTATCCGTCGTTTGACATGTTCAGTTAGCGCAAACCTAGATGTAAAGGCGTTGGAGCCGCTAACCTTTCTGATGCCTAGAACGTGGGTATGATCCACTCCAACGAGTCTGAGGCCGCGGAATGTTCAAACGGATGCATTCTTGCGTTTGTACTTTTGACTCATTCCTATCGGAGTATGCAGCTTGCCAATGGACCAGGAAACTATCGCTGATTGCCCGACGATCATGCAGCCTCGATCTGACCTGATGAAAGAAGGGGGGAAACTCAAATTCGTTAATTTACACAGCCTTGGGACTATTTTCAACAAATTGATGAATCTTTCACGGTAGCTCGGAAGTTGCAGAGTCCCCGGTTCTTGACCCCTGAGACCCAGATCCACTTTTACGGCACCAAAACAAACGCCCGCACTGAAACATGGAACCGAGTCATCAAGAGAAACATGGCTTGGCTTTAATTCAACTGGGAAATGAGATAGGAAAAACGAGTGATCTATAGAATTTGACGCAATGCATCATCGACGCCCTCAAAAATGGATACATCACAAACCGGACCAAGAGAAAAAGAAAAGCAATGAGATTCGTTACATTTGTTGGCCGATCGCAGATTGACCCACGGGAGTCCCTGCTGAATAGCCGATATTGAGGGGAATATCTGACCACACAGATCAGCAATGCACACATCTCGATGGTCCGTGGCCCACCAACCCTATGACTGGACCGGCTAATCGCAGACTTTCTGGCCGCACTGCATTTGCACAACCTGTGACCAGAGGACAAAGAAACCTCGACGCCACCACCGTCTGCGATTTCCCTTGGTGTAACCAATCATGCATAGAGAAAGAGAAAAAGACACCGGAGAGCCAAGTCCAGAGTTGGTCATCATCTAGCCAGCACGTGCAAGTTGTCAGGAGAATTTCTTCACTTCCACAGTGATAATCGCTCACTCGATGCGGCAAGCTGAGGCCCACTTAGCTAGAAGAGCTGTGGATTTCTTAGTATAGCCACCAACCAGGACCGACGGAGACTCCCCGAAGATGGGGTTTCTGGATCTTGGACACCTCCCGAGGGCTTGGGTGGGCCCATTGCCCGCTTGTGTGCCGCCAAAACATAGCAAACCGTGGGACGGAGCGGGCGGCACACGTCAAAGCCATTAGCTTACCCTCCCATTCGAGGCGTTCGAAACTGTCAGGATTCGTCGTTCCGCCTTATCTGGCTAAGCGGCATCTAACTTGATTTTTGGGGTGTCCACATTCGCCAGTGGCGTCTCGATGGCGCAGGTGTGTTATCCGATTTTCTGCCATTCATAAACCGACCAGGGTTGCGGACTGGCTTCTTTGTCTGGCCTGGTTCTATTCACAAGCAGAGGGCCGAGGGGAGACTGATCCAACAGTACATTCATTACAGCCGCTCTTTCGTTCCTTTTCTTTCATGAACTCCCCTCCCCCTGGTCGGGATTGACTTAGTTCTTTATCTGGGTGTAACCCCCCGAAAAGGAGGTCAATTTTTTACGTTCCTTGAAAACATAACCATCTTTGTCTTTCATCATGAGTGAATTCGTCACAGAGGCATTCACTCTTTTGGGTGTCGCTATTGTGATTATTGCCCTTAGAACCACAGCACGATGGATTATGGTTGGCCCTAAGAATTTCCACGCGGATGATTATATTATGCTGGTGGCATGTGTGAGTATTCAACGTGGAGATATTCTGGACTTTGCTAATGAAAGCTGCGCACTGTATAGGTTGTGTATGGACTGGAAACCGCAGCTGCATATATGGTCGGTGCGTGGTTTGAAGGCCTAGCAAACAATTCCATGACAGATGAAGAACGTGCGACTCTATCTCCGGACTCGCATGAATATCATTTGCGGGTGGGCGGTTCCAAGGTCCAGGTGACTGGTTGGTCGCTATACACTTTGCTGCTGTGGTTGTTGAAGACATGCATGGCCATCTTTTATTCTCGATTAACGTGAGTAGAGCCGACAAACTGACCATCGAAGACTCTGGGAGACCCTAATAACTTGATTAGAGCCGGACTGATCAACATGCGTGTACGCATCCACATTGCCTATGTCTTAATTGCGGCAACTTATATTGTGATCGTTTGTTCGATTCTATTTGGGTGCCATCCCATGCACAAAAACTGGCAGATCAATCCAAACCCCGGCAGTAAGCACCTAGGTTCTGTTCCAATCGCTAGAAATATGCTTACTTATGCGAACCGTTCAGATCACTGCCAGCCCGCTGTATCCAAAATTGATATATACGTGACTGTTGTACTCAATGTCTTAACAGATATTTACCTCATCAGCATCCCCGCCCCGGTAAGCACATGTGATAGGAAGTCAATTGCACGACCAATGCTAACATCAAATTCTAGATGCTGTTCAAAGCCCGACTACACTGGCGCGAAAAACTCGAACTCCTCGTCCTCTTCAGCGGAGGTCTATTCGTCATGATGTGCGGCATCCTTCGTTGTGTCTTAATCTTAACTGTAAATACAACCCAATCCCCCCTCCATCCAACCCCGCTCACATTTCGACTCTCTCCAGGCTGGCGCAAACGGCGCCGAACAAGCTGGCAGCTGGGCCTGTCGTGAAACCTTCGTCGCTGTCGTAATCGGCAACGTCCCCATGATCTACCCTCTCGTCCGGCGCCTCGCCCGCCGTGCAGGTCTATACCTCACAACAAGAACCGGTGCATCCGAAAGCTACCATTTATCCGAAGGAGACACCGGCGGAGGTGGTTATGTCAAGCGCAAGAAGTTTAAGCACCCCCTGTCGCTTCCGGGTGATACGCAGTGGAACACCGTCAGTGATGAGCAGATGATACTGCCCACGTCGCGTCAACAGCCTCCGACTTGTACAGCTGGGGATGGAGATTGGGATACGGCTAGCCATGGAAGCCAGGGAGGTGGAATCAAAGTTGTCCACGAGACTATTGTACACAGCGCGGAAAAAAAGTCACGATTATAAAAAAAAAGATAGCGTTTGTTCCTTCAAATATTATTTCCCTATTTTCGCTAATAGTTCTGATATTGTAATTGTGCCTTCTCGATTCATTTTCAAAAAAAAGTTACTCAGGTCCTGTTTGATGCACAACAATCCCTCGGCAGATCCAGATTTACTACCCAAGGTCACTTTCAGATCCACGATGACCGTCTTAGTAAACACTCATTTTGTCCACCGGAATAATTCTACAAAGAGATTAGAGGCATGCACACTCCCCGCCGGAATAAAAAAAGCCTCCACACTTGAACTCCTACCCACCGATCAAATCCGGGGAAACTTCGCAACAATGCGGGGCTGCAGAATACCCCTGCGCCGAATTTCGTCACAAATAAACATACGATCTGTCGCGGAGCTCCACACTCCACAATTCAATCCTGTGGAGAGCGGACAATGGAATTTGCACTCCGTGAACAAGTGGAGGAGAGAGGAAACGGGGTTCCGGCGCGAGAAGGATAAAAGGGCAGAGAAGTCGCATTCCAGGATCGAATCGTGCACACCAGTTCCTCCGAGCAATCTTCAAGATGATTCGCTCTGGGATTTTGACAATGCTCTTCGCCGCATCGCTGGCAAAGGCAGATAGTATTACTGCCACTGTCAACCTTGCCGTCACGAAAGGATCCCCTGAGCACTTGGCCTCTGGATTCATTTATGGCATTCCTGATACGGCGGACTTTATTCCCGACCATTGGTACACAGATATGGGATTCCGATATGGTCGAGCTGGAGGTGCACAGCTAGAAGCACCGGATCGGGGTTGGATCTGGGGATTGGATGAATACAAAGGGCGTCTTGCCTCGACTCTTTCGAACTACAATACCTGTCGCAAGTATGGCGCCGACTTCATTATCTTGCCGCATGATGTGTGGGGAACGGATCATGCCAACTCGTCGACTGTGTGGCCGGGTGATGACGGTGATTGGACAAATTATGATTTGTTTCTAAGCACTCTGATGGCCGATCTCAAGGCCAATGATGCTCTGGAGGGGTTGGTGTGGGATATCTGGAATGAGCCTGATGGAACAACTTTTTGGAATCGGACTCAACAGCAATGGCTTGATTTGTATGTTCGGACGCACAAAATTCTCAGGTAAGTCCCATTTCCACCTCAGCTCGCTGAAGTATATAAACTCCAGGCTAATTCTTTTGCAGAGAAGATGCGGATTTCGACAAAGTCCTCATCTCTGGACCGACACTGGCTGGCTCTCCTCAAAGTGACAACACCTGGTGGACGAATTGGTTGTCTCAAGTCGCCGGCAACAAAACCATTCCGGACCAATATGCATACCACCTCGAAGGATCGCCGACCGATTTCTATGACGACCTCCAAAACACCAATGTATCATTGTCAGCCATGTTGAAAACATATAACATGCCCTCAAGACAAGTTAACATAAACGAGTACGCCACCTTCGCAGAACAGATTCCCGCTGGCGCAGCATGGTGGATCTCGCGACTGGAGCGCTACAACATATTCGGACTCCGAGGAAATTGGCAAAGTCTCTGTGTTTTACATGACCTATTCGCCAATCTCCTAACAAAAGTTGTCGACCCAACCGTTTGCACCGAAACGGACTACGTCTCCGCCCCAGAATACCAGGTGTACAAATACTACAACCTCAACATGACCGGTGTACGGGCGAACACCACAGGCACAGGCGACCGGTTAATGGATGTGTACGCGACCATAGATTCGGATAAAGTTCGCATTCTCTGCGGTGCCCGGATTACCGAGGGGACTTGGCAGATTACGGTTGACAATATGAGTGCAGTTGGACTTCCGACTTCGGGAACGATTGATATCCAGACTTGGGGATTTGCGGGAACAGATGTCTGGGAGGAGGTTGATTCGTACAGTGATCGGGGAATTGTTTCGCATACCTATTCAGGGAATACGTTGACTTTCCCGATATATCAGACTGATACTAGTACGGCTTGGGCTTTTGAGTTTGCGAGGTAGATTGTGTTTATAGGACTAGTTTTGAATGATGATTTTTGAGTCTGCTCTTAGTGAACTGGATGTGTTCTGTTTCTGGGGATGGACACTAGGCAAGAGGGAAAATCAGAGCACAATGGCTAAGGTTACAAAAAGCTTGAGAGGTGAGAAACTAAGAATAAATGCATTCTAGGTTAGTGTGTTTTCCACGAATTATGAGCTTTTCAGCCTTTTAGAAGGAGCAGACACGTTGTCAACAAATCCGGCTCCGTTTTCTAGCAGCATCTGCACGATCGTGTTATGTCCGCCACCACAAGCAGCCTGGAGTCCATTTCCGTAACTTCCACCCTGGGCGTTGATATCGGCCCCGTTCTCTAGCAGCATCCGTACGATTAGTTCGTGTCCGCCATCACAAGCAGCTTGGAGTGCATTTCCGTGATCTCCACCTTGGGCGTTGATATTGGCTCCGTTTTCTAGTAGCATTTGCGTGATCTTTTCAAATCCGTTTAGGGACGCCCACGTTAACGGATAAGTCGATGAATCATCTGCTATATTGACACCCGTCTGTTCAGTAGAAAGCAGAAAACTTACTTCCTCCTCATGGCCATTGAATGCTGCTAGGTGTAGCGGTTTCATTCCAGGATCTGCCTGAAATGGGCTTACTACCTCCCAAAAAAGGGTAAACCATAGCAAGAAACCTTCTCCACTCATTTCATATATATGATGTAGTAGACTGGTCACTTCTTCGTCAGACGTTAAAGCCATTTGACGTATATGATCAGCCCAATAGATGGCTGAGTATTCTAAGAGACCGTGAACACGATTCCATGAGTCTTCTTCGTATTTTAAATCCTCCATCAAAAGGTATCGTAAACAGACCTGGCCTATTTGATGTTCCGCATCACCCAGATTGCTGCAGAATGCCAAATCATTTCGTTTGATGAGGAATTCCCGGGCTGTCTCTGTCTGGTGGATGAGATAGACTTTGGAGTTATTGGTAAAGACAAATAGTCCACATAATTGGCGGATCTTGTCTAAATCAATCTCATCTAGGCCGGCTTGTTTTGTCGTTCTTGCTTCTGGGCAGGTAGCAATACCCAGCGCCATGGCCATTTCTTGTAGTGTCAAAGGACGCCGTGCCGCCACAATGATCTCTAAAATCTTTTTGACTACGTCCATTTGATCAGCATGGGCTCGAGAGAGGATCTTTTCGTATGCTGCGTTGACAGATGACGGTATCAGGGCAATAACTCTGGCCGAAGGCTGCGCCCAAAGGTGGTGCGGATATCGTCAATAGCTAGGTGTAACCATAGGTATGTACGATGTTCCATTTCAAGAAGCTGCCGCTCAACTCGCTCGTGAATATCAGGAGGTAGTGAGAGTTCCCTCACTCGAATTTTCACCACTAAATCAATCTCCTTGTGGATTCTGTCGTTTCCCTCTTCCCCTTTAATGTGGATCTGCGGAAATAAATTGGTGATTACTCGAAAGTGATGCTGTATATGTTCGTAAGGGCGGCTGGTGACCAGGAATTTCAGATAGGTATTGTGTTTTGTGATACATGCATGTTGGTGAAAAGACTGAAGCTTCTCAACCAGACGCTCTTGGTGATCCTCCTGGCATTCGTCAAGCGCATCAAATACACAGATCGTCTTGTATGATATAGATGATGTTGCCGTTATCAAATGCTGCCATAGTTCATCAATGTCCTTTCGAAGCGCCTCTCCATTTTTCCCCCATGATTGGATTGCAAAATGTAATAAATCGGGTCGCTTGTCAAAGAGCTGATGGAGTATTGAGCATAGTGCAGTGGTAAGATCGTTCTGCTCATTGTTGTCTTTGAAAAAGAAGTAACATGTCATCACTTCTGATCCCGGGCTCGGGGCTTCCAAGTAATGATCAATAATCGATCTAGCTAGCACTGACTTTCCACAGCCTGGATCAGCTGATACCCAGAGGAGCTCATTGCAGTTGCTGTCTGACCAACGGATATATTGAGAGCTCTGTAGAACCCATTGGCAGGTTTTTTCTGCTCGTCTTGGATTGATATTCTTTTGCTCCGTGTAGTTCGCAACTTTGAAAACTTGATGGCAACGCTGCTGCTTATCTATGAGGGCTTGGTTCAAGCCTTCGTGGCGGTGCTGTTCCTGTTGATCGTGCAGCCGATCCAAGCGTAGATTGGTGCCCTCTAGCTTATCTATATAAATATTTAGTCAATATCATTCGGTATCATATGAGGCTGCTCTAGAATAACCAGATAGAGCGACAATGATTCTCTCCTCGGCCTCAACTTTGTTAAGAGGGATCCTTTGTAGAAGGTCCTTCGCGTACGCAGCTGCCACCATCGCTGCATACCCTTGCCACTCTTCATTCTTGTGCGAATCCGAGTAGTCGCAGATGCCCCGGATAATAAGACAAGGGAAAGTGTTCATCAGTCCAGCGGCTTCCATTTCGAAGCAGAGAACGTCTTTTTCTGCGGCAAGCCTATCTCGAACCAAAGCATTTTTCAGCAACCCATTCCCCAAAGCAACTAATCCATAATAAATAGCCGGATTATCTTCGTCTTCCGCCCGCTCACTTCTCAGCACTAGCCTTAACGGATTCTCCGCATATATAGCACAGTCTCCAGGGATATAGATAAATTCGGACCGAAATAATCGATCAGCGCTTGGTTCTGGCCTCTTGAATTTCCGCTTTAGCCTCGGGTTATTTTCAAGAATAATTTGAACAGTTTGCTCGAGCTGATGTCCTTTTCTCTCGTATTGGGTCTGAATCCCCATCATTGCAGTACGCAGTATAGTTAGTGGTTGGTTTAGGAACCGCGTATGCTGGAAACTTTGACCCTGAACCGACTTACCAAAGTCGTATTGGAAGACACCACCCTCGCCACCACGAGGTGCACTAACCACAATATCACCTAAACGAATGTCATGGCGCTTGCTTGGTACACCTCCGCCGATGCCGACCATAAGGCCGATCCTGATGTTGTGGAAACTGTTCAGCATATTTGTCGCCACATTGGCGGCGGAAGCCGTTCCATATTCACCATCGGGCAAAACAGCGATAACAACGTTGTGTTCACCCATTTTCCCTAACGCATAGTCATTGGAATCTTTCGGCGACACAAAGTTCGGTTTTTCATGCTCTTCATCGAGAAGTTCTTGCGCCGCAACATATTCCACGGGCAAGGCGCAAATCCAGCCCACGGTGTACTTCGTAGGGTCCGACATAATTTTACGCCAAAATCACTGAGCAGTGGCTGTGAATGAGCCTAGACTCGATTTGGCTTTTCGCGCAGCGTATTCGAAAGGCTCTTCGTTTCGAGTGTAACAGAGGCCAAAGTCACAGAGACAACCCGTGCCACTATGAACAAGAGGGAAGTCAGAAGGGTTGACAGAGACAAGAAATTTGTCGGCAACTACAGGTGGGAAAGGCTCCGCCCCATGATGGAACACGTAGCAGCAGGGATAAGAAGAGTTGTTATTGGCGGAAGCCGTCTTCCCTGTGCGTCTTAAGCAAATGAATGACAGGATCTTAAGGCGCATATTCTATTTAGAAAACACTCCTGACTTTCCATTCTATTATGAGATTTAGTTGACGAAAGTTCGCACATACTGCTGAACAATGTGATCTTCCTCAAGTCCCATTCCTGGGGGGTTCGTCCTATCGCCTGCGGGGTGCGTCGGTACGCGCCGTACAGACCCCCTCTCAAGGCTGAGCTCGTAGACCCACTTCCACGACCTGGAAAATAACCTATCAATATTCTCGGTACAGGGGCAGACCTAAATAAATCAAGTGCTTTATTTGAAGATGTAGAAAATACCTTAGTCAACTCCATGTAACCAAAACTGTTCCGAGATATTATCTGGGCCATCAGACACCTTTCCCAATTAGTTTAAGCGCACATTCGAAATTAAGGCAAATTCAGGCAACCTCCGGCATCAGAGCTAGCATCTCTATTCAGAAGCCACCGTAAGCTGACCCTTAATATTTCAACCTTACTCGAGGATGAATAACTCTTCCTGACCAACCGAAGTCGAGGATTACACTTGGCACATATTTTAATTGGATAGTGCTAGGATTCAATTCTGGGGGTTCAATGCTCTCAAAAGCCAAGGATCCAATGAAGCATCTTTATATTATCATGAAATAACTCTGAAGCAATGCTGCCGAGCCAAAGCCCGCTTTGACTTCAAGTAGGCCCACATACTGGAGCACTGCGACCGCGGGATTCAAATATAAAATAGTTGAATTCCCTTCAGCAGAGACTTTTAATCAATACTACAGTGATGTTAATTCATTTCTCAAATAACCTATCGTGACCATGACTGTCACTGAAGTCGCCAGCAAGTTTGACCCTGTGCGGTTCTTGACCGATTTCAAGAAAATCTCCGATGCTATCGGTGCCTCTTATTCTGAGTCCTCCATTTTGGGAACACTAGAAACCTTCAAACTGCTTTCAAGACAGCACAGTGATCTGGCGTACCACCAACCGTGACGATGATCCTCTGAATTATCGATTCTACCTACAGCAGCGATTAGACACAGTCGAAATCGCCACCAAGGCCGGCTACATCGAGCCAGATGATCAAATGGGACGACTGATCACATCTTGGACTGCATTCATTGTACGATAGAGAATCCCAACAGTGGTGTGATTTTCACCCCGAAAAAGGATTGATTAAGACCTGGGTGAATTTGAAAGGTCAACGACCAGTTGACGATATCCTGAACGCGCCAGAAGTTCCACAGTCCGTCCGGGCCTATGGGTTAGAATTTAAACGCCTGATCTTGGAGCTAGTGAGGTTCGTCGCCGTTGAATACGAAAGTTCAACTATGAGCCTATATTTCATTGCGCCGGGGCCCGTTTCCGAGACTCAGGCTGCACAGTATACTGCATTGGCTAAATGCAAACCTTCACTGAAGAAGAACTTCAAGATATGCGTTCATTTTAAATCAGCAAGGATTTACTTTCGCTATAACAATGAATTATGGGGCGGGGGCTATCACACGGGTGGCGTTATATACCTTAAGCCTCCTGGAGAATTGGTTGCCTGCTATGAGTGAGCGGCTTCTCAATTTCTTTGCAGAAGCACTGTCGTATGATAAGCAACAAACCAAATGTGTTGCCTGGTCCTTGGGTTGGGCGATAAGAAGTATATGAAATCTGAGTCAAGCTATGTAGGGGACTTTGCTTCCCTATTGAGAGATGTCCGCTCTCCGCTCACTTCGCTGTGAGACCACAGTCCGCAACCTTGATATACTTTGGGAAAGACGGAAAGAAACAACGTAGGTTGAATCACTTTCAGAAAGAGCGGGACAGTTCCCCACCCGGCGCGCGGCAAAACCTCAGGCACCAACATCACTCCTCCAGCTTGAATCGCCAAGCATATTGCCAACAGAATAAATATTAGAACTGTGGCAGCAATTTAGAATCCATGCGGTGTCTTCTGTCTTGGGATAGAGTTCCTTGGAATATACTTGTTTATATATGTACTCAAATTATCCTAACATGTCTGTCATCTATAAGGCATGTATGCCCAGGGATAGCGCTGTGATTGCCATACCGGCACATTTCCTCTGTTGATTGAGCAATCTGCCGATGATAACTGCCACAGTGGGGTGTCTGATTGATTCTTGAACCCGCTTTGGCCGTAGCACATGATAGGTAGTGCCGTTTCGCCAGCATGGAAATCCGTGTGGGGCCTCGCTCAATTATCGGCAATTCAATACATCGCTATAACAATGGCCTTTGGTGGATCTTCGCAGTTAGTTTTGCTTTTGGAATGCTCTATCTGAATATGGATCCACTGAGCAGATCAAAATTGCATAGGAATAGGATTTATCCGCGACCTGTCTCGTGATCATGCATTTTAAACCGGCTTCCTGTGCCCAGCTCCAATTCACCCCTCAGTAGGAAACCTTGGCATTACTCAGGGCGTACAGGATATATCTACTTGAGAAGCCAATGTGTCCCACCGCCGTTGACGCCACCATATCACCAAGAAAGCCGGCGCTCGGGACGTTTCCCTTGCCGTGTGCTTGATCGGTGTTGTGCTGAAGACCGGACTGCCGAATACGAGGCTTTATTGGCTTAAAGCTCGTCTGTCAGTTAGAAGTCTCGGTTGTGTCCCCGGAAACCCTCTTTCCGTTCTCAATTCGAGACACGGGTCCGGGGAAAAAGTCTGATTGAGATCTGAGCCGTCCCTCATCGGCTAATGTTTCCCTATGGGCCGGAAAGTGACACTGAAGAGACCCCATTAGCCCCCCGCACACCGGCTAAACATCGGAAGCAGCATAACACCTTTATAAACCTTAACTAAGGAGGATTAGGAATTTAACATCTGTGCGCACGTGGTTTGTTCCCGCAAAACAGTCAACTTTGGTACTCCAGGAAGTTAAATCCAAAGTGATCGAAAAACAATAAACACAACTCTAACAAAAAATGTTTCTCAGCACCTAGATTAAGATCCTAGACGATTTCAGAAGCTGAATATTCCGTTACGGGATCGCGCGCAATATTCTACTTCAATCATGGCTCACATGGCTCACATGGCTCGCGTGGGAATGCCGAAAAATGCGGGGCCCCGCTTTCCAACCTGCGCTAAAAGAAAGCCCCACACTCTTCTATGGAAATTGCCCGAGCCGACTATATGCAATCAAGGCTTTGTCGAATGCCCAGTTCACGTACCTCCCAGCCATGTTGCAATTGTAAGGCTCAAAATGCCGGGTGGCGTACTACCCCAGTGGCTTATAAAGATCAACCGCGTGCCCGTTGAACCATTTGACTAGAAAGCACCAAGCAGTCTAATTTTCTTCCTGACTTTTTCCTCTCTCATTTGCGACAGCTTTGGAGGATGAGGTTGACTACAGTATCCGCCGCAGCGCTACTGCTAGTGGGGGGCGTTTCGGCAGAGAGTGAATCCTCAAAGGCAGCTGCCCTCGAGAAATTCTGGTCTTATGGCAGATCCGAGCCAGTGTATCCTACGCGTAAGTCCTTTCCCCCCACTTCCCATCCTCATTTGCTGGAATGAGAATGATGATTAACAGATATGACGTTTAGCCGAAACGAAGGGCCTGGGAGATTGGAAAACAGCTTACACCAAAGCGAAAGCTCTCGTTGCTCAAATGACGAATGAGGAGAAAAACAACCTCACTTACGGATATACCTCAACAACCAATGGCTGTAGTGGAAACTCAGGTGGCGCACCACGCCTTGGCTTCCCCGGTATCTGTCTGCAGGATTCCGGAAATGGTGTCCGGGGGACTGACATGGTCAACGGATATGCTCCAGGCGTTCACGTTGGAGCAGCGTGGAACCGTGAGCTCTCATACCAGCGTGCCAGTTATATGGGAGCCGAATTCAAGAAGAAAGGTGTCAATGTCGCTTTAGGCCCAGTCGTCGGCCCTTCTGGTCGGGTAGCTCGGGGAGGTCGTAACTGGGAAGGGTTTAGTAACGACCCCTATCTGGGCGGTGCCTTGGCCGGCGAGACAGTCCGTGGTCTACAAGAGAATGTGATTGCATGCGTCAAGCACTTCATTGGCAATGAGCAGGAAACAAATCGCAATCCGCCTTTTCTGCTGGCCGACAGCTACAACCAGTCTACCTCTAGCAATATCGATGACAAGACTTTGCATGAGCAATACCTCTGGGCCTTCCAGGATGCAGTCAAAGCTGGCGCTGGCGCTATAATGTGCAGCTACAACAGAATCAACAATAGCTATGGTTGTCAAAATAGCAAGACACTCAATGGTGTCCTGAAAGGCGAATTAGGCTTCCAAGGCTTCGTTGTGACGGATTGGAGTGGCCAGCGCTCTGGTCTTGCAAGCACATTGGCCGGAGTGGATATGGCCATGCCGTCGTCATCGTACTGGGAGAACGGCACACTCGCCTTGGCGGTGAGCAATGGATCGCTCCCCCAGAGCCGTCTCGATGATATGGCCACCCGCATCGTGGCTTCTTGGTACAAATACGCCGAGCTGGACGATCCGGGTCACGGAATGCCAGTGAGTATTCTTGAGCCGCACACGCTGGTAGATGCCCGGGACCCAAAATCCAAGAAGACCATCTTCCAAGGTGCTGTGGAAGGCCACGTCCTCGTGAAGAATATCGACAACACCCTGCCACTCAACAAGCCCAAGTTCCTTTCCCTTTTCGGCTACGATGCTATCGCTGCCTCCAAGAACACTGCAGACGGGATTTCTCTTGGTGGGTGGGCTCTCGGTCTGGATAACACTGTATCTTGGGTCAACGGTTCTGTAATCTCAGATACTTTCATTGAGTATCTTTTCCTATCCAGTCTTGACCCAACAACCAAAGGCCCCGGTGTCGCCCTGAACGGAACAATGATCTCCGGTGCGGGCTCTGGCTACGCAACGTCTTCCTACATCGATGCACCCTTTGATGCCTTCCAGCGCCAAGCATATGAAGATGATACCTTCCTTGCATGGGATTTCTCATCCCAAGATCCGCCCGTCAACCCTGCCTCGGAAGCCTGTATTGTTTTCATCAACGAGCAGTCGAGTGAAGGTTGGGACCGCCCATACCTGGCAGACCCATATTCCGATGAGCTTGTCTTGAATGTTGCAGCTCAATGCAACAACACCATCGTCGTTATCCACAACGCTGGTATCCGACTCGTTGACCAGTGGATTGAGAATCCCAATATCACTGCTGTCATCTACGCCCATCTCCCCGGCCAAGACAGTGGCCGAGCCCTAGTGGAAGTCATGTACGGCAAGCAGTCACCTTCCGGCCGTCTTCCCTACACCGTCGCGAAGAAAGCAGCAGATTACGGTACTCTTCTCAACCCGACTGTTCCCGAGGGCGACCTTAACATCTGGTATCCTCAAGCCAATTTCACCACTGAAGGTGTTTACATTGATTACAAAGCCTTCGAAAAGAATGGTATCACACCTCAGTACGAATTTGGATATGGTCTTACCTATACAACCTTCAAATACTCCGATCTGAAAGTTTCACTTGCCCACGGTGTGAGCACAAGCTACCTCCCCCCTGGCAGTATTGTTGCCGAAGGTGGTTTGCCATCACTATGGGATGTTGTTGCTTCAGTCAGCTGTACCATCGCTAACACTGGATCTGTGGCGGCTGCGGAGGTTGCTCAGCTTTACATTGGTATCCCCGGAGGTCCTATTAAGGTTCTGCGTGGGTTTGAAAAACAGCTTATCCAGTCTGGTGCGCATAAGAATTTCGCATTCGACCTGACACGTCGTGATCTCAGTACTTGGGATACTGAGAAGCAAGCATGGGGCTTGCAGAAGGGGAATTATCATGTTTATGTGGGGAAGAGTGTGTTGGATATTCAGCTGACTGGCACTTTGACTCTATAAGTTGGTGAATTTTCTATAGAGTTTATTTCAATGACGATATATGTTGAGTGTTCAAACTTTCGCTATATATAGGTGCGGGCGCCGACGCGCTGCTGACATTTACATCGGCCTGGTTGCCCACATGAGCAGGGAAAAGCCTTTAGATGGGCCTAATAAAACGCAGGCAGAGTCTCAATGGATAAGAAACACCAAACCTCAATTGTTGTTGCGGCTGATGCGCTTTGCGGGCGAAGCACGGCCTTACCTACAATAGCACAGCCAAGACTTTGCTTTGGGGGCTAAAAGGACCCTGGACCCTGCTGCCTAATTTCAGCTTCTACCCCATTCTTCCGGTCCCTTTCCCGTTTACAATTTCTTTCCATTTATGAGTTTTCTGTGAAAAGTTAACTCATTTGACATATCGTTCTGCTCTATTGCTCCCTAATTTCTGCTTCGTTGTGCAATCATGCGATCGTTGACTCTTTGGGCTCTGAGCCTCCTCGGAGCCACAGCGGCTGCTCTCCCTACCTATACCAACCCGACGCACTCGGATGTTGTGTCTCTGACCCAGGAGTCATTTTACAATTTCATTGAGAAGCATGACTTGGTTCTGGCCAATTTCTACGCGCCGTGGTGTCGTTACTCCAAAGAGTTGGCCCCTAAATTCGAGCAAGCGGCCACTGTACTGAAAACCGATAACATTCCCCTTGTCAAGGTAGACTGCACGTTGGAAAGAGAGCTATGTTCTGAATTTGCAATTCGTGGTTATCCTACTTTGAAGGTGTTTCGTGGCCTCGAATCGGTTGAGCGATACCCTGGCGCTCGTCGAACAGAATGGTAAGCAAACCTGTAACTGAAATTGCACCTTTCGGACATGCTAACCTCCTGGCAGGATCATCTCCCATATGAGGAAGGAATTAGCTTCCTCTCATGGTGCGGAAGGCTTGTATCTTCAATCCTATGATTAAACTAGCATTGTAGACCTGTGGACTCAATCTTATGAACTAGGCTTCTGGTTTTTTTATTTTTTATTTTCATTTTTTTTATAGTTCCGGGAATATATATGGTCGGATGCAGTGCCGCATAGACTACACTATTTATCATCTTCCGGATTTTCAAAGAAAGCCGGGGGGAACCAGCACGGGAATAAAGTCTTTGAAAGAACATAAAGGCTCCTACGCTGAAGAGAAACGACAGGATCTCACACAGATCTCCTATGAAATATCCGATCCAGTAGATACGCGATTCCCATGTCGAGTGACATACACCGAACGGGAAAAATTTGATCGCACTGATGTTGATTGTAAGTATTCGAGAAATTATGACGAAAAGCTTGATCGAAGTATGTTTGGCCGTGGTGCTTTCTGCGGTGATTATTAGTCAGGCGTTTCGAGCTAAGAACGCCGAAACAGTGGTGTTTGTTGGATCGAGTATGTAAGCTGTTGTTGTTGTTGTTGTATTAATCATTGTCCTCGGAAATTTGCCGGAGTATGGGGCCGTCGTGACAAAAAAAAGATATGGAGCAGCGGCGAATCGAACGCCGGACCTTTCGCATGCAAAGCGAACATTATACCACTAAACCACAACCCCATTTGATGTAAGAAAAGTGCCGATTAAGTGTTGTCCGGAAAAGATTATTTCATACCTGGACTCGCCGGCTGGTGCGGTTCCAAATGGACTTCCTCGAGGCCCATGGGACAGGCCCACGGAAAGCCCGTCAAAGTGGGTTTCTGGAAACCCTGCACAGGTGGAACAATCCCGTTTACCCTTAAAGCGCATCGGTTTATCATGACTAGAGTTATCCATACCTGCAAACTCCACCGAGGAGCTCACATGTACACCGACGGCCACTCATTTTCACTTCACTGGCTCTGTTTTCTGGCAAACAAGTACTTTTTCTCAGCAAAGTGGCAAGTGCCCAAGCAACAGAAGCATCTGAAGGTGCGGTTACATCTTCAGTAGCTCCTAGCTCGGGCGCTTTGGTCAACATTGTGATTTCCATTATGTCCCTTTTCTTGGGAAGCGAATTGATGTTGGTGGTGTGAAAGGGGCGAGTGAGAGAAATCGGATCAAATACTTGGTCTTCTTTTACACCCGTGTTAATATACAGGATATGAGAACGACTCTAAGTGTAATACGGCAATATCATTTTCGCGCAAGTCGGAGAAACGAACCTCATCTAAGTAGCCTGGTCAACTTACTCATGACCTAGTAAATGCGAGAGCTGCCAAGTCAACTTCGCTTCGCTCAATTAAGCTAGACCAACATTCGCCCATCCCATATGGGTAACGTGGCTAAGCTTGATGTATGATACCGCTCTCCCCCATCAATTGCTGGAGTCTAATTATTAATCAGCTACAAGTTCGCCTGTTGTACCATTAAAAGGCTCCTAAAAGTTTCCATCGCATTATACATTCTCTATAATAGTGGAGAGAGGTTCTCCTCCGGACTATTTGGCATGTTTCTCATATTGCGACATAATGGCGTATAAAGCCGCTACTAACGCGTGTTGCCAATGGCGTGCTCTTAGATGCATATCACTTCAAGATGTCTATTTCCCCGCAGTAATAAAGGTATAAGACTCAGTATGGAACGCTGTTTTCTTGACTCGCCCTCTAAGACTCACTTCAACAACAAAATGGGTAGTATAACAGCAAATCCTTTTCAGAATGTGCCAGCGGGCCGAATAGGTAAATGATATATTTAATAATTGACAAACCGGAATTAAGAAAATATTTTTTAGAAAAACTCGAGGCTCTCATTACGCAGTTCCGAGCCGATACCGATCCGCGCAGAACTGATCTCCTGGTGGGTGTCTACAAAACCAGCGAAGGAAAAGCCTATGTGTTACCAAGTGTGAAAGAGGTATAACTTCTCAAAGATTAGTCCACACCGGAACATTACTAAGTAACTACTATCCATGCTACAGGCAAAGACGAGAATATTCAATGATCCTGATTGGCATCATGAGTATCGCCCTTCTTCTCTAGGTTCCCAAAACTACAGGGACTTGAGCGTGAAGTTGCTATTCGGACAGGATCATCGTCTTTTGCGGGAGAAAAGGTAAAAGAGAAACGATACAACTCAAAAAAGACATTCTAGAGCTGACCTTTTCAATCAGAATAGTCTCCACACAGACACTCGGCGCAAGTGGCGGATGCCACGTGGGCGCAGTCATGTTGAAAAATCATTATGGACCATGGAAGGAGACTGGGAACCCCGAGATTTTCCTTCCGAGTGAGACCTGGTGTAAGAATTCGCTTCATCACACACGAATGCAATGCTGACTAAATCAAAGTAAATCATTCCCCTCTATTTGAATTTGCGGGACTCAAGCCTAGCATTCTGCCTTATTTCAGTGACAAGACAAACAGCTTCGATTTTGCGAGGTTTTCAGAGGCCCTCAAGTTGTTGCCAGCTCAATCCGTTGTTCTTCTCCAATCCGGAGCCCAGAATCCAACTGGATGCGATCCATCGCCAGACCAGTGGCGAGAGCTGGCCTTAATCTTCTCTCAGTGTGGTCATTTGGCATTCTTCGATGCTGCTTATCCCGGATTTGCCTCAGGAGACATCGACACTGATCTTGAAGGTGTTCGTCTGTTTGCCGAGTATGAAATCCCGCTTGTCTTCATCTCAACGTACGGCAAATCATTCGGTCTTTACAGCGAGCGCGTCGGGATCCTCTCCATCCTGGCGCCAAGCGAGGAAGTCGGAAAGAGAATAGAGAAGCAACTGAGCCTCCTAGCACGGGCGGAATCTGGTGCACCGCCCGACTTTGGGTCCAAGATTATTGAAACTGTTCTGTCAGATGAGGCTTTGGAGCGCCAATGGCGGGAAGAAGTTCGTGATATGGCCAACCAGCTTAAGCATCGTCGAATTGCTCTTCGGGAGAGATTGGAAGAATTGGAAGCACCAGGAGACTGGCGGCATATCACGGATCAGAACGGGATGTTCTCGTGAGATTTATCAAGCTTGAACGCGGCGAAAATTGCCTTACTGACTTTCTTTAGATACGTTGGACTCTCTGTGGAACAAGTCACTCTCCTCCGAAAGGAGCACCATGTTTATCTTCAGGACTCCGGGAGGATATCTATCGCGTATGTTGAATCAGACAATTTTGGGAAGAAGTGCCGAACTGACATTTGCCTCTAGTGGGCTCAACAAATTCAATATCGATCACGTTGCTCGCAGTATCAGCGCTGTCATCAAAGCCACAACACATTTGTGAACGAGAACGCTGTTCGCTAAATAAGCTTTAGATATAGGACAATGCAATTCGTTAGCTACAGACAAATGGAAAAAAATCCATTTCTCCCTGATAATCTTCATGACGGGCAAAGGTATATTGAGGAAAACACGAGGGAGTCGCCAGACCATGGGTCCACTTCAAGCTCCCAATCTCCACGACCAGCGCACAGATGGCAACTGCCACGCTCAAACCACCGTAGACATAGGCATGACGTCTGCGCAGGTCCGATAACTCCAAAACCCACGTACTAACTGTCGTCAGGCATCCGCAAAATCCATCCATGATCCCTTGTAGGACCTGGCAACCAATGAAGCTTCCTCCACCGTGGATGGAAGCACCGATCGAAGCATGTTGGAGTGAGTACGCCAAGCCCAGCACCATCGTGCCACCGACATTTACTGCAAACGTTCCCAGCGGAAAGGATGCGAGTCGACCGTTGAGCTTTAGTGAGATAACGAACCGCGCTAGGCATCCGGCTGGGGCAAAGACCAGAGAGAGGAGGACTGGGCCCCGCCAGAGTTCTGCGCTCCACAGCGCGCTCTGTTTCGAATACTCCGGCAACAATATCGCGAGACATATGACTGCGATCCAAGAGAAACAAGCCAGCACTACAACAATAGGGTCCAGGAATTTGTGCAGCCAGTGTTGTGGAAGACTGGGGGTCCAGGTACTTAAACCGATCGCAAGATGGGCTCCGAGAATGAGTCCAGCTAGAGATAGACCGATCTCGGTGAACAGCACAGCAACTAGTGCCATGAAACTGAACCCGCCATTGGGAGCCCTTGTTTCGGCCGAGACGGAAGCAAATAAGGAAGTATCAGGATAGGGGCCCAACGGCACGGGCAATTCATTGGCGAGTGCCAGGAACACGTCGCGAATGAAAGCAGAAAATGACGTCAGGCTACCACAGAATCCGGTGGTCAGACCAATGTAGAGCGGAATTGTCTTCTTGTGTGCCATCAAATGTGCCGCCCGAAGAGCGCTGTCTTGCCTTTCCGGTTCCGGAATCCTGGCTTCGAGTTCTTCAAAACAAAATAGCTCCTGATCCTCGCTCAGGAAGCCCATGATCATGCTGCCCCCTACATTGGCCCAGAGTACACTAGTGTTCACAGGAGACCCGGGATAGAACGTTAGAAATTCAATCGTCATCCGTAGGAGTGTTCCCGCAAAGGAGAAAAAAATAAGGTAGCAGACAATGTACGTCGTCCTTGAAACCTTGGAAAATAGCCGTTCACTTGCCGATCCATCTGTTTTCTGTTGTGGTTCGGTTTCCGCTCGTAAGTGCTGCAGTTGGGAACGGTCTTCTTCAGAACGTTGGTTTTCTAGATATGCTTCTTGTCGGACTGATTTCTCGGACGGGTCGTAGACAGGAGGCGGCACAGCGACTTCATCCAAGTTGCGATCGGAGTCCGGAAGATGCGCTGCACAGGTATTTGGCGTCGCTGAAGCGGTCGATGAAGTGGATCGAGGATCATTATCCTGCCGGCGGTTTTGGTCATGACACTGCGCGCGCGTCAGAGATGACATTGTATGAGAAGGCACATCAAAAATCTTGCGAGGCCCTAAGGTGCAAGCAATGCAACCGTGATGGATGGAAAGTATATCAAGTGGGGTCGATAGGTCGGCTCGTTCATATACCCAGGTGATCAAAAAATTCGTTGATGTCCCCCGGCTCGGGCGGCCCGGTACGGACGATTGGTGGGTGAAGCTTCCATACTGAAGCAATTTCCTACAGTTTCAGCTATATTGCCCATGCGCAGCAACCTGGAAAGCTAAATTACAAAATTACACAATTACATCACTACTTTCAATCTATCTAGTCCTCAATGCTTGACGGTCATGGTGACATAAGCTGGCCAGGTGACCGGGCCCACGTACTATGTATCGCCACCTCGTCCTGCATCAGTGATACTATTTTATTGCAGTGCAGCGGACCGGCAGTCGGATACAGAAAGAAGTATATCACTGAATCTTACTCCTGCACCCTGCGATGACAACCAAAATGAAACGCCAACGTGTGGGGATCGCTTGTGATAAATGCCGCGAGTTGAAAGCCAAGGTTTGACCAACAACTTCCCTTTTTCGCTTGTGGAGGAACTAATGATTCTTTCGGGTGGTCGCAGTGTGACGGGCGAGCGCCAATATGCAGCCGATGTGAAGGTTATGATTTCAAATGCACTTGGTCAACGAGGAGAAGAGCAAGAGCATCCCGGCCCGGGCCAAGCGGTACAGACGGCTTGTATTCTGAGAACCTGGAGGTTCATACTCCTGCACTCCGGGTACTTTCCATGTCCATGTCCTTTTTACCAGCATACTCAAGAGCGATTGATTCGTACGAAAGACTGATTCAAGGAATCCGGATCAATTTGGATGGCGCCCATCAGGCCTTCTTGGATCAGAGCCTTGAGGAAATTCGTCTCCTTGTGCCGCAAGACCCAAAAGGCGAACAGCTCACCACCCCAAATTCAAAGGATATTCCCCAAGATGGCATGGCGGCGGCGCTGTCGCCAACATATGTCGGCAAAGCAAGCGACATTCACTTCATTCACAGCATACGTCAATGTGTTCAAGGGCGTGAGCATTTCGCCGAAGAAGACTCGTTGGCCCAAAACTACAGCGAAAAGTATGTCTCGGAAAGCTTATCGGTATTGAAGCACCCAGTATTGCTTCCCTCAGTGGTAGAGGCAGAACAATTTCTGGAAGTGTATCTGTCTACGATTCACATTGCATATCCGTTCATATGTAAGTCGGGTTTGCTGAAAGCATTCCGGCAATTCCAGACCACGGACGCTCATCAGCCCGAGTTCCGGCCATGGCTCGCAATTTTCAGTAAGCCTTGAAGTTCTCATAGACTTTTTTCCATGTCTACCGCAAGTGAGAAGTTACCTGTTCCTCACGCTAACCGCTCCTAGATTTCATATTTGCGATTGGATCGTATTACACATCTTTCCCGCATGGAAAAAACACTGTTTCTTGCCACCACTATCGATACTATGACCAGGGCCTCTACTATTCACGACAACTTAGCGCGGATTGCTCCCTGATGGGTATCTGGGGTTTGCTAGCGCAGTGCTTTTTCTTACTAGCAGTTTGTCACACCGACCGGTGAGCACGCTTGCCCCCTCCTGTGCGTTACCCAAGAAAATGTTTCTGTTGCTAATGTTGTCCGTAGATGCTGGAATACTTTGGGGCTCGCTATTCGAATGGCACAGAGTATCGGTCTTCACGTGGAATCTTCTCCCGGCTGCAAATCTGAGGGGGATGTCGCCAACTGGCGACGAACGTGGTATTCATTGTATGTCTTGGACCGAATGCTTGCCCTTCAACTAGGACGACCGATGGCGATTCACGAGAGCGATTTTCACGTGGAACTGCCCTCTGCGATCGACCAAGCCCCTTGGAGTTCTGATGATGAGGGGTCTGTCGCAAGCACGCTTTCAGAGCAAGGGTGCATGATGGAATATTTTTTGGAAGTGATCCGATTCTCGCACATTGTTGGTGCTGTCATACGAGGCCTATATCAGCCTTCCCAAGTTGATTCGTCTCCGGATGCAATGCTGCAAAATGCGTCCGATCTTCGTCAGCGGTTAAATGAATGGAAGGCTAGTCTGCCACGTAACTTACGGTTTGATCTGGGACACACCTTTGAGAAGTCTATATCGTTCAAACGCCAGGTTGGTCTCCTTGCCTGCAAGAACATTGTCGTTCTTCTGAAACTTCCACATTTGCTGAAAAATGAATCAAATAGCGCAATATGCTTGCGGTGAAGTTTCACCATCTGGGTGCACTCATTCACCGGCCTTTCCTTTGTCTTCCCGTGTTGCAGATGAATAATCAGCCATTCATGAATCTGCTTATACTGGACAAGGAGCGGATTTCAGAAGCAGAATCGAATTGTATCCATGAAGCCCAGCAGACAGCCCGCCTGCTCCACAGTTTAGTGGACGAGCGGAGCTTGGTTCATGACTTCCCATGGTGGCAGATGATCTCATGCTTGATCTGCGCCAGCTCTATATTGTTTGTTGCTGAAAGTTTTCACAGCAATAACAGTATATTTGGTGATAGGAGCTCGGCTCAGAGCTTTCGAGAAGACGCGGAGACGTGCCTCAAAGTCTTCGAAGCTCTCAGCACCAACTCTGCTGCAGCGCAGAAGGCAGCCAATATGTTAGAGAGTCTGACCCGAATTCGTCGGAAAACGGAAGAAGGTGGGATTTGCTTGGCTTTGTTTCTCCCTGTACTTTTAAAACGAGGGATTTGCTAATTTTTGCCCAATATACAGTGAGCTCGTCAAATACCCCATACTTTTTGTCGTCCGCCTCGTGTTTACCTAGTATCGACCTAGCTCACCCCAACTTCCCGCATGCCGGAGATTCAGCTCCGTTCCTCCCGTCGTCTCAAATATCTGCCGACATACTGTCTTCATGGGAGTGGCCAAGTGAAATATCAAGCGCCATGGAGTGGTCGGTTCGGTTTCTGGAATATCCTCCGGGAGCCCCTACCTCGACGAATTCTTTGCATTAACAAGATTATTACGCTTTGTTGCCCACGCAACACCCCGTCACAAGGTGTTGCCGCCAAAGTTCGTCTACGCTTCGACATCTGGACCGGAGGACTTGAATTTGAGGTAAACAAAACTGTTCGATTTTCATAGGACCAGGATATTAGGGCCAACAGACTCAATAAAATTCCGCAAAAAAGAATGCACTGGAACGAAAAACAATACAATCATCGTATGTGAGAGAGATTTCTAAAATCATGAGTTACAACTGGGGCTTCAGAAGAGGATCCTGTCGAATACAAGAGAATTATCCTCCCCGTGGCTTGACAACGTCTTCTGCAAGGCGAAGAGTGATTGTTGCAGAATGCGGAGAATTTCGACCAACATAAGCAATGCTAAGTAGGCAAAAAAGGACACCCGAATGGAGATAAGAATTGGCTGTGGAATTTTCAGGTCCCAGTAGTTGTCCAGGGCTCGTATGACCTGGCGAAATCGTCTAGTGTTTCGGCGCAGCTTGGTGGAGAGAAAATGCTTTTTGTGAGAGTCACTGACTAAGGAGCGAGTTTTCGGACTCGATTTATTGACCATTCTTGCTCTTGAAAAAGTAGAAGAGGGGAAAGGTGAGCTTTCGGTTGCCAACTATAGGTAAAAGAAATACTACTGGGAGATCTAGCTTTATAATGGAGTACTAAGGAACGTGACGAGCGGGTTACTGTCATTTCTTTTATGTACTATAGTGGACTTTTAAAAACATGATGCAGTAACATGAATCCCATCGTTCCCCCTCACTTGACTGATGTGATGTCACTGAAAAACGGGGCCGTGCGTGCCGGAACTCCAGCAGATTCACTAGATTGCAACTCTGATATTCTAAACCAAGAATTGAGCACGGTGAAGCGTGTTGATGACGGTCTGATCAGTAGTCTCATAGAAGAAATACCCCGAGGGCTGTAATGTCCTATCACATTCTGGATGAATATCAAATGGTTGACTTGCTTTGTCAAGCGGGTTTCCCGGTATGGAGTCATTCTATGTAATTAATTGATCGGGACAAAGAGCTGACTTAAACGATGACTGTCTATCCACCATGGCAAGCTAGGTACTTACCCAGCGAGTGAACGCCATCAGTGTACCGCATCTCGACCATAAATGGAGGCCACCATTGTCATAGCACCTACTGCACACCACTCATGGTTCGATTTTGAACAAATGAGGAGTTAAACTGTCAAAATGAATCGACTGGTTTTCTAGTCCGGGTAACACGGAAAATGCGGAGCAGACTGATTACGTCACCTAGCTGAAATTCGGAGGAGTAGAATCTGTTATCAGACACAAGTTACTGGCTATTTAAGTGGGATTCTGACTGGTTCGAAAAGGGATGATTTGCATGATTCAAATATCATGGCTGGCTATTACATATACACACCATCCGCTACGGAACGGGGAGGGCTGACTGCCAAGGAGCTTTTGCATGCTCAAATGCCGTGTTATTTCGGATTCCAAGATTGCACAACAGGTAAGCATTGTTTCGGCGGCTGACTGATGTACTTCTTTTAATGAAAATTATTCTTCCTTTTGTTGTCCATAGGCCCGGGGGATCTTCCAGATAGCTGCAGCTTATGTTGGGAGGTACTTGGCGGTCTATCCTCTTATCGCCTACTTCCATGTGGTCATATCTTCCACCTGCCCTGTATTGATCATTGGCTTCAATCTCAGGATGCCAGCTGTCCGCTTTGTCGATGTAAATTCTATGACTTGAGGAGACCCCGAGTGATATATATTTTGAAAACTTCTCAAACTGCAGATTCAGAATTCAGGATGATGTCTTGTTTGAGAAATGCGAGAATGTGGTTAGTCAGGAAGCTACTTGCAGAATAATATATTATTGCAATATTGGTCTTACTTTGCATACAAGACTACATCGATTTTTACAACTCATGAAATGTTTCCATTACCCAGTATAAGACTTGGCAGACCTGGTGCGCTGTAGAAGTAAGATAAAGTTGAGAATGAAGGGTGGGTGGGTGGCTGCTGAGACGCGAGAGGCTTGGAATACCGATCCGCGCTCCGCGCTTCCTCGATTGGAGAGTCCATTCGTATCTCCCAGTATTCTGTTTTTCCTGTTTTACAAAATCTTTGAGCATCGAATATCTTGACGATACCCGTGGAGTCAAAATTTCGCCATTGTCACAACTGCTTAACATGAAGATAGATCATTGAAATACACAGTTGCTTTCTGTTAATCGATTTAAAGTTTTCACCGGTCCGTGATTTCCGGCTCCACGAAGACCGCAATTCGTAGAGTGGGAAAATACATATAACTCAAGGGCCCCACTCGAGCTTTTAGCTCCGCATACGGCTGAACTTATAATGTTTCGCTTTCAGAAAGTTCGAGAGGTTTTCGCTGCCTTTACCCACCGAAAGGCCGATACCGAGTCCACAAAACAGAAACCAAAGAACGCAGATAATCGCTACAGCGAAGCGAGCTCTTCGGGTACACAAAAACCACAGGTACCCCACAAACATGAAGATTTCGACAGCGACTTTTACGGGGCCCTCTCCGAGGTAGCAGCCCCCGCGCCTGTTGAGAGACTGTCAGAAGCGGATTTGGCGCGCCATCCTTCCTTGGAGACAGGTTACGAAAATTCCAGGGGTGATCCATATGGCTCATTGAGCGAAGTTGCGGCGCCCGAACCTGTCGAGAGGCTCTCGGAGGCGGAGAGGGCACGCCATCCGTCCTTGGAGCAGAGCCTTTCACGGCATTGATGTGGATTTTATTTCACTTGCATTTATTTTTTCTTTTTCTTTCCGTTTTCTTTTCTTTTTCCTTTTCATGCTTTCAACGCGCTTTATTTGACCTTTGATCTACACTTCTGACGTGTAACCTGGGGTCTTGCCCCCGCAAATTATTTCCCACCCTTACAAGTTTTTACGAATCTTTACG
Organism: Penicillium sp. 91 TS-2023; assembly: GCA_030710325.1. Classification (NCBI taxonomy): domain Eukaryota; kingdom Fungi; phylum Ascomycota; class Eurotiomycetes; order Eurotiales; family Aspergillaceae; genus Penicillium; species Penicillium sp. 91 TS-2023. The sequence continues at coordinate 857,800 of JARWGP010000006.1, forward strand.
AGAATTATGAATTGAAAATTGGTAGACTGCAGATTTCCTAAAACGAAAGCTTTCCAAACCTATTTCCTTTTGCATACCCAAAATGTGGGATACTGACGAGATTTTTCTGGTTATGATAAGCGGCAAACTAGTCCTGTTCGGCAGAGACGGCAAAGACGGCATTCTCAGTGTCTTCGAGTGTGGCCGTCTTTCTATGGCGTTTTGATGAGCCAATAGGTAATATTGATGACTTCATTTCCACCCAGTCTTTACTTGCGGTTACCACTAATATATATTCCCTTTTCGCAAATTACCCGTACTTCCGACCATACGATCCCAACATCATGGACTGTCATAAACAGGGCTCGAAGTTAGTGGCCTGCTAAAATCCAGCAGTTAAGTTGATCTGTCTTAATATCATGCTACTAAATATCTGGTCGAGAACTATTTTCATAGCATATCTTCCTTTCTGCAAATATTAGTCAAGGTCGCACCCCCTCGAAAGCTCACAGCCAATCTAGCCAACAATAAATGTGACGTAGGTGACCATTTGCTATCACGTAGTTTGGGACAAGGAAAATATAATTGATAAATGGTTTCTGCCGAGCGGTCCGGCCGGGCTTGGTGTACGAAAAGCGCATGGCTTTCTAATTTGAAATGTCAAACATCGTCTTTCTTTGAGTCCAACATTAGCAAGCCCTTCACGCACTATCTACGGAGAATTATCAAAACGATCGGCATATCATCGAATGTGATAAAATTTCCATGGCCTACTATACAAACAATACGAAACGCATTCACTCACACCTTTAGCTTGACTTTTTTCAACACAAACAAGCACTCGCTAGGTTTCCAGTTAGAAAGAAGGACTCGGGGTGCACGAAAGTATGACAAATTCCGAGTTCAATCGACTTTTGCAGGCTGATAACCTTCTAACAGTCTAACTATATCGGATTTTCTACCACCCAAAACATATCTTACAAAAAGTTGTCTCAAGGCGATAATAATTTTCATATTATGATTTCAAACGCCCAGGCGCGTGCGAAATGCCACAAGGCCCAAAAAGCACTCCAATCTTTAAGCGATGAACAAATGAAAATCAGGAGTGCAGAAAGTCCTCTAGGTCTTCGGCCAGCAAATCTGCAGCAACTTGAAGAGAAATCCGATTTGAAACTAGCACAGGACCTACTTGGCTTCGATCATAGCCCGATTATCTCACCCAATACAGAATCTCTTCCATCGCCTCTCGTTGACCTCTGTTCCAACCCAGTATTTACTCCTAAGACAACGCAGGACTTTGATCGCCTCCGTGAAATACTTGTGCCTATCATCAGCCAGAATTGTCGGAGAGACGAATATCCTGCGTTCATTCGAGATCTTACCCACCAGTTAGTAGCAGATCTTCCTATCAAGGAAATCAGAAGGATTGGGAGCTCATTGGTCAGTCTATCTGATGAAAAGTCCAAGTCTTTTGGTGGAAGCGAGCGAAGGCCCCAGTTCTGACTCTGTGTTTGGAACTTTAATTTTTCTTCACATGCCACACTCTTGATATTTTCGGACAACTTTGCTCAACGAAAAGCAATTCCTTCAAATTGACAACCACCACATATGACTGACTCCCATAAAGTGATCATTTGTCAAGGAGAGAACTTGTAATTACCAGAATAAGCATAGAGGTAATTTCACCCTTCAATCGGGACTAGTTGGATCTGCCTCGTGATATTCTGGGGTCTAAAACGTTTTGGGTAATATTCTCATAATATACAAACGACGAATTTGCCTAGATTCTGTAGCGTATCTAACACACACCAAATTATTTACATGTTAGCGGCGTTGAACAATTGATTTACGGATGTACAAATGCTCATATGGCTACAAGTTGTTCAGTGGCCGTTCAATGCCCTCTATCTTGAAATAAGATGAGTGAATGGAGTTGGTCAAGCTCAAGTTTGCATTACCAACCGATGGCACTTAGAAAGTCCAAATTGAAGCATTTGTTGGCAGCCCTTGTGAGGCGCAAGCAAGAGGCCTAATACCCAAGCAAAAGGCGCTCGGGGGGGGCCTCCGCATCCTGTACTTTGGAAAAATGCATAAAGACCGCATTCAATTTCATCGGTTAGTTTCGTCGTAGCTATAGTATACATTCATACTTTTTCAAGTCAGCATAGGAAGCTGAAATATAAGTACACGCGCGAATTTGATTATATATCCATAAAAGTGGTTGGTTATTCAAGACAGATAAAAGCGTGCGGTAGAGACAGACGAGAACCGGTCACTTATTTTGCAAAAAGAGCAGTCCGGGTTGTAGGTACTGTATATCTGCAAGCCTATAATATCATGTTTTCATAGCTTTATCAAAAGAGTGACTTCCCAGTAAAGAATCATTCTTGAGAGACTTCAGGTCGCAAGTATGGCGGCTAAACCTGCTGAAGCCTGGGAAACTGATCGAATTGTTGCCAGGCTATCCGTCGTGAGGCCGCTCACGCGCATCATCTGCATTAGAATCTGGATGAGGGATAGGTTGCTCTAGGTTGGAGACCGCTTCGTCACTTTCCACTGCGAGATCACCCTCTTCAGTTTCCTCCCTTTCCATTTCACCTTCCTCGACCTCTCGAAGAGACTCATGGTGCTCCTCCACAGGGTCCCAAACAAAGGTAGGTCCCGGGGCCCACCAGTGGAGTGGGTAGCGACGACGTCCCACGTTGTTAATGATCAAAGCCCACCCGAGCATGATCAAAGATGACGCGATGATAGTTGGGAGATACCGCCATGAGAGGGAAACCACGTCCGCCTGAACAGCCGCATTTAAACCTGTTGCTCCAGCCCTGGAAAACAAATATTAGCCTCTAAATGTTGGAGGGATATTCACTGAAGAAAGGGCTGCCAATGTCGCATCATATCTGTCTCTGCTTTGGAAACAATAATGAAAAATGAATATGCACCTACGGTGGATGAGCGGTCCCTGTTATGAGCATCACAAGCAGTGATGTCGCCATTGACACACCTCCATTAATGAACGTAGCAGGATGGAAATGCGTGTTATCCAAATATCCTCTATACTGTCCATTCAGGACAAACAAGCGCGTAATGCATGTTCCTACCAGGGCGGAGAGGAAATGTCCAAGAACAAAGTTACGCGGTTGTGCGACTGGAGACTCGATCACCCCAAATAGGAGGACCGCGGAAGCGCCGAAGGACGTGATGATGATCGGCGTACTGTAGACATCCCGAAACGCGGTACTAGTGGACATGATCGCTTCAATCAACAGAATTCCCCCAAAAGCTCCAATCCAGGCGAATAACCATGTTTCATATTTCAACGGAACTTTTGTGAGCCACGAAAAAGGTGGAAACGGCAGAGGAGAATACGGTGGGCTGGCGTCGGGGGCCCGATAACCGGTGAACCGCGAGATGATCTCAGGTAGCTGGCTTCGGTAGTCGCGACGGAACTTGAACCGCTGCAGAGACCAAAATCTTCGTCTACCCTGAAAGACGTCATTCCGACGACTTGCTTTTTCCTGAACGGGACTCATTCTGTGTTCTCGATTCTTACAGTCAAGATGTCTAGACAAAGGAAGCGAAATTTGTGAACAGAACCATGAAGATTGAGTCTACTTGACGTTCTTATTTATGATAATAGCTCCCTTCTCAGCTGAAAAGAAGATAGATGAAGTGTATGAAGTCATCAGTCACGCCCACCGAGCCAGTGAAGGCCATTTCATCGGAACGGACGATCCGGAAGAAGGGTGGTCTTTAAGCTCAATTAGCGGTGTCATAGACACTTGCCGCCATAGAATACGTCAAAATTGATTGTCGTGACAAGGCATGGCTGAATCCTTTCTTACAAGGAGTGATTTGAGTTAACATCGAAGACGAATTGCGCAAATGAACTCTTAGAAGCTGTTGACTATAGGTAGTCCTTCCGGCTCAGAAATAATGTTGCCTCCCTTTCTTGTTTTTGACGGTCGAGAAATGCAGCCCCGGCCACTCTGTACTAGACTGGGGCGTGAAGATGAGGGTAAAGCAGTAAGACGCGAGTTTTCCATTGGTGCTATCTGAGTCCGCAATGACTGTTCGACAAGGCTGCTCTGATAAATCATCACCTACATCTGCCTGTTGATTAGGCTCGCCAGTCTATGGAACGGCTAACTCTACTTCGTGCACCGTTATCAAAGGCGCTGGACGTGGCTAGTGATCAAAAAGCGAAGGATTCACGAGGCGACGCAATCAAAGTCGGAGGGAATGAGTGGCGAGCACCTCATGTTGGCCTTACAAAAACTGTGGGGGTGTTTGTTGGCCCCTGCGCGGTTCCATAACCGCGTCGAAGATTTCCGTGGTGTCTCCAAGCATGTTAGCCATGGCGGTTGGGTCGCCCGGGCTGCTCTACAAATTCAGGAGAGCTAGACGGCTAGACTTCTCTCCGCATCATCATCGAAGAGGCATGGGTCTGGATCACACCCTCGGGTACAAGTGGCTCATCATCACCTAGGCCTCGATCCAATGGCTTCAAATCTTAGCATTTGCATCTTGCCTATAAATTGCAGTTTCAAGTCAGTTGCCTGTTTCAATATATCGACATTGAGCGATCGAATGTGATATTTGTGCGAAAGTAAACCCTATATTCAACTGATAAGGGAAGAATAGGTAATAACGGTAAGGTTTCAAAACCTCCCTCGGCATGAGTTCATATGCCTGATTCGATTTTGCTCATTATTGGCTCTTGAAACACGCAGTTTACAAAATGAGAAACTACACAGGCGTTTGGATTGAGTAAATAAGACAAATCTCGAAATAGTCAAGATTCATTCCATCCTAATTTTTCCTAACACGAACCCTGCGCATCTGGGTAACCGTTCCGAGGCTTCCATGCAGTATGACAATCACTTATGAGATCCAATGCAAACCTGTCTTGCATCAGTAATGTCATGAAAATCGAAGGGCGCATATCACTTACTGACGGCTCATCAACTCTCCTTCCAGTCCGAGCCTGTTCTCGTCCTTTCCCTCCGGCACTTTATATCGACGATACCATTCTTTCAGGGAATCTAGAAAGCCTGGCAGGAACCTCTCCACATCAGAAATCTCCGAAAGTTCATTGGCAAGAGGGTCGCCGACATCGACAGCAACAATCTTCCAGTCTGTTTGTCCTTCATCCAATAAAGCAAAAGCTCCCAGAGGTTTGACCTTTGTCACCTGACCACACGTGGCAAGCGCACTACCGATTTCACATACATCGAGCGGGTCGTCATCTCCCCCAATCCCCGTGTGGATATCCATGACATTTGGATCTTCCCAAGTCTAGTTTTATATTAGCAGGTTGAAGCAAAAAATATCAGAGTGTAATTGAGGTTCTTTACCCGAGGAAGAGCACCGTAGTTACAGGGGTAGCCTTGAAACGGAGGAATGTCTGCCAGTTGTCTTGGTCGGCCGTTGGAGATGTCCTGCTTGATCGGATTGTACTTATCCCACTTGGATATCTGGCGAATGACAATTTAGCGGTTTTTATTGCACAGGAACGGTAGCCAGCTTGCCTCCATCTTCGCCCTACTCTGTCGAGGAATTTCAACAACCATGTTCAGGACCTCGCACGCATCGTCTGCAAATAAGGGAATATCGTGCCACGGTGAGATTCTTTGGCCATTACTTTTGAAAAAGAGGCATTCCTCTCCAGTTTCTGATATCGGCAGCCTCTCAACTTGATAGCTTGAAGCCATTTCAAGATCTCTGGGTAAGACTCTTGTGCTGATCTGTTTGTGAAGGTTTGAGATTATGCGGGGGTGACGAATGTTATAGGTTATGCGCATATTATGGTGAACGGGAAATAAAACGCCGACTTTCGGATACGACGTCATGGTCATGAAATCTGGGCGTAGTGCAAATAGGGTAAGCCGGTAAACGCGGAAATTATAGATCTCATCCGTTAACGGAAAGGTAGGAGGAGAAAATGCGTGGAATCGAGTTGTGGCCGCTTTGTCTTCCTTGTTTACCAAAGACACACTGATACTATTTAGCAGATCTGTCATCTAGCTTACGCTCTCATTCACAAAATGAAAGCTCTTTTTCATGGAGGCCCTATATAACAGAGGACGCAACGTGGCTTTAATACTTATGTGCCTCCTTGAATTGGGAACCAGCATAACTGCATTTTTCACCCTTTCCCAAAAGATTTGCCTCAATATCCATGAGCCGATTATACTTAGCAACCCTCTCACCTCGGCAAGGTGCCCCGGATTTAAGATGACCTGTTCTCAAGCCCACTACCAAATCCGCAATGAAGTCATCAGTCGTCTCACCAGATCGGTGTGATACGAAAACGCCCCAATCAAAACTGTAGGCCAAGTTTGCCCTATGAAGAATTAGCACCAAAGTTTCCGGCAAAGTTCATCACGAAGGAAACGACTCACGCATCTATCGCCTCGGAAATGGTCCCTATTTGGTTAATTTTAAGCAGCATAGAATTGCAGGCTTTCTTTTCGTAAGCCTCTTGCACGTATTGCGTATTTGTGACCAGTAAATCATCCCCAACCAGTTCCACTGGGCATCCTTTGTTGAACTCTGTCCAACTGTCCCAATCGGATTCAGCGAACGGATCCTCCAAGAGAACGATGGGATAATTTTGCAAGAGTGAACGATACAACTCCATTAGCTGTTTTGGGCTTTTCAAGTCATGCTTTTTGTCTTTGAACCCAAGATCGTAGTTTCCATCCCGATAAAATTCGCTTGATGCTGGATCAATGGCGAATTTGATTTTGCCAGTATATCCAGCAAGAGAAACGGCTTGAACCAAGAGGTCTAATGCTTCATGAGGCTGCGAGATTGGTGGAGCAAAACCTCCTTCGTCCCCGATACCGATAGCTTGGATGAGTTTATCAGTAATGAGCAGAAAAGAGGAACACAACATTGGGAAAGGTGCACAAACCAGATGGTCCAAATTTCTCAATAATGACTTTCTTCAGCTGTTGGTAAACCTCACTGCCCATTTGAACTGCTTCCGTGAAAGACGATGCTCCAACGGGAGCGATCATAGTCTCCTGAAAGGCCATTTTATTGCCCGAATGCACACCTCCATTCAGGACATTGAAGAATGGCACTGGCATCAAAAAAGGCTTTTGTGCGCCAGACTCACGTCGAAGAAACTCGTATAACGGAATGTCCTACAAATATCAGCCAAAGATTTTGACCATCATGTATCTGAATCTGAATCTTGATCGGGATCTCGACTTACCAAATGGGCTGCTCCGGCTCTGGCACACGCCATGCTGACGCCCAAAATAGCGTTCGCCCCGAGCTTCGCCTTATTTTTTGTCCCGTCCAAGTCCTTCAGAAGTTGATCAATTCTTTTCTGATCCGTTTCGACATTGAGCCCACTCTCTACTAGAGCGGGACCAATGACTAGTCCGACATTCGAGACAGCTTTCTGAACGCCATGGCCACCATACACGGACTTATCCCCATCTCGCAGCTCTATAGCTTCATTCGCGCCTGTAGACGCACCAGAAGGGACAATGGCTCTAAAAGTACCTACAAAATGTCAGAGTGAAGATATTTGTGGTGAAATATAGTGCCCCTTTACCTCTGTCCGTAGTGAGATCGACTTGAACGGTTGGATTTCCCCGCGAATCCAACCTCTGAGCAGCGTGGATAGACCTGATCATCGTGTATTCAAGATAATTCGATGTAATGAATTGCTACGTTAATCAAAGGAATAAGAAGAATTTAAAATTTCCTTTGATCTTTATTATCATCCTCATGATGATGTCAAGCAGGAAGTCAGACCCAACTCCCGTCTTTGCCGTCTTTGCCTTCCTTGCCAATTCGCCAACATGGCGATGACGTTTGAACCCAAAGCCAGATCTTTTCCTGTCCCTTTCCTTTTACAATATTTCAATGATTTCCTTAGTATCTTTCGCAAAATTCAAGTAATTTCAATAGTAACTGAGCCCGTTACGAGAGAATTCCTGCGTAGTCCTGCCGAACCGAGGGTCACAGATGCTTGATTTCCCCAGTAATTTCAAAGATAGCGCAGTCCTAAATGCAAGAATGCTGAGCAAGCTCACGAATTAACTTTGAGTAATTGTCGCTTTTATAATATTTTTCGTATTCAAATCTCAAACACCGTCCAAACCCTTCTCCTTTAGCTAATTGCTCTTTTGCTCTGCTTGTATCGCTAGGGCACTGTTCCCGGATTATATCGTTTTAAGTCGTGTATTCAAAATACTATCCGATCCTGGGAGACTACAGTTCATATGAGAGATAGTGTTTTCAATGCTCCATTGGCATTTTCTGGCTAAGCCGTAGGACCAATTGAGGACACAAGGTACATTGTAGTTGGCGAGGGGTTGGTACTTGTTGATACAAATGTATTATTGCTTGTTTTTTTGATAATTGTACGGTCGGAAAAACCGTGAAGGCAGATTGTTTTTGATTTGGATGTTTTCATTTGAAAAAGCATGATACAATTTGTTTCGTGTCTAATTAAATTGTATCAAGTCTACGACTCCAACATTGACCATAATGACTTTGCGATGCTTTCTTAATTCGTGCATCCCTAGTTCCCACCTGAAAATATCTGAAGCAAACCACGTGAGTCCTGAAAAGATAAGACTTGTTTACCTCATTGCTGTTCAAATTCTTTATGGTTATCTCTTTTGATCGATTATGCCACGAGTAGTGACCCAAAATTGCTATCAGCGAAGATACATCCTGTTGATAGGCAGAAATCTTCCAGCTCTAATTTAGAATCATGAAAGAAGAGGTATCTCAGTTTTCCGATAACTTTCTTCTCAAAGTCAAATATACCAGGAGATGAAAAAAAGACTTAATTGAATTCCTACAATCTGATTGGAAAGCATGATTCAAGAAGCGCCATTGGAATCCTCTACAAAACCAAAACTCGATGCCAGACTTACTCATCTTCTTCTTCAATGGCTATCTTCGTCGTAAGGCGATACACATCATGGCCATTGGGTTCGGTTTCATGCTCAAGCGCGAGCTTTGAAAGGTGGCCCAAGATATTCTCAATCTTGGTGTCGGACTTGCTCCTGGACTTGCGGCCTAGATTGTCTAGCCACGAAATGCTCATCAGCACGTGATAAATCAAGGCAATGACGATGGTGACACCGATTGAATAAGCCCAAATCACAACCACGGTGACGACGTCCACCCAACCATCCGACCTAAATTTGGCATGGTCGGCGGGATCACTGATCTCACCAGGTCCCGATAGCCACCCAAAGAGGCAGAACATCGTTGCAATAACATCAACTCCAAAAATAGCGCCGACGAGTTGCCATGAAGGCCATGTTTTGCCACCTCGTGTTACAAATATGAGCCAGTTCTCAGTCAGAGAGATCTCCAGAAATAAAATTTCCTGAACAGAGCCAAAATTCTGAATGATACCACCGTTGGGAAGGTACAGAGTACCTCGGATTACCCAGGTACCCAGAGCCAACAACACCCCAAGTAGGACGCTGACGACCCATATCTTTGGCAATTGCCATTCCACTGGGCGCAACTCTACGTGAGCCCGATCATAGGCTACGGCTATAGTCGCCAAGTCGGCAAAAAGGGCCAAGAAGACGACGAGTTCCGATCGAATGGTTTCGTTGATAATGATCATCGATGTGCTGAGATAGATCTCGAGGTGTAGGCAGAGTGCGATACGGTATTGAATATAGGACTTCATACGCTGGAAGATCTGCCGGGCAACTTTGATGGACTTGATAATCGTGCTCAAGCCTGGCGCAAGAAACACGATATCAGCTGCGGACTGAGCAGCCTCGGTTGCACCTTCCACAGCAATACCGCAGTCTGCTTTTTTCAGGGACGGAGCATCGTTCACTCCATCTCCGGTCATTGCTGTCAGGTGCCCACGTTGCTGGAGCATTTCCACGACCTGATACTTGTGTTCTGGAAATACCTCTGCAAATCCATCTGCCTTTTCAACCAAGTCATGCTGAGCTGATCCGGTAAGGCCCCCGTGCATGAGTCTTTCAGAATTATACACTTTGCTTCCTGTACAGCACTTAGCTTATATGCAAACAATGAAATATCCAGGAAATTTACCCAAGGCAAGCATTTTGCACGTCTCCTTGGCAATTGCGATCGCGTCTCCAGTCAGCATTTTCACACTGAGCCCCAAATTCTTTGCATCCGCTATTGTGCGGCCCGTATCGTCTCGTGGAGGATCAAACATAGGGTACATTCCCAAAAGTTGCCAATCCTCTCCTTCTTTTTGGACGGCAACACCAAGCGACCGAAACCCTCTGCGCGCGAACTCGATCGCTTTCTCTTGGTACATTTTCGTGACCTCTTCAGGCGGACTGGTGAGCTTTATAATCGCCTTTGGTGCTCCCTTAGCGGCAGTGTAGCGGATGTCTCCTAAAGTAGCAACAGTGGTAATCCGCTTGGAGACTGGATCAAAAGGCGAATATTTCTCTGTCTTCCAGCCCTGTCGCAAAATCTCCCTAGCTTTAGGGTAGCGCTGGAGAGTAGAAATGGTCACTTTATCAATGGGGTCTAAGCTTTTCACATTATGCGATGATGCCAAGGCTGCCACAGCCATCATCCAGTTTACATCGACACCCTCGGTGACAAATGGTTCTCGAATGCTGAGCTGGTTTGCTGTCAAAGTCCCTGTTTTATCGGAACATAATACGTCAACTCCCTGTATATTGTCAGCCGAGTTGAGCACCAGCCGTGGCGTGATCGAGTGTATTCTTACAGCTAAGCTTTCAATTGCGGTGAGCTTCTGCACAATAGCCTTTTCCTTCGCCAGATAAGCCGCACCAACTGCTAGCGTCGTCGTTGTCACGACTGGCAGACCGACTGGGACCCCAATAATAAACAGAATCAAGGCATAGTGCAGCAAGTTCTGCGAATTGTTCTCAGGTGTGGCAATCTTGAGATGGTGGAAAAATCCACCAATCCACACACACAAGATCCAAAACACGACAATGACCAAGAGTGCAGTGCCTATCTTATTCATGATAGCTTTAAAATGGCCTTGATCTTGTGCTCCTTGAACAAGAGTTGCAGTCTTCCCAACAAACGAGTCCTTAGCGCTCGAAATCACAATTGCATATGCTTTACCGCGCTTGCACCCCGTTGTATAATAACAGACTTCTCCCATGTACTTTTCGACCTAGAGTAAGTCTGTCAGTACTTAGAAGGCTAAAAATGATGTTTAAGGTACGTACTGCGAGAGACTCCCCTGTCATTGCGGATTGATCTATAGACACGAGTGAGTGACCTGATTCGGTTTCTTTTTCGTGGGTAAGGTCAACATCTTCTTCTTCTTTCTTGGCTGGCGACTCATCAGAAAAAGAGTTTTGATGTTCCTTGTATCTCTCAAATCCGTCTGGGTCATCGTAAGCGCATATCAGACGAGCCTCTCCCGGAACAGTGCAGCCTTCCTCTAAAATAATCTGCTCGGGTCAGTGGATTGTAGACATTGCGTACCTCGGCATACGTACAATATCTCCGGGCACAATCTCTCGAGCTAGTATTTCTTCTTCTTGTCCATTGCGGACAGCTATAGCTTTCATCGCTATATCACCTTTCAGGCTCGCAACTACATCTGCCGCCTGCTTTTCCTGGTACCATCCAACGGTAGCATTAAGCATAAGGATGCCGATGATGACGCCAAAATCAATCCAATCGCGGAGACCGGCTGCTAGTATGGCAGCCAGTTCCATCACTGGAAAGAAGTTCTAATTGTCAGCTGCGACTGCTGGATTGGTAATGATTTTGAATGACACGCACCGTATAGAATTGGCCCCTGGAAATAACCTAGAAATTTAAGAAACAAATTCTCCTTTTCGGCAGTTAATTCGTTCCAGCCGCTCTTTTTGCGCCTTTGTTGCACATCATCTCCTTTGAGGCCATCATGGATTGTTGTATTCAGCCATGTATCAGGCACTATAAATGCCTTTTCCTTTCCGCTGTCGTCGTTGTCGTCTTCCTTTCTTTTCAGCCGCCTCATAACATGCCGCCAAGGTGCCCACCATGGAACCCGACCGTGAGAAGTGACAAATTCGTCGATCTGGCTGAGAGATGACCGCCGTCGGGAGCCACGAAGTGTTGATATATAGCGGTCTAAAGCTATGTATTCGTCTTTTTCCTGTCTATCATCTGGTTTGATTGTGATTTGTCGGCGAGAACCACCTTGGGCGCTGTCAGGATGAGAATTTTGTTTCTCAACATCCATTTTTGAAATGTACAAGATTTGGATTTTGATCAATAAGGGAATTTCTCCAAGGCTGAATCAAAGGTCTTTTTCAATTTCGGTGCTTGGATGTCCATTCTATTAAAATAATGGAACGCTTCGGCTAGTACGGCATCCAACAACGGCCACAAAGCGCACATAGGTATTCTTGGTTTCTGCCCCCTTTCTGTCGTAGGCTACCCTCCCCGCATTGACAGCACGTGAATTCAGTCTAGAGATTAAGTTCCAGGTTGCACACTGTTCGCAGCCGGGTCTTCTGCGAAGGAAACCCTGCTCCATGGTTCCGGTCGAACCGGACCGGATTTTGTCCAAGGAGTTTGGAACATGGGCCTGTGATGACCTCATCATTTCTTGTCAAATTTGGCCACTAGACCCTGGGTATTCAGTGAAAGCAAGTGATGGCTCGTTCATCGTCTAGTGGGATGGATGGTTTTCTTGGGATTTAAGCGGACATCAGGCGCAGCAGGGTATAGACGGGGCTAGTTAGATTTCCTGGGTCGCGATAAACCATCCAGGCAGGGCCTTTTCCTAGTCGCTAGATGAATACAGAATCGTAGATGACACAATTTGCTGTCTGTATAGGGGATTCCTGTTGATGGAGCGGTAGTACCAATTGAAAGGATGCGACTGGGCGATTGGTTTCATCAATTGCAGCACAATGATCGCGCAAAAGATAGTCGCGATATGATTGGCCGCAACTCAATTGACAGAGTTTAGAAGTATCGTGATACCCTTCCTGTTTGCAGCTTCAGACCCCTTCACCTGTGTTTTTCCCTCTCCACGTTTTTTTCTAGCAACTACTGTTTACTAAATGCCGCCAAAAGTACGGAAGTTTAATGCTTTTCGCCTAGTGCTTACACAGGCACTATCTGGAGTGGATGGAAGCAATACATGATTAGGGGCTCAAACCAACAAGTGGATTGCCGACCAGGGGAGTGATTGGAGTATTCCGTGCATCAAAGGGAACTCAGGCAGAAGGAATCACTACGCGTCAGCGGATCCCATGTGGTGCCCGACCAGTCTACAAGTCTGCTAGCCACCTGTTCCAAAGCCCCAAAGGAATAAATTCAGGCCATCTCTCTACAAATTTCTTTTACCAACTCCGTCGGCCCTTCATTATAGTTGGCGCTTCCTCTCCTCCCCCTTCCGCATCCCGAACCGAGTTCACCATCCGACGCTCGGACCCTTGATGAAAACATGCCAGAAATCGGGCCGTCCCGATGCCCCAGTGGGCTCAACCCCAGTGATATTAGCAGGAAAGATCGTGATCCGGCCGATGACCCTGGAACGAGTAGCGTCGATCGAGCACAAGAGCAAGAGTTTCTTATGTGTAGCAGGTTGCGTCTAGTGTCGACTGCCTTTGGCATAGCAAATGTTATGGTTGCCCTAGACAGTAGTATTCTTGGTAAGGGGAAGCATACCCCCATCCATCTCGGAGGTCCAGAACGCGAGACTCACGTTCTCCTTCAGCGACTGCGCTACCTACCATAAGCTCCACTCTTGGATCTACAAATGATATTGGATGGTATGGCAGTAGCTATCTGCTCGCTCAAATGGCCTCGCAGCCAATTTGGGGAAAGGTCTACACTTGTTTTGAACCGAAGAGAACATACTATTCCGACTGGATGCCAATAGTGGCCCTGGTCACTACATCGGTTACCAGATACTAGCCGGTGCAGGCTGTGGAATGGCTATACAAGTCACTTTCATCGCAGTCCGAGTTGTGGTATCGCCTCATGATATGGCCCATGCTTGGAACATGGAAGTGCTGTTCCGCCAACTTGGGAGCTCCATTGCTATTAGTTTGGCCGAGAATATTTTCTTATCCAGCGTTACCTCACCACTTGCGGAAATTGTGCCTGGGCAAACTTCATCCATTCTGACTACCGGGATCCGTGCATTCGTGCAGATCGCGAAACAGCTGCCCTTCCAAGAGCAGGCGGAGGTAAAGAATCTCCTGGACTTCGGCATTACCCGAGCTTTCATTCTACCCCTCGTCGCTACTTCCGCAGCAGCAATTGCTAGCGGGGCAATCGAGTGGAGAAAGATCGAAGAGGAAAGAGAAGCTTCAGTACTCATGGAAATGAGTTGAGGAGCTTTACTGGCGCTGAGTACTGACTGCTTGATTCCTCTTAGGTAAGGGATATGCTATCACGGGTAGTTGCTGACTGTAACCCTTCAACCTAAATAATATCGTCTTGGAATCTGATTTATAGTGTCTATGCTGCCAAGGAGCTGAACCATTTTTAAACACGGCATTAATTGGTCACTTTGAACACATAGAGAATCATCGTTTCATCGTCATTCAAGTAGCGTAAGGGCTAAGAAATGCTTACCGGGCTCAAGTGAATTCGTGCTTGTGTACACCTTGAGGACGCGCTCAGACCTTGGGACATGGCGCCGGAGAGTGGGGCAATTGCGACTGCCCCTCCAAAGCTGCAAACTCCCCGCTTTCTTCCGCCTTTTCTTCTTCATACCCCATCTGTGTTCCCTTTTACTCCTCTCTCTCTATTCTCTCAATCCTACCATAAATATCATCCATCATGTCTTCCGCTCACTTCATCGTCGAGTACGGCCCTGAGGGCAACAGTGAGTGCCCTGTCTTCCAGCTCCTTTGGAACCCCAACATAACCTTCTCCTGCGACTCCAATGTCAATCGCATTGTGGAATCCATCTCCCATAGCCAGCAAACATACCTCCACTCCTGCTTGCTATCAATTTGGTCCTTCAAAATAGTGAAAAAAAACTGTGCTAACTCATTCTCTCTCTTTCCAGCCCAGCAGGGTCGCATCGGCTTCAAGCTCTACAACGACGTTGTCCCCAAGACCGCCGCCAACTTCGCTCAGCTCTGCAACAACCCAGCGGGCCAGGGCTACAAGGGCTCCAAGTTCCACCGTGTCATCCCCCAGTTCATGCTCCAGGGTGGTGACTTCACCAACCACAACGTAAGTGGCTCAATCTATCTCTCTTCTCTTTCCTGGCTCCCATACTACTCTTTATTAAATAAGACCTAACTGGAACTTGCTCCATGACAGGGTACCGGTGGCCGCTCCATCTACGGCGAGAAGTTCGCCGATGAGAACTTCCAGAAGAAGCACACCAAGCCCGGTCTGCTTTCTATGGCCAACGCCGGTCCCAACACGTGAGTTTTCTCCCATTGTCCTCGCCCATCTGGTTGAATTACGAGGCTAATCCATTGTCCAATAGCAACGGCTCCCAGTTCTTCATCACTACTGTTACCACGAGCTGGCTCGACGGCAAGCACGTCGTCTTCGGCGAGGTTACCGAGGGCTATGAGCACGTCCAGGCCATCGAGGCTCTTGGCTCCGGCTCCGGCAGTGTCCGCGGCGTTGCCCGGATCGTCGACTCCGGCTCCGCTTAAATAATTCAGCCTTTAGATTGTGATTATATCGCTAAGTCTACCGCTGTATAGTCATGCGGCTTAGACCTTATCCGCTATTCCTTAATCATAAGCTTAAGCATAGTAATGCTACACGACTCTTGGCATCGCTAAGGTAATTATAATCCCGTAACTAACGAGTAGGGGTAAAGTCAGCCATACATAGCTGTGCTAGAGGCTCTTGGGGACGAAGTGGGGACAACTTGTTATTTTAAAAGTAGAGGTAAACTAAGGGAAATGCGAATGTCCTTTTGGTATTTTTCTGGAGCTACAAAGGAAATGTACAATGCATCATCTAATTACGCGACACGGAAATCAACCAAGCCCAATGTCGGAGTCTATGGGGTTGAGTCTGATAGACCTCGAGAGCTATTCTTGCGACGTCGCTGCCTGAATTATAAGCGACGTACGGGCCCGCACTGATTCCGGGTACTTCGGACCCTCTGGACCCTCTTAGTCTTGGCCCCTGAGATGAGGCTAGTAGGTCAAAAAAGAGACTAGGGAATCTAGGGACCGAAGGGCAATTCCTGTTTTCCTGCTGTTTTTTCTCATTGAAATTCCCCCATTACTTTACTTTTGAAAGGAGTGCCAGGATGTCGGTCTGGTTATGCAGGTATGATAATTCCCTACTTTCATGACTCCTAAGAACTGATTCACTGGTTTAGACTGCTGTTGCTTTTGAACTTTCTGTCATTCATTCCGCAAATTCGGCAATTATGCATATTGAAAAGCGAAGGAAAAATACTCATCGTCTTGATCTTTTTCAGTCTCATCAGCGCAGAGCAGCAGTTAAAACGCTGTTACTATTTTGCTTTCAATGCAAAAGAATATAAGCTAATGGTTCCAGAGCCTTCCGAGTGGATGTATCTGCTCTATCCAACTGTAGCATGGTTCTTAGCTTCTTGCATTCTGTACGCCACCATCCATTCGCATCGTCCAACGTCCAGCAGGATTCAAGAAACAAGCCAATATACTAATTAATACTTGGAACCAGACTTGGGACAGGCAGCTTCTACTCGTCCACTTCGCTGATCAAAAAGATCACAGGCATATCCTTTTTTTTATTGGTGGATTTTGCGCCCTTGGTCCCTCTTCTTGCCAGCGGCAAACACGGCCGTTGGGTGGAGACAATTTTATTGGGCTTGTTCGATATATACTCGCGTATCAATCCTGCAGTGATATGTGTCATGACATATGTGTGTATACACTCGGTCAACAAAACGAGGCCTGATTCTACATCGCTGTTGAGCATCATAGGAATCATTAGCCAGATTTTGATCCACACTATACTTCCGATTTTCTGGTTAGGGCTGATTCGGGTTCCGCTTTGGGTGTTTTTGTTTCCTCCGTGGAACGGATTCGCAGTATTTTACGAACTTTATGGATGGGTATTGTTGGATAATGCTCTCTTTGCGGTGCTCCAGGGATGGTTTCTTTGGGTGGCATTGAGGCAGAGAAAGGCTATGGCTGTTGGTAAGAGGCAGAATTACTTACTTGGACCTTAAAGCCAATACGATGGATACTTGAAAGATCCATTCATATGCACCTGGCAGTAGCCATACGATCGAATTTTGGATCTGGAAAGCTACCCCGTTTGTATGATTAAAAAATTAAAGGTTCTGGTATAGATTCAAGACCCTTGGACTAGCTACATATATAGTGCATACATTTTCCAAAATATCTCCAGATTTCAACTAATTATCAACCTTGGAAGTCTTAGGATCTGCACTCACTGGTGTTGATGGAAATTCTGCCCGATATTTCAGGCCAGCAACCCAGGTTCCCGCAGAGAGATCGTTCATCTACCTTCCGTGCTTCTTTCTTCTCTTTCTCAAATGCATGGTATCTAGAGAATGACATTAACGGCTCATTGAGTCGACTCATTTTGTACCGAGGGATCTCCATTCGGCAAAGGCGGCGGCCCTGGCCCAAGATTCCGAAGGTTCCGAAGGACCCACCTTCCACACGAATTCCGCTTTCCCGGCCCAGCTCGGTATCTTCACCAATTGTTAAAATGAGGGATTCAGAGTCAAAAAATAGACGAAGTCGTGTCAATTCCGAGGAAAGCCACCAGAATGACGCTTTGCATCCGTCAAAGAGGCCAAAAAGAGCAAGATACGCCTCGAAAGCTTGGTTAGTTTTGCCCCAGAACAAGTCAAGCCCCTTGGCCTAACATCTTGAAGTACGCAGTGCAAAAGGCGGAAAATCAAAGTATGGTTCGAAATACAGACGATATCATACAATTTGTTTTTGTTAATGTTGATCTCACTAGTGCGATGGCGATGTGCCATGCCGATCTTGCATAGCCAAGGGAAAGGTGTGCGAGCGAACTGGAACCGACATGCGCGGGAAATGGAGAAATACAGATCGCATAAGTGGCACGACTGTAAAGAAAATTGAGCCCAGGCTGAGTGCGATGAGAGATCCGGAACTTCATCCTGACAAGACATCGGAAGGTCAAAGTGATCTCGACCAACCGGAAAGCCAACGCGACGTGACGAACTCCAGGGAAGGGCGAACATCCCGTTCTGACTCCTGTTCTCACTCTGCACAAGTACCGACATTTTCTGGGGAAACATCTATCACACATAATCTGACAGTTGTTGAGAGTCGTCTTGAGCAGATGGGTGTTCAGTATGCCCGGCTTCAATCTGCATCACCCAATCGCGAATTCAGGTCTTGCCTGACACCGTCACCCGATAATCCACCCAGACGCCATACGGAGACGCGAAAAAGTTTTCTCCATCAGGTCCTGAATGCTCATGGGTTAGTCCCCGACCGAGAGCAATGGAATGGACTTCTACGTACATTTTGCGATGAAGTGCATATCCTTGTGCCATTCCTTCATTTACAGAGCCTCTGGGAATTATATGAGGCAATGTGGAACAACTCACTGGAGGGCCAGCCAAGAAGCAACGATCCACACCGAAATGGTGTTGTCCGTGTCCAACATGCTCATATTTTGCTATGCCTTGCTAATGGTAGATGCGTGGAATCCTCTCGTTTTGAAGGTGACGAGGGGCGGTATTCTGCAGGCTGGAGCTTGTACAACGCAGCCCGAGATATGTTTGGAGATCTTCTTGATGGGTTCACTCAGTGCGCCGATCAAATCTTCGTGCTCCAAACGGTCCTCCTGATGGTGAGCATCGGTCAGCTTTCATATCGCGTGAAATTATCCTGACCGAATTCAGGTTGTTTATCTTTTCCGAATCGACGCACATGGGTCTGCAGAAAAGGTTCTCGCTCTCTTGATATCGCATGCGCAACACCTTGGTCTCCATAGAAACCGAGTTGTGGAGTCTATGACACCCTTTGAGAGCGAGATGTCTCGTCGCTTATGGTGGTGCCAGTATCTCATGGATAGACGACTCGCCATAGAGACTGGCCGCCCATTTCTGATCCAGGACGTCAACGTTGATGTGGCCCTTCCGCGCAATGTGGACGATGAATGGCTCACGAGGTCTCAAAGTACTCCAAGGGAATACCACACAGACCAACCAACTACCGAACCTGAGATGGCTCCCGTTCCCTACCTAATCGCCATGGCAAGTTACTCTAAAGTAGTGGGCAAAGTATGGGAGGCTCTTTATGGTGCTGCAACATCAGAATCCACCCCAAGTCCTCTTCTCAACGAGTACTTGGAGCATCTCATTACCCAATCACAAAAAGGCATTCACCCAGAGTTCTCATACGACCCTCGGAAACCTGGGAATGTTGAAACTGGTGGACTACCATGGTGGCTGATCAAGCAGAAGTTTATTATGCGAATCGTATGTGACAAAGATTGCAATTATCACTTTTTTTCGTAGATGCTAACTTACATATCTAGAGGTGGTCGTCTTTACATCTATTGATTCGAAAACCAATGCTTCAAAGGTCCTGGGCACCATATCAGCCAGTCCCAGAAGCTATCGAAAATGAAGTTATTTGCATGCGTGTCGCCCAGAGTATATTTGACGACTTCAACAGCATGCCAGAACAACACCCAAAATACACATTTCCATTCCTACACTATCTCACCAACGCCACGATCATTGCCCTTGGGCTTATCATTAAGCAGCCTTCATTTAAGCGAGCCTATGGTGAACTTACCCTAAAGGCTGCACGTTCGCTATGGGATCATTGTCGCAAAACCTGGGTTTCTGGGAAAATGGCGCGGACCGTTTGGAAACTGAATCAGATGGCCGATGCGACTCTCAGCAATCCTAGCGAGCGATTGCTAGGTAGAATTGACGATCTTCGTTATAACAGGGATCAATCTATTCTGAATGGGGCATCGCACTCGCCCCCACCCATTGTCCCAGGCTCTGAATCCATACATAAATTGAGGTCTAAAGATGGAGATCAAGACCTTTCAACTAATGCCAGATATCTAAGAAAAGATCTTCGGAATATGCAAATTCCCAGTGCGCCAACGGCTGCGCGAACAAGCGACCCCACTGGATCCGATGAACCCATCACCACTGGATTTCGGTTTGAACAGCACTGTCCCATTCCGAACACCAACAATTTGTGGAATTCGGAGAAAGCACAACTGGTCGAAAACAGTCAACATAAACGGGTTGAGTCAAGGTCTGTAATGCATGCCGTGTCAGAAGCAAGTGTTCCCAATACCCGAAATCATTTTGAAATTACACGGCCACGTCCTTATTCTTCTGAGACTGTTCAGGCGGGACAGGACGAATCGGATGTGGATATGTCATTTCCAGGTGAAATGATAGATGGGGGAATGGAATGGTTGCAATCACTGTTTGTGAATGGTCTAGATACTCATCTTCCTCCGGTGTGGGATTAAATCCTTCCATGAGGTTAGACATCCAGTCGCGAGTTAATGACCGTGGATTAAGGCCATTTTAGAAACAATATTGATCTATATCAACGCAAGCTATGTAATAATACACAAGTAATGCCCTTGACAATTTTCTATTCACCTTCCCATGTTCTAATTTGAGCAGGTTCACTACCGCTTCATATACCCTTCACAATCATAGGGCTCCGCATTCGAATCCGATCGCCATATCTGTAGAAGATAAATGGAATTGGAATGAGAAAAACTTCCAGGAGTGCAAGCATGGTTCCAGCCCACTCAGCCCCCATCGCATGGTACATTCTATTCCCCGCTAGAGGAAGGACTCCCGCCAGACCGTACCGCACGATTGAATTCCCAGCCAGGGATGAGGCCGCATAAACGGTATAACTTCCCGCTAGGTAGTTGGTAGCATAAATAAACACCAATCCATTACCCAGTCCAAAAGGAAGCCCCGCGAGGATTGGACAGATCCAGTGAACAGGTGGTCGGGCAGTCCATGCGAACCAGAACTCGCCAACGGGGATCAATACACTACCCACACATACAGCAAATACTGCAGCTTCGGGAGCTGGTCGACCAGTGACGGGATTTTTCGGATGCATGTCAATAATCCGCCTAATCAATGGTTCCAGACTTACCGCGATCGCGGTGCCTGTTCCGATTCCGCAGTAGCTTAACCCCGCGAACCCCGGAGACCAGCCGCGAAGCTCTTCGAAGACGATCGGGTATGCTACGAAGCATAGAAAGAGGACTGCGTACACTACTCCGACATAGAGATTCCAGAAGACACTGAAGGTATATTAGCTTCAAGTTGGCAATATTTTGGACCATCGTGGCTCACCAGATCGGCTCGAGAACAGCCATTCGTAAGGGTCGAATCATGTTTGTTTTCACGATCTGAAACCCCGTCTCCTCGTGATCATACCGGCACCACCATCGCTCATCCTGAGTTTCCTTTTGGATCCGTCTTGTTCTCTGACGCAGAAGAGCTGGAGCGTAGGTTTCTTTCACTAAGAACATCAAGACAAAAGATACCCCGGAACAAATTAGTACGAGCCAGTTTATCCAGCGCCAGCCAAGATATTGATATACAAAGCCACCGATAATAGGGCCTTAATAACAGCTGTATGTCAGATAGTAGTCACAATTAGGGGATCAGATGGGTTCATACCAAGAACAGGGCCGTTCATCGTTCCAAGACTCCAACAACTGAGAGCCAAAGCACGATACTTATCATCAGTGACATCGGTGACACTACCAGGGGCACTTGCAATCCAAGCGCCACCAAAAAAGCCACCAAAGAACCTGCTAATCAGAACGGCTTCGATATTCTTCGCCAGGGCCACGGGTAGGATCATAAGCGCGAATAAGGTAACAGAGATGAGATAAACCAGTCGGCGACCATATATCTCCGACAACGAAGAAAGTATCACAGAGCCGATAGCGAGACCGAAGAGGTTTGTTGTCAAACCCAAAAGAACAACAATATCGGAAGAAATGTCGAAAGTCTGCTGAATTCCTGTGATACCCGAGGTGTACATTGTGGTATAAATTACCCTGTGAATCGTCAATCACCGTCCTTGAAGTAAAAAGGTTTAGCCTCGCGTCAAACGTACACTATTGTCGTCGAGAATGACATCGCCGCCACAATAAAGCTTCTATACCAGACTGACCAGTTCCGCGGGTTTTCGGGATCTCCATCTCCCCATGTCACCTCGAACTGGGGATCGCGTTGCACCACGACATCATCTGGAATAGGGACCATCCCACAGGCTTTTGATTCCTCCATAATGGATGTTCTGCTTGCTAGCCTTTTCTCTGGGAGATTCGGCTACTATAAAAGCCGGGGTTTTTGCGGGGTAAAATATGTGCGGAATCTTAAGATTCCGTAACACTAAATCGAACACGATTGCACTAAAGTTGCCGGGCTGCTCGTACATTGAATAATTATGTATTTATGAAGGTATAAACGTCTCTTTTTTTCATTGGCCAGCAGCCAATTGGTCTCTATATGATCGGCAGACCATTAATTACGTTGCTGTCCTAAGGGCGTGGGGTGTCTCTTTTTACAGAACATATCTGAAGAACGGGTTTTCCTTGTCTGTCAGATCATCGAAAGCGATCTTATCCCGAAGCATCTCGTCGAGTTCCAAGCTCTCACGTGCTTTGTTCTCACGCCAGAGCACGACGTATAATGCAACAGCCGCAGCGATAGTGATGCAGTAGCTACAGTGGCATTAGTAAGGTGTGCTACTTTGTGTATGGAAATAGAGAGAAATGATAGACTGACCAAATGATCATACCCTCCCACAGCTCCGGGTAATGCTGAGCCTTCGTGTTGCTCTTAACGAGCTGAGGCCCGATGATGTTTCCAACCGTGTAGGCCACGAAAGTAGTAGCGGCCATGATGGTTTTCTTGGTAGCTCCAGCGACATTGCTAGCGCCAATTGTAATGATCAAGCTGACGACCGGACCGAAGAAACCTGTGAGGGCATAACCGACGACGGGGGTAGCCGGGTGGTATCCCCATTGTGACTTCCAGATCATGATACAGCCAGCGATGACAGGGAGACAGCATGCAATGAGCATGGGGATGCGTGTGTTAGGGATGATGGTGGGAATATACCCACAGAGAGGAATGAAAATGATACAGATTCCGCCCACGGGGAATTGGAACAGAATCGAATCCAAGGTATCGTAACCAAAGGTCGACACGATTAAGGGTCCGAATCCAGAAATTGCTCCGTTGATCGTGTATCTGGTAAGATTAGCAAGTGGAATGTCTTGGAAAATCAAGGAGACTCACGCTGCTGCCATCATAAGAGCGACCAAGTAGATCTTGGGGTCGGTGATCGATTCCTTCACCTGGCTGAATTTGATCTGCTGGCATCGGACACCTGTCTGTCCTCTGCGAAGGCGCTCCACGGCTACCAGTCGCTCTTCGGGGGTGAGGAACCAGGCAGTGACTGGGGAGTTAGGCATGACACAGCACCAAAGACCAAACAAGAAGGTGAGTACACCGGCAAAAATGTAGATGTATTGCCAGCTCTTCAGACTTCCCGCAGTGATTTGACCAAAGCCATAGTTGAGTGCTCCACCAATAATTGTGAACCAACCCACACCAGAGAACCACCAAGCTTGGCGCATGGTCTGCTCTTCCTGGGTGTAATAGCCGCTGACAATAGTCATGAATCCAGTCGGAATGACACTTTCAATGACTCCTGTGGGATGTTAAAAGTTGGTCATTCTAGAAGACTAATAATACTATTATTTTGAAAAGAGAGACGTACCAAGGAAGAATCTCTGGACGAACAGTCCCTGCCAGGATGTCACGCCAGCAGTTGAGGCACAGGTAACAGCCCAAAGCAGAACAACAGGACCAAAGACGTAACGCAGGTTGAATTTCTGCAAGACAAGCGTCATAGGATACAATCCTGCCAGCATTCCAAAATAGAAAATCGATGTTGCCCAGCTGAGACGCGCAGTACTGGTTGTCGCCGGGGTGGTCGAATGGTCCGTCACTGACAATGCCAGATCGGTGGTCATTCCAAAGAGAGAAGCACTACCAAGAATCGCCTAAGAAATGAGGTTAATCGCCGGCATCTCACGTGGAGATGTGAATCATGCATACCTTGTCCCAATAGACAATACCATAGCCTAAATCGAAATAGAACTTCAGTCAATTTTGAATATTCGGGTTCCCAAAGTGAGTATGCATACCAATCAACATTGCGGGCATGAAATAGAGATCGATTTTGCGCAGCACTCTCTTTGCGACGATTGGATCAATATCCTGTGCTACATCGCCAACCACCGCTAAGGCCGCATCTTTCTCGGTATCATGCGCGGGGTCATTCCCGCTACCAACGCCATAAACTTGGATCATCTTGCTCCCCGTCACGACGACAATACCGATGTTTTCACTCAGCTTCTAGATTGTAAACAAAAAAAACTTTGCGAAAACAATCCCAACGAAATTGACTTTTCGACACTACCTAATTGGGACGCCCGATATCGCGGGTAAACCTGCGCTTTACCGCCCGGGGCGGGCAGAACCGGTCAGCATCGGAGGTGTGTCGTCCGGCAGGTTGTTTGTTCGCTAATTCAGGTCTATCTATATATACAAAGGACGTTCTTGCTGAGATGCGATGCTCATTTTTATAATTCCGCGAGAGTTAAGAGCTATTCGGAGTGTTACACCACATATATCTAAGTGTAGCTGTTCCACCACTTCGTTGGATGTTTTACACCGGCTCTCAAAGCTTGACATTATCCATACAGAATCTAGCCCTTGGTCAGATAGCTTATGACGCCGATCTCGGCCTTTCTATGGTGTAGCCCCAATTTTTAAAGCATTGTGGACTTGGAATATTGAGTAATTGAGCCGTTTGGCGATATATTCAATGGAACCGCTATCATCGTGAAAGGTAATGATTTGGAGGTGTTGGGGGCGGTTAAGTTGCCATCGATAATGTGTGTGGTTTGGTGGGGCTGGATGCCATGCTCATGAGTGGTAGATGGGGGCGTCGTCAATCGTGGAGAAGAGCAAGGATCGTCCATGATGGAGTATATTGAGTATATGGAAGATATGGAACCTTGGAAGATATCGGATATACAATAGTGGAATTAGCATGTAAACATGCTACTCAGAAAGGATTATCATGTCATAGTATTCGGTCGGATTGTATCATATAAAGATGATATCATGTCACTTTGACTGTGATTATTGAACAGCGCTACAATATGAAAGGAAGGCGGACTGATGTTAGTTAGCCTTACCGCCCATAAAGGGGATGCGGCTTAATCATTTCTGACCCCTTGTAAGTCCCGCCAACCGACTGGGTGAGATGCCCGCCATGCCGTATGGATAGATCTATCCATCATTTTTCCCACAGCTGCATCCATAGTTGGAAAAGCAAACCAAGAAATTATCGTTTTTTTCACGGTAAGAACATGATTCAGAGTCGGAAGATCTTGTTCCAGATCTCGGTCTCGAATAGAGTTCCCTTAACAAAGCGGGACACGAGAGAGACCAAATGTGATGATATCAGCGATCCATCTCGAGCCGCCCTGGTCTCCATATGCTCCTCAGGTGACGTAGTGGATTAGAAATCTATTGGTATTATAAAAGGATTAGAATTTCTAATGAACAAATTGGACAACGAATTCAATTGCAATCCTGCTCACCACAATGCCGATCGAATTTACCGTATTCAAGGGTGGCAAGGATGGCATCAAGAAAGAAGTGACGCGCAAAGATGATCTGAAGCGCGACGACGTGCTCGTCCGCGTCACCCACTCAGGCGTCTGCGGCACCGACCTCCATTATCAGACCGCCGACATGGCCCTTGGTCATGAGGGAGCAGGTGTGGTAGAAGCGACCGGGCCCGATGCCCACGTTTTGAAAAAAGGTGACCGAGTGGGATGGGGATACGAACATGATTGCTGTGGCCATTGTCGCCAATGCCTAACGGGCTGGGAGACGTTATGCTCCGAGCGAAAGCTGTACGCGCTGGCCGATCTTGATCAAGGTTCCTTCGCGACGCATGCTGTGTGGCGGGAAGCTTTCCTTTTCAAGATCCCGGACAATCTCCTTAATGAAGATGCGGCTCCACTGATGTGCGGTGGATCGACAGTCTGGAATGCTCTGTACGTCGCGGGCGTGCGCCAGACCTCTCGCGTCGGGATCGTGGGTATTGGAGGACTAGGTCATCTGGCCATCCAGTTCGCTGCGAAGATGGGTTGTGAAGTTGTTGTGTTCTCTGGCACGGACAGTAAGAAAGAAGAGGCGTTTAAGTTGGGCGCGACGGAATTCCATGCTACCAAGGGGTTGAAGGAGTTGAAGCTGGAAAGGCCTGTCGATAACTTGCTCGTCACTACCAGCACTCAGCCTGATTGGTCTATGTATTTCAACGTGATGGCACCAGGCGGTGTTATCTCTCCTTTGTCGGTGGATTCGGGCGACCTCAAGGTTCCGTATATGCCTTTGCTGGTGAAAGGCCTTCGGGTGCAGGGTGGAATTGCTTCTTCAAGACAGGTACACCGTGAGATGCTGGAGTTTGCTGCTCTTCACAAAATCAAGCCTGTCAAGATGACTTTCCCGTTGAGTTTGGAAGGAGTGAAGGAGAGTTTGAAGACGCTGGAGGAAGGCAAGATGCGTTACCGAGGTGTTCTTGTCGCGGGCAAGTAAACCATATGGCGCGTACCCTCAGTCTTCATTTTTCTCGAATTTGAAAGTGAAACTTCTGCCCGTGGACCCTGGAAGCTGCATGTTATTTAAATAAGAATTGTCAATGATGTCAAAATGAGGACCTTGGAAGTCTTAAATCCCAATAATGCAACTCGGATATCCGATTACATAAATATACATCCATCACTTCTGAGCTTAACATGATTAACATGAGGTCCTTGCAAATCACGACTTTAATAGATTGTGATTCTCCATAACTTGCAATATTTACTCAATACTGTAAGATTTTAACATAAATAACCCAGCTAAGCAGGTGCGAGTTTCTTGTTAATGGACTTCTGTCTTTATCTCTCCCTGAAAGCACTGGCCACCTCCCTTGCTTTCAAATCTTCTTCTCCCCCAGGCACCCACTCCCGAGGTCGCTTCAATTTATAGTCGACCCTTCAGAGGCGCCGCATCCTTCGCATCAGCAGCCGGCAGGCGGGGCTCTGGTAATCCTAGCTCGCGCGCGACCTCCCTCGCAGCCCACAGACCAGTCACAAATGCAAGAGCAAGACCACCAGCATACCCAAGGTTACTGAAACCACCAGCATCGACTCCAGCAACCAACAGACCAGGAATTTCGGTCTTATCAGCGGTTAAGGCATGCCCATGCTTGTCGATTGAGATTCCACCATATGTGAAAGTAATACTAAAAAACAAATGTCAACCAAAACGAAGAAATGGAGATACCGGGACATGCTTACGATGGCTGAACTTCCATGGCGTAGAATGGCCCCTCGCCATCAACCAGGGACGCAGGTGGGGGGCCACCACGACCAACGGGAGCATCAAGTCCAACATTGGTCTTTCCGAGTCGCACGACCTGATCATATTGTTCAATTGTGCGAGCGGACTGAGTGGGATCAACTCCCCACTGACGGAGTACTTCCATCAAGCCGCTTAGAGTTGGCGCACTTGCGACATTGCATCCATAATCACGCGCTTTTTGCAGACGATCGATGGAGCCCGCATTGGGGAATGGTGCACCCACGGTGTGTTGAAGGCGAGTCTTCTCACTAATATGAGCAAACGGCATGAGATTAGGCGCCTGGTGTCAATTCGCGATCTGGGCTTAACTTACTTGAAAAGCAAGAATCCTCGGCGCTTTTCTTGCTTTGCCAAATATTGATTCACAATCTCATCGCCAGTCGTCTCATCAGCAAATCGCTTGCCAGATTCGTTGACTAACAAGCAGAATTTGCTCTCTATTGAAGATGTTAGAAGTGCGATCGACAGAAGGACAACGACAATTTCTTACGGTATTGTGCCAGTGGAAGGTAGTCCTTGGGATTCACATCCTGTGCCCGTACAGGCGCCGCTAAGAGATGACCATAGTAGGTGTTCATACCCCTGGTAGTTCCAGCACCAGACCTGGAGGCCAGACTGAGACCATCACCCACGGATCCTGGATTGGACCGCACGAAGATGTTGTCTCCACCCTGTCCCAAGTACGTAGCTGTCATCTGGGGAGATCCTTGGAATCCTCCAGTGGCCAAAACAACGATATTCGCCTTAACTTCGTAGTATTTCTCGGCCAAGCCTGGGATATTTTGACGAACAAGAGCACCTGTGACTCGAGATCCCGGTACCCCCGGCTTTTCTTGTATGAGCTTTACCACTGATGTATTGGTCATGATCCGAGAACCGTTTTTGCTTCCCTCGATGCGCCTCCGGTGCAGCTCATGAAGCTGAGGGATTTTGATTGGGAATCCAATTCCTTTCCCACAGTTACTTCTGTTAGTCGATAGTTCACGCCGGGCTGGGGCCAGAAATACACATACCGATAGTCATGATGCCATCGAATCGCTGCGCAGTCGGGATTCCATTGTCTCGCATCCATTGTACTGCCGATAGATACTCGTCCATCCATGCTTGTTGAAGAACTGGGTCGCCTTCGGGTACCCAAGCTCGCAATTTGTCGTACGTATGAGGAGCCCAGCTGTATGATGAGAACAAAAATCAATTAATGACCTTGAAATAAAATAATTCAAACTTACAACATGCCTGCAGAAAGGGCTGAAGATCCGCCAACTTCTGCCTGTTTCTCAACTACAAGTGTCTTGGCTCCTGCATCTGCTGCAAACGCAGCGCATGCCATACCTGACATTCCGCCGCCACAGACTAAGGTATCGACCTCGAGTACCTCCATTTTGCAGTACTTTGGTGATGTAAATGATTTCCAGAAATATGTTAGTAATATTATCCAGATAGGAATTTTTAATAGTCTGTTGGGGCTTTATAAGAAATCCAAACATCTTGGTTGTTGTCGTACCTCGGAGCCGGCGAATTAATTAATTGACCGGGTGGGGACCCCACTTCATCGTCGATCCCATGCTCAGCGATGCAGGCAAAGACTCCTCCGACAGGGGATTAAGACATGGCGACGCTATGACTAAATGTTAGCTGGCTGCTATCAAATGTACGATTGTTTGTTCGCTTAAACGCCGAATCATTCGGTAGATCCAATCAAAGTTCCTAATAGCCGGAATTCCCCGCCACGCAGGATCTCTGCAATTGCTCCCTTTCAGCCTCAACCCCGGAATGGACCCTGAAACCCACTCAAGGGTCCAGCTGCAACAATCGTATGATGAATATTACAGACACTATGTCTGAGGCCGGCCGGGCTTCTGTTCGCCCGGCTGCCGCGGCTGCCTGCGAGGCATGCCGGAGAATGAAGGTAAGCACGCGACTGAAATATCGAATCTACCGGCAATGAGATTGACAATCTTCAACAGATGAGATGCATTCGCCCGGAGACTAATGAGTCGAAAGCTCGAATAATTACTCCCTGTGAACGATGTATGCGGACAAACCGGACCTGCAGGATCCCAGAGCCGCGCCCGCTGGGGCGAAAACGGGGAGCGCGTGGTCGGTATCAAGGATTCGAGAAGGCAGTACGCAAACTGCGATCAGAGATGCGGAAGGAAAAAATGGAACCTGAAGCAGAAAGACTCCAGGATATTGTCCATCTTCCGTCCAGCGAGCGAACAACACCACGTCCGTTTATCACCAGCGAACAAACATATCGCACACCCTCTCCAATTACGAATAACATACCGGGGCTAGACTTCTCTCAAGGCCAAGGGAAAATCTCGCAGCAAGGTGGTAGAATGCCAATAGACTATTCATTGCCACATCATAGCCAAGAGCCGATCAGCAATCCTCTTGCGCTGCTTGCAGACGCATCAGATGCTGCTCGTGCACTCGAACCCCATTCAATATCGGCCGACCACACACCCCACTCCATGGGTGAATCATCAACACAAGGAGATAGTCTCACTAGTGGAAATTTTGGTCGTTTACTTCGTCGCCCAGGTTATGTTTCGCTTGGGCTACAGCTGAGCAGAGAAAGCATGGAGCATGCGTTAGACGCTTTGCTCACACCCACACCCAACGTGGACAGATATTCCAATTATTTTAAAAAACCTGTCCAAGAATCACTTCGAGATGTTGGTCCTGATGTCGACCCCGTTGATCTGGGATTGGTGACTATGGAGGAGGCATACTACCTATTCCCAATGTGAGTCCCCTACCCTCGATTAGCTGACATTAGGGTCATCAACTCACGTCTTAAGATATTTCACCCGACTACATCCAATCAATGGAATTCTCGATCCTGTCCTTCATACACCGGAGTTTGTGCGCTCCCGCTCTGCATTACTCTTCACATGGGTCCTTGCCCTGACAGCACAATTTGACCATGCGTCTGCTTCAATCGCCAAAAGACTACGTTTACATGGGGAGAAGCTATCGAAGCATGTCCATACCAGTGGATTCAAGTCCGTGGAAATCGTTCAAGGCTATTATATTTCACTACTTTCCGCCACTCCGGCCGAAACATTAGCGAAAGAACGTTCGTGGCTGTATACAATGCACGCCTTTGGTGTAGCTGCAGAACTAGGGTTGGACCAACATTCCGATACGGGAGAGTCCCGAACAGGCTTGGGTTTATCTTCATATCACCAGGATCGGAGTGCAACAGCATTCCCACTAAACCCAAGCGCCGTGACTAACCAGATCTCTCCTCAATGCGAAAGGGAGGGCACCTCATACGACCAGCGATTGATCCGCAATAGGGAAAGAACATGGTTCAGAATTCTCCTGTGGGAGCGAGCTAATAGCGCCGCATATGGTCGTATTCATAGCTTCCCTGAAACAGCACTGACTAAAGGCATTGAACGATGGTGGATGCATCCACTAGCAGATCCTGCAGACAGGCATACAAGTGCTTTCATCGCCCTGCGACGGATTCTAGCCTCTCTCAACAGTGACCTCCGTGATAAACAAGAAGCACACCAAGCCGATCCACACTGGGTACGGGATCTGGTTGACAGTACACTTCAACCTTGGTGCAGTACATGGCTAGGAAGCATGGCAACCAGCGCATCCTGCTCGACCGAGCAACTTTCAAATACCTTCCTTCGATTTGTTTATCTACATGGGAGACTTTGGACACTCTCCATTGCACTCCATAATTCCAAAGACCGGAACGGCAATGAGGCTGGTATTCGTAACGATTGTTTTGAAGCTGCAATCAATGCGTGCGAAGTGGCTGTACATGATCTTGAAGTAATTGGGGAACCGTTATATGGTATGCTGGCGCCGACTTGGGCAATGATCTCTTATGCTGCCGTCCTAGCCCTGAAACTGTTTCCTGCGATCTACGGATCTCGGATTGGAAGTCAGCTGGAGCTTTTTGCCTTGCTTAGTCAGGTTGCTCTACAACTCGAACGCGCTGGACAGACGCCTTCTCATCGCTTCGGAATTGCGGCCTTGTTGGGTCAACATATTATGAGAATACTCCGAGCGAAGTCTGTGGCTTTAAGGGAAGAGCTGGATATTGAGTTGTCGTATCCTCAAGGCTCTGGTAACAATCAGCAAATGCCCCAGGATAGCGAAGCTGGGCATCCGAGTGGGCCCTTTGTGTCTGATTACGATCCCTTTCTCACAAATGCTAGCCTGGTCGGTGATGCCACCGAGGAAGGATTCGCAGACCTATTCCGAGAAATATTCGGACCAGGGTTTGGAGGCGTGTTTTAAAAAGCTTGAAACGTTGAAACGAATTATGATATAAATTGACGTTGTACATAAGGAGAATAAATATCTCATCCATATTCGTAATACCCATATTTAACAACCCTGATCATAACCGGTGGCTCGTTGTCCGTAAGCGCTGAATGACTTGAGAAATGGCTTGCTGGGCATGCGCTTGGCTTTTCCAGAACGGAGCCAGCTTTGTTGCTGTGTCGTACAACTTATTGAGACTATCCATACCCCGACTAGCATGAGTCGTCGCAATGTCGTCCCCAGGTTTGTTCAAAGACGTATTGAAAACCTCGAGCGAGATAGGTCCTTTATACCCCGTTCCAAGCACTGCGGCGGCCACAAGCTCAACGGGCATGTAACCGCCACGCGACTGCTCAAGGGGATAAAGTCGGTGACTTCGCGACCAAGGCAGAAGAGCAGGAATGCTCGGATCGTCAGGTGGGAAAAATGTCGACGGATTCATCAACTCAGCATCACCACATTGGAAGAAAAATATCCGATCCCCAGGAACGGTAGTCGCCAACGACGCAAGCGACCCAGTCAAAACCTTCAATGATTCCTCCAACGTAGGGTAAATCCTCCCATGCCCAGCAGGATTATACGGATCCGCAAACTCAACAGCAAGAATATTGAATGCATCAACAATCAAGCCAACATTAGGCCGATTGGCAAATCGCACAGCCTCCCACGACGCAGACCAGGTATTCCTCGTCGCCCAGGATAGCCCTTCATAGCCAATCTTCAACATCTTTCCACCATCCGCTTTAGCATATGCGGCCGCCATGTCACCCAGCTCCGCCAGGTCCTTGGCAACAACCTTAAGATC
This sequence comes from Penicillium sp. 91 TS-2023, assembly GCA_030710325.1. NCBI lineage: Eukaryota > Fungi > Ascomycota > Eurotiomycetes > Eurotiales > Aspergillaceae > Penicillium > Penicillium sp. 91 TS-2023. Next base: position 890,319 of record JARWGP010000006.1, read on the forward strand.
AGACGTAACACCACTGTCCGTGCGAATACTGGCACACATGAACACAAGATCGGTATCAAAAGCGCGCATAAATGGGAACCGCTTCGCGACCAGATCAAGCGTCGCACGACGCTCAACAGGATCTTTGATCCCCTCAATCATGCGAAGAGGCTGTGTACAAGCGATCCGCATCCCGAGGGACTTCACCAGGTCGCCCAATTTGCGAGCAACACGCAAGTTCTCCGGTGTGGCTTCCCAGAGCTTTTCGCCTGAGAGACCATGTTCCTCCAGGTATGCGGCCCAGCATTCGTCGAATAGATCAATCCACTGGTAGCCGGCTTTGGCGGCCGCTTCGAGTCGTGGGGTGAGTGTGTGCTCTCTCCAGTTGCCGAGGGAGAGTGTAGCGATGCCGAGCTCGTTTTGCTGGTGAGGGGGCCATAATAAGGACATAGTGATGGTTGCTTGGGGGGTTTAAGAGGTTTTGGATGTGCGCCCGTCGCTATTAAGAGGAAAATGGGTGATCGAATATCCGTCATGTCTTGCTCCGGGTACTCCACCCCCACAGTTCGGGGTGTTTTTTAATTTGCCGGACTCTTCTCCGCCGGGGTGATGCAGTCGCTGGATCCACATAGAGAGACCAGACACCTATTGACAGTCATTGTGGAGGGCAGCCTGTGCGGGGAATTTAGAGCGGATAAAAGCTTTCTTGTAGCCTGAAAGTATTCTTCCAGTCGAAATTGATAAGACGTGCGTCGCCCCTTGCGTCATGATCACGGGATCTACATAAGTCCACTATACGCACAATATTTCCTTCCCTCTTCTAGATGCCGAGGCTTTAATGAGGACGCTCAGAGCCAGGCTCACTGAGAAAATTTCAGCCTGGGCTCAGACTCACTGAGTTGCCTATTGACAACCACGTGCTGGATCAGTACCCCCGGAAGTGTGGTGTGACCTTTAGATGGCGAAGGAGTTGAGAGCACAGATTGGGTCCGATAAGTATCGGCCCTGCCAAGGATAGGAGAATCATCCGACGTATCTAATTGCCGTTTATTAGATATATCGAGCTATCTCAGTGCAGCTGACTAAGAAAGCTATGTCAAGCAGCCGGTACTCTAAAGAAATGACCTCTAGCGAGAAAACTTGTTCATGGTAAATTGCTCAATCTCTCAGGGATAAACTACCAGGAAATTTTATTCCAATGAATGGACTGGCACTTCCTAAGACGACAGAATCCTCATGGCTGACAAGCCGCAGTTATGCATACTTGAGAATCTTGACCAGCCAAACCCCACATGTTTCCAATCAAGAGCCCTCGACATGCCGCTGGAAAAAATCCACATAATCAAACGCGCTCCTCTTATAAGTTCTCTCAAACGTGGTACGATTCACCGTTTGTAGCCCATAATGATCATCATAGGTCCCAAATTCATTAGTCTCGACAAAGCTCCACGCCAGAGCGCCAATCACGTTAACCCCATCCTCATTCACGGCCTTTAAAACCTCTGTGAGAAACGCCTGGTAGTATATCGTCCGCTCCATGTCATAACGCTGTGCGTCGAGGGTTTTCAAGTTATCGCCGAATGTTGGAAAGCCATACTCAGAGACCAAAACCCCAGATGGGCGGAAGGTATTCCACACATAGTTAAGCTGCGCTCGCACATACTGTGGTGCAATGAAGCTATACGTCACTGAGCTAGCATCGCCGATGAGCCAGCCGTTAGCTGCGTTGTTGGTTGTTACGACGCAGGTTGGCCAAAGGGCGTTCGCGGGGTCCCCAGCGCAGCTCTCGATACCTTCTGGGGGTGTTGTCACGTACTGTGCGCTATAAGGGTCGAAGCTGAAAAAGTCAATTTTTCCGTGAATCGCTGTGAGTTGGGCTTCGGTCAAAGCGTCAATCGGAATTTTGGCAGTTTTTAATACTTGTTCGGGGATTTGAGTGCCCAGGAAGAGAGGGTTACTCATAACGCCGAGACTGAAATCCTGGTAACGTAGTGCTGCAGCGACATCGTCTGGATTTTTGGCGTCGAGTGGAATGGCGAGGTTATTGGCAAACTTCATAGTGATCTTTCCGGTGCCACCTAGCTCGTCTTTGTACCAGTCGTAGAGGCTGGCGTGTGCAGTGAGGATATTCGTTAGGGCATTGTTCACAGGCTGGAGATTGGGTTCGTTTACTGAGACCCAGTAGGGGACACGGTCACCATAACGTGTCATGATTTGCTTAGCGTAGTACAAGTAGTGGTCGGTGAAATTCGGGTCACTGTAAGGCACTGACGTGGGAAGGTCAAAATGAAGAATAGTGACGATCGGTGTAATGCCATTAGCAATGGCTGTGTTAATCACGTCGTCATAGTGGTCAAGCGCCTGCTTATTGACAGGTGAGCCAGCGACCCCGAAGGGAACCACCCGAGTCCATGGAATTGAAAAGCAGAGGTATGGAATTCCAATCGCAGCTAGACGCCGAATGTCCTGCTTGTACAGATAATAGAACATGTCGCTGACATTAGAATCATTAGCTGTCGAAGGTATGGCTCCAATTGAGTCTTCCACGGACGGGCCCCTTCCTTCAAGCTGCAATCCACCTTCAATCTGCCAGGCACTGCTGGCCACACCCCAGACAAAATCAGAAGGAAGAAGATCGCCACTAGTCTCATTCTGATCCGTGGGGATGACCGGTAGCTCCGGCGGGAACACCAGCTCACTGCGGTGTATTGTGGAGGGAGTAGCAGTGGTGGTAAATGGGGGGCTGACCGAGTATGAAAGACTAGCACTCGCCCACATTGCAGCATATGCGCTTTGACCATAGGGTCCATCTTCAGTTGCGGTTGCTCGCGGGTTGAGTGAATAGGTGGTGTATGTGACATTGGCGTCTAGCAATTTTGATGCCTCATGGAACGGAGATGCAAATGGGGTTGGAATTGCAAGAGGCGACTTCAAAGGAGTCGCGTATCGATCAGAAGCCATTGGTGGAAACGTGAACATACTGTATGAATGATCTGCAAATGTTGCAGACGCCGTGGTTTTGCAAGACTTTGACCGACAGCTGTCACTAGCTCCGATGACTCCATGGGACGAAAGCAGCACGCCAAATAAAAGAAACGCTTTTTGAGAGACCATTTTGTTGAATTCAGTAACACTAGTGAACAAGGCAGTATGCACGTTGAGACACCAGCAGCAGGGAGGCAAATACAAGATGTTTATTTGAGCGGTGGACGCCAATATATAGACACCGGATAAAATAATGTTTTCTTCTGAGCACCGTCAATTCTGGTTAAATCGAATAGCCGCAGCCAATTAATAGACTTTTATGAATGGCACACCCCGAGTATCTCGTCAACCCCGCAAAAAGAACAACCGCTCTGGGTGGAGATTCCATTTATCCGAGTTGATGGCGGCTAATGTTGTCTGGCTTTTTCTTTGGGTGTTCATGTAGAATACAAATACTAACTCTGTCTGTCTCTAATAGGTAAAATTCCAGAAAAAGTGATACTACAAGCAGTCTACCATCCTGTTATGTAAAAGCGGTAGAAAGGGTTAAGTGAAGAGTCCCTGGGCCTGCGCACGGACAGTCAGTACACCTGACTCTGGGGCTTGGTACATAAAAGGTGTACAACTGCATACTGTGAGCTACAATCGGGTTGCCGATAGCATCCTGTTTCTCGAATAGAACCTATTATCTTAGTTGAAAAGGAAGATTAATTTTTCATATTTGTTCATATTTCAGAGGGGATTTCAATCAACCTGGCTCCACGTATAACGTGAGATATCTGGGAATCATTTATTATTTAGCACCAGCTGGAACCCATAGGCGTGAGTTTGATTTCTTCTAAAATCACAACACCTCCATGGCCCGCAACAACGATGTCCGTGGATTCTTGGTACCGTGGCCAGATAGTCGCCGTGAAGACAGTCCCATCGTCCGCAAATATTTCCAGGCTGGAACGATCAATGAAAATGTCAAGGCTCAGTTGCTTGTCATCTGAGACGTCAATCATCGCATCCCAAGTCCCTGCCTGACCATAGCCTGCGTCAGTGGTGTCGAGAACTAATGTCTTGTTGGCGATATCGTATGTGACCAGCGCAGATTCCGCCTCGGATGAGAACATCTTTATGCTAAAGGCAGAGGCCTTGGTCGAAGCCAAATCGACTGTCATCTGAAGTCGGGCGGTCTTCATGCTTCCCAACGTGACCGCGTTACTGATCCTCTTGTGGTTCATTGTGATAGTCGAGCCGCTCGCCAGGGTCTCCACTTCCTGGATAGCCCTGCTACCAAGACCACCATCCGCGCGAATAAAGAGTTCCCGGGTGATAGACTGCTGGCCAGCCCAGCCGTTGACGCGGCTAGGCCACTTGGAGGTCACCCAGTTACCCATCCAAGTGATAGCGAGATTGCGACCAGCGTCATCTTTGTACCACTGCATGGCATAGCTGTCCGGGCCAGAGTCGACAAGGCCGAGTTTTTCACTGACAAACTTAGTACCATTATAGGTGCCAACTTCGTACCAGCCTAGATTATCACCTCCGTAGAACAAAACCCATTTGTCACCAATGGGGAAGAAGTTAGGACATTCCCACATCGTTCCAGTGGTACCGTCTCCCTCAGTAAGAACCCCCATATAGTTCCATGAGAGAAAGTTAGTGGTATTGTAAAGCTGAACCTTTCCAGTTACATTGTCACCGGATCCGACGACTAATTTCCAACTGTCGGCCATGGCATCCCAGAAGACTTTGGGATCACGGAATCCACTGGGGCTATCCGCAGGCGCGCTAGAAATGACTGGATTGTGAGGGTAAAGGGGAAACTGGATACCATCTAAACTAGCAGCCGTCGAAACAACCTCGGGCACCGCGTCAGGGTGAAAAGCTGTATCGGTGGCGTCCGTGAAAATGAGACGAAGAGCACCCTTGTTATCCTTATCGAGCACGGCACTACCCGTATAGCGGCCGCTTGTATCCGCTGGATTGTTGGGATAGGGCGGGTAGAGAGCCACTGGTAGGGGAGCCCAGTGCACAGCATCTGCACTATCAGCGTGAGACCAGTGCATCGGCCCCCACAGAGGCTCAGCAGGGTTGAACTGGCTAAACAGATGGTGGCGTCCATTCCATTGAATGAGACCGGCAGGATCATTGATCCACCCTTGATAGGGCGTGTAGTGAAATTGTTGTCGCAGTGGATCAGCCGCGTAAATCTCGCAAGTCGGCATGCTCCCAGCCGCTGGCTGGTTGGCCAGGCCAAGCACATTGAAATGTAAACCATCATCTCCAAGAGCAGAGCAGCCTGTTCGAACATCGTCAAGGTTGATGTGACCCCAAGAAGTGGCAGTACTATTGTCATAGACAAGAATGTGAACCATCTCACCGGCCCAGGCGTTGGTGTCCCAGATGATACGGATAAGAGCTTCATCATTTGTGGCCGTTTGGTTGAGCAGCATCCTACCATCACTGTCTCGCACTAGGCCAACATAGAGATTGACAGGATCGTAGCCTCCACCGACCAGAAAGCTCATATACGAGCTTGCTTTGAAGGAGCTTGACTTAAGTTGTCCAATAGCCGCATCATCAGATTGTTCAATTCCCCACAGAAAATAATGGCCGACTTGATTGAAAGGCCCGCCCCAGTATGAGACTGAATTGGTAACTGAAGCGTTGCCGAATGCATCTCCGCTGATGACTGTCCAGCCATTGAGGTTTCCTGTTTCAAAGTTTGGGTTGATGGGACCAGGATATTGGTGGCTTTCACAGTTGAGATGTTGGTCAATCGGCGTTCCAAAGGCAACATTATACACTGTTGCTAGTGAAAATACTGTGCGGAGAAGGTGTCCTTGAGATGAGAAGGTCCACATCCTTAATTTTGAACGAATATTTAGAGGCTCATACAAAAAAGGGTAACAAAGAAGCGACCAGGCACTGTGAAACTTCAGTCTCAGTGCTCCTTTTTTAACAGACACTCAGTATTTCCTCAATGTGATGGGCTTCGTTGAGCTTTTATGTTACTCGGCATTAGAATTCTATGGAATAAAACTATAACACTCGAGGACTAGCAAACAATAGAGAAGGCTTTACTTCGTGGTGGATTTTTCAATCCGGGGTGACAGGATGTCTCCATACGGCACACTAATGCGGGGTGGAGACGGCAATGTCAACTCGGGTTTCCCCAAAGATCCCTCCAAGTATTCTCCGATTTTTCTCCGAGAATATTGCGCTACGAAACTTTCACATGGCTACCCAAACCTTGCCGACGCCAGTAAGTTGTGCATGAAAGGAATTTGAAATATTATGGCTCTCAAAACTGGTGGTCTCTAGATGATAGGAGAAACTTAGCCGATGTCAACAAACGAGGTCAAAGCGTCACATGTTCCAAAGATTCATCGAGCTTACTCCGAAGATACTGCGCTACAAGCATTTCAGGCCATGGGTGTTTGTTACGCTCGGAGTTCGGATCACCTCTGCATCCGACGCAGGGAAAGAAGACGGTAGATAGATGATTTGGCATATCACTTCGGTTTTAATGACTTTCTAGATCTAAACTTAAGCAATTGCGCTACTTAGATATCCGACTCATCAATGACCAATGCGCTTAAGATTTACTTATTGAGCTATTTTATTACAATAATAGGAGGTTGGGAAGCTCAGGTAGCGTACTGTTATCTTCATAGAGTAATACCTAATACAGGTTTGATATTTTTACTAGACAAAAATGCTTGAAGCGCTATGGCCAAAGCTTAGTCCACGTTACATTCGGGGCTTTTGAAAAACTCGAAAGACTTCACGGGCCACTACATACCACATGTAATTACGCCATTTTCAAGGAGTTGAGACACATTGCGCATGATTCATGTAATTATAGTGGGGATGAAGTCGAGCCTAAGCTCACCGAAGAACCCGTACGGGAAAAGCTTCGTTTGGACCCTTAGGGCGAGGCTTTTCAATAGCTCTAGATCTGCATTTAGTGTTACCAAACTTAGATTAAGATACCGCTCTGATCCCGATTTAAAACTCGGCGTCGGGGAAAGTTGTAGCAAGTAGTCCAGATGGTCATTTATGCCGATCTCGGCCCTTTACGCCCAAGTGGCACATTTCCCCTATTTTACCCCATGGGGAATCTATGGCTTTGACCTCATTTCCCGATATGGGCTAAGGTTCTTCTATCATCCGGAGACCAATTATCTTGAGAACCCGGATATTTTCCAACTCCTCTCATGCACAGACTGGCGTCGGGGAAGTTGGTTGGCCATGTGATGCAGCGGTAACGGTTGGACAGTTCATTTGCAAAGTTACAAAAAAACGACGGCCGAAAGAACAAAAGTGGAAAAAGATGTTGTTTGTTAGGAAGTTTTTAGCGAAGGTCTATTCAGCACGCTATGTCCAGCCCGTGGACTCATCCCCTCTCTAATCGGCGCCATTCTTGTGAAAAGGGTGGTATAAGAGCCTGTGAAATCTCACATTATTAATGCTATAAATTAATCTTCTATTTCCCCCGGCCATTCAATCTCTTCGCATTCTCTGCACTTCCTTGGACCAGTGACTGTGTAATTCTCACTTAGTGAGGATTCATTTTCATCTGCAACCTCTTCGAGTGTATATCAACATAAAGACAATGGGTCTGATGCTTAGGAGCCCTGAGGGCACACCGGGAAAGTCCTGGCCTGCTATCCTCATCGGCTGCTTTGTCGCATTTGGTGGAGTTCTTTACGGGTCAGTCGCTAACCTTCCGGCTACACAAATACAATAATCTCAAATGATTGCATCTATGATCAGGTTATTCTAACTGGAGACATCATTTATAGATATGATACTGGAACGATTAGCGGTATCCAGGCTATGCCGTATTGGGAAAACCTGTTCTCTACCGGCTATCGAGACAGCTCTGGTCATTTGGCCCTCACATCCTCTCAGACTTCCACCATCGTATCTATCCTTTCAGCTGGTACTTTCTTCGGCGCTCTTGGCGCTGCGCCGGTCGCCGACCGCATTGGTCGACGGCTCAGTCTAATTAGTTCTTGCGTTGTCTTCATCTTTGGGGTTATCTTGCAAGTCGCCGCGACGTCCATTCCCTTATTTGTTGCTGGTCGATTTTTCGCTGGATTTGGCGTTGGATTGATATCTGCCAACAGTAAGCACCCCATTTTTGAAGGAGGAATAATGTTTCGCGAATATCGTGCTGATACTGTGCAGTTCCATTGTACCAATCTGAGACTGCGCCCCAGTGGATTCGTGGTGCGATCGTTGGTTCTTACCAACTGTCAATCACTATTGGTCTCTTGCTGGCTTCGATCGTTAATAACGCAACGAAGGATCTGAATACTACCGGCTGCTATCGAATTCCCATTGCCATTCAATTTGCATGGGCTCTCATCTTGATCATCGGTATGTTCATACTTCCCGAAACCCCTCGCTACATGGTTAAGAAGGGGGATTATACTGGTGCGGCCAATTCACTTTCTCGACTCCGCCGCCTGTCACAGGATGATCCCGCTATCCTTGATGAGCTAGCTGAGATCCGCGCCAACCACGAGTATGAGTTGAGCCTCGGTAGGGCGACATATCTTGACTGTTTTAAGGGGAACATGCTCAAGCGTCTCCTCACCGGATGCCTCCTACAGGGATTACAGCAGCTGACTGGCATCAACTTCATATTCTACTACGGCACCCAATTTTTCAAAAACTCTGGCTTCAAGAACTCCTTTGTCATAAGCCTGATCACAAACTGTGTCAATACTGGTTCAACGTTTCCCGGTCTGTACGCCATTGAGAAATGGGGTCGTCGGCCAGTACTCCTGTGGGGTGCTGTGGGCATGTGCGTGTCACAGTTCCTTGTCGCCATTCTGGGTACCACAACCACTGGCCAGGATGCACAGGGCAACATCATAGTGCACAATCTTGAGGCACAAAAGGCTGCCATTGCCTTCATCTGCTTCTATATCTTCTTCTTTGCTGCATCATGGGGTCCTGTTGCCTGGTGAGTTCATGATCCTCCTCCTTTATCTTCACTGAATAAGTATTCCTAACGCTTATGTCTCAACCGCATAGGGTTGTCACCGGCGAGATATTCCCCCTCAAAGTCCGTGCCAAATCGCTGTCTATGACCACGGCCTCCAACTGGCTTCTCAATTGGGCTCTTTCTTACTCTACCCCATATCTGGTCAACTACGGTCCGGGAAACGCCAACCTTCAGTCCAAGATCTTCTTCATCTGGGGCGGCTGCTGCTTTATTTGTATTGTTTTTGTTTACTTCATGATCTACGAAACAAAGGGCCTCACTCTCGAGCAAGTTGACGAGCTATATGCGGAAGTCAGTGTTGCCAAGCACAGCGTTGGATGGGCACCTACCATCACCTTCAGAGAGATGCAGCAGGGAAAAGCAACAGAGGTGGAGACAGTTGAGCATGTTGCCAATTCATCTGCCTGAGTGCAAAGTATAAGTGTCACGGCCATTGGTTATATGAGATTGCAATGTCGTTTCTATAACGAAGGATAATAGTGAGTATGAATAGTGTGAAATTTCTGCCGAAATACAGCGAAGTAGCCGAGTTCCCGAATTTTCTGAATTTGCGAATCTGAAAGAATAGAATCAAATTCAGAATTTGTCTCCAGAATCCGAATCTAAGGGCGAGTCAATTCACGTCGCCAGAGGCCCTAAGGCAGGACTATGAACACAAGCACAGATGCCCGCTTTGCTCATAACGATATGACCGATTGGATTAAAATCAAAATTTAGACACTTTGTTCCCCCAACAGGTTTTATAAACTCCACTCGAAGCTCTTAGTTCTTGAGGTATTTTACATCCACAAAGTGGTCTGTGTACCCAAATATTCAGCTCTGCCCGTCCTTGAAACACGACAACTATACACTCTCTCAATATGCTTTGCGAGGGAATAACTAGTGCTATAGGGATATTTCGAGGATAATAAAGCAGTGGTTCATCTTTGGGATAAGAGGCAACTTCTGCTCAGGTGCACGGCTGCATTAGCATTGGCTCTTTGTATCTTGCTGGTCACCACGAAGTGATAGTTAGTAAGGACGTGCTTAGCTATCGAATTATGTATATATGTGCAATCGTAGAAAGCAAAGATTAAATAAGGCGGCCAAGCTGACCAGTTGACAAAAACACATTCGGGAGCAAAAATCGACGGCTGGCGGATTCGAACCGCCGCCTCCGAAGAGAATTGATTTCTAGTCAATCGCCTTAGACCACTCGGCCAAACCGCCTATTGATGATGTCATCGAGAATTAAAGACTATTATTCAGCATGCTCCTCAGCTCGGAATAGAGCAAGAAAATAGCAAGCATAGAAGGAAGCAGGGGAAGGGCTCAAAGTGGTTAAAAAAAAAAAGAAAAAAAGAAAAGGAGACGCTGAAGTATCTTCTAAGGCGCCCGGAAGTGCCCTTCAATAGTAATATTTATTATGTCCAGCAAACAATCATGGACTGGGCATTTTCTCCTTGACCCATGGCCTACAACCCCAGTGCACTTTAAGCCAATTGCGCTTCACAATGACCAACTGGATACCAGGAGATACATATCGGCGGCATGATTTATGACTGTGACCTGGCCATGGGCACATTTCAGGGTGGGCATTGTGACAGCGAGGGGTTGACGGAAGGATAGGCAATCTTACTTCGGTTCCGGGTGGAGTTACTATAAGAAGCGGGAGGAACCCGGGGGTGGGGTCCAAGAGAGACGCTAACGACAAGAGGCATGTACTACTTTTCTACATGTATTGGTGCACCGTCGAGCCAATCAATGATCACTTAATAGCAGGTGTTCATAATATCCAAATAGGCCACTACGGCAGACGATGGCGATTGTTGAACAAAAGGTATTGGGCTTGTTGGAGCCCGGGACTCACATAACTCTCAGCACCCATAGTACCCTGACGTTAACGAGCATTCGTCGTGGCAACAACTTTAATACCCGTCCTCGAGATTGGAATCAGATCAGGATTCTCTGAGACCAAACCAAGAAAAGAAATTGATGTAGAATAGTCATGATTGTGTTTTATCGAATTGTGACGTCATGTTTAACAATCAACTACGGCACCACAACATGTTTTCAATGTACATTTGACTCTGCATGAAAATGAACATCATTCCAATTAATCGTAAGGTCGAATTACCTGGGGATGACGTTTAGTTTTAACCTGTTATACATAGCTCTTTATAACGTATATAAGATGAAACCCACGACATTCCACCAAGGCAATCCCAACTCAATCTCACACCATAACCAATCATGACAGAGCAAATTCCCAAGACCATGCGGGCGGCCGTAGTCAAAGACTTCAACAAAGGCTACGAAGTCCGCGACATAGACGTACCCACCGACCTTGGCCCAAACGACATCCTCGTTAAAATTGCCGCAGCAGGCTACTGCCATACAGACCTACAAGTGCTGCAAGGCGTCTACGAATCATCAGGGGCAAAGCCTGGCCTTGTAGGATCACATGAACCTGCTGGAACTGTCGTTAAGGCCGGATCTGACGCAGCCAAATCAAACATCCACGTTGGCGACCGTGTTGGCTCGATCAACACATACGCATTCTGTGGAGAATGTAATGCTTGTAAACATCAGGGCCAGCAGCTCTGTGAGAAGCTAGTCGGCATGCTCGGCTTGACTATCAATGGTGGTTTCGCCGAATATATGAAAGCAGATGCCCGTGTCGTCTCAAAGATTCCCGAGTCTATTCCATGGGATGAAGCTGCGCCACTGTTCTGCGCGGGTGCCACGGTTTATGGTGCCCTCCTGGCATCCGGTGTCAAAAAAGGCCAATGGCTAGCGATTGTCGGCGTTGGTGGCCTTGGGCACCTAGGCGTGCAATATGCCAAAGCCCTAGGCGCTAATGTCATTGCCATTGACAATCGAAAAGAAGGTATTGACACGGCTCTCTCCGTTCCGTCACACCTCAGGCCAGATAAGTCATTCGTGATCGACTCAGATGACGCCCAGAAGCGAGTCATCGAAGAACTACAGTCTTCCTTCTATGACACCAATGCGGGCGTGGACCGTGTGGTCATCAACACGGAAGCGCGAGACCTAATCAAATTCTCGCAACAGTTCTTGCGGAAAGGCGGCGTCCTGGTTGATGTTGGCTTGCCATCGGAGTGGCCGTTGGAAGTCGATCCGTTTGCACTGAGCTTTAAAGAACAGACTATCAAGGGACGGTTGATCTGTACACCTGAGCAGAGTCAGGATATGGTCAATCTTCACGCGGAAAATGGATGCAAGGTGCATATTGAAAAGACTTTCGATGTGGAGCAAATCAATGAGATGTGTCAGCATTACCAAAAGAAAGATTTGAAGGGCCGACTTTGCATGGTGTTTTAATATAGGGATTGAGGCGCGCTATGGAAGACCAAGGCGATTGCTTTCGAATTATACCGAGGCAAATAGGCGAATCACAAAGCTTGCATTTATTTGAAATTATTCTTCAATATTTCCCCAAATCATTGATCCAGATTTTGGGTTTCTTTTCCTGAATCCCCGACGGTATTGACTTTTAGGGTGGTGCACAACAGGTGTACATATACCACATTTCTATCACGTCACAAGGCCGGCCCTTGATAGGTGGCTCGTGGGCGGTTATCAGGTCTAGTTGTGATACAGCCTCCTATCTTATTTATTAAATTCGCTGTAAAGTGGATAGTACCTAAGAGATAAGAAATGAATTTTAGCTCAAAACAAGGTATACCTGATTCTATTATATATCATTATTGTATATATTATATTACTAGAACACCCCATGACATCTGGAATCTGACATCCTATTCCATTATAAATAAGTAATAACTCAATTATGGATAACAGGAAATTTAGGACTAGTCTCAGGGCGCTCTTGGGTATATTTGTGTTGGATCCCCTATACTGATGGAATCGCCCTGTGACCCTGATACACACCCTTTATGCATTAGGGTTAGACTCGTATCTATGATACTGGGCCAATGACCCACATAAATCAGTCATTAATATAACCATCATGCATATGCTATAAGAATCTGACTTGGCAACGTCTAGCAAAGGGTGATCTGGGGAATCCACGTGACCTGCCGATCTCGCTTTTGGAGTTGCTTGGCAGTGGAGGCATAATCGTCGCCTGCCGTGATTTTGAACCTAAAAGTTGTTGAACTTGTCTTCTGTTTCACGTGAAAATTCCCTATCTGCAAACCCTCCAACTAAGTATGACGTCTGGAATTAAACCCGATCAACTGGATCCCTCTCAACTTTTGCAGCCAATGCCACTGCATCATGTGATTGTGTGCACTGATTGCCGTTATGCCGTTCCTCCCAGCACCCTCTCTAGGCATTTAAAGGACATTCATCAAATAAGCCGTGCACGCCGTGCACTATTCTTGGAATTCGCTTCTCAGTTCACGCTTAAACAGCCCCAGGACGTTGTTTCACCGCAGCAGAATCAGTTCCCGGTGCCAATTCTACCCGTTGTCGATGGACTCCGGTGTGGGTCACCAAATTGCAACTATCTTTGCGTTACTGAGAAGCGCATGAGAAGCCATTGGCTATCTGTACACCGGCGGCCTGGCCAGCCTGATTTGGACTGGTTCTGCGCTCCAATCCAAACTTTTTTTCGAGGCAAAAACCTGCGCTACTTCACGTGTAGCAACCTGTACGCTGCCTTGGCTCAAGATGAGCTCCCGGAAAAATTTCCCTCTGATTCGGTGATCGCAACCAGATTCACACAAGCCTCACCGGCCGGAAATATGGTGTGTGATATGATTGACACACTCGGCCCCACCTCAGACCAGGGAAATTCACTTTTGAAGCCCGGTATTGAGGAATACAAGAAACAACTTCTTGATTATTATTCGAGTTCAACGTCGAAAACTCTTGCGACTGATGAGGAGACGAGAATTTTATGGAGAGATACAGTTGTATGCCTAGCTACCAGTCAAGATTTCCTGATGCATGGCATACTGGCTATTACCGCACTTCACGTGGCCCATGATGAAGTCAACCCACATAGGAAGCAACACTACTTCTTGATGGCAAGTAATTATCAAGACAAGGCAATGCCGGCTTTTCGCCAAGCTGTAGCAAACGTCGACGAATTCAACTGCCATGCCATTCTTGTCTTCACGCACCTACTAGTCATCTACTCCTTTGCTTCCGAGCAACAGGATGAAGAAATGCTTCTGGCCACCGGGAATCCGTCGGATGTTATTCCCGCTTGGCTTCACTTCATACGAAATGGCTGTAGCATGTTATGCTCCCAATGGGAAGCCTTGGAGACTGGGCCATGCAAGACTTTAACATTAGCCTGGGATTCTATGCAGCTTCCGACTTTGATGAGCGAGTCTCCTCCGGAAAATTTAAGTCACTTTCTCCAAGTGATACCTCCGTGGTTTGCCGAAGATTCGTGGTCAGAACTTGAGTGCATTGAATACCGAAAAGCGGCCACGGAACTTGCTCTAGCATTTGTATATTCGAAACAATCAATCCAACCGTGCACGACCTGGGAGGTTATCCGGATCTGGCCATTGGAAATGTCTGACGAATTTATCACCATGTTGGGCATGTGTCATCCGGGAGCTTTGATATTATTATCGCACTACGCCCTCCTACTCAAGGACATTGAACATTACTGGTATTTCGAAGGAAGAGCATCGAGGCTTATCAAAACGATTTCTTCGAAATTGAGTAGCAAATGGCGCAAATACATTGAGACACCCTTTCAGAGCATCGGTCTTCCAACTGCAAATTTTCCCGGGCCTTCTTCAAACAGTGAAATTGAAGATACATCTTAGCCTAGCAAGTATGAATTGTTTCATCCCGATACAAATCTGTTGTGATCCGTTTTCATATCACCACGTGAGAAAACAACCAGTTTAGGAGCCAAGTATAGTGTCGCTTCTAAATAAGCTCGAAATCTTTCAATTCCTTCGCATTTGCTGCAACAGTCTTCTTCGTCCATTGCCAGAGATCCTCTTGCTTTGCCTCGTTGTAGCTAGCAGTACTTGACTTGATTTGATTTTTGGCCTCAAAATAAACACCACTGCTTGACTTTTGAGTCGCAACCCACGCGAGGTTTTTGCCAGATTCCTGCACTGTATGGACGCTAAATGGCAGGACCCGACGCAGCAGTGGAGTTAGCTTGGGAAGTACACTATACCAGATAAATCTGAAGAATGGCCCTGACTCGCGGACCAATCCCGTACCAGGCATCATGCCAGGATCGAAGGCCACAACAGTCAACTTTCTCGGGAGGGGGCTGAGACGGCGGTGCAGGGCATACATCCATAGGACATTGCACAGCTTGCTGGTCGCGTAGCGCTGCATTCCGGCATTCTTGAGCGCGTCATCTGATGGATGTGCCAAGGCTTCAGCAGATGTGTACTTCGCATCGGGAACGCCTGTTTTTTGGGCTGGATCATGCGTTGCACTGGCCGTAATGACAATCCGTGCCTCTTCTGCAAGTAGCGGTTGCAGAAGGTGGAAGAGGAGCGCGTGTCCCACATGATTGATCCCAAATGTTGCTTCAATACCGTCGGTAGTGTATTTGATTCCTTCGGGAAACTGCATCGCAGCGTTTAGGATCAGAATGGAAATCGGCGGCGCGCGGACTTCGCGCAGCGCTTCAACAAAGGACCTAACGCTCTGAAGATTTCCTAGATCCAGAGGAAGGAAGTGAACATCGGGATGGCTGGTAATTCGTGCTATAGAAGCAGCTGCCGCTTGAGGGTCTTTCCGGGATGCCACTATGATGGTGGTATCCGGGAACTGGCGGGCAAGGTTCATGGTGGCATGGTAACCCAGGCCTGAAGTGCCTCCAGTGACAATGATGGTTTCCTTTTCTCCCGGCATTGTCGAAGAGCTTGCTGAAGGAATGGTATTTGCGATTGAATGAAATTTGTTATTGAATGAAGTAGCTAGAACTGCACGGGAGATTATGGCACAAATTTATAGAATTTCAGCCGAGCATGGAGTCTTCCAGGAAAAAGTTGACCAAATCACTAGGCTATGTATCCAGCAGATTGGTTTCGGAGACATAAGACGCCTACCAATCTCAGGCGAGATACTGAGACGAGGTGGATAACCGCTTCCACTACTTCCGAGAATAAAGACCCACCCACAGGAACGGGCTGTCAAAACTTCCCGTTAGTAAGGAACAGCTTACATAGCCACACAGTGATAATCACATCACTGATCAGAAGTTGCGTAAGCGCTGAGCCTCTTTGAAGACTTATGAGTTGCCCGGCCACAGTGCAAGGTATTAAATTTCGAGATGACCACCACTTTTGGCGGTGTCAAGGTAATATCATGTCGACCTAAGAACCTTGCTATCCACGACTTGGTTCACCATATTCAAATTGAACAAATCACTGTTTTGTCTGGAACATACTCTTCTTTCTCTTCCTGCACTTCTTGAAATGTGACTCCGGCAGCTTGGTGAACGTCGACACGAAATGAGGTTTCCAGTCCCTGATAGCCGCTCTTTCACCTGCATATGTTCACTTAATAAAGAGTCTGAAAATTTTTGTACTGGTGACAAATAGGTCTAGAAATATTTCCTTTGGAACCAACACATAGATATTATTGTGAGATGGCCTATCGGGGAATATCGTGCAGCGGACCCTCAAGTGGACATTGAAATTTCAAAGATGATAACGTGTATAATACTACCCAGAAAAAACCAAAAAATGAAGATATTGGGGCGAGTGAAGCAACCTCACATTCCATTGCAATGCGGATAGATACCATGTTAGCATCAACTGAATCGACGTATCGGGCGATAAAAAGTCTGCTGATCACAAATTAAATATTTTTCCCTTCTTAACGAGCGGATTTGAGAATATGTCATAAAGCTACGTTAAAGGGGACTGAGGATAACGTTAAGCGATTAGCTATCGGTGAGACGCTGAAAGTGGGACCATGGACACAGCTACTCCACAAATCATTGGAGGCAGCGCCAAGCCCAGAACGGGCTGTCGACAGAGACCGATTCCGGTTAGCGCATTCCATGACGGCTCCACTTTTCCATCCCTTTTGCATTCCGCGTCTTATTTGCTGGCCCGCTCTCGCCACCCAGCACCATATCCAATATAGATTCAAGAGTCGAATCTGAATGGTCTAGATTATAATATCTAACCCTGTGTCCTGCGTTAGGTCTAGGTATTATGGGATTGTCAATGATATAGCGAACTTACCAAGATTTCATCGCGCCTCGGGAGAGGAAACAGATAGTTGATTGTGATCGGCTTTCTGCTCAGCAACATGAACCTCTGTCTAGAAGTTTGACCTACACACTTTCTTCTTATGAAGTCCCGATTATACCCCTCGTGAATTCAAAACTATGACACCATACTACATAATCAATCCCTTGTATCCAGGCTCAGCCCCACGAGACGAGGCGTTCTCGCTGCCATGTTTGCCATCCCCATCGGGCTCAGTGTGGCCCACAAGACTTTCATCGGTGGCGAGAGAGCTGGCCAGGTGAATAGCAGTGACCATTTCCATGATGATAATGCCCCGTATTATGCCGTGTTCTCTCTGCCCAACTTAGTCTCATTATTCTTAAATACTGGGCTTCCATTAGAATTCACATTACAATTCAATGCAGCCCTGGCATTCTTAGAGGCCATACCAGGAATATCCAAGGGCTTGGAACCCATCGTCTTGGAATCACATTAGTCGAAATATGTATTCCCAGCCTTTTGGACTCAACATATGTCGTATAACGAGACTTCAGCCGTGCTAGACATTTCAAAACTGCAATATATCAGCATGAGTCAGGATCTGATCTTGCCTTTGGAGGGTCTTGGAGTTTTAAAGCTCGAGTTAGCGCAACAGTTGCTACGCTGGATCACTCGACTTATGATGTGGAGCAAATCAATGAGATGTGTCAGCATTACCAAAAGAAAGATTTGAAGGGCCGACTTTGTATGGTGTTTTAATCTTAGGATTGAGGCGCGATATGGATTGAAGATTAAAGCGATTTACCGAGGCAAGTAGGCGAATCATGAAGCTTGCAGTCATCATAAATTATAAAAAAAATGTGCCAAGAAAATATCTCTTAGATATTAAAGTGGCCCTACAGTATATCGATTATCAGCTCTCCAAGAATACATCCAATGATGCTTTCATCCAAAACCTCGCCTTCGCCGAAGGTGCTCAGAATAACAACAATATTGATTGTACTGCAGCTCTCGTCGGACTGTACGGGTCCTTCCAGGCTGAGGGTTTTGGTGGGTCAGCGGGTAGTCTGAGGAACCTCGGTCATCATCTGGACACCGATCTGATAACTCTTGAGGCCCCCGGGCCCCGGGAATGTGCGCTTTAGCAGGGCAAGGAGCATGTGGGTAAGCGGCTCGCACCGCGATCCGCCTGGATAGAAGTGGTCAACCTGAACTAGGTACGACAGATAAACGTATGTAAAACTAAGTCAAGCTTGCACAATTCTTTGCACTGCTACCTGGGCACAAGTTATATAATGTATCCTCTTTCTTTCATATGGTATGCAAGAGTCTTCTCCCTCCTACCTGGAGAGTAGAAAGGAACAAGCATTTGCACCACATTCGTATGGCCATTGGCTCTCGCACATGTTAAAGCGGTCCGACCCTTATTATCAACAATCAAAGCATCCGTCACCGGAAGAAGAAGGCGCGTGACCTCTTCATAACCATTTTCCGCCGCATAGTGCAAAGGCGTCTGCCCAAAACAATCAAGGGCATTGGGATCACTGCCCCTCCGAAGTAACGTGGCGACTCGGTGTTTCTGATTCCTCTCTGCTGTCCAATGGAGTGCAATCTTATCAAAATGTTTCCCGCGACCATTTGGATCGAGGCCCTTATCGATCAAAGAACTTAGATTACAGTGTTCATTTTTACAGGCGTGATCAGCTAAAGAAGCATTTTCAGGCAGAGGAGCATTTTGGTCATCGCCAAGACTTCCTGGCATATGCATCAAGAAATCTTGAAGTTCTGGGATTTTGCGTTGGTCTGGCCGGATTCTGTTTGGATTAAACCCTCGAGCTGGGATATCCTTGCTGAGATCCATATTGGTGATAGACGGCTCACGCTGTCGGAGGTCAGTGAGAAGATCCTGGCAACGGAGCAATTCTGCCGTACGCATGGCTTGAATGTAGACATCTCTACCGGCACTTTCTATGCCAAAGCCGTCTTGAAGCAGTTCCTTGATCACAGATTCGAAATTCTGCTGAAGTGAGTCCTTGTCACCAAGCAGACGATTCCGAACACACGCCCCTCTTTTTATCAATAGCATAGCAATTTCACGAAAGTTCTTTTCAAGCGCGATTCCCAATGCGGTCGCGTTGTATAGGGATGGTAACTTTACTTCCGATAATGCATTGATGTTGGCACCATGCTCAATGAGGAGGGAAACACTCTCTATCTTTCCCATCAGCACCGCGGTAATTAGCGGAAGGTTTCTGACAATTGCTACAGTTGCGATATTTGGAAGCATCAATTGTCCGACGGTTTTCCAGGCCTCGGAGAGAATACACCCGTGTATTGTCGAGACTTGATTTCTGGAATAGCCAATTATCTGATGGATCTGCTTTGCCAGCCTGGATTGAGATACTAGAGAAGGTGTACTCTCATTGGGAGATGCCCCTTTCTTCAGTAGTTGTCTTGCAAAATTGATTTTATCGTGAAGTAATGCCGTCCTCAATGAACGATTCAGAATGTCTTGCTTCTCTCTTTCGGACTTTGGTGGGGTGCATTCTATATTCATTGCCACCCAAAAGAGTTCCTGTCTATCGCGGGCTACAGCTGCGTCGATGACTCGTTCAAATACAGGATCGAAAATGGTGTGTTTTGCGGCGAGAAGCTTCATAGCTTCTACATAACCAAGCAGGGAAGCAGTGATGAGAGCAATTTGAAGAATCTCCGTATAAGATTGGTCATGCTTTTGGCTCTTATGCTCAATTTGCTCTCCGAGGTCCAACAGTATTTTGAGTATGTGGTCATGGCCATAAAGACAGGATACCAAAATAGCCAGTCCGCAAAGTTCACTTCCGGCTTGGACTCCTCCGCGATCTAAAAGAAGCTTGACTACTGGTAGATGACCCATTCGTATGGATGCCATGATAGGATCCAGTTGGTCTGAGCCAAGACGACACTCAAGACTGGTTATTGTAGGACGGTCTTGTTTGAGAAGCAAAACCTCCACGCAATGCAAATGGCCCAGAAGACAAGCGATAGTCAGTGAAGTCGGTCGGCTTTCAAATGCGATCCAGTAAAATTTATGTCGATAATAAACATCAAACCACATGCTAGAGTCGCTTTGAGCCGCTTCGTATAGGCGGAGCGCTAAGGACTGGAATGAGTGTTGTTTTGAGCTTGACGAATTCAAAAAATAGTCTCCCCAGTACATCGCGGAGTATCTGAACAACGCTTGAACTTGGCCGCGGTCGCCGTGCACTGTAATGACATCGCTGGACTCAAAGTCAAGAATCAATAAGCATGATAGTGTGATGTGTGTCCACAAAGAATTGTACAGTGGAGAGTGAATTGATGCTTTCCAGCATTTCGCATTCGCACTCTCGACCTTCTTTTGCTCTTCCGTAAGGATCTGGGAATAATTCTCAAAGTTTGAATCTTTGTTCAACAAAAAGTCTTTCGCTGTTTGATGAATCAGGTAGATTTGATTGTCGACAATGACCACAAAAAGGCCGCAGAGGGCTCGAATCCTCGTTATGAGCCGATCTCCATCGAGAAATTCGCGATCGATCTCGTACAGCAAAGACTCTTCTGGGCTTTCCGGTGCCAGATTGAAGGCCACGTCCATCTCCTTTACAGTCATGGGCCGTTTTGCCCCAACAATAAGGTGGAGTAGAAGCAAAGCGTCACGGCGGCTACGGGAGCTATCTGTATGCCGATCAAGTAGCCTCTCATAGGCTGCCTCGACGGTAAAAGGCAGTTGTTCAAGATTTCGAGCCCTCAACTTCTCCCCTCGCTTGACTCGGTATTCTAAATCATCCATGAAGAGCTTGATCCAAAGGTATGTTCGGTTCTCCATGGAGAGAACCTTTTTTTCAATGCTGCCTCTGATCTCTTTGTCGAGTCCTAGCTTCTCCATTAAGGCCCGGGTCTTTGATTTGATGAAAATATCAATTTCGGCCTTCACCTGATTGCTTTCCGCTTCTCCCGCGAGATGAATTGCTGGCAAGCGAATCGGACTTTTGAACTCTTTTTCTATATCGAAATACGGCCGACTCGTCACAATGAACTTCAAATGGGCCTCCCGCGCACCATCTTGCAGGGCCTTAGAATGGAACGCCTTGAGACGTTCCATAAGCTGCTGCCTGCCTTTTTCCGAACATTCGTCCAAGGCGTCGAGAACAACCACGACATTTCCAGCACTCAAGTCGGTTGCAGTTTTAACAAAAAGCGACCAAAGTTCATCTGGATCTTTTTTTAGTGTTTCCCTTCTCTTCTGCCAGATGGGCAAAGCATGAGATAAAAGTTGCGGGACTTGGCTGAAAAGCTGGTGTAGAAGGCAACAGAGTGACAATGAAATATCCTCCTGGTGATCGTTGTCTTTGAAGAAAAAGTAGCAGATCGTGAAATCTCTTGGGATTACTTCGTCCACAAGCGCTTTAGCTAGCACGGATTTGCCACATCCTGGATCTGCGGAAATCCATAGCAAGTTGTCTTGCGAAGAAGATAACCACTTATGGTATTGGGGATGGTCAAAAACCCAACGACAGGTTTCTGCTTCCCTGTCCGGGTTAACGTTCTTGTATGTTTGATAGGGAAGAATATCAAAGCATTGATGACATTGTATTCTAAGGTCATTTTCGCGATCGGCTTCCATTGCTTCCCGGACCTTCTTGCTCTCGATTGCTATCAATTCAGTGATTGTCTGCTGCTTGAACACAGTTGCCGGGGTGATATACCCAAGCAGTGTCTTGGCACTTGCCGCCGCAGTAGCTGCAGCATATCTCTGCCATCGATCATTCTTATGCGAGTCTGAATAGTCACTCACACCCCGGATGACAATAGAAGGGAAATCGAATAGGCCTGCCGCTTCCATCTCATAGCACAAGATCCCAAGATTTTCTCGAAGGCGATCCCTCGTGACAGCATCCTTCATCACCGAATTGCTTGAACCGATAGTACCGAAGAATACCCACGGCTCAGTAGAGTCTCTTGTTTCTCGCGAAATCTGTTTAGAGATCTCACACGATTCGCACGTCTGTTCGCGCTTGGGATGCACGTATTGTGCATCGTACAAGACATCGTTTTCGGCGCCAGGATATCCGTATCGCTTTTTCATACCAGGTCGACTCTCAAACATGGCAGACAATGTTTCTGTGATTGCACACTCTCCAAGTTCCTGATCGGCTTCCAGCCTGTTAAGGGCCGTGAGTAAAGCGTATGGAGGGGAAGGCAGACTGCCTTTTAGGACAAATCCATCTTCTTGAGTGGTTTTGCCGTAGTCGAACTGTACGACGCCCCCACAGGTCCCTGTGGGTCTGCCAATCACCACGTCGCCGAGACGAATATCTTGTTTTTCCAAGCTGGGCACAGGGGCGGCACCTCCAATGCCGACCATTAGTCCAAATCTCAAATTCTTGAAAGTTCGCTTCATGTCCGTCGCCACTACAGCCGCAGAGTTGGTACCATATACCCCGGAACCGAGAGTTGCGATAGCAACTCGGTGATGATGAAGGCGCCCAAACTTATAAGCATTATGATCATGTTGGTCTTTTTCAATCATGTCGGGGTACTCTTCGTCCAACATTGCAATGACGGCTGTCGCCTCAATAGCGAGGGCGCAAATAACGCCCACAGTGTACTGTTCGCTCATTTTGAGGAAATTTTGGGGTGAGAGTGACGACTGTTGCCTTCTCAAGAGAGGCTCCTTGAGGCTGAAATGAGGAAGCCCCGCTTTTTAGATCGAGACATGAAATGCGGGGTGTAATCGGAATATGATTATCCCGGTCGAAAACATTGAATGTTATCTATTAAGCATGCCAAACCAGGACTTGTTAAGGAGTGAGAACTAAGCCTGTTTGTGGGGAAAGTGAAGAGTTTGCAGATTGTCTTTTCTGATCATTATAGCGAGCAAAATGATAACAATGTCGCTTCACTCGTGATAAGCCAAATGAGTCACTCCAGCAGGGGAATAAAGGCGCAGAAGAGACGTTCTACGTAGATATTTGGAAATGGCAGACATGATACTATGACTGGATTTGAATATAAACAAAATACAGGGTCGGGATCTCGACTTGACAGCGCCTGCTTCGCTGCTTTCGTATTTTCAGCTTGTTGATAAATTATAATGGTATTTCATTGAAAGGTCTCATCAGTTCCATTGGTGGTACTTCAGAGATTCCGTAATACTGGGCTTTCCTGATATTTAAATGTAACATTGTCATCCTTAGAGGCCGTACCAGGAATATATTGAAAACTACCGTCTTGGGATCACATTTGCCTACATATCCCCATCCTTTATGGAGTCAACATTTTGCTGCAAAATAACAAGACTACAGCCGCGCTAGACATTATTTGACCGCAATACATCAGCGCGAACCAGGATTTGCTTGCTATTGACCAATCCTGGAGTCAGCCTCAGTTAGCGGAACAGTTGCTAACTACCAACAGGATTCGACTCAGTGTTCGTTTTGCCCTGCAACAGCGCAAGCTATAGCGCGATTTTTGGTTGCTGGATCATCGTAAATGTCGAGCAGGTCTCTAAAATCGATTAGTCCTTGCAGCATCTCAGCGTGTCACCACATCAACCTGAAAGTTGCTTCAATCTATCTGCATACGTCCAGCTCTAGAAGGTTGATCGGCAGCTCGGTCAATGAACCTGGTCAATCACTCTAAGGGGATAGCGCCCATCTGTGGGCCTTGTAACGGTACAATTCTGAGCTTGTCACTGGCCATGGGGATATTGGTGGCCGGGATGCTCTAGCCTTAACCCAGGCCATAGGCGCCTTGAGCGGCGGCGGGGCCTTGGCAAATCAGTCAGCTTAGATGAGCCACTCAATCGTGACGGCAGTTGCGGCAAAGTAGTGTTGTGAATATCCGTGATAGACACCCTGAGTGATTTCATCCTGGTTGACTCTAAAACTAGTGACTGGACAGTCACGGTTGGGCATAAGGCAACTCAGATCTATGCTGGGGTCATTTATTCGGTTGACACCACAGTCCTTTATACCCGACCTGTGCTACAAAAATTCAGCTTAGCCCATCTTTTTCTCGCCATTCAACCTGTGCTCGTCGGGATCGTTCCGGTTTTGAAGCTCACTCTTCACTCGACGTCGTTAGATGAAAGTTTCGGGCTGGCATCTATTCTTTCTGAAGTGGATCCTCAAGACCCCGATGCTTTGGTTGGAGACACCCAATTCGAGAATTTGGTGCCACCCGTCAAGCTGGGCAGCCACACTGTTTACGATGGCTGCATATTATGATCGAGTAGCGGATAATAGCATCGCCAATAGACCAAGGGTCTCGCTGAACGCTTAAGCCAAACGTAACGTATCATATCATTAGCTTGTCTCCTCGGTAAAACTCAGTCTCAATTCTCTATTTTATCATTCATTATCGTCAAAGGAGGGCAGTTTTTAGCTAGTAGGCCAGTTCCATTGGAAATGAATTTCTTAATTTTGTTACTCTGATGAAATACTCGCCACGAGCTTTCAAAATTTGCGCTTATTCTCCAACTGGACTAAATAATAGATGGTGTCGTTTGGATTGGCCGATCAACAAGTCTCCGCATGAATTTTTGATGGCCAAAAGATAAGTATGTCTGCCGGGTCACACAATCAATTGTCAAGAGCACGCAAGGGATGCAACATCCATGCCGGTGATACTATTTATCAGTTTTAGGGAGCCAAACTATAATTGAAAAGATAAGTCACAGTGGACTCAAATATTTACCCTGATATCTGGCATTGAGGAAAGGCTAGGACCGGACTTATCCGCAGAAGAAATATTCCACGGACATCTCGACTTGCAGTCGTCCATTTTTCCGAACCCCTGTAGGCCTCCTAAGAAACCTTTCAATGATGATAAACATGATCCTTGACCGCCAAATGGAGGAAATAGACTAATCAGAGCACTAGAATGCGACCTGCATCGGCGGGCTCCGGCCATTAATAAGCTCTGCCCACAAGGTCGTCTCCACCTTGTGGGACCGCGGTATGGTCATACCGCGGTCTGCCCCGCATCCCCTCCGAAGCTCTTCTGCCCAAACTCCATCTTGTTTTCCAATAACTTCATTTCAAACACCATTGCCCATCATGACTACCCTCCAATCCGGCGACGCCTTCCCCTCGGATGTGACCTTCAAGTAAGATTTCGAACACGAAACTAAAACAAGGTCATTGCTGATTGAATCAAAATAGGTACATCCCATGGACCCAGGAGAGCAGCGAGCCCTCTTCATGCGGCATCCCAATCGATTACAATGCCTCCAAGGAGTGGGCGGATAAGAAGGTCGTCCTTTTCTCAGTTCCCGGTGCCTTTACCCCCACTTGCTCCGCCAACCACGTTCCCGGATACATCCAGAACCTGCCCAAGCTGAAGGAGAAGGGTGTGGACATTGTTGCGGTTCTTGCTTTCAACGATCCCTTTGTTATGAGCGCCTGGGGCAAGGTGAATGGAGTCCGGGATACTATCGTGAGTGTAAACAACATCTCTTATGTTGATCAGCCGCTTACTTTTGTTGAATAGCTCTTCCTTTCCGACCCTGATGCCAAGTTCTCCAAGAGCATTGGATGGGCCGATGAAGCCTCAGGGCGCACTGGTCGGTATGCTATTGTCATTGACCACGGCAAGATTAGTTATGCCCAGATTGAGACTGAGCGGGGTGCCGTCAAGGTAAGAGACCGCCTTCGTGAATTTTACTCTTTTTGCTTGAAAAATTCTAATGAGCCTTGCTCTCGCAGAAATCTGGAGCTGATGCTGTGCTTGCTTCGCTGTAAATGGTATCATGGGACTGTTCGCTTGTCCATCTGGCCATCCACGCGAGATCGAACCAACATTCCTTTATACATTTATTGCCTAACTAGATGAATAAGATAGAATAACGACAGCTTTTTGTTAAAATATGGCGTATTCTGTGTATTAGTTCTCTAGTGTGTCTATGTAGGTACAGTAGTGACCAGAATATCGGGTAGGTATACAGGAAAAATTAGATAACTAGGATCAGGCAGGTACCCAATATAGGCATCTAGGTGCCTTCTGCGGTTGAAAAGATGTTATTCCTCTACATAGTAATAATAAACAATGATAGAATGAACAACGAAAAGACGGAGAATTATCCTCTTTTTATGGATCTTCATAAGGCAGCAAAGCGATGGACATCTTGTTATCACCGAGAAGTACTTCCCCATCTTCGCCGCCGGCATCACGTTCGAAACTCAAGACCGCCAGAAACACACATACATACCATAATTAACTCAGCGCGATTCTAATATTCATTGATAGAACCACTTTAAACCTCAAGAGTGCCAGAAATGCGCATACATGCCATAAATGACCTGACGCGATCTCTTATCGATATCTTCATCGCCGACATAAGCAAGCCATCCATGCCCGACACGCGCCATTGCAAAAATCACTCATCCGTAACATCGCTATTAAGATAGTTGGAGAACGTTTCAAGGATCATATACAACCGATGATTCAAATCAAATTTCGTGAGAGCCGTACCACGCATTCCGAAAATTGTTGGTAGACATCCATCCGTGAAGGCCCGAGTTGTGGCTTGATTGAGCATCAAGATGACCCGACCACAACTGCCCAACTCCCAAGACATGCCAGCCTTCCTGAAACATTTGTTGTCACTCTATTTACAAAGGGAAAGGCTCCCCATTACTATGCCTAGGTTACCCTGGTGTACGTATCTTGGTACCGCATTCCAGACAAAGTGGTTGCTGGCGAGAAGCAATGGTTTGTCCACAACAAACTGCGTGCGGAAGGGTCGAGGTTCGTTGTTGTGGGTCTTCCAGTGTCATCACGGCTGAATGCGGGTCATTCACGATCTTGATGTTAAAGTCTTCGTTGAGTTCGTTATAGAGGTCGGGGTGTCTTTTGACAAATGACCTTTTCGATTCACGCGTAAGGGACACTGCCCATAGACTTGATAGTTAATATTACGTAATCATGCTACACGCTCGGCTAAATATTTTCGGTGTCTAGCGGTCACAGTCAGACCCACGGGGTAAGTAGATCGATCAATCAATGAGTCAAAGTGCTGTAGCGAGAGATGGACATGTCATTCTTCGAGATGAAAATCTATCTCAATCTAAGGCGTTAATTGCTGCGGCTCGCTTTCGTAAAGACGCGTGAAGACTAGAAGCCTCGAAACGCGCGGCTACTACTTTTTTTCCGGTTCATAGGGCATAAAACACCGAGTTTAGCAGATTATCATAACCCTTGTGGTCCAGGCATGATTTCAAAACCGAGCCGTGTCACATATAAGCTCCCGTATCTATTGCTGCTTGCCAAAATATCCTTCGAGACCCATTGTTCATTATTCCGATCTCTACCGGCGAATCAGATTAGGGTTGGTTGTATTTCAGGAACCGTTTCAAAGTTCCGCGTTATCCCCCTTTGACGAGTTTATCAGTGGATGGCTTCGCTTTCCGAGGTGGATACATTTTTGAATATTTCTTCACCAGCCGGCCTTCTGGCCCGACTTTCTATCCTTCCTTTTCCTTCCTCCAATTTTTCAAATCGTCCATTCATCCATATTCTTCATTTGTACGACATTTTTTCAATCGCATTATATCTTTCATTTGCATGCATCGTTTGTCTTCAGACCATTTGAAAGTTCCACGCTATACCGCCAAGAGGAACTTTACCAGTGAATGCCATTGCGTGCACCCGTGAAGATGATTCTCCATCTGCTATAATTCTCAAGGGTTTTGGTTTTCCTCGAATTTATTTTTTCGTGATCGAACCCGACCAACACGGATCCCATGGATGGTTCAATTCTTCCCAACGAGCTGCTCTACTTAGTAGGTGAGCAGCTCGGTGAACACAAAGATCGGCGGAATCTGATATATGTTTGCCGGCATTTCTATCTGGTGTTACTGCCTCTGCTATACCGCTCTCCAAAGTTGCACAGATGGCAGCACGTCAAGTCTTTTTTTCACGCAATAAGAAAAAACAAAAGGCTTGCCTTGGCTGTCCGTGAGCTTGATCTCGGAAAATGGATATCGAAGAAAGCGCCTTCCAGAAAGGAACAGGAAGCCCTGAAGGCTTCAGACGCCGTGAAAAAATACTTTTTACGGCGTGTCTCACACGACGAAACTAATCTTGAATGTTTCACAACTGGCCTTTGTGAAGGCAACATCGATGCCTGGGTCATGTTGATTTTGCCGTTGATGAGCCAGCTCAGACAGCTCTCGCTCCCATGGGGCAACAAAGCAGGCCAAATGATCCATAGCGCCTTCAACAACAAATGTCAATTTAAAGACAAATGCCATTTTCCACATCTCCAAAAGATCTCGTTTCATTTCTGCTCTCAAGCGAATAATGAAGCTGTTGAATTTGGCAATCCAAAGGCTTTCTCTGAGCTCATAATGCCTTTCTTCCAAATTCCGTCCCTGCGTGAAATTTCGGTCAACAACCTCATTGACCCGAGCTCTCCAGTTGACGCGGAGTATAAAGGACCCATGGGCTTTGTGGCCATCACAGACATTGATTTGCGCGAAAGCTGCGCCAACAATGGAATGCATAATCTCATCCTCTCGTGTGCAGCTCTCAGATCTCTCAAATATCAGCACTCGGATCTGCCTCTTGAATCCATCGGCTATCATCCAGATAGGCTTTACCACTCCTTGATTCGGCATAAGGAAACTCTGGAGGTATTATGGCTAGACCATCACGGACTGCATTACCCTTATACTACAGCCGGGTTGAACCAAACCTACAAACAATGGATTGGGTCTTTTGCAGACTTTACTGCTCTCCGAGAACTGCGCATTCCACTACACAATCTCCTTGATATTCAATACGGAAGCGTACCGGCCTCTCCACTCTTTGAATGTCTTCCTCCGTCACTAGAATCAATCTACATCGAAGGTTGCAATCAGAAATTATTTTCCATGTTAGTATTAGAGCTGGGTGCGATGATTGCAGATCGTGACATTCGGTTTTCGAACCTGCAACGCGTGGGAACTGAAGGAAGATTTCTTGATCCCTCGCCAGTCGAATCGGGAGATATTGACCTTACGACATCGAACACGCCGGGGCCAGCTTTTAATAGCCACGTTCTGCTGGCTGCCAAAACACTGCAACGGGGCTGTGACGCAGCGGGCGTTAGCCTGCAAATTCGCCACCACAGTGCGCCTACACCCCTTGAATTGCTTCGTTCCTAGATGGAAATCACTTCATTATATATTGCATACTTTTGATCGATGGCATTTTAGCGACGTCGGGCTGAACCCTCGCCAAATCGGTTGGGTCAGGCATAAATAATCAAACCATTTTCAGTGACCAGACTGTATTAATTACATAACTTTTTGACTGCCTAGGAAGGCTAGGGCTTTTTTGTCTTATTAGCCCAGGGTATGTCAAAGATAGATAGTGGAACAACTGCGTCTATGCGCCTCTGCTCTTCCAACTTCTTCGCAGCTATCCGAGCAGCTTCTTTTTCCAACCTGACTTTTTCCAACTTGTCTGCAGTCATCCAAGAATCTTCCGATTCAAGTACAATGTATTGCACATTGATGCTCCGGGATACAGTCCGTAACCAGTCTGCGATATGACCCAAGAGGTCGTACTCAGGTGTAACGCCAAGTTGGGGGACTAGAGTCTCACTTTGGGGCGGGATCGACAGCGGTATACTCGGACCCTGAATAACCTCATTGGTTATTGATAGTCGCAGTCAGAGAATGACTTAATGGCGTATTTAAACTCTCTGTGTATATTCCACATCACCGCAATTCACTATCTGATTTCGATTCTTCCTTTGTAAACAATGACGTCGACTGTTCACTGGTACAAAATTATACAACAATTACTACCAGTCAGATAGATTAACGAGTGTGCCCAATCTAAAGCATAGATTCTTGTTCACTTAACACTATCCTCCGAGTATATGCACTATTGTGTCCTGCAATACTGGATGCCCAGAGTTCGTCGCATGAAATGAAGCTAACCAAAACATATCTACACGTGACCAGATTACTCAGCCGCCCACATTTAAGGAAAATTCCACGGCCCAGCAATTCCTTTCCCTCTTCATGCGCTCCCAGTGTTTTGCACAGCCCGACTGCCCTCCATGGCAAATTGGGTTTTATGGCGAGAGCCTTCACTGGATCTCGTCGTGGGAGTGCTAGAGAGACTTCACTCTGTATCTGCTGCTCCGGAATGGTAACATCTGATGGAAGCGGTTCGTTTTGTAGTGATACATTCATTTGTCTATAGCTAGGAGTTGTAGAATCTACATCTCCTAGCTCTCGTAAACTCGATAGAAATAGTCCTGGTCTGGTCATAGCCAAAACGCGCAAGCCAAGCCTATGGCTATGTCGCTCCGGCGGAGCGTCGCTCTTGACTGGTGCTGCGCTTGTGCTTGCGCTTGTCCCATTTGGCAAGTCCTTGATCCCAATGCAAAGCTACAGTATGGGCTTCCTGCCGATCTCAAACAGAATGCGTAGAGAACAAGCTGAAGACCCTCCCTGCGACGGCAGCGGTATTAAACGATGGTGCTGAGCCTTCAATGGCTTCACTCCTCTGCCCCTTCTTCCACCACTCTGGCCCTTATGATCTTGACCTCGTCCACGGGTCGGTCCTCTCCCTTGGTCTTCACTAGACCCATGCGCTGGATCACCCGCATCCCGCTCTTCACGCGACCAAAGATTGTATGCTTTCCATCCAGCCACGGTGTTGGCGCGAGCGTAACGAAGAATTGACTGCCGTTTGTGTTGGGACCGCTGTTCGCCATGCTGAGAACACCAGCTCCAGTGTGCTTCAGGTCGCCGCGGATCTCGTCCTCGAATTTTTCGCCGTAAATTGAGCTGCCTCCGCGGCCAGTGCCGGTGGGATCACCGGTTTGGACCATGAAGTTGGGGATGATGCGGTGGAAGACGACATTGTTGTAGTAGCCTCTTTGTGCGAGGGTGGCGAAATTCTTGCAGGTCTGGATAGCTTGATGTTAGTTCTTGGGTCATTGCGACGTAGAGTGGGGTGTTGGTTGCTCACCTTGGGCGCATGGGTGTTGTAGAGCTCGACGGTGAAAGTACCCTACCAGGAGTCAGCGATACGTAAAGGGTAGAATGATCGGTTCATGAATTACCATTGAGGTATCAAATGCTACTTCGGTTGCCATCTTGAAGGTTGTTTTTGGAAGATGCGATCGCTGTACATCTGAGTAGTTCTTTCGGAGAGAAGGGAAGAGCAAAGGCGGAGCTTGGCGCGGCAGTTTGCACGGTTTAACAACTTGCTTGATTTCCAACTTGAACATCATCCAGCTCACCATGGACTAAAATTGTACTGTTTTACAATCATTCTTTTTCAATATTGGTTCCACCATCTTTTTAACTGCCTGCCTTGTCCAGGCTAAGGACCAGAACCACCATGTCTACGGCCAATATCATGTCTGAGGACAATATCAACCCCCTCGTTGATTTCATTGCTCACGCGTTCTATTATCTCCCCCGTTTGGGACCTGAAATCAGCTTATACGGACATTTGCTGGTATCTTCTCTATTTCCAATCTGGATTGCTGCGCATGCCGCTCTATCAAGGCCATCCTCTGCCGCCAAGCCTCCTAAAAAGTCCGATAAAGACTATGATGATGAGGATGACGACGACGAAGAAGAGGGGCCTGTCGAGAGATTGGAAGGATTGCAGCCATCGGATGCTTTGATGTTCCCATTAATGGCAGGTTTTACACTGTGCTCCTTGTACGCGGCCCTGAAATGGCTCAAAGATCCATCTATTGTCAACAAGGTCCTCGGCTTCTACTTCTCACAAATGGGCATGTTCTTCGCTGTGGCCTTTCTGAAGGATATCCTCCTATTTGGCCGGTCCTTTATCTTCCCAAAATACTATCATAATCAAGGGAGAATCTTCCATGTGAAGCAGTCCGAGCGTGTCTTCAAGACCAACACGACAGACGAAGTGAACAGCCCTGGGCTTGTACGAAACTCGCCTCTTCCCGGAGTATTTGGCAAAATCCCGCTCCCACGCTTTGCTTTGAACCAACTCTGGGCCTGTCGCAATGCTTCCTATCAACAGTTAAGGCTGCGCTTTCACATTCGTGGCTTGTTCAATATCAAACCCCTTGTGGGCCTTCTTGATCTTCTGAGTGTAACCGTCGCTCTTGTTGCCGTGGCCTACTTCCAATTCGTGGAGAAGCCATGGTGGTTGACCAACTTCCTTGGCTTCAGTTTCTCCTACGGAACCATGCAGCTGATGTCCCCAACGACCTTCGGGACTGGATCATTGATATTAACATCTCTGTTCTTCTATGATATCTACTTTGTGTTTTTCACCCCTGTGATGGTCCACGTTGCCAAGAACCTGGATGTCCCCATCAAGCTTATGTTTCCTCGAACCGACGAAACCGGCGAACCGGCGCATGCTATGCTAGGCTTGGGAGACATTGTGATCCCGGGTATGATGATTTGTCTCGCACTACGTTTTGATCTATTCCTTTACTATCGATTTAAGGGAACTCAAAAGGCGAAGATCGAAGGCTTGGACGGCGAAATTGCCAAACCCGAGTACCAGCGAGCAACCGGCTTGTGGGGTGAACGATTCTGGGCACCATCAGTAAGGACGAAAGAGCCGGAAATCAAGCCGCCATATCACGATGCTAGAGCCTTTCCAAAGGTCTACTTCATGGCCAGCCTTGTCGGTTATGTCACCGGCATGATTGCAACCCTTGTGGTCATGCAAAAGTTCAACCACGCCCAGCCTGCTCTTCTGTATTTGGTTCCTGGCATCCTGATCTCACTATGGGGTACGGCACTTGTCCGCGGTGAAGTTCGTTTGATGTTAAACTTCAGCGATGCTGAGG
Source organism: Penicillium sp. 91 TS-2023 (assembly GCA_030710325.1). Classification (NCBI taxonomy): domain Eukaryota; kingdom Fungi; phylum Ascomycota; class Eurotiomycetes; order Eurotiales; family Aspergillaceae; genus Penicillium; species Penicillium sp. 91 TS-2023. The sequence goes on from JARWGP010000006.1 coordinate 923,254, forward strand.
AGGATGAAGAGGAAGAAAGTGAAGAGAAGAAACATTCGGACAAAAAACTGGCAGATGAGAAAAGTGAGCCCGCCAATGATGGTGTTAAAGGCCTTTTCATGCGCATCTTGTCTGGTGATACGACCGTCTTCAGCTCGAAATCCGAGGAGAAAAAGAAAAAGGATGTGAACGAAAAGACCGAGTCAAAAGAAGCCAAGGCAAGCAAGACCAAGGAGTCTGCAACTGATAAATCCAGAGCCAAACATGCTGAGGATGATTTGGATTTGGTTTCGTTCTCGATTTCCTTCCCCCGGGTGAAACACGCAAAACGCGGCATTGATTATGATGAGAACCCTACCAACGATGAAGGACTGGTGATGATTCCCGGTCCTATTGACGACGATGATGAGCGCCCATTGAAGAAACGGCGCGGAACTCCCAGAAGGCCGACCTTGGAGTGATCATAAGCGCACTTGAGCCTTTGTATTGCTAGGTCCTTCATTTAAAGTTGACAACCCATGTGCTATAGAAAATGAATTGTTTCATTATTGGGAAAATTGTTTCATTATCTCCGTAACTCTAAAGATGTGGTATCATATCTTCTTTTCATGCTTTCAGCATTATCCTAGTATCTGTTTCATCTCATCCCATCGCTGCGACGAAATATCCACCAATTGTCGAAGATCTTCCGTATCGATCGTCCAACCACCAAGCTTCTCCATCTTCAAGATAACCGTCTTTCCGTTCTCTTTATCAACAACAACACAAGCCTTCTCCATTGTCAAGCCCTCCTCATATCCATCAGGATCAGCAAGAATCCACCTGCTCTGAGAACCCTTCTTCTTTTGCTTCTCGGCATTCTGCTCCTCGGCATCCGGGATAACAACAGCCCGCCACCCCGCAGCGGCGTCGGCTTCGAAAACACAGAACGAATTGGCAATCGGCATGCCACGCAAAGAAAGCTTGTGAGCTTCGTTGATGTCTTCCGAGCACAGAATAGTCTCGTTATCCACATCCCACCAGGCCTTGGGTAGCTTTGTATCGCGTAGAGCAGCGAGAACAGAGGCCCACGCCGCATCGAAGGCGTTACCCGCAAGTGAAATGATCATGACATCAATGTAGAGTACCCAGAAAGCCTTAATCTCGCGAGGCTGGCGGCTCTCACTGCCACCATCCACATCCATCTCATTCTCATTATGTTCTAGATTCGGCGGTTGGTACCAAACACGCAAATCTTCCGCCTTGACAAGGCGTGTACTGTGAAGAAGCGACAAAATCTGATGTGAAAGCGACTGAGCCAGCGCGGAAGGCGGGGCGGAAGGAATGAAGCCCGGTGCGCAGCCGGTGCTCAAGGAAAGGTTAGGGACGAGCAGGTTGAGGTCTTCGATATGAGCGCGATCCTCCTCGTTTTCGGCATCGGTTTCTTGGCCACCAGCTGCATTGAAATTCTTTGTAGCGGACGAAGACTGAGATACGCTCCACGATGCAATATCTTCGGTGTGTAGCAATTCAGCGCGGACACCGCATACAGCGGCTGTGTCGCCGATGCGCACCACGGCGCTGCCATTTGTGTGGGTCAAGGAGCCTGCGTTGGCGGATGTGACTCGAAATTGAGAGGCAGCGCGGCCATTGGCTCGGACGGAGGGTTGGTTCATTGCTGGTGGTGGGGAAAGATGGGCGAGGAGGTAGGCATGTGGTTGAAGGCGGGCGAATTGTGAAGGAGGGAGTGAGAGGGATGGAGGCACCGAAGGTGCCGCCGTTGCTGGGGAAGTCATGACGGCGCGTTGATATAGAAGTTATAGCTATATCAATTTGTAGCTTGATCTTTCCGATCGTCGAGGAAAAAGTGGTATCGATTTATTCGGCAGTACCTTTCCGCCTAGAGGCGGTGTCAGTCTTGCCTAAGGCAGAAAGCTCCATATAAAACACGTGACCTATTGTAGCATGGGCACAGAATGGGATGTTTTCTACCGAGATTTTTCTTTGCTGCTATTGACGTTTTATTGGTCATGATAAGATCTTTGATCTGATACGCTACGCAGATTAGCTGACAGCTTTGGAACGAACCGTATAACGCCACAGGGGAAAATACGAAGTATAAGTAACTTTCCCAACAGCAGACCTGCATGTGCCCAAAACTTTGAAAGTCTAATGAGATAATCTCGAGATCACTGCGTTCGCACTTGCGTGAATGGATTCTATTTTTGATCACTGTTGTATCAATGAAGACATATCTCAAGCTACGCTTCCTCCCGAGGTCTTTTACGACTCATCATTTACCACTCCAACAGAATATAGCTCGTATTTAGGAACATGGTATGTCGCTAACCTTGACTATCTGCGACGATAAAATCATGATATCTGGTCCCATACGGTAGATTTCTTTTGACCAACTTAAACAGGGACTTCAATTACCGAGTTCTAGGTAATTTGTGCTACTATTTGTGGACAAAAATGGGAAGCACCAAGTTTGGAAAGCCCCTCCAAAGCTCCGGGGTGTATCTTTCCCTCGCTAACAGCTTTCTAGACTCATTTTTCCCTGCGCAAATCCCCCAAGAGTTACTATTTATACCCACTCGGAGACTCGGCCCAAATAGACAAACCTAGAACACGTCGGGGGTGATGAACCATATTCTCCGAGTCGAGTGTAACGAATAACGCTGCAGCGCTGCAGCAACCAGGCACGAACCGAATTTCGACTTTACCATTTTAGCAGAGGAACCGTGCAGAGAAGGAGTGCACATTCAGCAATCTCCACCACGCTAATGCGGCCCGATCACCCCAGTCACCTTGTCAGCAATACGTTCCCGCTGATTGGTCTCGGGGGCGCTAAACCATCACCTATCACTGGAAGATCCCCTCTCCACGAGGCCCGAAAGTTGTGGTCGCCCTGGCGTCACGCCCGATTCGAGAGATTCAACACCGCAAGTTGACCACTCACGGATCGAATTGTTTGGATTGGCCGTGGTTGGCCGACCGGTCGAACTATGATGTGGCTGATCTTACTTACAGTCTGACCATGCAAGACGGCGTGGGTCCCCGCTTTGGTGCACTACATACATCTAGAAGGGAGTTCCCCCCGGTTTTCCCTGTTTTGCTCTCGGACTAGTGAATTGGTGATATCCTCGTGCTCTCGTGCCGATATGAACTTGATGCGACGATAGAACTTGGAAGAGTGAGCTCTTCATATTAAATAGTTGAATTCTATTTGGTGAATAAGGTAGGTTCCACAGCCGTCCAGTTGACAAACAACAAACTTCTCATGCGACAAAGAGACAGGCAATTTGAATCACATATCCTGTTCATTCCGGTGATCTAAAATGTCGGGAAAATTACTTTCCCTCGCCAAGCGTGTGTATGTCGAGGTTACGGCCTCGACGACTACAGCCGAACAGAATGAAATGAAAAGAGACTCTTTCCGTAATGCAGCCAAATACGGATATGGGTTCATCTATTTCGCAATTGTGTTGTTGGTCATTACTACTCTCATTCGACTCTATCATGGCTACAGTGACAAGGTGCGAATTATCTTGCACAAAGAGAGCAATCCTCGAACCTACTATGGCACCTCGACACCGGACGAATATGAACTTCCCAGTGCAGGCACTGATGCTTCAAGCATGAACTTCTTCCCGACAGCAGAGTCGCATCCGGCTCCTAGGCGCGAATCACTTTTGCAAAAGGTCATCCGCTTGAATAAGGTCATCGCGTTCTTCCGATGGATCTTCTATCGCCCTATTCCTACTCTTAACATTCTGGGTATGGAACTTGTGTTCCCGTCTCTGGCTGTGGTGGGCATAGTATTAGCCACATTCACCTTCGTCACTTTATATTGCTTCGTCCCACAGCCTCTGTATTATTGGTACATTGCTTTGGGATCACCCCCGCTTGCAGTACGTGCAGGAATGTTGGCCGTCGCCATGATCCCATGGATTGTCGCACTGGCCACCAAAGCCAATTTTATCACCATGATGACTGGGCTAGGCCATGAGCGACTGAATGGATTGCACCGCTGGCTCTCTTACATCTGTCTCTTTCTCTGCATTATTCACGTGGTACCGTTTTATGTCACGCCGATCTGGACGGGCGATGCCTTGATCAACTATCGTAACTGGATTCCAACAGGTATCTATTACTACGGGAATGGGTGGGCGGCATTTATACCATTGATCGTTCTCTGCGTCCATTCGCTTCCTATCCTTCGGCACCGGATGTATGAACTTTTCATCTTCATCCATATCCCTGTTTCCTGGGTCTTCGTCGCAATGATGTTCTGGCATAGCAAGAACTATCTTAAGTCGTGGGCTTATCTTTGGACAACTGTGGCTATCTGGGTATCTACTTACCTCATTCGACTGTTCTATTTGAACTGGTCCAATCCCTTCCGGCCATCATCGTTCATGATCGGAGAAGAATCCGCCATCACACTACTCCCGCAAAATGCCATCAAAGTGACCATCCCCACTAAGATGCGCTGGAGGGCTGGACAGTACGTCTACTTGCGTATGCCCAGCATTGGCTTTATGGAGAGCCATCCTTTCACTATTGCATCGCTCTGCAGTGATGACTTTCCATCTGCATATGGTGAGGAGTACCGCGACATGACACTAGTCTTCCGACCATTCGAAGGTTTCACTCGCAACGTTCTGAAAAAGGCGTTGGAATATGGTCCATTCAAAACATACACCGCTTACCTGGAAGGACCTTACGGTGGTATGCAACGCGACATGGCCGCCTTCGACGATGTAGTCTTTTTCGCCGGCGGAAGCGGCATCACTGCGATTGCTAGCCAGCTTCTGGATTTAATTAAACGGATCCGGGATGGAAAAGCAGTCACAAAGTCAATCAAAGTCATCTGGGCATTAAGATCTGCGGAGACCATGGGGTGGTTCTCAGAAGAGCTCCGAATCTGCCGAGACAGTGCACCAGCGAATCTTGTGCATTGCCATTTCTTCCTCACGGGTATGCAGCTAGCTGATCAAGCTGGTCGAGACCTAGTCCAGGAGAAGATCTATGGCATGCTCCAAGGCATTGACAAACGAAACTCGGCATATATCCGGGAAGAAGCTGCTGGCGACACAGAGCGCGAGAAGGAGCTACGCCGTGAGAATGAGGATGGACTTGCTGCTCTCCCAGGCGCATATACTGTGAACAATATTCCCACCCCCCGGCATTATATCCCGCCGAATTTATTGGGATCACCTGGAGGCAGTAGTCCTGGCTTCGATTTTGGATTTGGGAATACAACGCCGGTGTCCCAGAAACTACCCATCCCGCGGTATGCGTCTTTCCAGCCTTCTCTGCGAAGAGATAATTGGAAGACGGATTATTTCCGACCTGATGTTTCCAGCTTGCTCAATGAGTACTCTAAGAGCTTTGGACGTCGTGCTTGTATCTTTGTCTGTGGCCCACCGAGCTTGCGTGTTGAGGTGTCGAATACCGTGGCCAAGCTGCAGCTGCGGGTTCTGACTGATAGATCCAAAGATGAGATCTTCCTGCATGCGGAGAATTATAACCACTAGTCTTGTGTGCTCCTGTATAATCTTGTCTTCTTTTTTGTTGATACCCTTGGCGTTCATAATCCTGTTATGAAGATAATCAAGATACTTAGCTATCGAGTCTTATTACAGTGCTGTTCCAATCAAGCAATCATTTCATAATATTATTCGAAGCCGTTATAGACATTAGGCTTGTTTCAGGTATAGGCACTGTATCACATTGATGCATGAAATAAACCTGCTATGCAGGCAAAACTCTAATTTAATGAGCGGGTATCCAAATTATGTCCAAACTTATAAACGGGCCTGTCAACGGGCCCAGCATTCTCATCGCCGTTGCGAATGATTCCCCTTCTCTTCCTTAGCCTTGCGTTTCCTTGAAGGTGTTTCATCACCCTCAAGAATTCGGGAGTCACTCAATAGCTGCACACCATGATCACCCTCTTCGCCATCTGCTGCCTCCACCTTTTCCCAGTCCTCATCGTCCGCATCATTCGGGGATGAGTTATTGGCAGCTTCGTTCAGCTCCATGGAGACGTGTTGCTTCCCCCCAGCTTCCTCGTCCTCCCACTGTACCTCTAGGCGAACGACTTTGGCACCCGAGGGCTTCAGACGTCGGTAATAACCTTCAACAACACCGTCCTGCACCTTGAACCCCCTGGACACATACCACTTCAATGCATCTTCATTCGCTTCATGAACATGGGCAGTCACAGAACTGATGTTATAGTGTTTAACCAAGTCAGACACTTGGTTGGGGGTTCCATCCCCCGTTGGTGCAAAGAGTAACGAGTTCAACAGTGAGGTCGCAACGCCACGCCCACGATGAGCTGATAGAAGGTGTAGAGTCTGAATATACAGGTTCGTGGCCTCCCGTCCGTGGATCACCTGTCCGGGATCCTGCTTCTCCAACTTACACCGAATACCGCCGATCACTTGATCCGTGCCTGGCAAAGATCCTGGGGACGGTCCCTCGGCGACAGGGTGGTCATGATATATTGCGACGCGTGAAAGCGACGCGATGACCGGGTCAGTGATAGTACTTGTGTAGAACGAAGTTGGGTAGCGAATGGGCAAGAGTGTAGTCGTGATACGCGTCAAAGAAGGTATATGTACGGTCTTGACAGTCTCTACTGTGATGTAGGGATGTCCCGTCGCGTAGCCCGTGGAAATCTCATGGGGATATGGCGGGAAAGTGTCCTGGCTGGCCTTAGGCGGGCCACTCTTTGCGACAGCCGATGATAGAAGAGGGGGTGGGAGGATAGGCGGCTTGTGTGGACGAGCCGGACGATGTGGCGATGGAGAAGAGGACGAGGCCCTCGATTTTGAGTTAGCAAAGAACTGGTATGCCATCTTTGGTAGTAAGAAAACAAGCACAGGATTCTTTGGAGTTCAAGTTGTCAAGTTGAATGCGAATGCGGAGATGCGATAAGAGATAAGACTGTGAACAACTTGCTCCAGCCTTCGTTCTCTTCTTCATCTGTATCCATAAGCTGGACTCAGCACCGACATCTTATTCAGTTGGTTGGTTTTTTCCCCTGCATTATTCCCAATTCACTGATATCCATTCACCCGTATCCTTCCCCTCGGAGTCCTTCCCCTTCTTGGAGCCCGGAGTGGATCACCTCATTCCACCTCCCGAATTCACTGAACCCGCACCCGAGACTGCTCACTTCTTCAATCTTGCTGACATTTACTTCCTGGCAGTGACAAGCCTACTTAAGGGTGTGTGCTTGGTTGGATTTCATATGTCCGACACTCCTCGTTCTTTCGGGCCGACTCCGATTTCGTTGCACGCACCTCCCTGCATAGATTTACAGCACATGGAGGACTAAGACAATACATTGGCGCGAAACTACGATTTGAAGTGTGTCGCGGGTAGACACAGTCGGCCATACAGGAACAGTCAATCAATCTGGGAATTTACCCGACGGCTCCGAAAATGGCCGGCTCCAATTCTGCGACGCCGGTCTACCCTGCCGGCACTGTCGCCAAAGTGGTATGTATCCGTCCAGGGATCTATAATCCCCATGCAGGACACTTCTCATATTCTTCTTCCAGTCGACCGATATCCTCAACGAAACCTTCCACAACATCATTCATGATCTAGTCGCCAAAGTTCACCGGGACGAGAAGGTGGCGCGGATGCGCTCTGCGGTGGTGCTCGCGAGACAAAAGGCCGAGGAGGGAGCATACGTGCCGGATGAGTCGCCCAGCAAGTCGATTGTCGATAGCAAGACTAGGGATATGGTCATCGACCCGATCAAACTAGCGAGCACACATCTAGAGACCGACGCCGCCACTTTCGACCACGGTAAAGTGTATCTGAAGGGCAACCCGCTGCACACGGTCAAAGAAATCATATGCACTGAATGCCGACTTCCCCGCCTCTCATATCCTCCCACCGGTGCCGGATTCCGACCTCCCCCCGATCCACATCGCGAATACTGTCAGAATGGACCGATGATCGTCCTACCAGGCCATGACGTCCACGGCAAGCTCTTCGCCATCATGCCAAATCCCAAGAAAAAGAAGACTGAAAAGGACAGCACAATTCCCGAAGTCCCGACAAGCAAGTGTCCTGTCTGTCCCCGGTATTTTGTCATGAACCGCGTGGCCCAGCATCTGGACCGCTGCATGAACATCTCCGGTCGCGGCAGCACTCGCAACAAAACACCGACAGACAGCGGCGCTAGTGGCGCCAACAGTCCCACCTCGTCTGCTCCAAAACGTGCTCATACCGACGAGGATGAAGGCAGTCCCAGCCCAACCAAGAAGAAGAAGCTGAACACGTCCAAGAAGGGCTCCTCAAATAAGCCCGGGCCTAGTAAGCTGAAGAACTCGTTCACGGTGGAAGACAACGAGGATGATATTAAGAGTGAGGATGCGTGAACCAGGCGCTTTCTTTGTGCTTCATTTCCGGTCATCTGGGTGTCTTTGGCGTTACAAGTTTGCTTCTTTCGTGTCATGGCGTCTGTGGTTTGATTTTATCCGAGAATTTGCATAGATGACGATGATGAACCGGGTGGGACAGGATTGTACATTACTACTCCATAATCGCAAGGCACAGTCGTTATGGACTTGACTGCTTTCAAATCAACATGTAACAAGTACTTTGCAAGGACAATGTAAGCTTAGAACTGACCATGTATGATCTACCTATGCATGGATCACAGGTAGCATGATTCATATTAGAGCAGCTACCCAGGCATAGCTCAATGTCTAAATCTACCTAGCCAATATACGCAGCATACCGACACCACTCCAAATCCTCACACAAACCCCGAATCTCCCAGTCCTTCAAAGTAGTACATCGACACCCCCATCGTCCATCATAGGCAATAAAAACAACAGCCCCTGCACAGGCTTAGACTTAGGTCTTCGCACAAAAGCCGGCCTCCCAAGCAACCCATAGTCAAGCCTATGCGTCGCAGCACCGGCCCACGACGAAGCATTGATCCACGTATCAGGATCAAACCCATCAACAAAATTGATGGTGCTTTTATCTGGCTCGTCTGCAATCAACGTAGCAAGGCTACGAAGAGAATCCTGGTTTCTGACGCGTCGAACGTCTTGACGTAACTGTGCTGCGACATCTGCTTAGGAGGATTGTTCCATTTCGTTGAAAGTCATCCGCGAGGAAGTTTTCATAAATGATACGCCCATGTACTCGGTTGGAATGTTTAGTGTTTGTCGAAGATCGACTGCTCGGAAGAACCCTGTTATGGAATCTGAGTTCTGGTCACGGTGACAAGGCCGGATTACACTGAGTCGTTTCCAGATAAAGGCGCCTAGAGCATCGTCAGTTGAGGGTGTTTCGGCAAGGGCAGTAAGTTCAACCAGGCTCGATGCGCTGAACCGGAAGTAGTGGAATGCAGACTTAGGTCCTGGTAGGGAATTGGGACGTAGTGTTGGTGTGAACGAGGATGGAATGGATGGTGCATCTTCGAATGTTCATAGCGTTTCTCCCCAGCGCCAAGTAGGGGAAACATACTCAGGCGATCTTGGGTGTTAGCTGCAATGACCACATCGCTGAACTCTCTGTCTTGAAGTGCGGTGGCTAGTAGCTGAAAGAATTGATCGATCCCACCCACGTCTAGGATATTATGCTGTGCGGCGCAATCAAGTACCACGCCGCCTTGTATCCAGCTGACTGTCAAGGTCAACACGGGTGCCGGGTTAGTTTCCGTTTCTGTGTATGTGTCTGGCATAGCTGTTTCGGTTGAGAGTAAACTTCCATCTAGTTGGTTGCTTGAAGCTTTGGCATGGAGGATCTCGTTGAAAGATGGGCAGTCTTTGGATCGATCTTGGATCTTCAGGATGTTTTCTGTTTGTGTTTGTGTTTAGCACTGCGCCACCAAGCCATGGGAGGGCCGATGTGACTTTATGGGTTGCTGCCTGGAGATGTGCAGCTATTGTTTCTCGCGATGTATTTTCGGGATGGGAGAAACATGCGGCTAAGTGGGTGTATCCTTTCATTCGAGGTAATTGCCCCCATATATCTTGCATTCCGGGGAATATATTCATTTCGATGTTTCTCGGTTATTTGAATGTCCGTTCTCTGTATATGACGTAGGATGAAGGCGCATGTAATTGTTCAGAACCGTGGACTATTCAGGAAATATATTCCTGATCTGTGATATTACAATGCTCGGGCCGTTGCCGGCACAAGCGTCGCTATCTAACACCCTATAACGAACGACCCGTCGGCCTGGGGCGGCGAGTAGGACTAGGTAGGATGCTTTGTATATCACGGGAAAGTCTACCTATTCAACTACCGTAGGCTAGGTGGGCGGGGAAAAACTAGTCACCACTATGTCGACATACTCTATAGGGAGTGCCCCACACACCCCTATGTGACGACCTCTAGTGAAAAAGAACGCAGTGGCTAGTTTCATGAAGACGGACGCGTACTAGGTCCAAGGTAGCGGAACTACCCTAGTGGGAGGACTCTTGAATCAAAATAATGTGCGGGATAGCCTCGGAGGAGGATGGGCACATTAGACACTTAAGCGGATCACCTGTTTCTATTCGTTCTTGACCCTAGCCCTCTTGGGTGGTAACAGCTGATTCTGATACCACTCCCGCATAGCAGCCATTCTAAGAGGCAAGCTACATCGGGCAAATGAATTTACATACATACACACACATATTCGGGAAATATGAGTGGAGCCCGGGGTTCGGGCAATTATCGGGAATTATTATGGAGAAGCTTGTTCTCCGCATTTCACGGACACGATCTAAACAAATATCAGGAAAACATAAATACTGCAGCATTCGCATTGGTTTTTTTTTTTAACTCGAATTACCAGTCAATTGTGATTTCCCTTGATCCTGGGGTTTTGTTCTGGTTCAAGATGCGGTCAACTTTTCCTACCGTTGCTGGAGTCCTGTTGGGAGGGCAGCTAGCAGCAGCCAACCCCGTCAGTTCCCTAGACTCTTTCATATTGAAGGAGGGCGCTCGATCCTATCAAGGAATAATGGACAATCTGGGCAACAAAGGTGTTAAAGCACCTGGTACAGCTGCTGGCTTATTTGTTGCCAGTCCCAACACCGCGAATCCAGACTGTAAGTGAAACCAGCATTAGTCCACAAATGCAATTCTGATTGGGATTCTCAGACTTTTACACATGGACTCGTGATTCTGCCTTGACATTCAAGTGCTTGATTGATCTATTCGATGCTGGTAGTTCCGATTTCGGCTTGAAGAACAGTGAGTTGGAAACCGATATTCGGAACTATGTCTCTTCGCAAGCGGTTCTGCAGAATGTATCCAATCCATCTGGAACCCTGCAGGATGGTACAGGTCTTGGTGAGCCCAAATTTGAAGTTGATCTGAATCCCTTCACTGGTGCCTGGGGTCGACCCCAGCGAGACGGCCCTGCCCTACGGGCGACTGCTATGATCACCTACACAAACTACCTGCTTTCCCACGGTCAGGAATCCGAGGCTATTAACATCATGTGGCCCATTATCTCCAATGATTTGGCATATGTTGGCCAGTACTGGAACAATACCGGGTTTGACCTCTGGGAAGAGACTGATGGATCATCGTTCTTCACATTGGCCGTTCAACATCGTGCTTTGGTGCAGGGAGCAACTCTGGCACAGAATCTTGGCAAGTCATGCACTGCTTGTTCATCTCAAGCACCCCAGATTCTTTGCCTCCTGCAGAGTTTCTGGAATGGAAAATACATCACTGCCAATATCAATCTCGACACCAGCCGTACTGGTATTGATGCAAACACCATTTTGGGAAGCATTCACACCTTCGATCCTGAAGCTTTGTGTGATGATTCAACTTTCCAGCCTTGCTCGGCCAGAGCACTGGCAAATCATAAGGTCTATGTTGATGCTTTCCGTTCAATCTACAAGATCAATAGTGGCATTGCCGAGGGTTCTCCTGCCAATGTTGGCCGCTACCCAGAAGACGTCTATCAAGGGGGTAACCCATGGTGAGTTGATCCTTAACACTTTCACTCTCCACCAAGATCTGAAGCTAATAAATGCATAAAATATAGGTATCTCGCCACCCTGGCATCGGCTGAGTTGCTCTACGATGCCTTGTATCAATGGAACAAGATTGGCAGCCTTGATGTCACAGAGACTTCGCTGGCATTCTTCAAGGACTTCCATTCATCTGTGGAGACTGGCTCCTACTCAGCACAGAGTCAAACCTACAAGACACTCACATCTGCTATCCGAACTTATGCCGACGGCTTCGTCGGCCTTGTCCAGACATACACCCCTGCCAATGGCTCATTGGCCGAGCAGTACAACCGGAACACCAGTGTCCCACTCTCAGCTAATGATCTGACATGGTCGTTTGCTTCCTTTTTGACGGCGATTCAACGTCGCGATTCAATTGTGCCTGGCTCGTGGGGCGAGAAATCCGCCAACACTGTCCCAACCACGTGCTCCGCTTCACCTGTGACTGGAACCTACAAGGCTGCTACCTCGACATTCCCTACCTCCACTGCTGGGTGTGTCCCGGCGACTGATGTCGTGCCAATCACATTCTACCTCATCGAGAACACATCCTATGGAGAGAATGTTTACATTTCCGGTAACATCAGTGCGCTCGGCAATTGGGACACTAGTGATGGATTGGCGCTCAACGCAGGACTTTACACTGAGACGGACAATTTGTGGTTTGGCAGTCTGGAATTGGTTACTGCAGGTACTCCATTCGAGTACAAGTACTACAAGATTGAGTCTGATGGAACGGTTACCTGGGAATCCGGTGACAACCGAGTTTCTGTCGTGCCCACTGGCTGCCCTCTCCAGCCCAGCCTGCACGATGTGTGGCAATCTTGATCCTCTTCTAGAGTATGATCAGATAGGGGACGAATAGTATTTCGCCGTGGAAGCTTCTTTCACGATTACTAATACCGATGGATGATGTTTCCCACTGGCTTCCTCCAATAACTTACCATACATGAGCTTAGGTTTGTGTATCCCCAGGAGATAGCAAGGTATCGATATATTTTGATGCATTTGAGCGTCCATTTACCTGAGAAGGAATGGATTTCTACGATTACACCTGAAATTTTTTGTCTTATATTCTGAGTCTCGATAAAATAAGCTTCAATGTTCTCCGACCGTGTGCCACAATATATATTGTTAGAAACCACCCCAACTACCTAAATTGGATAAATCGTCTAAGCCAGGAGAACTTACAGGTGGACCATCTGATTGGGACGCCCAGCTATCTGCGGAAAATGTGCAAAGTCTGCCTACCGTTTCGAAAAGAAGAACTGTTCGAAATGGGAAAAGAAAAAGCCCATATTCGGTCTTGATATCAAAGGCTGGAGGTTCGCGGGTATATTAAAATACCCGTGGACCGCTATAAAGTCAACGCCGAAGCCCGCGAAACCGAATATAGCTCATATTAAAGCCTGTCTGAGTCTACTAGTGTCCGCTGATTTGGTTAAAGCCGGCTTCTTGCTGATAAGGAAATGATACCACCCGCATGGAACGCCTTGAATGACAAGACAGCTGCGAAATCGGAGAGCTCGAGCGAAAACGGACCTATCGACGTGTACAGAATGACAATGATGACAATGGCCAGCAATTGAGTGGATCCTAAATGCGGGGTTATTATAGCACGCTTATTCTGTTGTGCGATATGATTCTGAGACTGATGAAGAAAGTCGCGTCTTTGTGTGACCTAGCTGTTCTGGTGAGAAACAGAAGAGCTCCCCAACCTTGAAGCGTTGAGCCCACCTTACTCAAAGCGAACTCCTACAATTCGGATTCCTCGGCATGGGTACTTGACAATGATCTCCACCAGTGGAGTATCCAAAGGCACGGGTATCGGCGGTGCGCTGCCTTGAAAGTACCACTGAAAGCCGCAGTGGGTATCAATTGAGGGGCAGCTAGTACTATTTTATTAAATAGATGGAGCAACAAAGCGATCAGCTCTGTGGATAAATGTCTACAGAGATCAAAGAAACATGTTGAAGTCATAAGCATAACCCTGCATAAGGAAACCAAACGTAGGAGCTCTGACTCCAAACTCAAACAATTGACAAAATTCCACAGTTTAACAATTTATCCCCCACAAATTCCACGAGCGAATAAAATTTAAGCATAACTCCCCCGAAAACATTGTGGGGTTGAGTTATGCTTCATCCTTCATTCATCTCTCACAAACCACCCGCAGTGAAACACCAAATATCCGACATTACCCGTCAGATAGGATAAACACGACATCTCATTCCCTAAACGTCAGCATTCCAAGCCAAACACCGTGGTTTTGGGCGGGATCCATCGTCATTGACACCGGATTCGGCTGGGCGCGGATACCCGCGGTGATGGATCAGGTGCAAGTATAAAGTCCCACGCAACCAAAGATAAGCAACCTGAAACTAATCACAGGTGACGTGTGAACAGACATAATGCTCGTCGAACCGGTATTACATTCTATGACTTTGAAGGGAGTGGTGGTTGATTTGGTTGCGGTGCTCGGCGTTCTGGTATGTTATATGTTATTCTCAGCCGCTTGATCGGCGCGAAGATCCATGCATGCTTCATTTTACTTTTCCTGCAAAGTACCTCTAACGCGAAAATGAAAATGACTAGACAATCGCATTTGCACTATACAACCGTCTCATCCACCCACTCCGTCGTATCCCGGGTCCTTTCCTCGCCTCTCTCACACCTTGGGTCCAGCTCTACCATGGCCTAAAAGGTGATCGACACCTGTGGCTACATGATTTACACAAGAAGTACGGAACACATGTACGAGTTGCGCCGAATTTCGTCTCGGTCAATAGCGACCGTGGTCTGCATGATATTTACGGCCATGGAAAGCGGATTCAAAAAGCCGATTTCTACAATGCATTCCCGGCCATTAAGGGTGTGTATAACACGCACAACGCCATTGATAAGACTATGCATGGGCGCAAGAGACGGGTGCTCAGTCAAGCGTTTTCGGAGACGGCCTTGAAGGGCATGGAGGATGTGATGCTGCTGCATGTGCGACAGCTTTGCGCCTCGCTAGCGGGTTACACTGCGAACGAGAATGGCTCGCCCGACTCCAAGGGCGTAGTACGGAACATGGGAGATTGGTTCAGCTACCTCTCGTATGATGTGATGGGAGAGCTGTGCTTTGGAAAAAGCTTCGATATGCTCATTGCCGATGGAAAGAGACATATGATCGGGTTGGTGGATCGAGCCGCGAACCGGCATTATGTGGTAAGTCCAAGACTCGGCTTTTGTTACATTCAGTGAGAAAAGTCTCTAACAAGCATGCAGTGTGGTCTCTGGATGCCCCTTGACCGTTGGCATCTCGACCAAATCTTCATCCGACAACTTACACAAGACCGATGGAATTTCATCATGAACTCCCGCGTAGAAGCGACCAAGCGCGCACAGGAACGAGCCATGGCCGGCCGTGAAGCGAAAAAAGATTTCTTCTACTACCTGCTCAACGCCAAAGACCCCGAAACAGGCAAAGGACTCACCACGCCCGAACTCTGGGGTGAAGCAAATGTCCTCATGATCGCGGGCAGCGACACAACCTCCACGACACTCGCAGCTACCCTCTTCCACCTTGTCCGGTCGCCAGCAGTACGAGCTAAATTAAGCAAAGAGGTTCGCGGCGCATTTACACACGTCGAAGAGATCGTCAGCGGTACCAGACTTAATGAGCTGGTATACCTGAAAGCATGTATCGACGAGGCACTTCGACTCGCGCCTGCCGTACCTGGTGCAATCCCTCGCCAGGTCATGGAAGGCGGCGCAATGGTTGACGGAGTTTTCCTACCTGCCGGAACGGACTGCGGTACACCCGTTTACTCCATCCACAGACAGGAACAGTACTACCGCTCCGCAGAGAAGTTTGTGCCTGAGCGCTGGATTGAGGGCGCGACGTGCTCTGTATCTGGTACCGAGTGGACGACTACTAAGGAGGAGATTGAGGTCGCTCGGAGGGCATTCTGCCCATTCAGTATTGGACCTCGTGGGTGTATTGGAAAGAGCATGGCTTTCATGGAGATGCGTCTTACATTGGCGCGGCTGGTCTTCTTATTTGATATGTCATTGGCTGATCGCGTTGGCGAGGATGCAAACGGCCATTTGGCGCTCGTAGACCACTTTACCAGTGCGAAGAATGGGCCGAATGTTGAGTTTCAAAAAGTGATTTCAGCGTAGGGATTTTGCACTTATTTTCGATCAATCAATGATATTTCCTGAACAATTCTAAATAAAGAGAAATTAAAGGGAGGAGGTTGTAAACGAGGCTGTAGGGGGAGCGATAACGATCCTTATCTCGTTAGTCAGGACACGTTTGCGTGTCTTGGCAGCCCCCAAGGTCACCCTCGACAACCTCAATAGACCCCAAATGACCCATCCAGACGCCTAGAATTCCTCACTGAGTATTCTATGGCTGACCCGGTGGTGCTTGGACTATGCTGTCGCCTCTGACTGTGACGTTCGTTCAGTCGACGTTCCTTAATGCCCTGTCGAACATCCTAGCACAGCTAATTGACCAGCGCAACAACACCGTGAGTGACTACATATACCGATAAACATGAGCAGAAATGCAAAATCTACAGAAAAAGCAAAGGGCTAATATTGGTTCAGACACCCTTCGCGCTTAACGCCCTAGCGCTACTGCAATTTGTCACATATGGCATCCTGATCGTGCCGATCAATTTCTACTGGCAACGCGCCCTGGAGGCGCGTTACCCTGGTTTTCCATCACGCGCTGAGATAGGCAATGTCTTCCGGTGCTCATCGCGGTCTTGTTCATTGAGAGGGCTGCTTTCTTTTTCATTCATTCGTTCTTTATTTTCTTCTTCCGCTTCGGATGATACCCTTCCGTCCCACAAGGATAAGGAGAAGTGGGCACCACGAGCTAGGAAGTCCGGTCTGCATAGTTTTGTGATGAAATTCATTTTGGATCAAACGGTTGCGGGCTTTATGAACATTGTGCTATTCATCGTCCTGATTCATTTCTTGAAGGGGGAGACCTTGAAGCGGTTGTGGGAGTTGGTTTTAGAGGTATGTCTTGCTTGCCCCCATTCTTGGCTGGTTTAGATGCTAACTTGTGTAGGATTTCCGTCCTATCATGATTGCAAGACTGAAGTATCGTCCTGTCGTCTCTACTTTGATGTATACCGTGATACCGGTCGACCGTCGGGTCGTCTTTGCAAGTGCTTGTGGGGTTATCTGGGGTATTTACCTCAGTCTTTATGCAGCGGTATAGTCTTTCTTATGTTTCTTTCTCTTTTGTAGCTGGTCTTTGAACCAAGCGGGTTTATATCATAGAGGGATTTAGAAGTCCATATCTAATTCAACTGGCATGTCAACGAGACTACCTACTTCTCGCTCCCTGGGGTAGAATCAAGCATGATGTTGCGAAACATTGATCGATGTCAGGGCTGCCATTTTAGGATTAGTCTTTACGGGGTTAGCCGGCGGCTGGGGTAAAGCTGGGGCAGTTTGCCCTTTAGCATTGGTCTAACTGGTGTCTGCAGGTGGACCATGGTGGGTATGAACAGATGTATCTTGTGACCCTAACCTTTACGTCTCTTATCTACTTGGTCATCTTTCAAAGGAGCAATGCGTGAGCTACGGCAGATCAAGAAACTCTGCTTGAATATCTGGTTGGAAATTGATCCATATATGCAAAAATGTACTGAGATTGGATGCCCTCCCGCGCCAGATGGCGCAACTCCATAAGACCGGATCAAAGCTAATGATACATCCTGCTGCAAGAGCTAGGCAAGAGCAGGATTGGTAGGTGAATAATTGAAACTAGAAAGACGTGGCGCGTGAAATTGCTGATCCCACAGGTATCAATCCCTGTTTGTCCTGGCTGGCGTGATGTTGAGCAGCTTTGCCTTAGAATGGGTCATGCAAATAAATATGGGTAAAGGATGGGCAGGTGAGATGATATACAGAGGTTGGTACTTAACCAACGCTAAGTACACTCTTGACATGTCACGATGACAGGCTCAAGGTCACCAATGGCTACTGGCCCAGCCAGTGATTATCAGCCCAAAGAAGTAGAATTGTAAAAAGGTGGCAAGATTGAGGTGGTTTGATGGATATCAAATGACGACCTCAGGCTTATTCGTGGGGGTTCTGCAATGTCTCGTCCTTGCTTGCGACCAAGGCGATCAGGGCAGCACCGACACCGCTGCCGTCCTTGGAGATTCCAATGCGGACCTTCTTCTCGCCCGCGAGGCCAACCTCAGTAACCTCCCGGAGGGCCTCACGCATGTGGCCCTCGAAATTGGGGTAGAACTCGACAACACTGCCATCAACACCAACGTCGACCATGTCGTCTGTCTGGAGCTTGCCAGTGTGGATGAGGATGGCCGCAAGAGGAACGGCGCTGAGACGAGCGGCACGCTTACCAATAGCATGGGTCAAGATCTTGACTGCTTGGCAGTCCTCATTGCTGGCGTTCTCGATGTTCAGGTGATCCTTAAGGGCAGCCTTGACATCGGTCATCTGAGGGGTTGCATCGGCCTCAACAGCGCTGAGCAAGCTGGTGTCAAGACCCCACTGGCGGTAGAGAAGGCCCTCTGGAGTGATCGAGGCGTTGGAGAAAAGATCAACTTTGGAGTCTTTGTGCAGGGCCACTAGAGCCCGACGCAGGATCTCACCCAGGAACATTCCAGAGACCCGCTTCTCGAACATCTGAATTCCAGGGTTGTTGCTATCCGCATCCAATTCATGGTCATAGACGGTACTGGGCAGCACGCTCAATTGGTTGTCAAAACTACCCCACTCAGCGTTGATGATCATCTCGCCGGTGTGGGTATCGAAGTGCGCATCCTTCATGTGCTGCAGCTTGGTGATTTTATCGATCTTCTCAACGTAGGCACCGTTGGTTCCGGTACCGAAAATGGCACCGAGAAGGGTACCAGTCTCTCCGGGGGAGGTGTAAGAACGAGCCATCAGAGTACCAACCGTGTCGTTGACGAGGGCGGCCACGCGAACGGGCAGGTCGAGGTGATCAATGGCCGACTGAAGCAGCGCGCACACATCGTGACCAACCGCATCGGGAATGTTGAAGCCCTTGGTCCACCGAATCAGAGTACCGGAGTTGATACCATGCTGACGCACGGGGAAACTGAATGTGAAGCCAAGGTCGAACAGCTCCTCCTCACCCTTGCTCTCCCGTCTCCGACGCTGGTGGGCCTCAAAGTGCTCGTTGTGGTGGATGCGCAGGAAAGCCTCGATCTGGCGTGCGAGGAAAGTGAAGAGGTCCTTGGAGGTTCCGGAGGCCATGAGTTCCCGGGGAATCATAATCTTGGACTGAGTGAGGGAGAAGGTGGTATCGCCGTGCAACTGAACGGAGCAGACACGGAAGTTGGTGCCACCCAGATCAACGGCCAGGTACAAGCCCTGCATAGTGTTAGTCTTAGACGTGGTCTTTCGGGGTACAGTCAGATCGCATCACGGTACCTTCTCTGTGCCATTGGGCACTGCGGTCACGAATGTTGGGATCTGGCTCAAAGTGGTGTTTTCCTGTGCCAAACCCTCGTTGGACTGACGGATGTATTCAGCAACTCCGCGCTGAACTTGAGCGGCGGGGTAATCGAACTCGCGCGCAATGCGCGTGGCCTCGGCCAACAGCGGGGAGGACATGACGGGGCTCGGAAGGTAAAGATGCTGGCGAAGAGAGAGGAAAAGAATGGAGAAGACAAGAATAATGATATTCAGGAGCGAAGAAATGGTGTAAGAATGAGCTTAGAAGGCTTAAAGAAGGAAGAAAATAACAAGAAAAAAGTGGGAGGAGGGGTTTACTTTCCATGAGGTCAGTTCCCTTGGCGGGACTCTACTACGTAGTGCCAGCCACTAAGACACTTCACACTAAACACCGGGTTCGCCGGAAATACTTGGCTGTATCTTTTTCCCCAGAGTCGCTCTTTTTGCTTACTTTTCGTTCCTTCTTTAAATCTACACCTAAATTCAAAAAAACAGCTTCCGTATGCAGGTGCTTCTGCATTCCACGCGGTTGCACAACCATGCCCTGTCGCACATCGCCGTTTTCCATTTGGATTTTTTTCTCCATGACGGCATAAATGTATTTCCTTGAAACCACGGAGAAGGTGTGGGGAGTGGCTGTGAATGGTCAATGGCTCTCCATGGCACGCTTTCCCCCGACTTCACCGGTGAGCGACAGTGGTTAAGACAAAGCGGGAGGTCGGGGGAATTCGAACAGGGGACGGGAAAGGCAAGGAATCACGGGGAAGGGCTCGGCTGCACAATGTCGTATGCAGGTGCACGGGGAATCTCCGTAAGATGCCCGACTCTTGTATATATCCAGTATTATAGACATTCGCGATTGGAGCAACTTCCTTCAATACCAGGGCCTGTCAATGTGAATGTGGTTCGGGATGGGTCGGCATCACACATTCGGCTTCCGACTGAAATCGGGATTGGCCCGAGTGGAACGGAATACCGAGAATGCTTGCACAGTTCTCATTACCAAATTGGTGGATTCAGTAGAAACCCCCAACCCTCTTCTAGAAAGGTGGTCCCAACGGAACCGGGTTTAATTACGGGAGGAACTAGCTCTTCATTGGGGTTGGATTGGAAAATGGTCTGGACAGACTTCCATGTGGAGATTAAAAATACGTAGATCTAAAGTCAACTGAACGACGTCACTGACGCTTGTCTCGCCGACAATAATGCCTGTGTCAAACAAGAAACCTTGTTCTTAAGGTTTTAGGTGGTGGTGGATGTATCTATGTCATTCAGACGTGCATACCTATGCACACATGTAGGATGACATACACTCAAGGCTTGACAGAGAGAAGCAAGACCGCGTTCAGGAACTACGGAATCATTTGGTTGGTTCCACGAGATTAGGCCAGCGGGCAGTTGCCTATCAGGTGAGTGTAAAATGTGCAGAGCGAGATGCAATGCAGCAAACATAGGCAAATTAGTAGGCTAGACTGTGATATTAGAGCTAAATGTACCATTAGCAACTTGATGCTTCACTAGACATGATCTTTCAAACGCAGATGAGACAATGATTGTTGCGCAGGAAGACGGACTGCATAACAAACGGCATTCGTTCTTTCGTGGCTGATGAGTTGGTTAGATCACCATGTATTAACACTCGTTTTCCTTGTATTATCTAAGTACATAATCTAGCCTAGCAATCTAGTCTAACAACAATACGGGAGGGATTGGAACACAACTTCGAAAGGTGTACTGCTTAATCTGGGCTGTTGCCCAATTCCAAGTTGATTGAACAGGCGCGCCAGTCCTGCACTAGGTTCAAGACGCCAACTGGCGAGCCAATCCAATGATGACTAATACCACGTGACCTGAAGTATCGGAGCTTCGGGTGAACCGCATCTCACACACCCGCCCTTCTCTAGACTTGATTCGACAGCAATCTCGGCCATATACAATCATGGGTGCTGGCAGTTCTAAGCCCGAGGCTGCGGGTGACTCCAAGCATGTCTTCTCCAGGTAATACCTCCCCGAACCCTCCTCTCCCTGCACCTCCGAAAGCACGACAAGCGGGAAACGAACATGGCTCCGGTTATTGGGGATGGTTCAATTGCGACAATGAATAGCCTGCCATCGACTCAATCCCGCCAGCACATACAACGTCATATGCAGAGAAGATTACAAACTAACACAAAACCCGCATAGCAACTCCCCCATCCAATTCTCCTCCAACCTAGTGGACGCCCTCCAATCCACCTCCGAGGTACGTTAATTAATACCAACCACCAAACCGAAAGCAATGAAAACAAGAACTCACAAATCAATCAGACCGACTCCTCCCGCTCCAAAGCCATCGAGCTCGAGATCCAAAACCGCGTCGCAGCCGAACTCAAACGCCTCCACGAGCGCGAAAAGCAAACCCTCGCGGAGATCGAAAAGCGCATCTCCGAGTCCAAAGACACCGGTGCCGCCCCCATCACCGCAGCCACAGCCCCAGTCGCACAAGGCTACCCAATCGGCTCATTGAACCTGGACGCGCCCCGGATTCCGTTCGCGGGCCGTGAGCACGACGCTCCTGCTTTCGTTGCGCCTGTCGAGACATCCGAGCAGGCGCCCGTTGCCAGCCGTGAGATTTCGCGGGACTCTGTTTCGAGCGAGATTGATAAGCTGCGCAGCCGGTTGGATGGACGGCGCAAGCTTCTTGATCTTGATGAGGGTGTTGAGAAGGCTAAGGCTGATGTTGTTGGTTGTTTGAGACTTAATGATCGTCGGCCGTTGAACTGTTGGAAGGAGGTTGAGGCTTTTAAGAAGGAGGTTGCGAAGATGGAGACTGCTTTTGTGGATCGGATTGTGGGTTAAATTCAGGTCTTGAGCTGATTTGATTCTGGTTCTGGTTCGAAGCCGCTGGATTTGTCGGTTTGCATAAAGATCTCGCTTTTTTTTTGTTCTCTTAGTTTTTTGGACTGTCATGGCTGCTGTACTGTATTGTATAGATAGCGCTTTTTGTTGGCCATGAATAGCATGGGATGGAATGGATCCTGGAATGATGATCTACTGCTGGCTTTCTACGTATTCTAGTTTACGATGATTCGATATCAAGGTATTGAGGATATCATATACGCATAGTTCATTCATCATCTTCTATATGGCAGTGAATCATAGGGTATCGACATTAGACAAGCTCCCACGTGCCTAACCGTCCTGACTTCTCTCCAGCCGCACGAACGATGCACATTCTCCTCTCGTGTTGCTTGACATCGGGTATCAAGACCTTCGAAAGGAGAATCGATCCAATACCAGTGCCTTTGCCCTCGGAAAGATTGTAGTTTCCAGAGGTAACAAAGCCGACTAGGTCATCCTCGGTGGGAACCTCTAAACAATCAGAGACTGTGTCTGGTGCAGAACACAAGAGCAATGACTCGGCAAGTTGGCGCCGGGCTTCCTCGCCTGATAGTTCCAAAGATGTTCGGCCCTTGGGTTTATGGTCGGCATTCTTATTGGATGTTGAGGCGAGATCCAACCATTTCTGACGCAATGAAGGGTCGGTAGGGAGACGGTAGATACGGGCACAGGGAACGGGTGTACCACGACTGCAAAGTGTAAGGTAGACAGGGGCAAGGGCGCCAGAGCCTGGAGGAGACTTGATGAGGTTGCTGAGAATGCGATCGGTATTGCTAGGAGGGTATCGGATGTTGTGGATGTTGAGGGGAGGGGCGATAGAAGTGTCAGCATCAGCATCAGCATCAGCTGCTTTCTTGGAAGGAGCGGCATCAGCAACATCTTGCGATGGTCCCTGGAGAAGTCGTTCCCAATCACACGCCCAGCCATGTCCGATTTCTCCCTTCAGACGGCCAGCGCCCAGAGCGAGACTATCAAACTCAGGCCGACGCCCTTTAGGTCTGCGTGCCCACTCCTTTTGAGATTTCTGCGCTTCCCTCTGACCCCATTCCCAGCCAGCTCGGGTTCCAGGGAAATCACCAGGGAACCACGGCTCGCCCGCCTCAAAGGCAAGTTGTTGCTGTTCCTTCAAGCCTCCAAAGCGTGGGTTACCTCCGCTTGAAAGCGGGTAGTACATAATGGAATACCAAACGGGAACGACACACTTCCATGGTAAAAGCACAGTCCAAGACCCAGGTACGCTGTTTCGCTTGGATAAGGCAGATGGCTTGTTTGCGAGGATCATGACCGGAATCTGTGGGTCGTTGGGCTGCGGAGCGGAACGAACACCCGGGCCAGCGAGGCCTCGACGACGGTTGATGGCTTTCTGACTGGGAAGCTGACGGGCAGCTGTTAGGCGATTGGATCTTTCGAAAAGGAGAGAAGGCCCTTGTGTTTGATCAGGAGACCACTTGGCGAGCAACATGGCCAGATCATTCATGTGGGTTTCGTTATCCGGAACTCGAAGGGTTTGGGGTGGGAATTGGAGGCGCGGATCGGAAACGGCAAAGGACAAAACGGCATTTTGGGGAAGGGAACACGGATTTGATACCCCCAGCAAAGAGGACCAGGTTGTCTCTGGACTCTGAGGTCCTGAAGCTTGGTCATCCGCACCCAGAACAGGCCGCAATGCTGCGAGCAAGGCTTCTGCAGATCCAGGTCCAGTAATTTCAATGCTGCCAATGTCGAATCGCAAGTCTTCAACCATAACGGGAGGGTTCTGTCGCTTTGAAGACTCAAGCAGATCTGTCCAAAGATGCAGGAATGCTGATGGATGAACTCGAACCCAAAGTTTCCGTTGCGGGTCCTTTGGCTGGCTTTGATCGGCACTGGTCATTTCAATATCTTCATCCTTCGGCTGTGCGCACCAGACCAGCGTAACAGGCGCCAGTGGCCGTGTCGAATTATCTTTCTCATAGGTCCACACCTGCAACGACCTAGTACCAGCCCTCCACTTCTTTCCCTTAGGACCCCATGCCTCATCGCCATAAACACCAATGGCTCGTAGAACGGCCTCAATGCACGATTCTTTCCCCTCGAGCTGTACAGTAGACATATAACTCATATCCCATGCCACCGCACCTCGAGAGCCGCGTGCTCTGTGCGTCGGCCTATAGCTCTTTTCTGTAGGCGACACAGGGATCGCAAATCGCCAAATAGGATTCTTAGTCGTCGCCATATGAGCACGCTTCGCATGAAACATGTGAGTCGGCAACCAAGTCTTGCAACGCTGGCGCTTCTTATATTTAGCCTCCGGCGGAGGCGGCCGCGAAAGCTTATTCTTCTTGATCTTAGGTATCCTCGGCGCAGTATTGAAAGGATGGCTCCCCTCCTCTTTCAACGTCGTGGCCGCATCCTTCGCCGTCTTGCCCTTAATCGTCGCACGTCTCGCCTTAGACTTGCCATTGAGGTTCTGCAGGCGTCTGGCAGTTTCGAGCCGGATGCGCATGATCTGCGTGGGTTTGCGTCTCCGGGCAGTAACGGTCGGCGTCTTGTCCTCAATCATCTAATAGTTCCAGCAATTAGGGGCTAGCTTACAGCAAGTAGAAATCACACGATTCCAAGTCTTACCTCCCGCTTTGCTCTCGCTCTCAACCTCCGCGGAACCCGTTTCACATTGTGACTTGCCGTTCGTCTCCGTAGGGAACGGGGCACTTTCTGGAACGCTCGTGTTGTGAGTGCATCTCTTGAGCGCTGCATTCCATTTTCCAAGGCCTGTATCTCGAATGCGCGGGCGGCTGCGTATGCGGCGACGTCGAGTTCGCCGGTTATTGAGAGGGCGGCGTCGGTTGACTGAACGGCTAGGGTGCGCGCGTCAAATGTTTTTGCGCGCTTCCTAGATGCCCCTGTAGAGCCATGGGGGCCTGGAGCGCTGAAAAGCTTCCTTTTGGCGAAATTGGAGGCCATGGTGGCAGCTGATGGAGGTGCGGAGGTCAAGCACAAGTTCAGATTAAAAAAGTTGTCGGGCTTGGCGCGTCATTGATCGGCGGCCCCCACGCTACACTTTATTTACTTACAGTAACCAAAGTTCTTGCATAAAGGTGCCCAGTTGGTACGATTACTGAGAACATGCTGTTTATTTGTTCACGTGAAGAAACATGTATGATCATAATAAATTTCATCCAAATAATCGAGTCAACTTGTTGTGAAGAAGGCAAGGTAAGACAGGTATCGAGGTACACTTTCGCGATATATATCACATCACAACCGCAACATGATTGGTCATGTACTTGGTGATATTGCCCAAGAAACAAGCACAGATAATAGAGATAACACCAAAAGCAATGCTCACATAGTACACATACTTGTATGATTCGGCGTAGGCCATCTGGCCCGCTTCGACTACGATTTGATAGGCAGCCTCATTGCCTGCAATCCCGGGTATCTCCTTGATATCGTCCAACAAAGAAGCACCCGTGAGTGTGATAACCTCAGTGATGATATCGACGTCTGTAATGTTGAGGTACTTCTCCATGGCACCGCCGATGTAGTACGTGGCCTTAGGGACGAACTTGGAGATAAAGACGTTATAGTAGATGGTGTAACCAATACCGCCACCCACAACACGAATGGATAGAGTGAGAGCAGAGATAGTAGCAATGAGGTCCTGGGAATATTAGCGATTGGCTTACCTCATGGTTCGAGGGGTCAAAACTTACATCAGGACAAATGATGGTGGTGATAATCGAAGCAGGGACAACGATACCACCGATTCCAAGACCAGCGAGAACCAATAGTCCCCACATCTGATACATGTTGTCGATACGTCCAATAGATAAAGCACCACAGCCTGGGAAAAACATGGATCAGTGTCTGTGAGATCTAATTTTGACTGGAACCACTTACCAGCAGTCATCAGGACACTGCTGACAATCAACAGCTCTTTATTATGCCCCCTAAACACACTCAACAAAACAAGGACAATGCAAGCTCCAGCAAGAATGCTAAGTCCAATAGGCAGACTGCGAAGCCCAACCTCGACCGGGTCATGACCGTAGACATTAAATGACTCAGTGGGCCAGAACATCAGGACGGAGAAGAAATTGCAGCCAGAAATGCAAGTAATAACCAGGGTAAGACCCAAAGTCAGAGGTTCCTGCTTCAAGCGCGTTGGGAAGATTGGGTACTTGGCACCGTAGATCTCCCAAAATGCGAAAGCCACCAACAGCAAGAAACCAATGATCAGGGGTGCGAGGACATGGGCAGAACTCCAGGCATACTACAGAGTCATAATACATCAGTAGAAGCACCAGTAAATCGACTGCCTAGCAACATACCATGTATCCACCCCACTGCAATCCAGCCAGGAAAATGATAAGTCCTGTAATGCTCAAGAATCCACCCACAAAGTCAATACGACTGATAATTTCTTTTCGGCTTAGTCCGACAGAGTTGAGCCGTGGAGGTGGGAAGTAGAAAATGATTGTAATCAGAAGACCAAATGCGTTCCACGCGCCACTGAATGCACCAACATAACGCCAGCTACTGTAGTATGCGATGAGCTGGGCCCAGAGCACTGACGGGCAGAAGGGGAGGATGGTGAAAACCAGGACGGCGACATAGACGCCTCGCTTGCGGGTTGGTGCCATCTCGGAGGTTGCTGCCAGCGCAGTCAATTCATTCACGCCGGCGCCGGCACCAGCGATCGCCATACCGGCTATTCTAAAGTTAGCAAAGTCTCCGATTGGGTTCACCTAGTAAACTAACCGATAAAGATATTCATTGTGTTTGCCGTGCTGCAGACAATCATTCCAATAATAACAAGGGAAGCTCCGAGGATGGCGACATAGCGACGGCCGATCAGATCAGACAGAGATCCAACAAAGGGACAGACTGCCGCAAGACTGAGTAAGTTTGCGAGGACCTGTAGATGAGTCTATTAATATGAAGTCGAGTATTTGGCAGGAGATGTACATACAAACCAAACCCACCGATCGGTTCCTCCGATGTCTCCATAGATATAGGGAGGAATTCCTCCTGGAAAAAATTAGGATGCACCCACGCATGGTTGGATAAGTGTTTCTTACCAAACAGATAAACCGGGATCTGACTACCAGTCCACAAAAAGGCCATGGCTGTAAACCCCATGAAGCGGCGGAAGGTCATCTAAAATTTATCTCATTAGAATATCTCACACAACAGAACACAGTGTTCGCCTTACCGGAATATCCTTCTCAGACTCTGTAAGGCCAGCCTCATTCGAGCTCGAATCAACCACCTCCTGGTGACTGTGTCCACGATCCATGTCGCTGCTCTCCTGCGGCATGATTACATTCTTCTCATCCATCCGGGGCGGACCCGTGCCTGTGTCCTCAATTGAGCCCGTCATGATGGAAATAGGCAGACAAGAGTACAGATAGCACAGCAGCTATCGAGGCGGGGTACAAGGGTAAATAAAGAAGTCAGCAAGGGGGTAGGTAAGATTCGAATTTCAATTCCACCCAAGCCAAATGGATTGTCGATCCCCACTAGAGGGGGCTAGGAGAAGTATATACTCCGGAAACATCGCTTCGAAGGGGCTGCACTAGTTTATTGTCCCAAATGACTGGGGCCAAAAGCCAAAAACCACACTCATCCCGCAGTTTTCCATTATCGGGAACGTCCGTTGGTTGCTGGCTTGTAACGCACCAATCAGCGGATGCAGTGGCGATAATGGGGAATCAGCCCGCAGTGAACACGCAATGAAAATCGAGAGCAGATAAGCGATAGCCGGGAAAGAAGAACAGAAATCCAGAAAATACCGAGGCAGCCTCGAATTCTTGCCGTTGGGGGTGAGTCCGGGTTGTGGTACTTTGGAAAATGCGGGGGAAATCGTGGAGAAGGTGGAGACAGGGACAGAATGGAGCTGTCGAGGATGTCATGAACGCGGGTCTCGCCCATTTTCCGGGTGAATGTCCATAATGGGACCAGCCCCGAAACCATAACACTTGTTCATTCGTGAATGTGTTTTCCTTCCTTTGGTAAGGTCTGTGCTCAATGCTTGCCGATGGCTTGCCGATTGGACTAGTTACAACCTACGACTAGTTACAGCGAAATTAGTTGGCGATTGGCGAGATGCAGGGTTCGATGTCATTGTGCGTTAAGATCTATATTTCTGGAAAGATGTACAGAGTTATGAAACAATCCACGGATTATCCGGATTATCATTCTATATGTACAATGGGGAAAATCCGGAGGGGTAGATGATCTGTGGCGAATAACCCCTGATCAAAGTAATCTACCGTATCCCCACCGGAAGAGATAGTAGTCACCGGACTTGGATCTCTGGCCTGTATTGCCACGCGACTCATCATTTAGAATTTGTCCCCAATAGACGCAAGCTTGAACTTCTTGGGTACGACAAATAGACCCGTGGCTTCAACACAGACTTGGCCTGTCAGATCGCGTACCTCACAAATGGTGTAGGCCTTCCGGTCCGTGCTCCGTTCCTGGTCCAGCCGTGTATGGAAGGTGTAAAAGAGTCCCGAGTAAACAGGACGCCGGTAGTTGATATTCATGTTGGCAGTCACTCCAGTTCGTTCCGGAAAGTGTCGAATGGCTGCGCGTCCCATATTCTCATCAATTACAGTTCCCAAAGCACCACCGTGGACCATGGTGGGCCATCCTTCAAGACCGGGTCCGAGGTAAACCACGCTAACAACCTTTTGCTCCTTGTCATTTGAGAAGACTCTCTATCGGAAACCATATATGTTAGAAGATGGCATCCCGAGGTTCGGTAGTTGAGGTGTTTGGCAGTTGTTTTTCTAAGGTTGGCGCGGCTGCCCCTGCACGACTCTAGCCTCGTGTGCTGAAAGCCATGGCGACTTACCTGCAATGCTATTCCTCTGCTTCCAGCCAATGCGCTCGAAGTTAATCGATGGGCTTTACTTGTCTCCGGCATGCCTTGGTATACACCCGATTCCTCATAATCAGGGTTATTCCGTAGCTCCTGCACGATCGGGAGACCCCGTTCATAGACACGCTGAATTTCCTTCATAAATATTTGATCCTCCGATGATCCAGGATGAGGAGGCAAAGATATTTTACTATCCAGGACCCCGCCAGCTGCGACTCCAAGAGCTCCAAATATGCTGGCGTAAATTAGACGGCGGGTCCATCGCGAACGACCGGAAGGGGTTTGGGGCGCGACGGTGGAAGCATGTCGAATAGGCAATCGGGCAGCAATCTGAAGCCTTTGGATAGGCGCACGCAGTGGTAGCTGTAGTATCCGGGAATGCATGGTGGTCACATTGCCATTTCAGAGAGAAGCTGCTGGGATACAAAGCCGCAGATCAACCGAGGCTATCATCACGTGCTGATACGTTACGCTACAAGATCTAGAGCTTCAAGCTACAGCAATCTGTAAACTGCTGAATTCATGGTTCTTTTATCGCGATTGAGATTCAAAATAATATCCATTGTGCCCGTAAACATCCACTCGTGGTCATCGTTTCTATTCTTCTAAAGGCATGTCTTTTAGTCATGAATAGTCCAATCAATCCAAAGTGGGCAGCTCGATAGCGCGGTAGAGAAGAATCAAAGCTGAGTGGGACTCGCCTGAAATAATGTATTAGCAACGATCAAAAAGGACATTCGATGGGCACTTACCACCACCGGCCAGGGTCTCGATCTTCTCGGCCTCGACCTCGGTGACTTTGTCGTCATTGAACCACCACCACTTGTTGTCGTCTTCCTCCTCACGACGCTTGCTACCAGTTTGGTTGTCGGCCTTTCGGCTCTGCTGCTTGACATATGCTGTGTAGTGACCGCTGTCGGCGCTCGCACCCTGGTGGGTAATCACCCCACGGAGTTCGTACAGGCCCGACTGGTTGGTCCCGCTATCCGAAGAGCCATTCTGCTTGAGAAGCTCCTGCAGCTCTATTTTGGCCGCCTTGATTGCAGCATTCTTCTCCTCTTCATATTGAGCATCAGTCTTGAACTCCTCCTCCATCTCGGTGTCACCGTCCTTGTCGTTCTTCTTGTCGGTCTTCTTGTCCTTGGTCTCCTCAACCACCTTCTTCTTCTGCATCGGTTCCAAGCTTTCACTTTCACCGGTCTCAGCCTCATTCTTCTTCTGTTGTTCTTCCCGATCAAGAGCTAGTCTTTGACGCTTGCGAGAGCGCTCAACATCCACCTCATCTTTACGGATCTCGCGGACCTTGTCACGAACAGGGACAAGTTGGTCCCGAAGCTCATCGGTACAGAACTCGACCACGTCAAGTTCAGCTGGGAATGTCACCTTACGCATGATCTTGGCCTTCTTCTGGGTTTCGCGCTTCCAGAAGAACCGGACAAAATGCACCGTCAAGTATTGAGGCAGGCGAGAAATGCGCGATCGCTTAGTGTACATAGCATTGCGATCTAGTGTCGGGGACTGCTTTTCGATCTGCTCTTCTAAACCGGCCATGATACCATCCTGAAGGTGATTGGTGTCCTTGCCGATGTGGCAATCCAGCTTGAAAAAAACGTCAGAGGACTTGTTGGGTTCCTCGCCCACCTGCTTGGCTGCGGGGTCATCGCACTCGGTGATGGAGCTAAATTGACCGGCCAGGTATTTGTCGACAAAAGACGTCCGACTGCCTGACTCTCCGTCCGTGATGGTCAGTTTGGCCCGCAGTTGGTTGAGAATCTGCGACCAAGCCTCCTCGGCATCTTGCTGCGCATAGCCGTGGCCGTTGCGGTCCTGTTGAGCGAACTGTGGAAAGACTTCTCGGAGGGCAACCAGGAACTCCAAGGGCGGAATGCCTTCCTGGGTCTCAGACATCCGCTTAAACAGATTCCGTAGCTGCGCAGCAATGTCCTTTCGGCTTTCTAGGCCACCAAGGCCAAAGCTGCTGAGACGTGACAGGTTCGACTCAGCAGAACTACTGCTTGGCTCGTACTTCATAAGCTCCGCCTGCAGCTCAGGAACACCGCGAAGGGTCTGGAGGGTGGAGTTCAAGTAGCAGGTGTTGCCCAGGTTCTGTAGACCAGCAGGGATGGCTCCCTCTTGCTGTGCCACTTCAGCATCCGTCATGTCCTCCAAGAACTTCATTGTCTCCTTGGGTTTGCTCAGAGCGTCTTGGCCTCCGGAAGGCGTGCCCATCATCATGAAGGTTTGGCCTGGTTTGGCGTTGAGGGAATACAGGGGAGTATCATCTTTGAGGCCACCCTTGATGAGCACCTTTTGCCGATCCGGTTCCACGCCAGTGAGGGAGAATAGCTGATACTTCAATGTTTCGCCGGTGGAGGCTGGATCAAGCTCGATTTCGTAGCGTTTGCCGCCGTGTTTGATGATAACTTAGCATCTGTTAGCAGGAAGGACAGAGACCAAGATCGCTGAAATTAGAACGCACTAGGTATGGCTGCCATTGTGACGAACCGATGGAACTGTTCAAAGCTTTGAGAGGGGTTTGAAAGAAGGTTGGGATGTAAACAGCTTCGAGATGATGGAAAGAGGGCGTGGGGCGCTCGCCTTGCAAACACACCAAACAACCCATGGACCGCCGTCATCATCACCGCCCCCGGGGAGCGGGACGCCAACTCGCCCTCTGCCTAGCCATTCTCCACGATCTCCAAGCCTTTATTCCTCTGCCACCGGTGGTTGCGGATATTAAGGGATACGGCCTTGTGCGATTGAGCTTCTCATCTTGATCTAGAGTCTACTTGCGAAGTTCCCGTACTTGGATCACCTCAACAACAACCACCCCCTCCCCCTCCCGCACCATGTCTCAATCACTCCGCCCATACCTCCAATGGTCTGTAACAGCTCTACATGGCCCTATAAAATCCGGAACTACTGGCTGACTACTGCCTTTCTATAGTGTGCGCTCGTCGCTTACGGCAGCCTTGGCAATCTCCAACTTTGCTTCTCAGACATCCGAGCGTCATAACGTCCCCGAAATCGAGGCGCAGACATCCCCGGAGCTTATCCTGAACCCCTTGACAGTATCCCGTAATGCGGATGAGCGGGTTCTGATTGGTATGTTGCCCGAGCCTAGCGGGACAATCATATATTTTGTCCGGATGCTGAAGTGTGAAATGTAGAACCCTCGGTCAACAGTGTCCGAGTTTCCATCAGAATCAAGCAGGCGGATGAGATTGAGCACAGTATGTTGAATCTGGCAAGATTGAATTGTCTCGCATGCTAATGAGTCTGGCAGTCCTTGTCCACAAGTTCACCCGTTTCCTCCAACAACGTGCTGAGTCCTTCTTCATCCTCCGCCGGAAGCCTATCAAGGTGCGTATCCGTTTACTGGACATATTGCGATGCATACACTTGATACTATGGGTGTATGTTTGGCCTACTTGATCTTAGCTAACGATCTCACCCAGGGCTATGATATTTCTTTCCTGATTACCAACGTGCATGTTGAAGCGATGTTGAAGCACAAATTGGTAGACTTTATCATCCAATTGTATGGTTCCCTGCTTTCAATCCCGCCACTTGGCCTTCACTAATCTGTCATTCTGTCTTTAGCATGGAGGAAGTCGACAAGGAGATTTCCGAGATGAAGTTGTTTGTGA
Source organism: Penicillium sp. 91 TS-2023 (assembly GCA_030710325.1). Lineage (NCBI taxonomy): Eukaryota > Fungi > Ascomycota > Eurotiomycetes > Eurotiales > Aspergillaceae > Penicillium > Penicillium sp. 91 TS-2023. Next base: position 956,082 of record JARWGP010000006.1, read on the forward strand.
GTGGTGGCCCCGATATATTCCCCTGGTGTCAATTACTACCATGTACTAATATCCCCAGTTGAATGCTCGTGCCCGCTTTGTTGCTGAATCTTTCTTGACTCCGGTAAATTAGGGCTTAGTCTTCCCTCCTCTAGATTCGTTGCTAATACGCTTCCTAGTTCGATTAAACTATATGGCGTCCTTTTACTCCTGGCGATGAATGATGCATGCTCCTGCTTTTCCCCTTTATCTAGGTACTTCTGTAAATTTACCTCAGGCGGGCAATGATATTTCAGTTTGACCGTGACACAAAACCTTCTTCAATACCCACTTAGGGCCATTCCATAATTTGAGCATGGAAGCTTGAGATGGGGCTCAGCATTTTCAGCAAATACCCTTCGATTTTTGTTTCCCACGGCAAACTTGGCAATGATTCCCTGATGGGCAGCCGACCTGGCCAGTGATTGCATTGGGAAATATTAATTTGTTTACGTGCCATCAAGGATTATATATATCAACCCTCGCGCTTGCAGCGAATTCAACTTTAAGCTATGTCTCTTGAGACATGGACCATCATTTGAAAGGAATGAGAGCCCAACACACGAAAGTGACCATGCATTCTTTCTTGCGCCGAGGATAAAGATCGACATCAGCCATCCCCTTTACATGGACAATGCGACAGAAGAAGCTCGAAAATACTGGTATTCGCTCACCGATGAAGCAATATCCCGCCTCGGCGACGGCAAAAATCCTCCAACTACTCACCACTAGGTATGCCATGCAAAGTTTCCCCTTACCTACTAACCAGCTTTTGCTTTACGAAGTGCTCATGACGGATTTCGGCACAAAATCGAGTTTGACCGCTGCATAATCTTTGCTACATGCTGTCGAAGCGGAGGGATGCAGTACCCGTAATGTAACGATGGAAACAAAAGAAGCGCTGCTAATAGGGATCCAGGCTCTTATTGGCTGTCGTCTAAGTGGCTCCCGTTTCGCAGAAATTGGAGTAGACAGAAAGAATAGCACAGGACTTCCAAATTTTAGTAGATTCTTTCGCTTGCCTAGGCTTACATCCTCTCCCGTCCGCCTTAAGTTATAGCAGCAAGAAGGTTTAGACGTATCTTACACCGGGCTCGACTACTTGCTAGCAGCATCATGAGGTGATAGAACGAGGCACAGTACGCGCGAACTATCTTTAAATCGACATCGGCAAAGTTAACGAGAGTACTACTTAGTAGGGAGCAGCCATCTTAGCTCCCGGGCAAGGATAGAAAGAATGTTACTTTTGAAAAGACGTGAAATTTATCTTTTACCTAAATCAATTGCTCTAGAAGAGGACCGAAAGTTCACCATTATTTGGTAGAACGGCAACTTTCGCGCACCAGATTCCATTTGTCCTCCGTCACAATTTACATTAAGACATCTTGCTCACTCCTGCTCATTGTATGATTTAGGGTCACAATTTTTGGCCCATACTTCCGTGGCCTTAATATTTACAGCGCATAGCTATCTCGATATGCCCATTGAATTGCCATTCATAGCTATAACGCAAGCTCAGGCCGGTCAACCTTCCAAAACCCAGTCAATCAACCATCTAATCTCCGCAAATAATGATGTACCTTCTTTCATGGCCCTAAGTTACAATTGCAGCATTATAATATTAAGTCGCTGTGGTTCATTCTGGTAGCCTAATATCCCATATAATTTTATTACTCTATAGTTACATCCAGGTTTGGAGAAATCTTTAAAGAATTCCGGAATATTAGAGAACCGGGACGATATCATCAATCTATTGCTCTTATATACGGCAAACACCACCCTCGCTTTTCGTCCTTTGGATTAGAGCTGCCTTAACTGGGCTTATGCCAAGGGGCTGGAAGTTCGTTAGAAATGGGACGCCTCCCCTTGGCCCTAACGGATTTCTGTGGACAGGGTCTCAATCGTTCATAGACTTTCTAGGTTTAAGGTCATATTTTCACAGAAGAACCTTAGGTAACAGCACCATACGAAGAGTTGATGCTTAGAGACTTTTTTACTCCCAATATCAGAGAATGATGGTCAAGACTACCACAGCTTCCTATTTCACTATGGCCACCACCCAGAGAGACAGAAGAGAAAGATTGTGCCCTACGAATTCGCGCTCATATATTATTTCCAAGACACTAGCTCACCTACGCTCATTGGACTCGGCAAATAGAAGGTGGCTCTTGTTTGAGGGACCGGGGATTTTGGTTAGGGGCCCTAGATATTCTCAACAAACTTCTTACATGCAAAATCAGCGAAAGATGATGTGCAGTGCCAAAGACTCCCCCTCTCGCCATCTCAGGTTGCGCCTCGTGAGGCGTCACTGGAAAAATTCTGCTGGGCTTTAGCAAATCACGTAGGAAGGGCATCTGAGGCAATATACGATGATGAGTGGATCGCAGTCTGTAATGACAGTGATGAATTGGAGGCATTGGATTTCTCCAGAAGCGAAACCAATGGCGACCAGACCCGTCCTCAAAGGCACACAATCCAGGACGGTACAATTCAAAATGGTCGAATAATGGAGTGGGTCAGGTATAGGGCTGGTATCACTCGCTGTTGGCAACCGTGGGCGTGGGCCTAGCTATCTGGATACATTTGAAATTGACAAACAGATGCCCAACCATTTATAGGATATTTCCTCTAATATAGTCCATATTATCTGTATGATTCTCCAGATCCAGTCCAGCAGGTTCTGGTGTCTTCTGGCTATCCAAAAGCTTCTTCCTTATCAACCCCTCCGCTCGCATCCGCTCCTTTCTAATAACGGAATCTTCCCAGTCTGCCGGCTTCCCCTTACCCTTACCCTTACCCTTGCCAGAAAACTGACTCTGATCAGAAGAGCATGACTGTAACAACCCCACCCGGAAACGCTCCCTCCGATCCGCATTAACCGCAAAACGCTCATTAGCCATCTTAACCAGCATTTCGAGATACTCCTCTGTAACCAGACTGCGCACCACAGGCTCCGCAGCATTATCATCGTCATCACAATACCCAATCACCGATTCCAGCGAGAGACCAGATGATCGAACCGCAACAACAGGGCTGGGTCCTTCTTCACCCTCCAAGCAGCGCAAGCCTTGCAGACCACTTTCACGGAACCCAGAGGCGGCTGCCACCGCCAGGACTGGTTGAGCCTGGTGAAGGGTAGCTGTCATTATGTGGAGGATCTGGATCTAGTTAGTTGGGGTGATTTCATTTTCGCAGTCTATGCAGTACGATGGCTAACGTAAATATGTAGTCGCTGCTAGCTTCTACATTGAGTGATCTATGCAAGGGCCCCAATAACAGTTCGGTACATACCAAGGGTTCAAAATGAAAACGAACAAGTTGCAACGCTTTTCCAGCAGGTGGTTTCCCATCCCCAGGAACCAAACCAAACCGTTCATGAAGTGGGAATAGCCGTGTCCCAGAGGATGAAACACTGCTCTCAGAAAGAACAAAGGGATCATGCGATACATACAGCCAGCGACCAGTACCTTTACCCCCCGATGGAGCGAACTGTCTTTGCATCTGCGCTGGTCCCTGCTCATCCTGTACAGATGTGCTGCTCTTCTTCCTCCCCTCCAAGAATACACTGATACGACCCGCACAACTACTGGTCGTGACTAGGCCAGGCAGGGCATTGATATCACGAATTAGATCGCGGATACCCTCATCTACCGAGCCTTTCGGTGAAGCATCTGTGTACTCGGCATCTGGCAATGACAATTCCTCTAGGATTTTGTTTTTGCGGGCTTCAAATACCGCGGGGATGTTCGATGTGGGGGTAGACATGACAGTAAGTCACTACCAGTAAAGTGCAATGGGCTTCGTCCTGGTCGGCTGAATCAAATGGACAGCTATAGTAATTGAAAGGTATAATGGAATGTACTGGAATTAATGGAAATAAGCGTTGATGACCAGTTTCCCAGGGCAGAAAACAACCGAAGGGTTTCGGGAAGCAAAAAGGCGGAGAATCAGCCATTCCCTTTCGTATTACGCAGTAAAACGAGGAAAAAAGCCGGTATTACATTAAGGTATTTCCCACCCCCTTGGGTCCGTTTTTATTTTCAATCTCCGTCAATCTCTTGAGATCTCTATTTCAATTCCCGAAACTCGACTAGTGTCTAGATACAGTTTGTGTTCCTGTTCCTGGATCTTGATCTTTCCTACTTGGTCGGCAAAACACAACCACAAAAATCGGTCAAATTAAATAGGGCTACAAATACCTATACACCGACCTACAGGATACAAATAGTAAAAATCTCGCACCGGCAACTCAGAATCCAACTCCACTTGATCATGGCCCGACGATCGTCCCGGCCCGGGCCCGCAGAAGTGCCAAAATCAGCGCCCAAACGACGCGCCTCTGCACGACTGTCCGCCCCACAGACAGAGGTCAAAAGAGTCAAGTCCAATAGCGCATTGACGGATTCGGTAAAATCCACTAGCAAGAAAAGCAAGTATTTCGAACCCGAGAGCTCCGTGGAGCCGGAGCTGAATTCTAGCGACTCCGACGGTGGGGATTCGGGCTCCGCTTACGAGGAGAAAGAACCAGAGGACTCACCGACTCCGGAGGTAGAATTGGAGGCCTCCGAGAGTGAGGAAGAGACTCGGGGCAAGGGTAAGCAGCAGCGAAGTGGCGCGTCCGCCAATAGTCTCAAGGGCAAGGAGCTTTGGCGCGAAGGTGTTCGCACAGGGCTAGGACCAGGGAAGGAAGTTTTTATCGCGAAACCTAAGGCGCGAGACGCTGGGGATGTGCCATATGAAGATGAGACGCTGCACCCGAATACGAAACTGTTTTTGCAGGATCTGGCCAAGAACAATGACCGCCAATGGCTGAAAGGTGGGTTGCATCCACCACGCGGTTAATCATGTCGCTGACCGGGTTCTTTTGTGTTCGCTAGCGCATGATCCCGATTTCCGCGCGGCAAAGAAAGATTTCGAGACGTTTGTTGAGACGTTGTCCGCGAAGGTCTCCGAGGTGGATAGCACTGTCCCCGAGCTTCCCACGAAGGATCTGGTATGTCGCATATAGTTTCGGGGTCTCGTCACACCGTTTGCCAGTGCTGATCATATCTCATTTAGATTTTCCGCATTCACCGGGATGTTCGGTTCAGCAAGAATCCTCTTCCATACAAGGTACGTGGAATGGGCCCCTGCACCCCGGTCCAGTCGGGTGACGAAGGTGCCTTGTGCTACTGTGATGCGAGTTAGCGCAGTGCTGACGGACGAATAGATTCACTTCTCTGCTGCATGGTAAGTGTTCGCGACAGGGAATGAGACGATCCACTCATATCAGCGCAGGTCCCGCACTGGCAAAAAAGGCCCATATGCAGCGTACTATGTCCACTTCCAACCTGGTTCCAGCTTCGTGGGTATGTTGTCTCGCATCCTCTTGACTCTTGTCCCTTTTTCTGCGCTTTGCCTTTCTGTATGATGGCCTGGCTGATTCGCATGGATTGTCATAGGTTGTGGTCTCTGGAACCCTGAGGCCGATGCACTCGCGGCGCTTCGAGAGGACATTGACACGAACGCGGATCAATGGAAGGAGGTGCTTCGAGCGCCCGGAATGCGTCGAGAGTTTCTGAAGGGAGCTCGTGACGAAGACGACGCTGTTGTGAAAGCCTTTGCGCATCACAATAGAGAATCAGCACTCAAGACCAAGCCTAAGGTATGTGTCTTCCATTAGTTGTCATCTGTCACCAGTCATCAGTCATCTATCATCCGCCACTTTGCGCTCTCGCTCTAGGGTAGAGATTCTCATCAGTCCTTGGTCATTCTTCAATCCCTATTCTATGGTTCATCGTCAGCCATACTCGATGATGAATGCCAACTGGCTTCAGAGGGTTGGGTGCACGCTGCGATCGGAGGTCTATCGGCCGATCGGACCCAAGCATCGAAATGACCTGATTTCCATCTTCATTACGGAGTCAAGCCATCTCTCTAGCCATGGTTTCCACGGTTCACTTCGATAACGGGGGAAATCTATCCTGCCGTTAGAAGGGTCCTGCTGGGTCGCAGCGCGTTACTCAAGGATCTCCGCTGGAACACGAAGACCCAGGTCCATGGCAGCATCATACGAGCCATTTCCACAAAGGAATGATGGCCTCAACCCCGACCACAGCTCAGTGGTGGCGGAAAACATGACCGCGCACGGGTGTCAGCGGGAGGGTAACCCGTGTTTTGGAATCAACCGCACAAAGTCTCCCGGGAATCAACCTTGGACCTGGGTCTCGTACCAGAGAATCAAAGATTCTTGTCTATTTGTTTTTTATTTTTTGTTTTTCTGGATTTTGGGGGGAGCATTTCCCCCTTTTCTTTCGTATTAAAATATTTTCTCACGCCGTCTCTTCTGGTTCCATGGTTCAGTCTGGCGCCAGTCTCCACGGGCCATGAGGGAATGGAAGAGAATGTCCCTCGGGCCCCCGAACACCCGCAAAACCCAAACCAGGAGCATAATTATCTATGGTCACTAATATTGTTTTCTAGGGCTACGTGGCAGACAACAAGAATATTGAATTGCTTCGACTACGAAGCTTCACGATCGGACGACCCATCGCTGACACGGAAATCATGGCAGCGGATGCGCAGGACCGGATCGTCGCGCTGATTGGGGTTATGGAGCCCTTCGTAAGCCCCCCTCTGTTCCCCTCTCTCTGATCTATCGTGCTTTGTCTTGCCTTTGCCCCCGCCGATTTTGCCCCCTCTTGACTAGCCCCATTTCCCTTCTGAGCTAGCCACTTAGGCTCGGTTGCCCGTCCCCTTTCATGCCCCTCACCGAATGCGAGATGAGCTACTTCTTGTTGGGCAATGTTTGGGACGTTTGCTGACCGCTCCTCTCAAACAGGTGACGTATCTCAACAGTGTTGTGATGCCCGATCAGTAATGGGGATTGGACTGGATCTCCGGCATTCGATTCCTCCGCACTGGCATTGACCAAGCGGAGAAAAAAACCGCAAGAACGTAATTGGAAACACGTAGAGGGGGAAACCACCAATTTACATGCATATTCTTCACGGGCGAAGCCGATTGATATCGTATCCACCAGATCCATTTTAACCGGGGAATTTCTTCGGCCAATTTACTGATTTACTGGTTATTTCTTGTCATTTCCGTCTTCACCCATCGGGCAAATATTTAGCCTGCAACCAAACCAACTTGAACCACTAACCAGGTCCCCGATCCTCTTAGGCATCTACAGTCAAGAGGCTGTGTACGTATCTCTAGTTCTATTTCTAGTTCGGATCCTGCTCCTGCAACTTGCCCTCTTTATTCTTGGTGCATCTACATGCCCAAACGTAGACAGCTGCATTTCCCGGTCCCATTCCTATGCAGAAGGAAGTGTCACTGCACCCTCGTCACATCTTAGCTGCAGGCAAGGCGCCAATTCAACATAACAAGAGACGCTAATCAATTCTAGATCTTATTTTCTTATTTCTATTACTCATTCAGTTTCACGACTCATTTCCCGCTAGTCACCATAAAGCCACCCGCAAATGCGATGTGCAGTATTAGGTACGAACCTTGTTAAGCAATAAGGGCCAATAGTCCATGGGTCAATGGTATAGCGTAATTTTAACCCGTTCCATCCGCGATAATCACAATCCTAACAAACTTTATCTACTCCTCTCTTCTCCCTTGGTAGTAGTAGCGGTAGTACACGATTCGATCCTTTGCCGAAAGAACGGCTCAATCTGCGACAATCACTGTCACCTCGTAATTCTTTCACCAAAATAGAACAGCAGTAGGAGCACAGTGGACCGAATACGAATACCAGGAGCGCAAAACCCATGAAACAAAAACTGGGTCACTCTAAATCCACAACTTCCAGAAAGACACCAGAAAACCCCCGACTCCATTTCCTCATTTTGGGTTCCACCAGCGCCGCCCCCCCCCCCCCCAAAAACGCACTAGAAAAGATGAAGTATTGAATGGATCCATGGAAGAAAAATCGAATCCTGAACCACACTGCCGTAGAATACTAGTAGCAGTAGTGTCGCCACCGCAAGCGCGCCCGCGCCCGCGCGCCGCGTTCGGCCCGTTGTCGGGCATGCCCGCTAGGCGAAACCTTGGGTGACTCCATCAGGAAGGTATTGGATTGGGTCGGGTCGGGACTCCGCCGCGTTCCAGTACCAAAGTTTGGTGTCTGTACCAGTACCAGTTTTTCAGTGGTACGGTAGTTGCTGAGCACCTTCCTGGTAAGGAAAGGGCTTGACTTGATTTGGTGGGATCGGATACATGGAGATTCTGTTCAGATGGGGGCCTGCTTTCTTGGGATTGAAACCCGGTGTGTAGCAAATATAAGCGAATTAGTTTTGAATTCGATTTTGGTTCTGAGCTGTGGTTGTGGCTGTGGTTGTTTTTTTACCAAGGTTGGTAGCTGTACCTGGTGTTGGTGGTTATTGCTGCAGGTATAGATGCCTGATTGATGTACATGTGCATGCATGTGCGTGTGCATTGCGTTTGGTGTAACGTAGGGGGCACATACGGCGTACAGATTTGAGTGCATTATCTATGCAGGGCTACCCGCCTACTGTACAGTATGCAGAGGTTAGTGGAGTAAGGGGAGAGAGTAGAGAGGTGGTGATCTTGATTGTGATCGACTGGGGAAATCATTTCCTTCATTCACATTGGTCAATCAGAAACAGGTCCGAAGTAGTCTATCGAACATCGGACTGGGATACTAACCGTTTGGGGCTATGACTATTGTTTTTGGGGCCAACATTCCGCTCGGTTGCTTTGCAGTGCCTTGTGGGTATGGTTTTCCATGTACATAGATCGTTTGTGTAAAGATGGGAATGCCTGAGTGCATCGCATCGGGTATGTTCGTCGCAAATTTGTGACTTGTCTGTGCGTCAGGCGTTGTTTGGTTTAAGATGGAGCATTTATGGGGTCAGTAGGTTAGCTTGACGGGATAGTTTGGTGCGGTTTTGAGATTAGGATTGTCGATGAAATCATGGTTGAGGTTAGAGGATTGGTCGTTGAACAGCCAGTAGAGGGCCTTAGGGGTGACGCCTGGTCTATCAAGGTTATTATAACTGGGACATCGTAAAAAGCCCGGAAGCTGTTTGCAACTCGCAATATGTATCTTGTGACTAGCCCTCCCGTTTCAAGGTTGTCGTCGAAGTTATAACGGGATGTAAGAAAAAGCATCATCGATCCGTGAATGGTGAATGACATCAGCCTACATAATCAGCAGATCTCATTTCGGTTGATATGATTTAAATCCTACAGCCTGTTCACGATGCCGATATACAGTGCACCCGCCCAATAAGAACCCCCGATCCCGAGGTCCAACCCGCAGCGCCTAGTCAGCCACGTCAAGGCACCTGGGGAACCCCTGCCACGGGCCACAGATGATGCTCCCATGCCCCATGCAAGCGCAATGCATAACCGAGACCTTGCTGCCCAAAGCCCGGGATCTGAGCGGTTCCCCGATGATTTTGAGTTGTGTGCTGACACTCGGGAGGATAGCATTTAGCTTTAGGGATGGTCACGATCCCTGGTCACTCTGTCAGCCCTGTGGTTTTGGAGGGGGCCGTTCACCCCAACCCCGGCTTATTTACACAATGAACGGTGTGATGTCATTTTCATCAACAATATCAACTGGGTTTGTGTTAAAGTAATTATTAAGACAATAAGAGCATATTATTTTATCAACGTGATAGGTAAAGGACTAGAAAGTGTTTGCTAATTCTTTACGTGAAGTGGTGTCAGATCGCTCATGCATCGGATAGCAGCAGGAAAAGAAGGAAAAAGCAATGTGATCGACCCGTCCTGTACGACAAACATTCGAATAGAAAAGAAAAGAAAATCGATAATTAAAAATTCCTTTTTCGTGTATTTCGCTCTGAGTCAAAATCCCAATCCCACGGGTCACCGCCAGTCCTAAGTGCCTTTGACCCATCACACGACTGGTGCACTGCCACATAAGCCCTGCTAAACCCAGCTGGCCACGTCAGATCCCGTCTCGTCATAGGCTCGTGTTCCCGTGACCGTCGTGCCATGCGGGCTGCAGCGGGCTGCGCCTATTAGTGCCCGACGGGCTCCATCCTATAGACGCGCTCCCGTGTGGGTAAAATGAGAAAGGAAAAAAAAGAAGAGGGGCAGGCCCCTCCATTCCTGTCCTGGGGGCCAAAAATTCATCTATAGGTAACCAAACAACAGGTAAGCTAATATAAAATGAAACCCGACGAGTCCACTTTGAACGCCGAGCAGGGAAAAAATAATCAAAAAAAGAAACAAATCCCTGCCGATACGAAACGAAACCGAAAAAATAATAGAAAAAAAAAAAAAAAAAAGTCGTAGCCTGCACCACCGGTCGGGGTTGGATCCCTAAAGTCAGCGCTCAGTCCCTTCATTGGGTCCAGCTGAACTAGCGCGTCCCTAGGACAAACCGCATCGAGTGGCCAGGGAGTTTGGGTCGGATGTGGATCCCAGGAGAAAAGCGCAAAAAAAGAGGTGTTGCTCCGTACTCCGGTTCAAAGTCTGGTACGCTAAATGTAAGAGCGAAGGCCACGCCAGAACAAAGTGGAGTTTAACGGACGGAAAGATGCGGACGGGAATGCAAGCGCCGATTGGGTTCGCCAGAAAAAACAGGGAACGAAAAACGTGGCAAGACCCAGATTAATTTCTAAACTCCCGGACCTAGAACCTGAAAGAAAAATCATCTTAATCAAAAAAATAAAATGAAAAAGATATCCACAGGCATTTCCCGTGTAAATTAGATCAGAGTTAGGCAATCATCCCGAGCCTTGTTCTTCCTTGTTTGTTCAACACATGCATGAGATCGGCGGGAAGGCCGGAGCGGCCCGTGGGACAAGTACCCCGAGGCCAAAAGTTCGCCCGGGGTGATACTACCATTTGAGGTATATAGTGCTTACCGACAGTAGGCAGAGAGTACCTACCATTCTGGTATAGTACACTGACCCCCGTTTGAAATAAAATGAAAATTAATTTAGCGTCCCCGCTTCAGATGAAATCATCAGCGCTGATTTCCAAGGAACCGAATTCCCCAAAAAAAGAGATAAGGTGGATCCCCGGGATTAGCGGTGACCAGTATCTGCTAGGACGTGTAATTATTGACTGGAGACGTACAACGTGGTTGTGGCTCCCTCTAGGAACCCGCCCCTGTCAGTTGCCAGCCGGCGCTAATGCAGGTTACCTTGGCTCTTGATGGGCCTTCCGAACCCAAACCAACCTTTCGGGCCCGGGTAGGAAGAGAGCAGGCTCCGCTCTCCGTCACCAGACTCTCGTATCGTTGAGTGGCGAAAGCTGAGAAGTGGATTCGAAATGTTCAGCTGAAGTCTGATCGCCACCTCGCACACCGCTCTCAACTGGGCGAGGGAATGTTCAGTAGTACTTGCAGTAGCGCCCTGTACATGGCCCGGAGAAGATATGCCACATTTTTTTTCTTTTTCTTTTTTTTTCTTGTTTGCTATTCCAGTTTATTTTTATATTTTGATCTTTTTATGTTCCCCTCCCATTTGATTAATAATATTTTAATTAACTTGTCGCTTTATTCGTCTTCTTATTAGTCAGGATCTGGTGGTGGATATTGGGTTGCAATGGATTAATGCAGGCAGATTCGCCCCGACCCGCGCCCATCGCCATGGTAGAGGATCCTGGTTCCGCGGGGCCGGTTGCGGTTGTGCGACGAGAGGAATGACGATCCCCATGGGCAGGGTTGATTGCATAAATTCTGGGTCAGCTGGATCTGTTCACTTTTTTATTTCGTTTTTCGTTTGATGCAGATGATATCAGGTACAATGTACAAAAAATGGTCAGACTCGGGGGAAATCTTGCTCTTTATTGATTACATCCTTGACCGACTATCTTAGCTCTGTGGGGGAGAGGGGAATTAAATGGGGGCTAAAAAAGGATTGCGGTTATACTTTCGGGACGCGTTTACTAGTCCAAAGGGATAATATATCCCTTGCCACACCGTTCTCGGTTCCACGGACCTTCGCAGCTGAGTTCCAAGAGTGTTAAGGTCTCAGGAGGGTCCGTCAATATGGATCCTGGGTCAATTGGCGCCGCTTTAGCCCGCGCTGCCCGGGCTCCACTGCGTTCTACGTAAAATAAAATAAAAATCCCGTTACCAATTAGAAAATTGATTTCTTTTTTCTTTTTCTTTCTTTTTCTTTTTTGTACTCAAATATCTCTGATTGGTATCTTCGTCTTTTTTTCTATAGGACTCTGATTCCTGCTCACGTCATAGTCGACGCCGAGGCTCTTATTCTTTTCTTTTTTTCTTTTTTTCTCTTTCTCTTTTTCCCCCTTGATTTCCTTTTTCTTCCAGGTTCTGCACTATCGCATTTCGGGATTTAGATTGGATCTTTCCTTCTTTCTTCCCCTGCGCTATGCTGGCGTGACTTGACCTTCCCCCCCTTTCATAACCCGACGTCACATCCCTGTACCCTTGACTCGTCTAATTTGTTTCTCTTTTCTTACTTCCCCTCTTCCCTCTTGCCCTCAAAAATCACACAAATGTCAAGCCATCCCCCCGGACCGGGACCGGGACCGTACCCACCCACCTGGACTTCCGACGATCCTTATCATCAGCCTCAGGTATGTTGAAAACAGAGGATTATGGTCGTGGTCTACAATGCGCCCAATCTGACCTGGATCGGTCTTTCAAGTATCCGCAGGGACAATACCCTCCTCCTCCCGACAACGATCGCTACTATCCTCCACCTCCGGCGCAATCGCAATACCCTCCTCCTCCCGCCATGGCTGCTGTTCACCAACACCAAAGGCAAGATCCTTATCAGTTGCCTCCACCACCACCAGGCTATCCTCCAGATCCTTATGGACAACCCGGAGTCGTCTACCAGGCTGCAGCACCGCGCCAACGAACAGCAATTGCCTGTCGCTATTGTCGCCGGCGGAAGGTACGTGGGGGAAGATCTGTCAAGATCGAGCGCGATCAGAGCTAATGACACCCAACAGATTCGTTGCTCCGGGTTCGAAAGCTCATCGGACGGGCGGTGTACTAACTGTGTGCGATTCAACCAAGAGTGCATGTTCACACCCGTCTCGTCACAGGCGCAAGCCTTTGTCCCCGCACATGCCGCCTACCCTCATCTACGCAACGCAGGGCCAGGGCCCCGCGGTGGCCCTCCTATGACACTCTACGGAGCCCATGGACAGCCTCTGCCTCCTCACCAGCAACAGCAAGGTGAATCTACCTTGCCGCCGCCTCAAGGGATGTACCCGCACTATGGTGGAGCCCCCCTTGCATCCTCGATGCCGGATCCGGTAAGGCAGTCATTCCATGAGCCGATAGTCAAGCCACGGACCTGAGATCTAATTTGTTGTTCCCCACAGAGACAACCTGGTGGTCGACGAGGCTCGGGCTCTGAGCCCGCTTATCCCGATCCGACAAATCTCGCTCCCGTTACCCCCGCCGGGTCCATCCCGGGATACCAGACCTCCAGCCCCTACTATGCACCTCACCCACAGGATCGACGTGGCTCGCCCTCTGCCTACGGCTATGAAGCCCGTCATTCCTCTTCGCCCCATGGCTCACCATATCCGCCCATGCAGCCGCCGCAAAGTGGTCCCACTCCACCTCCTTCCACCTCAGCTTCAACGCCCAGCGGCTCCACTCGTGCGGGTCTGAATGTACGCGACATGCTGAACCCCGGTGATCCCCACATTCGCAGCCCCGCGGATAGCAATATGCTCAATGCGCTAGACCGCCGCGGACCCGGTGGACCCGGTCACTAAACGCCAGCGTTCTATTTGGGGTCTCGCACTGGGTTGTGTCCGAACCCCGAGACATGTGGAGAAGCGACGCGCGCGACGAGAATGTGGGGGATTGCAAAGGATTGACCCGTGTGCTGGCCACACGGTTAGGGAACACCATGTTTTGAGAACTATGGTCACCTAGAGGTATCGTGGCTGGATCGGCAAAATCCGGTTGGATTTGTGCCTTTGTTTTTATTTTTCTTCTCCTTTTTCTCTCTGTCCCCGTCTCCTGCCGAGTGAGTTTTCTCTGGAATTCTCCTACCCCTTTCGACAATCGTGATCCTGCGAATGCGAGGGCGCCATTTCCTGCATGATATCTCCGGGCAAAACAACCAGGAATGATACTGGGAGGATCGCTCTCTGATTTCTCGGAATCATGAAAATTCGATCTGAGGGCAATAATTTGGCAATCGATGAAACCGTCCGGATTTTGTTTCCCGATCCGACACCATGCCACACGAAACGCGGACCCATGAGCTTTACGAGCCGCACGAACTTTGAAGTACCGAATATCCTATCGGCATACGATTTTATTTTTTCCTTGTTTCACCCATACATTTCGTTTCTCCTTGACTTTCTGATTAATTGTGGAGGGGCCCGAGCACTAGACTTGGAGGCTGTGTTTTCCTGTATCGAATTCTGCAGTGCGAGAACCCACCTTGGTCGTTATTGGTCAATCGAAATGGAAATGTGGCAATCTTCCCTCGTGAAGGATAGCTGCATTCCTCGAACAACGACCCGGATCCAACCAGCAGGCCTAAGCGCTCATCGGTTCCCTGCATACACGAACCATCATCCCCGTCCACATGTTTCTTCCTGCCCCTTTGTGATACACCATTCGGAGATCACAGGTGGCCCACATATTTTTACAATTTCGGGCGGCTATTTTGATTATTCATGCGTTTTGGTTTGGTTTCATCATCATTTCGCGTCCTTTTGCGTTCATGCTCATGTTTATGGTACATCCCATCTTACGCGGCAGGCAATCTCTTTGAAGCTTTGAATTTTCTGCGTATTTGTCTCTGACAAAAAGACGGTCGGCTTTGTCAACTTTTCCTGTTTTATTGCTACTGTTTTTCATTCTCTCCCTTTGCACTTGTGTTTGGTTCTCTGCGCGTTTTGTTGCAAGTGTTTGCTTATTACTGGGAAGGCTGTTTGATCACTTTAGTTTTTATCTGCACGTTACGTTTTTCATCTACTTGTCGAGCGCTTGAGCTCGATCGCTCGAATCAACTCCTGCGTTATATTTACAAAATTTTCCACTGTAAGGTAATCCTCAAGTGGCTGTAATATCCAACGAACTGTAATTGGCCGAGATTTTTGCAACGTACTGTATTCCTCCCAAATCTTGATCCAGATCTGACAATCTCCCAGACCAAATTCCCAAACTCAATCAGATCAAGATTCGAGCCGACCCGAGATAATGCATCTCATAGATCGCGGGACGGACCATGCCCTGATATCACAAGGGTCTATAGGGCTGATTCGACAAGGGTAGTAATTAGGGCTAAGCTAGCCTGAATATGTTCGGGAGACGGGAGGGGAGACTCCCGCGATCGAGCGGAAGGCCCGTTGGCCCGAGCAGTTAGTCAATAGTTTAATTTATCGTAACTTAATCTTATCGCGGCGATCAACGTGGGTGGATTTATGAAAGTTTTCAAATGTTTTGGGAGTGGGCGAATCATTTGGGGATGTTGGTGTTGGGTTTTTTTCTTTGCTTGTGATGTTGGAGACATTCGATTTGGCTGGCAGATGAGGTTGAAATTAGACAAATAACTCCTATTAGTGTATGGGGGTCAATAAGGGCATAAGATCTTGTGAAAAGTAACTTGGATGGACTTTTTTACATGGCAATTATTGATAAACCAGCGTTTCAATCCTTGACCTGCCAGCAGCGGATTAACCTGAAATGCTTGCTACTATAGAGACATGATGATTACGCCAGAATAAGAATATCCAAGGAAATGATGAACTGAGATATCTTGAAAGAGAAAAGGGCAGAGAGATTCATTTCAATGCCGCTCAATACTTCATTTCCTTGGCTTTCGTCTTGTTGCTTTTGCTTTTCAGCCAGTAGTTCTTTATTGCATGCCTGTTGTAAATCGGCGGCTTGTAGCCTGTGGGCTTGTACACACCACCTAAAGGGGAACGAAGTGTTGTCTATTGTTGCAAGTGCTAAGTTGGAGGGCCGTCGCCGTCTTCCAGATGAGTTTGTTCTGACACCCAGCTTAATCGTTTGCGGGTTGACTAAAAAGTCTTAAGTTGTTTCTTGCTTGGTGTTTGATTGGCAAAACAAGTTACAGATCTACATGGATAATAATGGCTTTGAAAGGTTGATGGATTGGTATGATATCATATGATCCACAAGAGGGTTGAACTGTGACCAACATGAAAGTACAAAGTAGTATGAACATCAACATCAACAATAGAGGCGTACCGACTTGGATGCAAAGCAACATGAACAAGATCTTTTCTTGGGACCAGTGCTTCTTCACTGCTGCCGCTTACCCCCAGCCACTAGTCTATAGCCGCTAGTATGGGCAAGGTGCTTCTTCACCATGCTAATCCCTGGTGGCCCCTATCCTACTGGGACTCACCTTTTTGAGGTGGGTGCTTCTTCACCCCCATGGCGCCGTTGTAACCCCACATTTTGTCTCCACACCACAATGAAACGATGAATGAGTCACGAGGACCGATGTTGTTGATGTGTCATGACCAAGTCTTGATTGAATTTGACCTGACACCCAGTCTGATGATTTGTTTTGATGAGGCAGCTGAGTGACGCCCTTCAAAAAGGACTTTGACCAAGACAGAAAGTTGAAGTTGTTGTAAAGATTGAATAGATGGATGGATGATGCATGGGATGGATGGATGTTGTTGTTGAGCTGTTGATGTGGACGGCCAAGTCTTAATTTAAACTGACCTGACACTCAGCTGAATGGATTGTTTGTGGTTTGTGCTGAGTGACGCCCTTCAGAAGGCCTGGACTGAGACAGGAGGTTGAAGTGGAGTGATTGATGAATAGATGTATGTCATTGTTGATGTGTTGATATGATTTGTATGGCCGAGTCCTGTTGAATTCACTCAGCTTGGTGGTTTGTAGTTTTTGTTGAATGAAGACTGTTCAGAGAGGACATGGACAAAGATGAAAGGTTGAGGTCAGGTCGAGTGATGGATGGATCGATGATGGATGAATGGATGGATGATGGATGAATGGATGCTGTGGTGTCATTTTTGTGTTTTGACGTTTTGTGTTTCGATGTTTTGTATTTTGATGTTTTATATTTTGATTTATTTTGATGTTTGGATTTTGATATTTGGATTTGAATTTTTGACATTTTGTTCTGTGTCATGCTTTTTGTGTGATGGATTTTGTGTTGTCCTTGGTTTTTTTTTTTTTTTTTTTGGTTTTGTTTTGTTGTTTTGGCTGGTGCTTCTTCACCACATGTGCCTGTTGTTGTAAACCCGTGGCTTGTTCCTCCACACCACAATGTAACAATGAATGAGTCAAGAGAATCGATGTTGGTAGCGAGTTCAAGGGCCATGTCCTCACTGAATTTGTCCTGACACGCAGCTGTTTCCAGCTCCGTGATGCCTGTTCAGAGAGGGGAAGCAACTCGAAAATGCAGGGGAATGGGGAAGTGACGAGTTTAATGAGTGTGTTGCAAGATGAGCGAAGCTTCAGAGGGAAGAGTGGCTGTGCAGAAGACTCAATTGGCGGGGAAGCAAATCGTGAGGGGTCATCTGGAAGGGAAAAAAAGACTTGCACAGTCTGAACAATTAGCGAGGCACTGGGAATAAAAACATAAAGCAAACCTTGAACTCGTCGAGGCAAGTTGGGAAGGTTTTTTGATCATATGATCAGGTTGATGACAAGTGTGTCAAGAAGGAAGAGGGACATGGATTGATGTCAAAGACAATTGACTTGTTGGATGCATGATGGACGCATGATGAAGATATGATTGAAACATGATGAGGATTGAAGATGGACTTGCAAGAGATGGAAGAAAGTCAAAGAAACCTTCTTCCTTACACATACCTGGTCCGTACCTTTTCGTTCACGCGTTTGCTCGAGGTGCTACCCATTCCTTCTTAGATGTCTCTACATCTGGCCTACGTAGCTCAATCCATCACCATCTTCCAGGGTCCTTGAATTCTCCTCCGTACCTGACAGTCCACCACGCCTGTGCGTAACTCCCATTGCTTTTAATCGAATCCTTACCTCTTGTATTTCTGTGCGTAGCTCGTACACGAGCAACTATGTTTACATCCTGCTCTTGGGGACATACCTACCTTGTAGCTCCGGTCTTCACCCCAGATACCAGATACCCATATGTTGCTTGAAATAAGTATGATATTGCATAACAACACTTGATATCTTGTTCCCCCTCCTTCTCAGTGGACAAAATCTTCGTAAATTCACGAACAGCAGACACAATAGCCAGAGCCCCCCCCCCTCAGACTTATCAGCTTCAACAAGAGCAGCCGTCAAATACAAACGTGGGCGATCGAACAATGGACCTTGATCTTCACGAGGGAGCACATCAAAAGACCCGCCAAGATTATTCGCAATTCTGACCCAACGCAGCTTCCAGGTGGGATCAGTCTTTTCCATGGTATCCTGCCAGATATCTTGGTGCCAAAGAATGCATATCTCATTTAGAGGCATTGGAAGACCAAACAGGCCAACTAGGTAATCCGTGAGAAGCCCCATCTCCCATCGAAAGCGTATTCCCGCTGCGAGCATTGGTGTATGTTCTTTGCTTCGTCATGCTCGTAGTATGCCCGCAACTTGTCACCGAATGCTATGTCCGTCTCTGGGATCCAGTCGCCCGGGCATGTTTGACAAAACATTCGCGCCATATCTTTGAGTGTTCCGTGTGCGAGAGCTTCTGTCATCTTGGTGACGAGGTCTGGTTTGGGGCTGGCGTCAGGGTAAGAAGTGAGCGTATCCAGCGTTGCTCAAAGTCTTCCAGTGAGACTTCGATCTCGTCGAGGAATAGTTTTGGGGGCTTTTTCTCATTTTCGCGAACGTGGCTTCCCTCGATGAGAAGTCGGTAAAGCCGGTAGAGTGGTGCAGTGTCCATAACGATGGGCATAGCCTCATCGTATGAGATCTGAGGTAATAGAGGTGTCCACATTGCAAGATACAATGATTGGTATAATGAAGAGCTTCCGGTGTTTCGTCCTCGGTCTGGGCTTGTTCGCTTCGTTTCGGTGTTTCTGTAGGAAATACGATGAGATTTCATGAGTATGGAAATAGTATTGATGCGGGATCTATATCTTACTTATCACCTGTATGATCTACTTACATCCTGGTCGAAATGATGTGAGGTCGAGGTCAGGTTGGGGCTGATCACGAGTATAGAGCCCTCGGGCTTCATGTCTACTCACTGTGATTGGACAGCTCGTAAAATGACCCACTTTCCCACCCGCACTTAGTGTGAAGCGGGAAAAGAGAACAAAGAAAGTCGACGTATCTCATTCCCAACTCTCTTTTTATCCTTGATCTTCTTGTTATCCTTGTCGAACTTGTCTCAGCTTCCCCTGTTTCTCTCATTGAGCAGGGATAGAAGACATGGCGCCGAAGCAGGATTTCCGCGTGGTCATTGTTGGCGGATCGATCGCCGGCCTAACACTTGCTCACTGTCTAGTACGTCACAACATCGACTTTGTTTTGTTGGAAGCGCGAGAGAGAATCGCTCCACAAGAAGGTGCCTCGATCAGTATCTTTCCGACTGCTTGTTTGTCGCTGGACCAGCTGGGTGTTTTGGATGATATCCTCGATCAAGTCGAGCCATTGAAGCCTTTGTACAATTGGGATGCGAAGGGGAAACTCCTTGCTTATACCGAAGTACCAGCTATATCCCAGAAGAGGTATTGCCCTTGTTGCTTTGTTGCAAGCCAAGCATTATTCTGACTGCATGATTCTCCAGACATGCATACCCGGGAGCTTTCTTGGCGCGCCAAAGTATTCTTGAGATCTTGTATAAACACCTTGAAGATCGACAAGATGCAGTTCTGACCGGGAAGAAAGTTGTTAGTGTGGAGCATTTTGACACTCATGTTGCTGTCCACTGCGCTGATGGATCTTCCTTCGATGGAGATCTGGTGGTTGGTGCGGATGGAGTGAGAAGCATTGTCCGGCAGTTGATATGGAGTCATATGGATTCCCGTGGGCTCCAAGCAGAAGTTCGAGAGGATCGTGAGCGTATGTGATAGTTCCCCCCCTTCCACATTTGATGTGATTCCAAGCTAAATTTGGGCTAGGTTTGACATGCGAGTACGATTGTGTGTTTGGAATATCCCCACCAACTCCTGGGGTTCCAACACCAGAGATCCACCGGACATATGCTCAGGGATGGTCAACGATCGTGGTTGCTGGAAAGGACAAGGTCTACTGGTTCATTTTTACCAGACTAGATCGCAAGTACAATGGCCATGAGATTCCACGATTCGATCCCGACGATATTGACAAGCATCTCGCGCCTTATATGGACAGCCCAGTCACGAATGCTGTTCCATTCTCCGAGGTGTACAACAGGAGAGAGGTTTGCAATTGGCTGGCATTGGAAGAGGCTCTCTACAAGAATTGGTGCATAGACCGATTCGCCATCATCGGAGATGCGGCTCACAAGGTATGTCGAACAAAATTCCTCAAGCAAATGGAATCTACCCGATTATTTAACATGCAAATTAGATGGCTCCAAACTCAGGCCATGGCGGGAACACAGCCGTGGAAACATCAGTCTCTCTATCAAACAGTATAGCATCAATGCTCGGAAAGCATCCAGAAATCCAAACCAAAGACATCAACGACGCCCTCAAGAACTGGCAAGAAGCCCGAAAACCCCGAGTCACCCAGATCTGGCAAACAGCAACTGAAGTCATCCGCCTGGAGACTTTAACCAGCTTCAGGCACCGGATCATACAGCATTTCCTTCCAAACCTGATCGCACTGGCGCAGAACAGAGGATCTGCATACGCAGTAGCAGCAGAGAGAATCGACTGTCTACCTCTACCTCCAAGATCGTTCACAGGCACAATGCCATACAAATGCCAGGAGAACCTGGGACAAGTCATTCAAGAGAAGTTCTGGAAGCGGGTATTGTGGGGTCTCCCACTATTCGGCCTGATGTGTATTGGAGCCGGTACAGTCGGGGCTACGATTCTTAACATTAGACCGCATGCAGAAGCTTTATTAGAGCAGGGACTCTGGAGTGCTAGCACAGGAGAAGTATTCAGTATTCACAAGCCTATTTACAAGCTTCAGTTTATGGATGATATCTTCCAACCTATCATCCTCTGTTTCCTTCCGTCGATTACTGGGACGGATCCGCAATCATGGACGCAGATGTTCAGTTTTATCCCGGAATTCGGCGCTGTATATGCTATCTGGCTACTGGAAGGGTATCGGAAAGTGCATTCCTGGCCTGCAGTATTATTGTAAGTTGCTTTGGAGGGGAATCGCACTTTCAAGCTCATGGATCTTCTCGACATAATCTAACATTCTCTAGTCCAATAATCATGGGTCAGGGAGCCCAACTCCTCTCAGTTGCTGCGTTTGGACCACTATACTACTTCCTCCAATATCTTCAGCTATCACTATACAAAATAGCACCAGGCAACAACCGTGAGATAGACCCGACATGCACATATACACTCCTCGCAGCCCTAGTAGCAGCCCACTACATTCCTTCATATGCCAGCTTCCTCATCCCAAATCTGCAAGAAAGGCAATGGTGGAACGCAGCCTGGCAAATATTCCCTCTAACAGTTCCGCTCCTCCAGCTCCCGTTGTCACTGTTCCTGGGTAAAAAGCTTAACCCAGACGCAGCATCTGTCGCAGCCCGCGTAGCAAACAGGAAGAGGAGCCTAGCCGCTATTCGGGTGGCGTATTTCTCGTTGGCTGTGATCTCGGCTTTTGGATTTGTTTATGCGCGTGCAAATGCACCGGTTGGGTCTTCGATAATGGATATCTTTTGGCCGGGTGTGAGGGGTTATGCGTTGCCTGGTGATGCTTCGTTTGAGGAGGGAATTGCTAGGTTTATGCAGTATGATCAGGTTAGTTCTATGGCGGCGGGGTTCGGGTGGCTTGGTTTGCGATTGCGGGAGCTGAGGAGGTCTGGTGTTGAGTTTTCTTGGTTTGGAGTTGTTTGTGGGCTGGTAGGGATTACTTGTGTGTTTGGGCCTGGAACTGGGTTTTTGCTTGGATGGGGGTTGAAAGAGGAGTTAGTTCATAAGCTTGGAGCTTGAGTATAAGTGGACAATTGAGACGGTTGAGGGATTTTAATATGAATCAGGAAGAGATTTTTTGGGTTGAACAGATAACTGTAACTGAATAATGTGAATGGATTGCATAATTAGCTACATGTAGTCGCTTCATTCGACCTTTTGCCTGATCTGATGATGAGCAGGACTGGACCACGCTGATAGCCGAGTAACTTATGCGTGGTAATTATGAATTACACCCCGATTAGAGTCCGATCAATGGGTACGGCCGTTACAGGAAAGAAGACACGCGAAAAGGTAAAATCAAATGCAGATTGACTGAGGGATATGGGGTTTTGAAGGGTTAGAGATCAGACGGAATAGAAGGGGACGTAGATTGGTAGGCTACCATGGGGATGAACGAATGGATAAACCCACGAATGTAGGTGAGACTCGATGGCGTGGAGAAAGAAAGCGTGAAATGCAGGGGAACATGAGTGTGATGAGACGAAATAGACGAAATGAGATGCAGTAATTGCTTTTGCAGGCTAGAACGCATAGATGGGGAATGGATTAGCGAGGGACTTGGGTCAGTTTATGAATCATTCAGACAAAAGGACGATGAATGTAAAAATCAGGAACTGGGGATGGTATCGAGTACGCGGGCCATCTTCTTTGCTCGCGCGGGATCGTCAACGATGAGGCCACGGGACTTCATAATTTGGTAGACAGTGTCAACGACCTTGTTGAATGAGGACGCAGCGCCACGCTCTTGCTTGAACTTGACAAGACTCAAGTTGGCCTGTCGACCGTGCTCCAGGACAGTATAGAACTCAGCAGTGAACTCAACTTCACGGAGTCGGAGGACTAATATTCGTTAGCTTGATCTGAGGAAGCAACAGGATAATAACTTACAGTTGACCTCGCCCACGCGACCGTGGACAACGCTGTTGGCCTTGTCCATACGGACATCCTCCATTCCATAGTCCTCCCAGTCGACCAGGAGATGATGGACTACCTTTCTGCCCTTCACCTTACTGGTATTAAGAGCAATTATCCGAGTCGCCGGCTTGAGTTGGAAAACACGGGCAAACCAGTTGTGGTTTGCGATGGAGCGTCGCTTGCTGTGGAACGGGTTTTGCTGGTCATCGGCCCCGAAAGAACTATCCGTCTCAGATAAACCCTTGCAAAGGAGATCCGACTGGCGGCGATCCTTGGGGTTGGGGTTGTCTTCAAACAATCTCAGCGAAATTCCGGTGCAGCTGCGGGGATTCAACCTACCAATCCCTGGCTGGGGAGTCTTCTTTGACTTCTTCGACACCAGTTTCTTCAAGGCACCTCCAAATCGTTCCATTGATGTCTTGCGGGTTGGAACACGCTCCCCCTCCGGCCGAGTGGGAGATTGTGGCTCTCGCGGGGGGTTAACAATGACTGTTCCATTACTGGGGATGATTGGCTGTCTGTCTTTCGGTGGGAGAGCAGGCAATGGGTCGGAACTTTGAGAGCGTGCCCTGAACCATGACCACTTCTTGTTTTCCGTACCTTTCTCGTCTTTCTTGGGGGATCCTGGGTTTTCGCTGATAGGGTCAAGACCGCCAGGGTTACGGCTCTGTCGTGATGCGGCGGAGAAGGCTCGCATGCGATCCGTGGTGTGAGTATCTGGTTCCATGAGCTGGTTTTTCTTGCGGATCATCAACGGCTTAACTTCCTGCATTGAACCAAGTGAGCTATGTGGAACCATTCGAATGGTGGCCTTGCCGTCGCTGTGGCGAGTCGTCGTGTGGCGCAACTTGGGCCTCCGCTTAGGACTCACTTCATCTGGATTACCACGGACAGGGCTTGCGAATTCTTCACTGATCGCCGGCAAAGGAAGTTCACTGGTAGGAGGAGTAGATGCGGCGAATGGATCAACAAATCGAGGTTCGTTTTCTCCCAGTCCCTTGCCAAACTTTTGGGATTGCTCTTCTTCGATCAATCGATCTAGGTGGCCAATGACACCAGAGAGGTAGCCTGGAATATTGTCGGTGCCACCCGAGCTGTGTTCAACGAGCTTTTGTCGAGTCTCGGTCAATTCCTGGATTCCATAAGATCGACTTGACTCCCTCGGTGGGTGATAGCTGACCCTATTCGAAAGCTTTGAAGATTGATCAATGTACACCGGGCTCGCCATGGAGACAGGCGTTGTGGGGGTCTCGTAACCCATCTCCGTGCTGGTACTAGCAGTGCGCATGGTTGTCACAGAGCTGCCATTGAAGGCTTCTTCACAGATCTGGCTCAACTCGTTGGATACTTTACGAGCATCCTCCTTCCATCCGAATTCTGGATGGCGGAATCTTCTGGGTGGATCCAGGTTCTTGACTTTGTTTCCACTACGAACAACTGTGGGTTGTGCAGGGAGAGGTGGACTGCTCGGAATATCAGGAACGGAGAGGCCGTCCGCGATGATCTGCAAGCTCGCAGCGCTAGGAGACCTCTTCAACTCACCCTGCTGGGTGAGCGTGGTCTTCCTTCGCTTTGGCTTGGTCGACCCCTGTGAGCGATTGCGCGCGTGGCGGAACGACACATTGCGGCGGTAGCTTGTTGAATGAGTAGACAGGCCGCGCAGACGAGAGCTTGAATGTGGCATTTTCGAAGACTGCAAAGACTTCATGGAGTTCGGTTTATGTTTTCGTTTTTGCAGAACAGTGAATGGTGAGTCGGATCCTTCATTCTCATCCTCGGGCTCGTCCATCTCCATAATGGAAGGCGGGGCCTTTCCAACTGGCGACATTTCACCACGCTCAGGAATCTCCGGGACGGCATGGTGGACTGTAATTTGTGCGAACTTGGCTTCGACAGCCGTCCCTTGAGCTTTGGGCGACCTAAATGGATCATAGCTTTGCACACTCGCGGGAGACATTGGTTCCTGTGTATTGCCTAGCCGACGGTGTAGATGCTTGATTGCAGGAGAGCGTCGTTTGGAACTTGCCCCTCCAGTTTCAGTCCGGCCACGTTGAGCCCTTTCGCCGATTTTTGAAATGTGATGGTAGTCACTGGCAGAATACTCCAACGGCTGTCCCTGGTAGTTTTCCAGCTGTTCATCCCGAAACTTGACAAGCGAGTTGTAAAACATTCTCTCGTGTGTGGGCCTTCTGTCATGTCAGCAAAGTATATCAGAAGAGAAAAATCATTTTGAACTTACTCAAGAGACATCACTCTTTGTATCAAACCCTCAGGCTTGACGTCGTGCCACAAAGTCTGCAAGTTTCGAAGAATGTCCATGTCAATCTCGCTGCGGCTAGTCACCGGGTCACCACAGTCTTTGATGGACAGCGGTGGAGGCGGCCCGATATAGTAGTCGGCCATGGCATTGTGTAACTTTTCATACTTGGTCAAGAGAGGATGGGCCCAAATCTCCGGCATGGAAATACGGTCCTCCGGTCGCTTTTGCAGAATCCTGGTGATCAGATTGGCCGCCTCACAACTCAGCTCCTGGGGTATCATGTATTCGCCCTTCTTCACAAGCCGCAATGTGTTGGGCAAGTCACCGCCATCGAAAGGCAGGTATCCAGTCAAAAGAGCATACAAAATAATTCCACAGCTCCACATATCTGCTCTGTCGCCACGATACTTCCGACCGTATATGATCTCTGGGGCTGCATAATGAGGACTTCCGCAAGAAGTGTTGAGCCAATGACCTGCAGGCTGGAGCGCAGCCATACCAAAATCTGCCAGCTTGATATTATGGTTCCCATCGAGTAAAATGTTCTCCGGCTTCAGATCTCGGTGACAAATGTTGAATCTATGACAGTATCCTAGTCCAGCGATAATCTGGCGGAACAATCGAACAGCTTCTTCTTCGGGAAGTGGTCCGTTTTGAGAGACATAGTCGAACAGCTCGCCTCCTTCCACATATTCTAGGACAAGATACCTATAGAGTGTCAATATTGATCTTCCGTAGATCTTTGGGGGAAACATACAGTTCTCCACGATTCTCCCAAACATCATACAAGCTGATGACGTTGGAGTGTTCAATCAACTTCATTATGACAACCTCACGTTCAATCCCACAAGGCATCTGGCGGGTATTCGAAAATCCTGAGAAATTGCTAGAATTCCGATCCATCGCCGCAATACTTTCGCTTTGCACCATAGCAGCAGACTTCTTCGACACGATCTTGATAGCCGCAGTCTGCCCAGTGACCGCGTGTTTGGCTAGTCGGACCCGACCAGTCGCACCCTTACCCAAGGTCCTGCCTAACTGCCATGGACCAACATGTGTCTTTCTTTTCCCCTTGCCCGATAGGATAGAAGCTGCAGAGACAACCGAGTTCCGTGCGGACTCTGCCTGCCAATCAGTAGCAACTGATAACCTTTGGTTTTCCTTGTCGCCAGGCGTTGGGCTCATGGCTACCGACATGCGATCGGGTGTCTTGGGCTGATCAAATTCCTGCACCTTGACGCGAGGTGTTTCCACTTTGGGTGATTTGCTATGGTTGATTCTGCTCGAGGCATCCGTGAATGGCTGACGCCTCCGAAGAGGGTCATCCAAGTCCCACATTGTTGTATCCATGTTGAATATGAGGGGCTACTTGTATTCACAGTTGCGGCATAAATGTTTGTTCTGAATGTGCGTACGTCAGTTGGAACTAGCATCCTAGTTAGTCATTGTTGGTTCGACGCGTGGTTTGCAGTTACTCACTTGAGGTCGAAGAAAAGGAAAAAGGGGTTACACTCACAAAGAGTGCTTGTCGAAAGGAAGATTAATGATTAAAGATCGGCTAGAGTATTCTCTGGAAAGACAAAGATTGACAAGTGGTTGATCAGAGTAACATGGCGGGGTCGAAGAATAGAACGAGAGGCGTGGCGGGAGCTGTATACCCGGTTCAACGAATGTGGTCGACTCGAGGAAGTGGAAGTCGTGAGGTGGTGGCTCCAGGGGACAAGATCAAAAGAGGATGGGTGGGAAAGAAAGGTTGTGTGGCATGCCTCAGCACCACTGTTGTGGAATGAGCGAAGAGACGAGATTCCACCTCATCGTCGTTTGTCTGGAATGCACTTCCACCCACTTTAACTATATGTCTAATTCCAATCTTTCTCTAGAAAGAACCAGATACTTCTCTCCATATTCTTCCTGTATATTCTTCTTTGAATTGATTTCTCGTTGATAATTTTCATGTTTTCAAATCTCTTTCCTAACTCTTCAGTAATCATCTGTTTAGTATACCAGTGCACTAGTGTGCACTCCCCACGGTGAGACACTTGAAACAACCTTCCGACTGATCGTCAGTATTGTTATGAGAGATAGACGTTCGATAAGCAAAAATCAAGTGCTACTCAGAGAAAGGAAATCCGTAAACATTCCATGGACGGTAGGGGGAAAACAATGTCGCAACAGCTTATCGGGGTTTATCGTGGCCAGGGGTTCACACATTTCACCCTCGACCCGTTGGACATTCCACTCCCTACAGTCCTTCACAAATCTAAATCTACAGTCGAAGCTGTGAAATCCTGTTTTTCGGAAGTCAAAGAGCCATCAACTGATGTGGAGAGGCATTGGATAATCTTAAACTTTGACTTCTTAGTACAGTGGCAGGCCCCACTTATCCGTAGACTCCGCCAAACACACCCCACCATCCCGAATTTCGTATGCTTCACATGTTGTACAACCCACGATTTAATAGATAGTAATTTATGCTTTTTTATGTTCTACTTGCAAATCAAAAAGTGTTGTAATATTCATCATCATTTGCATGTCTAAATTTAGACTAGCTATGAAATGGCACAAAAATATGAAGTTCGACCAGCAGTTTGGTTTTCCGGCTGTCAAAACATATATATATGTTGCGAAACAACATATCTGCGAATCCTCAAGTCCACATAGATATTCGAGTGATACAATTGCCCAGAGACACAGGTTGTGCAACATTAGAAAAATACCGGAATTCCAAGTTTTGAAGCCATTGAATTCTATTACTCTTGCAAACCATACTATGTTGTACTATGTTGTCGGGATCCTTCAAGTTGGGGGCCAAATAGATTATCGCTGAATTGCAGTAGTCGTACGCTAATCAGTGAACCATGCGCTAATTGGCTGCGGTGTCTATAGCCTCCGCAAAAGCCCAAAAATCAAATCCCGAACATGCCTATGGGATTTGCTATCGTCAGCTAACTGATTGTGGCTCCGTAGCGTTGTCTCCGGTAGAGAGTTCAGCCCAGGTGGTACCACAATTAGATATAAAACCTACCCGCGATACTTTCTACGGTCGCGTAGAGTCAACCTTCCCTTCAATATCCCACAACTGACACTTCTTAATCCCAAACATGGCGGACATCAAACCCCCCTTCACCAAAGAGACTGCTCACAAAAAGGTCAAGGCAGCCCAGAATATGTGGAACACCCAGTAAGTCCATCCTAATCTCTTGACCCTGACTCAACCACATGGCCGCAGAAAGGGCGATAAATATCCCCATCCCTTGCATTCCTCCCACCGCAATGTTTGTCCGTGCGAAGACCCTGCGCACATGCGGCCATGCCTTTTCGAGCGTACATAGCCCATAATCTGATTTCCGATTGATTTCAACTCTGCTCTGCAGGTCGTGTTTGAGGTGCAGTTACCCGTGAATGACGTCGTTGACCATGCGACAGGGACCCCCCACGCGTTGCCCTGGCATACACCCCAGATTGCATCTGGCGGAATCGAACATCATTTTTGTCAGGCACTGAGGCTATTGTCGAATTTCTGACCGCCAAGTGGAAACGAGAGCACAACTATCAATTGCGTAAGGAGCTTTTCGCCTTCAGCGATGATCGGATTGCTGTTCAGTTCTGGTATGAGTATCAGGATGCGGATGATGGGATGCGCTGGAAGAGATGTTATGGGTTGGAAGATTGGACTTTTGATTGGGAGACTGGAAAGATGCGTAAGCGTATGATGAGCGGAAATGATTTGCTTCTTGGGCCGGATGGCAATGGTGAAGGGCGGTGGTTTGTAGAAGGGGTTGATGTGGATGAAGTGCCAATTAGCGAACAGCACTGGTAAATTGAAATTCAAAAGCACCTAGTCTTATCGAGCCGACGGGAAAAGAAAAGGCTTTTTGTTTAGTCTATAAGCAGTGAATGATGTATACTTCCACGGGGATATCCTGAGGTCTGTACTACTCTCGTAATGTAGCTCCTAAGGCCCGTTCAATGTTACATATTTCGTCATGAAACTGTCCCTAACTTGAGCTGCAAATGCGCCTTACTATATGCTATTTTATAGGGCTGTTTTATTAATCTTGGAGCTTTTGTTTATCAACACTGCCATCCATGTGCTATATACCTCGACAACTGGCAGAAGGTTTTGTTTACCTGACATTGATCTGTTCTCCGAGGTCGTTCCCTATACAATATATATCTCAAAAATGCCTAAAGATCTGACACGAAGTTGGAAAGCAATATACCCTTTATTAACGCTCCAGGAAAATTCGATTATTATCTCTGGTGCGATCTTCAAAAACATCTCAGCCCCCATCCGGGCACTCCACTAATATTGGCGCCAATCTATCGCATTCGGGCTGAGAAGTGGAGATTAGAAAAAGTGGGTTGCTTTTTCGGGCGGCCTGCATGCTAGCGTGAAAGGAGGCTTACCGCTACTTAATCACATTAATACCACGGCAACCAACTAATATACACGCACTCCAGGGCTGTTCGTGCAGCGTACATGGCTAAGCCTGTATTTGCCTAGTGTACGAGGCTGCAGAACACAACACGAGATTCTGACAGACATGCCCTCTGCAAGGAATTTCCTACGACTGTCAGCCTCGGGGATTTCCAAAGCTTCTCCATCGAGTGGAAACTCCTAGCATACTTGTTTTGCTATTCCTTTTACCTAACACATCATGTTCGAGTCCTTCAGTATATCATGGCGTACGTGCATTTCGTGCGGGCTGACAGGTTAATATTTGCTGACACAACACAACACGAATAGACCGGTTCGTCCCCTTCCTTGGGTACCATCATATTCTCATGATGGTTTCGATGAGCGCAATAATTTTGCTATGTAAGCGAGACTAAAATGTTCCATGGTCTGATTTTCGCCATTTTGAGCTCACATACTCAAAAAGCAATCTTACTTGCCGGGTGTACGACTTCTGATAACCTTGGCAATGTCTACTTACTATCGCTGCGATATACTAACAATTCCGAGGCGGCAACAAAACCAGCACAAGTGAGCACGATGATTCAATCAGCTGTTTACAATATTTCGCAGGCTAGTTCTGGGTCGACATTTGAGGTGCGTGCGGGGTATATGGGGCTCTGCATATCACAAGGTGACGAGGGGCGCGTCTGTTCCAGCAGTGCCAAAATACTGGCGAACATCGTCAAGGCCGAGAAGACAACCAGTATTACCGGCAACTTGACGATTGAAGCCACGCCTGACCCGCTTAATTTAATCATGATCGCGGAGGAATTCAGGACGAAGATAGTGTTTGATGGGCTACTGTGAGTATTCATAACTCATGTACTTACCACAGTACAGAGAAATGTGACTAATCAATGTACATAGATTTATTGCTATCATTCTTGCTTTTGGATGTTTCCTAGTTTTGTCAACGTTCCCCGGGTGGCACTTGGAGACAGACGATGGTGGGTCAGAGGTGGAAGTGAAGCCTTTCCCTTCTCGACCTGTCTCACAAGTCGCCCTTGGTCTGACAAGTCTCTCGTTTGGATTTGTTTTTATATCGATACTTTGGCAACATATAAATAGTAGCTCGACGGCGTCAATGGCAGAGACGCTTACATATGGTGCTGTTTCGGGGCATGTTGGGACGGCAGCGATGGTGCTGGGATGGTTTGCAGTGGGGCTTATTGGTACTGTCGCCATTGGACTACTCATTATGATCATGAGTATCTCTCTAATCGCCAGACTGACCGATGAAAGCGAAGCGACCTCAGTATCGGAGGAATACGTGTAGTGTCCAGGGAGGAGGGGTTGCTGAGTAGAGACTGAAATTCCGAGGCTATACCTTAGAACTTTCGAACGCAATTTTTATTTTTTAATGAATGAGCACACATTTGAAAATTGAAGATTCCAAGTCAACCAAAGCCCGCTAAGAATTTCCACTATAAACTTACAGTAAGGCTATTTGATTGTGTGCAATGCGGGGCGACCAACAAAACGGAATCTCACTCTTGACGTGGTCAGCCCTAGTCCAACTTCGGCAATGCCGACATGCACGGTCCAAGTCTGCGGCTGGGCGTGATCCTCATGATGATTGTGTCTGAAACCAAACGATTTATGATTCAAGAAGTGACCATTTAATCCGGATGGCAGGAAGTGAACCTTCTGATCGGCTCCTTGAATGGCTGAATCAACCCGATGATCCAGAACCGCCTACCGAACAGCCTCAAGAGGACCTAGATGAACAGCCCCATCAAGCGATTGAAGATCCACCTTTCGTTCAGGAACAACAAGACCATGACAATAATCTAGAAGAGGCAGGTGACTTGGTGGATGGCGGCGATCATAATAGTCCACCTGAAACAGATGTGGCCCCCGAAGCGATATCCCTGCCCGAATCTGGCTCTGCATCTATAGCCAGTCATAATTCTCAAGAAGGGCGCGAAAACGCACGATCTGAGGATGATGCGGCATCTCAATATTCGCTGGGAGTACGCCGCGGGGTGCAACCAGATCCTCCGACGTCTGAACCTGAGCCTTTAGAGCCCGAAATTCCAGAAGAAATGCCCCAGGAGGTGGTCCCGACGAAAATGTACTTAGTGAAACGGGGTGAGAATCGACGAAAGAAAACACCAGGCCGATTAAC
Organism: Penicillium sp. 91 TS-2023; assembly: GCA_030710325.1. NCBI lineage: Eukaryota > Fungi > Ascomycota > Eurotiomycetes > Eurotiales > Aspergillaceae > Penicillium > Penicillium sp. 91 TS-2023. Next base: position 987,828 of record JARWGP010000006.1, read on the forward strand.
ATATGAGAAAATCCTTGATAATGCAGCGAAAGTGCTCGACCATATCAAAGACGGCAGTGTCCGTCTTTCCTCCAGGCACAATAGGACGTCAATAACATTTTATGATTATTCCGAAGACAGAATGTCCGAGCCAAGAGTGATTATCACCGATAACGATATTCCAGTTCTGGGGCACGCCCATCCAAGTGTCAAGCAACGGCTTATTCTAGTGGAGGATCTCTCCAAACCGACCATAGATGCTCTGGGGATCACCTTCAGCATCAACCCGGAGTTTTTCGAGGAGCACCTACTGGACTCGAACTATGCGGGATCAAGGCATGATGAGCCCCCGGCTCGAACGTGGAAGACGGCGGCCTTCCCTAAATCCCATATCTCCTTCAAGTGGATCCGACCTGTTTACCGACAGCCCACGTATTTCTCACATCGAGACCTCGGTGATCTTCTTGAAGAGTCGACTGAGCACTTTACTCGTCACGGCAATGTCAAGACAAAAGTGACAACGAATATCTTTCGCATGGAGTGGGGATTGTGGACGGATCCGACGAAGTCGGTGAGAATGGCACGAGAATGTGGACTGGAGGAGAAGGTGTCGATCTGGAAAGGTCAACTTCGAGGCCGAGATACCGAAATTGGTAAGCCGTGAACGTTCGTTTAGTGATCGTACCACGTTGACACTCTGCTAGTGATTGTGCTTCTTGATCCTTTACCCGAAATAAGTGAGCGTCATCGAGATTGGAGATTAAATAAACAGGATGATACAACCAGATGGGGAACTTCTGTGGTATCAGAAAGAACTGTATCTGAGGGCGATATGATGGAAGAAGGACTCGGCGGTTTATTCATAGCTGTGCCACGGCGTGTACGGGATGGTCGACCTCTGTCAAGGGTTTGGGCTGATATGATCATGAGACGAAGGTGGAGAAAGCCCGTTGAAGTCCTCTATTTGTTCGAAGAAGATGAAGAGGAACCGGAAGAATTGCGGAAGGTTATCATCAAGCAAATGGCTCCTCGCAAGTCTTTGGATGTCGATTTCAACCAAATATTTCGCTCAACGCGACCAGCGGTGGACTTCGGCCACCTACTTGGTCAGACGAAGTCTACCCAAGCCAGCATCCGGGAAGCACTCGACATACCTGGCGCTCCAGTCGGTTTCCTTGGACCCTTGCTTGACATCATTAGACGGGACACATCAACTCTCCTCCAACATTTACGACAAGTTCTCGACGAGGTAGAGGTCGACATTCTTGACGACACAAAGATGGAAGACCGTTTGGCTTTATGGCGCCAGATAATCCATCGTGCACAAAGGGAACTTCCGGAGCTGAAGAACTCTTTGGATCCACTTCATAAGTTCGGTCTCACGGTCACCCCTCTGAACGTAAACACAGACCCATCAACTGAGCTAGGCACTAGCATCCAAAAATATCAAAAACTGCCGCATGATATCGATCAAATGATTGAGCGACTACGTGCTACGTCCGCCTCCCTGACTTCAAATATGGGTCTGTTGGAAAGTCGTCGCTCAATCGATGAGGCCCATGCCGTGACTAGGCTCACCGAGCTCGCGTTCATTTTCATCCCTCTATCCTTCGCCACGTCAGTCTTCGGTATGCAGATTGAGCCCTTCGCCAACCCAGTTCCCATATGGAATTTTTTCGTCGTGGCGATCTCCGCCACCGCGTTTTCTTATCTGATGAGAATGACCATGCGAAGTCAGTGGCTCACTCGCCTGAAAGCCGAAGTCAAGTACGACGTCCGAAAATACGCAGAAAAGCATGGCCAACCCGTGCAATCTCGGTCACTACCCATGCTCCTTATTCTGCAATGGCTGGGAAACCGGTCAGGTTCCAGCATTGTCAATGCAGTAAAATGGACATCCAAACAGTGTATTTGGGTTGGAAAGGGCATCTGGCACTTATTCGGCTTTGTCATCCTATTCGTTTTGTTAATTGGTGCCGTCTCAGGAATACCGATTGCCGTGGTCTGCTCTCGAAATATTGAATCCGGCATCAAGATCCCCGTCAGTCTGTCTTTAGTTGGGATTGCTTTTTGCATTGCGGGAATACCGTTTTGGTACAGCTATGACCCCGAAGCTCGTGATGTTCTGCCGAGACTCTTGGTATCGGGTGTTAGGAACACGCCTCGTTGGGTTCTGTTTGCGCTTCTTGTGTTGGCTGCAATAGGAATCTTGATAGGGGTACCACTAGCATTGATATGGACCCGTTCACTCGCTACTGGCATTAAAGGCGGCCTGAGCGCTGGGGTTGTCATTATGGAGATTCTTACGATTGCAGCATTTGGTTCGATGAGGGCATTCGGCAATCGGTGGGCCGCAGGGGAGCAAATAACGCGGAGGTCCCGAGTAACTACTAGGCTACATTAAATGTCGTTAGTGAAGTGGCCAACAAGGTTATTTTACTGTATTCACTTAAAGCTTTCCCTATGCGGAACATTAGCATACTATGTACTATGCATGGAGTACGAACTTACAAACGTCGATCTTTTTTGTGATGCAATGGATCAGCAAGATCATTCTATCCACTTAGATTTCGGTACAGCTGATAATGAGGCAAGACAAGGACAGAAGGGAATAACGGCTAAAATTGATCTTGGCTTCTTACTGTGCGTTTCCCTCATGCTGCCTGGCCTTAAGAAAAATTATTAAGATCGAGTCTATATCCTCCAACATGGTCAATTTAACAAGCAGCCATTATATTAACTTCAGCCTTTGTTTACTGCTATTTCGATCGTCTGTCATCTTCGTCTCTGATACCCTAACGTTTAGAATGGCTATTATGCTTCCTCGCCAGAAATTCCGGGATGAGACCTTGGTTTTGGCAAGATCCAATCATATAGTCCGTACCAGACGTATCCCATCGAAGAATGACGTTCATGGGGTCGATCAGTATCTTTCGAGCCTCAAAAATAGGTTTCTTCGCTTTGTTTGGTGAATTTGGCTGCTTCGTAACTATGACCTTGATGCTGATCTGATAGCTTTCGTCGGTGGTGAATTGTATTGCGCGAGCAAGGAAGCAATGCAGAAAGAGGCAGTTTGGGTAGAAGGGACTAAATCTCGAGTGTGGAGACTTATCAGTCCTGCTAAATTTCGTCACATAATCGCGAGCCCCAGGATTGGTTCTGAGAGAAACATTAAAATGGTCACAGCTCGGAGATGCGTACTAGGGGTGCCGCAGTTGATACTACCTCTACTACCATCTCAACATCGGAAATCCGAGGCTGCCAAAAGAATCCGAGTGAAGAGAAATTGAAAAGGGGGTAATGGATGCCGGAATTACGGTGTGGCAGGGCAGATTGAAAAAGCAAATATGCAAGATTGCCCCTGACAGGGACTAGAATGTGTTTTCCTCTTCAGCCCCAAAGGCTTCGACCAGTAGAACGGGCCTGACGAGACGGAAGACATGATGTAGAGCTTAGTGTGAAACTACGTGGCGTGCAGTCATTCGTTAAAACCAGAAATGACAAAGTAGCTATCGCCTCTGCAAATCGACCCGTCTCGCCTTGGACATTACATTTGTATATTTTGGTCTGACTTGGGGAACAAGGTCAATGCGCAAACCAGCGTGAAAATTTTTTCTGTACCTTCCGGTAATATCCAATAGAAAGCTGGCCAAGCTATCCCCTTTACTGGGATTCTGTCCATCCGCCTCAATCGTTGGAGGTATAAAGGCGAAATGGATGCTCCAACGTTGAATCTGAAAACTTCTCAATCAGACAAGATCGAGACCCATGGCGCGAGCAAAAGATGAAGCAGCTCAGTGGGAGAAGTACCGCGATGAGCTCAAGTCTTTGTGGCTAGACGAACGATGGACCTTGAAACGAGTGCAAGAATATATGTCCCAGACGCACAATTTCTGCAAAAGGTTAGCGGGTCACGCTCCTGGAATACTTTTGAAAACAATCTAATATAATGAATGGACATTCAGCGAAAAGCAGTTCACACGGCAGTTCAACAGCTGGGGGTTCAAGAAGAATTCCACAGAAGTGGAATGGAACTTTGTTGCAAGGCGTGGAGAGAAGCGGAAACGTGAAGGGAAAGAATTTGGTCCTGTCCGAATGCATGGAAAACTCATCCCTGAACCCAAAGTCAGGAAAGAAATCTCTCGTCATTCCAAATTGTCCAACCAGTACGTCGGAGATCTTGGTATGTCTTGGATGCTTGCCTTTGCTTTTCTCATTCAAAAACTCACTCGCTGATTTGTTAGACCCGCCAACTCCTGATGGTGTCGTCGTGGGGACGCCGAGGGCAGAGATAGAGACTATCTCTGATACCTCCGTAAACTGGCTTCAGAATGAAGGTTTTGACCTCTTGAATCTCGAGACCCTGATCCCGACTCCTTTAAGCGATAAAGATCTTGCATTACAGTTCGATATACCGGAATTGATCTCATCAGACTTCGGTCTTCATTCTCAATGGAATGAGCAGCCAGCTGTTTTCTCCGATCCAAACGAGTTTACGATGGAGTATCAAGCAATGGCTCCTGTTATATCACCTTCTGCTGTCGCCAATAATGATGGAAACTCTCACAGCCCCGACAACAAGATGATCGAGGAGACTCTTCAGAATCTCCTACAGCAGTTTGATGATCGCAGCGACCGGGGACATAGGGATTTGATCACAGCCCTGGAACCTGTTACGACAGGAGCAGACACTAAATTCCGACGAGCTAGAGATACGCCTACCATTCTGCGTGGAACCATGGTGGACTCCGCCGGCTGTCGATATTGCAACCAGGGAGGAGGCCCTGATGGTACACTGGATGCTGCACAACCACTCACCGGCTCCAGCTATCTACACGGACGGATCGGGCCACCCCGGCGAGGTGGGATGTTCAGCGTATTCCCCCACACGCCCCGAAAGCGCCAAATCAGCATATATCGGCCCCATCACCAGGCACAACGTCCATATTGGCGAGTTAGCAGCACTCGCCCTGGCCCTCCAGATGGCGATCGAAGACCCAGCATTCCATTAAGACGTGCATGTCTTCTCAGACAACAGTCGGCCTTACAAGTCATACGCAACCCCCGTCAGAACTCAGGCCAGTATATAATAGCAGAAGTCGTGCGTCTGATCAATATACGTCGACAACAGGGTTTCGAAACACAATTCTACTGGATCCCAGCACACCAGGAGGACATGGAGCTCGAAGGCAATCGCCACGCCGACACCCTGGCCAAGGCAGCCACAGGATGGGATGGAGTGACCATACACGGTAGAAAAGCACCACCTCTCCCTAACTGCCCATCGAAGACCCTCCAGGCCGCCCTTGACCTCCATAGCCGCCATGAGAATAGGCAAGAATGGGCCCTGGAGTGGCAGCACCCAAAAGCAAGTGCCCATGGACGACTCCCCTGCGCAGAACTGCGCAAGCTAAAACCTGAGGTTAAGAAAAAGACTCTCTCACTATGTGCAGGGCTCACTACCCCAGAGACCTTAGTTCTGGTGTAGGCCCGAACAGGCCACCATAATCTAAACGCATACCTCGCCAGGTGGAACAAGGCAGACACCCCCTTATGCCCCGCGTGCGACACGGGAGAGGCAGAAACACCCTTCGATATGGTCTGCATATGCCTAGAATACACCCATCTCTGGATCAGCATCTAGGGAGGCGCCCATCTCGCTCCCACATCCTCAGAACAAGCTTTCAACACTAAGGAGCACACCCAGAAGTCATGCCAGTTGATGCTACAATCAGGCCGCTTCACCTGGCTCAATACCACCCGGACTCCAACATCACAATCACATGGATAACCCCCACCATCCCACGAGTTTGGCACACAAGAGCACCTCAGAGGGAAGATTTGGGCACATCTGGATGGGCATGGAATTTGGCAATATCTCCTGTATTTAAAAAGGTTGGCAGAACCCTCGACATGCCCGTGTAACCCATAACTGGAACATGTGGCCACCGGCGACTCGGGAAGAAGTCCAAAAAGACTTAGCTACTATAGCCAGAGCGCCAACTGGTCACCTACGGTGACGAGGGCTGCGCCCTGATCCGAGTATAATAACAATCTCTCTCTCTCCCAGACACTCAATTCCAATCATCTGCCCCAAAAAATATTTCAAACTACCTCCAGATGTGTGTCTATCTGGCGTCTAATAACCTCCTTGCTGAAGCTTCAATAAGACAGCTGGTCTCGCTCATTGCAAAAACAAATTCTCATTCAAGGTTGAAGCGCTCGTGCAATCGAATTCCACGAGCAATGAGATATTTATGAGCACCCTGCTTGCAGGTGCAGCAGCCGTGGGAGACACAAAAATCTGTCAAGTACTCATTGAGGCTGGTGCAGACCTGGATGCTCTCAGCGGAATGACCACGCGAACAACACCACTCCACGGAGCCATTAAGAATATGAACTCACAAAGTGTAAAGATTTTACTGGAGGCCGGTGCCGACTCCAACTTGGTAGTCGGGAAACACACACCACTTCGCAATGCTTGTGCATACTCGTACCATAAGCCATCGCTCGATATTGTGAACCATTTACTCCGGCATGGAGCCCATGTAAATCCACCGCAAGATTGCTCTCGACTCACACCTCTGCAGCATATTGTGCTAGCCAATAGACCCGAGATCTTGAAGTTACTTCTCGAAAATGGAGCGGATCCAAATGTTTTCACAACCTCCAGAAGTGGCACTGCTCTACAGATAGCGTGTAACTATTCGAGCAACGCTAATATGGTAGAGCTCCTGATAAATGCAGGGGCCGATATTGATAATTGTTCCGGTTACAGATTCACCGGCCGAGACGGAGATTCTTGCTCGGATAGCGATACAGAATCTTCTTCGAGCGAAGACTTGGAAAATTGGTCGAGTGAATACGGGCTCCCGAATTCCTTCAAGCCTCCTATTCTCATTGCAGCTGAACAAGAGAATTGGGAGGCAGTGCAGTTTCTGTTGGAAGAAGGAGCTGCCATTAATACCGGGTTAAAAAGATGCCCCTCCAAAGCCCTCGAGGCAGAGCTCGACGCAGTCGAAATAGCTGTTTTCACTCCACTGCAAGCTGCAGTTCGAGCACAGAACATTACTATGACTCGTATGCTATTGTTGAACGGCGCTGATGTCAATATGAAGGTGAAGGGCAACTATGGGTATACTGCGCTTCAGATTGCTTCCATGGTCGGGAATGAACGGCTTGTTGGGATTCTTTTGCGAAAAGGGGCATCTATCAATTCCCCTGCTGGTGTCTATTACGGCCGAACAGCACTCCAAGCTGCTGCAAATTATTCTGATACAAGAATATTGAGTCTGTTAATTGAAGAAGGTGCAGACGTCAATGCCCCCCCGGCTCGGTTCTACGGCAGGACTGCTCTACACATAGCAATTGCAGCAGGAAACATCGAAGGCGTCAGAATGCTGCTTGATAAGCGGGCAATCGTCAACACTGATCCTGATCTAACTGAGGGTGTCACATGTCTTGAAGCGGCTTTCAAAATTGCCGACCAAGCGGTCAAAAACGAAGTTGTTCATCTTTTGCTGCGGGCTGGAGCGTCTGTTGGAGCACCAAAACCTGGCCAACTAAAACACGCTCCTCTTCACGCTGCAGTGGATTTGCAAGACCTGGAAATGACAAGACAGCTTTTGGAGAGAGGTGCAAATCCAAACACTGGATTTTGCAGCTCCACAGGCAAAACCCCTCTACAGAGAGCTTCACGGCTAGGCAACAATGATATTGTACAGGAATTGATTAAATTTGGAGCAGAGGTCAATGCTTTACCTTCCCATTCTCGTGGACGTACCGTATTGCAAGCGGCCTCTGAAATGGGTCATGAATCTACAGCTAGGATTCTACTGAGCTTTGGCGCACTAATCAAGGCAGAAAGAGCTGGAGTCAATGGAGTTTCTGCAATTGAAGCTTCTCTCAATCCAAACAATTTTGGGCTTACTCAGCTTTTTCTAGATAAAGAACCCGACGCCATATCATCTGATCCCGTCACTAGTCGTCAGATCATAGGGAGAGCTTTGGGGATTTGGAAATGCAATGTGTCTCTTCTAGAACTCCTTATCAAGGGGGGAACTGATGTTGGCAAAGCTTCACACTCTGAATCAAGATCATATCTCCAAAGAGCGGCAGCACAGGGCAACTTCGAAATGGTCCAGTGTCTGATTCTGGCTGGTACCAAAGTTAATCATCGCTGGAAGACAACCTATGCTGGTGAAGTGACTGCCCTTCAGAGCGCTGTTGCTAGTCGGAACATCGATATCGTCGAGTTACTTCTTCAAAGAGGAGCCAATGTCAATGACCCAGCAAATGAGTATGGTGGAAAAACTGCGCTCCAAATAGCACTTTCCCAGAATAATCACGTCATGGTGAAGCTCTTGAGGGACCATGGCGCTGATGTCAATGGCTTACCAAGTCTGGTCCGAGGCCGATCCGCACTGCAGGAGGCTGCAAGTCGTGGCTCCCTGCAGCTCACTTGCTATTTATTGGCTTCCGGAGCGGACCCGAATCTTCCAGCTGCACTAGTTGGCGGGGTAACTGCTTTGCAAGGAGCGGCCATTGAGGGAAATATACGCATTGTGATCAAGTTAATTCAAGCTGGTGCCTTGATCAATGCAGCGCCTGCTATTGTACAGGGCCTAGTGCAATCGAGGGTGCTGCAGAAAATGGCAGGCTTGATACACTGCAGCTTTTATTGGAATTACATCCCGACACGGAAGAGTTCGACATTAGGAGGAGAAGGGCGGCAAGGTTGGCTTTGTCTAATGGCCACTTGGCTATTGGGAGATTTTTGATGGCCTATCGTAAGCATGCTTGGAAGGTATGAGCGATAAATTGGGTAAATTGTCATGGTGATGAAAGAATTTGATCGAGATACTTGGATAAAGAAAGTTGAAATTTCTTTTTGCTTTTAGAACAGTGTGGGGCATTTGTATTCATTTTTTTGGTGGTACACTCGATAGCGAAATCAGCTTCCTCCCTAAAGACAGCTTTTATTTTCTCGGGCCCCACTGCCAAGGCACTAGTGTGAATATTTATTTAACGGGCATCAACAAAAAGGCGAATGCTTAAGGTATTGACCGGTATATAAAACCGGAGTTACGGTTTCAAATTTACAGTACTATACATTTGAATTGTGTTTTGATTTGGGTCCACTCGAGTACTGGGTTATGCACGTGACCGGACTCCTTTCTATGGAATTGGCCTTTGAGACCCATCAGTAGCTGCGGCCCTCAATTTACTGACCGCAGGAACAATGAAAGCGCTGTGAAATCCAGCAATTTGCAGTATCATGGCACTGGCACATACATGTCGTCCTTTTCGAAAGCTCCGCCACTGTTTACCATCATGCCACGGCTACAGATCTTATCGGACATTAGATCGCTACCGGCTAACCGCTTGTAGTGTACTTCTGCCTAGGCCTGACAAATACGAATTTAGCCTCGTAACTCACAAGCGAGAGCTGCACCCCTGAAGGCTATACGCAAATAAACGCGGCGACGTAATGCGCTTCCAATCTTAGTGGCAGTCTGGACAGCGGTAAGAGAGGTCCAATTGCGCAAGCTGGACTAGTATAAGGTGAGGAGGGCCCTAATCTTCTGGTTAGCCGTTTCTTTGGCGCCAAGCACACGGATGCCTGTCCCTCGCGGAAGTCCGACGGCCCAGCGATCTGGGTTGGTGGAATACAGCCTAAAAGTGTTCTGGAGGTTACGGCAAATTAAGTCGTCATTATCACGAAAATGGTGTCAACCCACGATAATGCCAGGAACAAAAACAGAGGCACAGCAATATGAGTGATTATCTTCCGAGAATACTCCGAGCCTTGTCCTGTGTCTTAGACGCCCCTTAAGACTACCAGAAGAACAACTTTATATATAAAGAAGAACTTCTTATAATTAAAGAAGTATTTTTATAATAAGACTACTAGCAACTGCAACATAACAACCATAAGTGCACCATCATGATGATAGCCAATGTTAGCACGATCCTCACCCTGCTACCTCTGTTGGCCATGGCAATGCCTTCAACACCAGAAATGGCCATCAAGAAACGATCAGTCACCTGTCTAAAAGTCGGGGTAACTGCTACAGCCACCTGGACTAATAGTGTCGGGCAGAGCTGTTCCTTTGTCGGCGTGGTAGGAAGCAATTATGGCACCAACAGCGCTGGATCAGGAGAGTAAGTTACGCTTCCGCGTGCTAAGACGTCTTAGTTGCCATCTGCTAATCGGACGATCTAAATCTTTCAGTTATTCCTGTAATGGCCGATGTGGCACTGGATGCACAGGTACTGCAGCTGGCAATGCGTATACGCAAGACTGCTTCTCCCATGATATCTGCTCCTATTTTAATAATGCAAGCGGAGGGGCAAGGTACGTCAGCATTAACGAGCTTTAACTGCGCGAAGGCTTACCTGACGCTATTCCAGTGATCCAAACTGCGGAGCTGCTTATAATAATGCGGTGGACGATTATCTCCTTGGTGTTATAGATGGATGTTCGCAGACGAATCCATCCTCGGCAGTCTCGAAGCCAACCTCGACTCCTGTCTGTACATAGAGCTCTATTCTTTTTTAATGACCTTATTGGATACTGCATCTCCAGATGTCGTCAGCCTGCTACCCGATGACTAGGAACGTTCTGGACATTTACCTCTTATGCATAATATAGTTGTTTCAATAAATGATCGGAATCGCGTTATACATATCAACTTTAGCCCGAGACGGACACCTGGGGCAGCACCAGGCCCTCTGCAGTGAAGTAACTAAGAAATCAAGGAGAGAAGTTGACAGGTTGCCCAACGGTCGCCTAGTTTGTTCAGTTTATATAGAACCTTCTAGTCGTCTAAGCTGGCCTTTAGTTGTAGACCCTTATACTCATACTGGTATGTACAAGTAGGCAATGGTATTGTATTGTAAACTAAGTGTATTGCACTGCCTTAGTATCGTCATTTTCATTAAGTTATAAATGGCTTTGGAGTTAAAAGCTACCCGCTAATGTCTTGGCAGTGGGGCACTCATAAAGATTTTGAGTCTTTAGGGCGGAAGCTGTTTTCGCTAACGACTGTACGAGGCATTTGAAGATCGTACTCTGTTATCGCGCGTGGCTGCATTCCATGAATTTCCATTCCCCTCTTTTTCCACTTCGCCAACCAATCGCTTTCTACTGGAGAGCACAGCGCCTACTAAAAATACCAACATAGTAATCATTCGCGTTCATGCATCATGCTTTTCAATGGAGTGTGGCGGGCATCGGGAAGCGGGCCCGGTGGTAAGAGAACCTTATCAAAACAAGACAAACAGCCCGGGAGGCCTCCCGATCGCCAATTATCCAAGATTCCCCTGGGACGATGCCAGATTTCCTACAGGAACTTCTCCAAGATCTACATTTGGGTAATTATGACACATATATGAGTCTGTTTCCTTGCGCACCAGTAATTAAACAAAAGGTCGGATGTGAGGAGGTATCGAAGTGTGTGGCGATTTTACTATCAATATCAGCAAAGACTTCTTGAATAGCCAACACTAATATGATCTGGAAAAGATCAGCGTATCTGCAAAAAAGGCAACTCTCATGACTTCATTTTTCACAATTTCATTAAGCGATCAATGGTTCTTATCGGTGATGTATATGGTGGCGCCGCGTTATCTTACCGAATCAAGATAAGCTCCACCTCCGAATCCCCCGCATTTTCGGGATGATTGATATTTCGCCCTACATCAAATAGACGGCATGACATCCGGCTATCGTAATCAACTATTTTGATGGCAGGAAACACAACTCGAGTCACAAAGCGATCGCTGAATGCGTATGAATCAATCCCTGGTGTCCGAACCTCCTGACTGATCAAACGCAGGTGCACCCGATGTCGCAGGCAAAAGATCAAATGCTCGGGTTTACAACCGTGCGATAGCTGCAACAAACGCAAGCTCACATGTATTTTTGATGATCGGGATCAAAAGATCCTTGTCACTAGGGGGTACGAATCAACTGCTTCTGCAGAAATCAGCACACATATTCTGACGGATGGGCAGGTATCTCGATGAGCTACAGCAAAAATTAGCCAGATTGCAGCGGAATGACAATGACGGGCCTGTTTCTTTCAGTCCAGAGAATGGCGAGGAAAGGTCACCTGGTTAGTTTCTTTATCCTTTGTCACAGCCATTGCTAAAGCCCGACAGATTTGAAAGATCACAATGACGCACCAGGTATTCCCAGATCGTCGCCGAATGATGAGAAGGAGGATGCTCAATCCGACCACAACATTCAACAAGAGCTCGAGGATCCAGCATCTGGATTGACAAATCCACTGTCGACAGGGCCTCCGGCCTTCATGTCAGCCGAGAATGGGCGAACGTGTATGCCAAGCTCCTCATTTTGAAAGACCACTTGTCTAATTGTGTTACAGTTTACCTCGGAACATCCTCCAATTGGTCATTCACACGCCGGGTGTTGAGTCTAACACACGAGTTCATATATCAGGAAGCCCTTCCGACTGGGGCCTTAGCGTTCGACGGCGCAACTTATGACCTAGGCTGGGATGGGCTCCGAACGCCTCAGAGACCCGATATCCCAACAGTACCAACATTTGACCATGCTATGTATCTAATCAATACCGTGAAATTTCGCTGTGGGCAGCTATATCATCTCTTCGATGAAGGAGAATTTATGAGTGGCTTACACAAATTCTATTCGCGATCCAAGCCGAATGCGACATCCAGCTTATGGTATATTCATTTCCTTCTCATGCTCGCCTTTGGAAAGGGCTTTGTCCAGCACAAGCTACAAGGGAATAAGCCTCCGGGCGCTGAGTTCTTTGTGAAGGCTCTACAATTATTACCTGACATCAGTGTGTTACATCAAGAGCCCATCGAGTCAACAGAGATTTTGTGTTGCATCGCGCTCTACTTGCAGGCCCTTGATTGCAGATCATCTGCACACAACTATGTAAGTCAATTCACCAACTCGTTGGGTAAAGCTATTTACTAATTGTTTTCTTGAGATCGGTTCAGCAATGCGAATGGCTATGGCGGAGGGTATGCACACCCAGATGCCCATTGAATATCTGGGAGAGCATTTAGTCCAACGTTGCCGCAAGATCTGGTGGACTGTGTACATTTTGGATCGCGAGATGACTTCACTCATGGGCCTGCCCCAGTCTATTAGTGACGATCACATCAATACCCTGCTCCCAGAATTCCCTGGATCTGCACAGCGGACAGCCGGTATCAACATGCATATCAAACTTTCGCGAATAATCGCAGAGATTAGCAGTGGTGAGTACTAGCTGATCCGTGACTTCAAATTCCATTTTCATTGACTTTGTTAATAGCTGTCTATGCCATTGATGGTCGCCTCAATCGGAACTTCTTACTTCGCACCAAATCCGCTCTAGCAAGTATCGCCCGGCTTGCAGATGAGCTATATCAAGGCTTCCCATTACACTTGGATCGATCAATGAGCGGAGTCTCCAGAACATCCGCCTATCTCCACTTATCGTATCACCAATGTATTGTTCTTGCCACCAGACCATTACTCTTCTGCTTTTTGAAAATCCGCTTCGAGTCTCCCGAGCATTGCTTAGAAGCTCTAAACACATCCCGAAATGTCCGCAACTTGATCCAAATGTGCATCGACTCATCTCAGCAAATGATCAATATCCTTCACTGCCTTCAATCCGAAGACCTCCTAGGTAAACACGGCCCGATCACTTTTTACGAACCCAACTGACCAACTCCTAGAAACATTCCTCCCCTTCGACCTCGAATCCGTATTCGTCTCCACAGTCGTCCTCCTTATGGTCCCAGCAATCGACGCCAGATGGTCCTACTCAGCCTGGCTAGAGAAAGCCTACCTAATCTTCGACGAGATAATCGAAAACGGGAATTTAATCGCCAAATTTCGGCGATCAGAGCTCCAGCTCCTGGATGAATTACTGAGCTGCTTCCCCCAAGACAGCTCACGATGCTTATCGGCCCCTGTCTCATTTCCAACTAGTATTCTCAATAATCCCCACACAAGTATACAACTTGCAAGCTCGTTCCCGCCTTCGGCGCCGGCTTTGGGTCACGATCTGTTGACGGATCCTGGGCCGACGAATGATGATGAGTATAATCTGACGAGTGTATTGACCGCGGCGCAAATAATGGCTGTTGCGGATTCTATTGAGAGTATTGATACGGAGTGGATGTCTAATGCTATGATTGAGCATAGTATTTGGTGACGTTGACATGCTTTTATGTTGCAAATGCTTCCGCTTAGCGAAGTTGAGCCATCTATTGTTTAATTTTCCATCGAATATGTTACTTGATTCACAACAGTTTCATATACGCAGTGGGATATTTTCCAATCTAAAATCCACGAGGTAAATCAGATTCGCACCAATGTCCAATACCAGGATATATAAGTTAAGTTCAAGTACAAATGATTCTCAATTCTCAATCCTCATGTCTCAATCCATACCCGTTAGTACCTTGGATCCACATTCACCATGAACAAAAACACCTAATACAACAAAAGTACTGCACTCACCGTATAGATCTACCGCTGATTAGCAGGAACAGGAGTTGTAACTCCCTTAACACAAGAAGGACACTGTCCAGATTTACTATCACCACCCTTGAAGAAATTCTTAACTCTCTTGAAAAGCGGTGTTTTTGGAACAATGGCCTTACGGGTCAGGTCTTCGCACAGGATCTTGCAGCGAGTAGCATTAGCTTCAGCCTCAGAGCATTGCTCTACACTCTGGATCCACAGATGGCCACAGCCTCCGGCAAGCTTAGCATAATCGAGCATATTGAGCTGGCACATTGTGAAGGATTTATCGGTTCCTGGGTAAGATAAGGGATTTACCTTGAACTTTTTCCAGGGGTTTGGGATCTATCGAGTTAGTGAAATGTTGTCTGTTCAGTGTTGGTTGATGATGAGTTTTCGGATCTATGGATGGAGATATCCGGTCTTCTTATACACAGGCGCCATTTGATCTTTAGATTTGTGTGCACAATAGTCTTTGTGAAGGTTTGAGGCCGAGGACAAAGGGCATTGTTCCATGTATGACAATAGTATTGTCTGGGTCAAGTTCTATTTTTCGAAGGCTTTTATGTATGAAAGAAGTCAGACATTTACCCGAAAAAATAGTGAAGAAGACAATGGAAGATGCCTTAGACAACAGGTAAAAGACAATATGATCGTTCAATTATAATGCAAACTTGATCCATATTCTAATTTCAGATGCCATGATTCTATTTACAGTTTCGAAGACTTTGGAGGTAGAATCGAACTGAACTCCTTAGACTGTCCAAGACGCCAACTGACATCACCGCCCCAATCGGCCTTCCCAGCATCAGGAGCAGGCTGCTTCCACCGCCAGCGCGCCACAGACTGCTTGCCATCAGCAGCAGACAGGAGATCAGTAACCCAAGAGCCCACAATAGGGAACATCTTGAAGCCATGTCCAGAGTCACCCGATAGAAGAATAATAGACGAGGACGTATTGGGAATATAATCCACGATAAAATTCGAGTCATTGGTATCAGCAAACCAACATAAAGATTTCCTAACAAAAGGCCGATCGGCAAGCGAAGGAAGAGTTTGTCGTAACAGTTCCCTGAGCTGCTTTTCATCCGCCTCAGGCAAGAAAGCGCTATCTCTCACATTATCAGGTGCATGCGATACTCCAGTCTTTGGATCAGTGTTAATATATCCACCACCCATCGGGCAAAGTTTAAGCAAGTTCGTCTTCGGATCAGGCTCGAAGAAGAAACCCAGGTCACGCGCATAGGTGACAGGGATACCGCGAAGAGCAGAGGTCTCTTCATCCGAGAGATGGACATGAGCGACAGACCACGACTTAGCGACAACTTCCTTCCCGATTTCAGGAACCAGGCGACCGGCTCCAGCTCCGGCTGCAACGATCACCAGTGATGACGGGTGGAAGCGACCATTCTTGGTTCTGATACCTGCACACTTTCGGCCATTCAGCGTACTCACGTACACGATTTCGTCAACAGCACCTTGCGCTCCAAGGAAGAAACGAACTCCAGCTGCTTGGGTTTCGCGGTAGACAGCTGCTAGCGCATTAGCGGAGTGGGCGTATCCGTCGAAGCGGTTGATGTAGCCGTGCCATCCGGGTAGCTCTCCCTCAAGCTGCCAGCAAGCCTGGCGGACATCATTTGCATCCTTGAGGGGGACGACATGGGGCCGGATCTTGGGATCCTTCTCGGCTGAGGCGCGGAATCTGTTCAATGTGTCGACGGCCTTCTCAGGGGCGGCCCCGGAAACGCAATGTAAGAAGCCAGTTTGGTGAAAGTGAGGGGCAAATAATGGAGTTTTCCAGGCATCTATCGCTTTCTAGAGAGTCATATGTAAGCAATGGGTTTATCTGTCTTGTGAAACTGGACTGGGTGGTCGTACAATGGTCAAGTCGGTGTAAAATTGATCCTCATATTCGGCCCGCACAATCTTGTTCAAATCGTTGGCTGCTGAAGAGCGAGGCGGGACGCTATCATCTTTCTCGAACACGGAGATATTGGTGTATCCTTTTCGAGAGAGATGGAGGGCTGATGAGAGGCCGAAGGCACCTCCGCCGACGATGATAATCGCCTCAGACTTGGACATCACCATGATAGAATGACAAACAAAATCTATCTACAGCTTTCGAAGCCGCAGCTTCAATCATATATACCGCGTTCTGTTACTAAATTCCGGCATTGTTCGCGATATGTCGTGTCATCTGTTATCGGCAACGCTTCCGGGTGGCGTCCGTGAGGGGAAGCTTTATCAGAGACCAGGATACCCCACCATCATCGGAGCGGTTTCCGACAGCCAGAACTCATCTTATCGGCGAGGCGTTCCAAGGCTTTGGCATATTCGTATGTGCTAAATTTGCATTCGAGATTTCAATCAGACCAATTGCATCGATACGAAAATATGGCAGACCAGTCTTACACTCTTTGCTTGCTAGGATGCGGTAAGTCGATCGTTCAAAGCAAACGGGTATAGAGACTGATTATCTTAGGTAACCTGGGAGCTGCAATCCTCGACAGCTTGCTAGACACCTCAAACAATGAACCGATTTTCACCCATTTCATTGCATGTGTTCGCAGTCAACAGTCACAGACAAAGCTAGCCGCCCGTTTCTCCAACCAGCTCGATCAATTAACCATCGCCCGAGGCGACAATGCCAAACACGTTGGTGAATCCGACGTGGTCATCCTTGGCGTGGATCCCGCCGACATTGAGAAAGTGTTGACACAGCCCGGCATCCGCGAGGCATTGGAGAACAAGCTGTTGATTAGCATTGCAGCTGGTTGGACGCGTCAAAAGCTCGAGCAAACAATCTATGGAAGTCAAACAAATAACGAAAACACCGGCAGTCGGGCGTGGGTGGTGCGTACGCTCCCGAACATCGCTGCACAGGTGTCCCAGTCTTTAACCGCGATCGAGGTGTCGGAGCCCGCACTACCAGATGAATATCTCCAAATCACGACAGCGATCTTCGAGCGAATTGGGCGCACAGTTCAAATCCCTCCCCACCTCATGAATGCGACTACTGCAGTGGGAGGATCTACCCCAGCTTTCTTTGCTGTGATCTGCGATGCTATGATCGATGCTGCCGTGGCAGTCGGCGTTCCTCGGGACTTGGCACATACCATGATCTTCCAGTCTATGCAAGGGACGGCCACTATGCTCCAGAGTGGAGTTCACCCTGCTCTTCTCAAGGATCAGGGAACATCTCCTGAGGGATGCACTATAGGTGGCTTGATGGTTATGGAGGAGGCGGGTGTTCGGGGCCATGTTGGACGGGCTCTTCGAGAGGCTGTCACTTTGGCTCGTCTTATGGAAACAAGTTCGCATGTCAATGATACGCGGCACTGAGCCCCTAAATAATGATAAGGTTTCACCAATCTTCATTTATTAATAGAACATTCCAAGGTTTCTTAATTTATCCATCCAACTTTCTATGAAAAAGCAACCGCAATTCCAAGTTCGCTAAACATCCAAATCCAAACGCAGGTAGAATCCGAATGCACCGTAAAACGGTCGTAGACGCCAGATACCTCTGCGACTGCACAGCCCGATCCACAAACGGTACAGCATCCTGTCGCATATAGAGGTCCAACCCCAACAAATGCAACGGCGTAGCCACAAATTGGGTCAGAACCGGCACCGTCAACTGCGAGATAACAGGTTTCGCCTGAGGATGTGAAGTAATACTATCCGGAATCGCAGCTGATAATTTCGGCGCAAGAGTGAAGGACCCGAAAATGGTGACTCCGTCACGCAGGAGAAAAATGGCCGTGGCTGCTCGCACAACTCCACGATTCTGTACGAGTGGCGGTCGCACTGTCTCGACGTTATTCGCGTAGTTTTGTGTACCAAATATCTTCGCAAAGCGGATATCCTTCCATACGCCCATTGGCACGTTCACGAGAGTTGTTGTTGCAAATGTGATCATTCCTGTCCCGGAGGTTTTCAGCTTAGTGCTGATCGTGTCTGTTCCATTTGCGACGATGTATGTTGCTGCGTAGAGGGACCAGATGATGCCAAATGGTAGTTGGAAGACGAATCGTGTGGGGCTTTTGAGTGCTTGGAGCGCATGTCGCCTTAGCCCATGGAGGAGAGACTGGTTCAAGGAGGATTTCTCGACAATCGCCCTGATTAAAATCAGAAAGGACTTTTCAAACTTTTATTTTTTATTCTTGGTCACAGAATTACCTATCTATTATCGTCACTGCTGGTGCGACTAAAGTCGCAGAGGCTACTCCGGCCCCAATGTCGCCCGCCAGTTGACGGAAAAGCGAACTATCCCATAGTTGTTCTTCCGATTGCTGCTGCATGATTGGAATGTTCTTTCGTCGTAATGAAAAAAGGCCATGACAAAAAATTACTTAAGTGCTATCTACGCAGCTCATGTTTCCCTGCCTATATCGGGGATCAGGTGG
Source organism: Penicillium sp. 91 TS-2023 (assembly GCA_030710325.1). Lineage (NCBI taxonomy): Eukaryota > Fungi > Ascomycota > Eurotiomycetes > Eurotiales > Aspergillaceae > Penicillium > Penicillium sp. 91 TS-2023. The sequence continues at coordinate 1,006,734 of JARWGP010000006.1, forward strand.
AGATCCGGTGACATCGGGATCGCTTCCCGGTCCGACATACACGAACAGTTTTAGCTTTATCTTCAACCCCACATGTTATTGAGTCCGTCATAGCTCCAGAGCTCTTTTGGTGGGGTATCGCGTGTCACATCGGGTGGTCGCCCGATATCCCAAATCCATGTTCGCGATAAAGAAGTACATTTAAAAACCAGGGTTCTCAATGCATTCTGTTCTTATCTCACACACCACACACACTATGTCTTCGACATCTCTCCTGAGCATACGCTCCTCCCGAGTCTTCTCTACTCGTCTGCGTCCTAACATTCTCAAGCCCTCAATTCAAATCCGGGCTAAGGCTACTGCGCCTTTCCGTCTCCCCGACCCTCGCAACGAACCTAACGTAAGTACCTGTGGCGAATCTAAAAAGGGATATTGATATTAATTGATGGATATATAGCTACTATATAAAAGAGGATCAGAAGAGCGTATCAAGCTAGAAGAAGCTCTTGCCAAACTCCGAGCTCAACTCCCCGTCCAGAGCGACATTACCTACAACGGCAAGGTGCAAAAGATCGCTGAGTCCTGGGATCAGCCCTTACCAGCCGAACATGCTACCGTTTTCACCAACTACCCCCTTGCAACCAGGCAGCAGATAAAAGATGCCATCGAAGCCGCGCTTAAGGCCAAGAAGGACTGGGAAGAAACCCCATTCGTCGACCGTGCTGCCATCTTCCTGAAGGCCGCCGAGCTGGTGACTGGAAAGTACCGCTATGAGTTGATTGCCGCAACTATGCTGGGTCAGGGCAAGAACATCTGGCAGGCGGAGATCGATGCTGCCGCCGAGTTGGCCGATTTCTTCCGCTTGAACTGCAATTTCGCCGCGGAGATTCTTGAGAGACAGCCCACGCGCGGTAGTGATGGCATGTGGAGTCGTCTGGACTACCGCCCTCTTGAGGGATTCGTCTACTCCATCTCTCCATTCAACTTTACTGCAATAGGCGGAAACTTGATCTCTGGCCCAGCATTGATGGGTAATGTTGTGATCTGGAAGCCCTCGCCCTCAAACGTCTATGCCAGCAGCATCATCTACAAAATCCTACTCGAGGCCGGTCTGCCCCCGAATGTTATCCAGTTCGTAACCGGAGACCCAAATACAATCAACGATATCGTCTTTTCCCACCGCGACTTCGCCGGTCTGAACTTCATCGGTTCCTCCGATGTTTTCCGCTCTCTGTACTCTAGAATCGGCGAGGGCGTCGGAAAGAAAACATACCGCGAGTTCCCACGTGTTGTCGCTGAGACAAGCGGTAAGAACTTCCACCTCGTTCACTCCACAGCCGATATCCCCAGCGCAGTCAACCATACTATCCGCGGTTCCTTCGAGTACCAGGGCCAGAAGTGTTCTGCTACATCCCGCCTGTACCTCCCCGAGTCCCGGGCTGAGGAGTTCTTCACTCTTCTCAAGGCTGGTATGAAGGACATTACAATCGGAAACCCAGATAAGAACCTTGAGGCCTTCATGGGTCCTGTTATCCACCGTCGCTCGTTCGACAAGATCAAGTCTATCATTGATAACTGCAACAAAGACCCTTCTCTGAAGCTCATTGCTGGAGGAACTACAGATGACTCTGTTGGCTTCTATGTTCACCCTACCGTCTACCAGGTCGACTCGGCAGACCACCAGCTCTTCAACGACGAGATCTTCGGCCCCGTCCTTGCCGTCTACGTATACCCCGACGCTGAGTGGTCTTCCACACTGAAGAAAGTTGATCAGGCAGGTGGTGGCTTTGCCTTGACCGGTGCCGTTTTTGCCCAAGACCGTCGCGCTATCCGTGAGGCCGAGGATGCTCTCCGCTACTCTGCCGGTAACTTCTATATCAGTAAGTTACAGTGTCTCCAGATTTTCTACATTCACCATCTAACTCGTAATTCATCAGACTGCAAGACAACAGCTGCCCTTATTGGTCAACAGTCCTTTGGCGGTTCCCGTGCCAGTGGTACCAATGACAAGGCTGGCAGTTCTGATACTCTGCGCCGATTCACCAGCCCTCGTTTGATAAAGGAGGAGTTTTTCCCTCAGCATGGCTTTACCTATCCCAGCAACCACTAAGTATTTCCGAATGTCGTATTCGCATCTAGATAGCATTCTGTGTCCAAAATCCTGTTCATGTTCCATGTGATTTTCATTTTTTGATACTATCTGTTTTTCATGTTTGTAAATTGAAGGGCTGTTCGTGTTACCGCCAACTTTTCTTTGGTCGGAAAAAACCCGATCCCACTCTATAAGGTCATATTCTGTTGCAAAGTTTCATGTCAATTTCAAGGGCCTGATCCAGTCATCTTTTGCAGTAAAAGAAAAACCTCGCCAAAACATTCTGCATTAGACTAAATCCCGCTTGTATTGATGCTGCTCTTCCTCTATTTCTTTCACAACCCGTTTGACTGCGAAATATGAGAATGAAGATGATAGAAGGGAGCTTCATCAGAAAACGAGTGACGGTGACGAAGCAATCTCCAGATGTTCTCCCTGTCATTCTGTCGCATAGTCTGACCGTTTAAAGAAATGGGAGAGTCGCGATGGTGCCATTGTCGATCAGAGTTTGAGAAGTCGAACCTCTTCAGCTAGATTATGCAAGTCCCGAGCGTGGTCCGCTATTGACTTCAATGGGTTGTCATTGATATCTTCCAGTGTCCATTCACTGTATGCCTTGTATCCAAGCTTAATTCTTCGGACATTGACTTTTCGGAGGAGCCATTCCAGAGCAGCTCGGTCAAACGCATTCATTGATGAGCTTATACCCAATGCAGAATACCCACAGTCATCGATGATGACATCGGCCAGATGCGGCAATTTGCCTAGCTCCAATAACACTCTCAGCCAGGTGCTTGAGTTCAGCTCAACCCTCCGGAGATAAATTCCTTGTAAAGTCTCCGCGGATTTTTGCATGGTTAAAAGGATGATGGTAGATGAAACAGATGTTTTCTCCAAGTTGAAATACCGAAGACGAAGGAAGCTTGGCCAATTAACAGTTTCGATCTCCAGGATGTTGACGCTTTTGATTGATAAACATTCAACGTTCAATGCACCCTGAACCAATTTGAATAGCTTTTCGGCATTCACTTTATTTTCGAGAGTGCCACTGGCGCATTTAGTGCAGGAACAAAAAAGAAACGATAAATCAAAAAGATACAACAGTTAGGATTCGCATGTGGTCACCCACCATACTACTAATACTACTAACTAACCGGCGTGTGGCTTAAGTGCGTAATTAGCTTAGTCCTATATAATCTAAATTAAGTAATTTTAAAGCTTAATATTCGACTTTAGATACCTATCTTATTACTATCTTAAGGAAGCGAAAGTAGTAATATATAGGAGCCTAAGACACTATTAAATTATAAATAGCTTTAAAAGTAAGCTTCTTCTATTAAAAAGCTCTTAAAAAAGCCCTCTAAAAGCCCTCTAAGCCCGCTTAATTCTACTATAGATTAAATACTAAAAGCGTACTAAATCACGATATAATTAACTACTTTTCTAGCTCAAGAAAACGAGCTTTTACGCGCTAGACAGAAGAAAATTGAACGAAAAAAAGCATATTCTAAGCTCCAGATAGCAGCCCCAGAAGGCCTCTCTGTCGCTGAGCTTAGAGAATTAGCTCAAAATGATGGAAATACTCGATTTAAACCTCAAAATAATGAGCCGACTGGTCAACCAGGAGCACAAGAACGACGACCTAGGGCGCCACCAAGATGCTCAGAGTGCAATATTCAGGGTCATAAGAGAACGCATTGTCCAAATTTGATTAAATAGCTTAGATATTTAATATTACGTTGTTTTGGTTGAATTATATTAGTTTGAATTATCAAAAGTTGATGGGGTGTCCGGACCGACCGGGTGTCCGGTTCGCTTGTGAAATACGTTAAGTCCATCGATGACAAATACTGGACCCCGACTAGAACTTTATAGTGACTTGTCACGTGGTGTAAACGGGTGGATGGTATGATTGGTGGGTTGGGCGACTGGATTCGTTCCTAGAAGAGGTATAGTCATCTGCCATCGACATTCGGGAATCGACACGTCATATTTAAGTAAAACATGAGAGAAATCGCCTTACCGCCACGCGAGCCAATGTCCAGATTATTGCAACTTTGAATAAGAATTGACTTACTGCTCATATTACATCTTACAAGTCTGCTGAAATCCAAGATTTATTTGAACACTACTAGTCACATCCACTAGCCGAGAATGTTCAATAAAACTGCCTGCGATGCTCACCTGAAGCTGGACCACTTGCCGGGTTCAACTTATCTAGTGGCAATTTGCAATAACGAAGAGGGAACTGGAGTTGAGGATGACATTCTTCTCGACAAGCACCTTGGAAATAAAGATGGTCAGTGGCTTTATAGGTACCCTGCAGCTGATTGTTCGAACTATGGAGCTCATTGCATTCGATATCAGGACACTTTGACTGGAATGGCTCAGGCTTCAGCACCAGCGCACGAAACACCAGCCTCACCACAGAGGGCCCAGAGCATACACCTATTCTCCATTCCGAGCTCAGAGATTCGTCTGGACACTTCATCTCGAATACTCTCAATTTAGCCACACATATTGCAAATATTGATGGAAAGCTGGTTTTCAAAGAAGAGGAAATGTCTTAAAATGCGCCGACGGGGTCAATAGCCATAAAGGAATGTCAATATTCAAAATACAAAATAATCTCTTAGCTCATCGCAAACGGTCACTTTCACTACACGCGCCCGTAGCAGGCCCTATCTTCTCACCACCTTAAGATAATAGTTTCATAATATGCCCTCAGGCCACAGCCAATAATAAGACAGAATTCTGCCAATTCTGCCGCACTAGCCCGACTAGGCTGCTTTATCAGGCTAAAATTGAGGAGATGATGCTGGACAATGTATGCCGAATGAAATGCTTAGCTTCGTCAAATCTGGATTTCGCGCATAGCATGTAGCAGAATTTTCTCAGTTCAGGAATGCCGCTTGTAGTCACTAGTTTGAGAGCAGCCCCGGACCTCTCTTTTTTCCTGTACGTCTTATACTATATATTTGATATATAGAAGACATTCAAAGTCGCTTCTATGAATATCTCTGAATATACGGTTTTTAGTCTATTCTTAACGTAAAGATTACGTGATTTAATAAGGAGTATTTCCTTCCTATTAATAAAGGTCTCTCAGGTGGAAAGGTTCAATATCGCGATAGCTGACCGAGTCTGAAAGATCTAAAGCCAAAGAAAATTTTCCGACGAGGTGAGTCTCGAAAACCTGTAGCGTCGCTCTGCACAACTTCTCCAGCATCGATACCCAGCAACTAAAAGAAGCCAGATGTATGCATGATGTTTGCATCCACCATAACATACATAGGTGCCTAGGTAAACTATGCTAGAAAGGTCATAAAGTAGCTATATTATTACTTATAACTAATATTTCGTATTTTGCATGGTCAAATATCAATAAGATAGAACCTTATACTACTATAATTGTTATGAGATAAGGTGGGTGGGATGAGTTGGCTCTCCAAGTTGCCTACTTTCTTTACTATTACTCCTTAGAGTCCTTTGCTTCATCCTTTTCCTCTTCTTCATTTCTAAATGACAGTTTTAATTAATTCATGATCTTTAGCACTATATATTTTCTCATTGGATGCCTCGTCGTCAGATCCAGTGTCTCTCAACATTATAGAGATGGAGCACCCCTTGATTACACCGATCCATAACACTGCCATCCCTCCAAGAAATCCCATCCTCACTACCCACCTTTTTTGGATCAGCTCCATGTTCCAATAAATCCTCACTTTCGCATTATCTGACCACCCTGCGGCAATCTGCAATGGCGTAAAGAGATATCCCGTCAGGTTGGAGTCGGTTTCTAGTCATAGAAGTCTCTGAAGGACGCCAACCTTGTCGGGCCAAAGCCCTTGAATATTGGCCGCTTCATTGCCCCTGGAGTTAGTGGTCAATGAAGCCACATACCAGAACACAAATGAAGAATTCTGGACGGATCAAACGATCCTGCGCCATATTCAAGGAGAAAAAAGCGCATTGAGATGGTGCTATCCTGACTGGGCTACAACTTCAACGATCGTTCCATTCAAGTCGAATTCGTCCTTAGTGACCTGCCAATCCCCATTGTACGGGTCTTTTTTGCAAAAATGCGGAAAGGAAAAAACATACAACAGTTAGGATTCGCATGTGGTCACCCACCATACTACTAACTAACCGGCGTGTGGCTTAAGTACGGCTGAGCGGACGGGAAGCCCTGTTCTCCACACCCTATGGTCGTATGTACTGGTCTAATGATGAACATATCTTATATAGTGCAACTTCATAAGAAAGCCAATTATAATGGGGTGCCCGACTAGGCTATCTTCTTGGTTTTGAATAGAGTAATATAAGTGTATGGATGATGTAGGATGTATAAGTGTGCCAGGTGCAAGAGACTACGTTCCTTGGAAGTTATAGTGGTGAAGGTGAGCCCACACGTGCAGGATTACCGGAACGGAGTAACTTAGATTCTATCGTTAATCTCTCCTTCTAACACATTACGACTGGCAAACATTGCAAGAATTAACCCGAAAGTTTTTATAAAGTTCAAGGTTTCCCTAGGGGAATAAAGCCCCCACACCACTATGCTAAACATTTTGTTTCTTGTGTGATTCCTATGAGCCCTGTACAATCAATTTCCTCTTACCTCTACTCGAAAATACTTAAAATTTTAAAGGACTTGCAGAGACCTCGGAGGGTATTTTATGCAAGGTGGTTGAAATTCAAGAACTTCGACGTATGTAATTAAACCAAGGCCTAGCGCCTACAAGCCACCGACATCGGTAACGCAGGGCTGCCTTTAGACATTGACGCGTGTGTTTTCATTTAATTTCCTGAGGCAAATTATGTAACCATATAAGAGGGTCATTTCTTATCTTGATTGGATGTAGCAAGTGTGATTGAAAGGAAGAAAGGCGGAAAGAGTCGATTGCATGAGAACATTAAGCTAAGAAAGAAGAGTTCGGGGGCAATGGGATTTGTAGCAAGTTGCTACCTGAACCTTCATCGCGATTCAAGGAACAACTTATGAATTCACTACAGCCTATCACTTGACAATATGAGTCATGATGCGTCTCTTCCTTCCCTTCAGTCAAAGCACAACAACAACAACAACAACAACAACAACAACAACAATACAAGGCGTTTTTCTCGCTAGCTCATGCCACACAAGTAGGTCCGCATGACTGCAGAAAAGTACTGTCACACTTCAGGCCCCCGAGGGAAGTCTAGAATTACGTCTAAAGAAGCCTGTGGGTTGCTTTTTGTTCGCTGGTTTTGGACACTATTTTGAAATGGAAGATTGGCAATGGGAAGTAGGTTGCTCCGTTCCGGTAATTCTGCACGTGAGTTTAGCATATAAAGCTTCACTGTTGTAACTTCCAAGGTAAGATTTAGCATCCTACACACTCATTTATTCAACATCATATATAATGATATATCCATCTATATATTACTTTAATATTCACTTGTACTATAATGAAGAGGGCATTTTCATCATTCCACATGGTGAGCCAGTGTTTTCTGCCATGTACTGCGTACGGTTTGAGAGGCTCTGAAGTGAAATGAAGGCCTGACAGCCCCAGAGGCAGCAGCATCAAATTTCTGACTATAAATATCGCCTTTTTACCCTCTTTATATTCTCCTTCTTCTCTTCTCTGTGCTTCTCTCTTGCCTTTCTTTCCACATCTGTCTGTGAACCTATTTTACATGTCAATCTCTGTATCTTTGCTTATTGCGCTCCTGGCTTCCCTTCTCTCTCATCTTGATCAAGCCCTTCCATCTCCCCTCTTCGGTCAAAAGAGGTAGGTATCTCAATGCTATTTCTTCCTGCCTTATCCTCTTCTGAGCAACAGTCTGAAGCTTTTCACTCTCCCTATTACTGGCTAATTCACATAAGCCCACGAATCTCTCACATTTATTGACTGTTAAGTTTTTAAAACAGAACATTTTTTGAGATGAACGTCCCGGCGGAAATTTTGGATTTGGTAAGGCTTATTCTGGTGGAATCTCAAGTCCGGCGCTAAATATTCCTTACAGATCTCTTTCTTTGTTTGGGAGGATGGGAATAAGGACTTGCCTTGTGAGCTTGCCTTTGGATGGGGGAGAACCTCATCCATGGCGCTCAGCCGACTAGACCTAGCAGCTCTACGCCTCGTCAACGGAGCGTTCTACGCAAGTGCGACGCCATTTTTATTCCGGGAATTTGACGCCAGATCGAAGCCAGCTAAAGAACTCAAGAATTCACCTCTCCAGCGCCTAAGACAGGTCCTGCAAAGTAAGGAAAGTGGGCACTATGTGCATCGGATCGACTTCGGCTTCGATGCCATCGACGATGGCACCAATATGAGGTATCTAGAGGACCTAAAGCAAAACTTACCATTACTATTGAAGAAGGTTCCGTAATTAAGGGAACTCGAGTTCCACGAGCCCAGCACTTGGATGGAGCGGGAAGAATTTTGGACTTACATGGATGTTGTGGCTAAAACACTACAACGGGTGCCGCTTCAGAGCTTAACAAAGCTCATTGTCAAGTTTACGATCACACACGACTATGGACTCTTTGAGCCACAGGAAGGCAGTCTTGTTAATATCTCAATCGAGGAAGTTATTCACGGTCTGCGGGATCTTGAGCTGCACATGTGCTATTTGACTAACAGGGATAACCGACAAAGATGCATACCATTTTTGACTGAAGGAGCCAGATTTCCCAATGAAGCCTACGCTTTCAAGATGTGGAAGCTGATTGAAAATGCTCAAAATCTGGAATGTCTGACTATTAAGAGTCCCGACGTATTGGAAATGGACGACCTGAGCTTTCCAAAATTCGTGCGCCTTCGCTGCTTTAGCCTGCAGGGAATTTGCATGTCTTCCGAAAATCTTCTTTCAATTTTGAATCAATCTGCCGAAACTTTGGAAGAATTGCATCTCTGGTGGGTGCAGCTGATAACTGGCACATGGAAACACGTTCTCCCGGAACTGCGCAAATTTCCGCGACTTGGGAATGTGATTGTCGACAAAGGTGGGTACTCGTGGACTGGGGCGAGTGCTCACCTGGCGGGTATCCTTGTTCGGGCGGGTTGGTCCAGCCTTTGAGAAAGAATCCAATTTTTCATGTGAAGATGTGCTGTTCCGGGCTTCCAAGGTTATTGAATGTATTCAGTTCATTGATTATTGTAAGAGCGGTTGTGAAGGTAAACTAGAAAAGAAAATTGAACTTATTCATTGCAACATCGACTCCGAAGCCGTAAAGCCATTCTAACCAAACAACTATACCCTATCATGAAGAGGAAAGGGAAAAGGCTGCCCGAATTCTCCGCCCAAACTCCGCTTTCAAAGCATTATACTCATCATTGGTACGCATAACCGCATCCCGATTCTCAATAGCCCTCCGAAATAGATAAGCCAAACATTCACCCATAGTACCCCAAGTCGAGCTTTTGTAAACCTCAGGCGTACCATCATCCCCCTTAAGCTGAAGCAGCGAGAAGCTAACTTCGTCCGACATGCCGTGCAGTTGAGCGAATCCAACAGGGACGGTAGGTAACCGTGCAGCAATGCGTTGCTTATGAAGTTGGTGAGCATCCATGACACTCATTTTGTTGTGGCTGGCCAGGAACAGGTTCACGGATGGGAAGGTAGTCTCAACGCCAAATTTTCCAAATGTTTGTTTCAAGACTCCTTGGGCAATTCCATTGTAGGCGTCATCGGTGTCTTGTTTTGTGTCGTGGATGAGGGAACGTTCATCGGAGGCGATGTAAGCACCGCGGACCAACTTCAGTCCGAGGGTGAATCCTTCTTGTAGTGCTGCTGCCATGTGCTTTTCGATCGTGGCTGGGGTGCTCTTGAGGTAGGCTTGGTAGGTGAAGTAGATCAGGGCGTATCCGTCGTGGTTGAATTTCCGCATCAGGTCGAGGGTGGTTCGGCGTATTCCTGATAGGAAGTGGTGGGACTCGGCATCGACTAGAATCCGGACGTTGCGGTCTTTGCATCGGCTGCAGATTTCGTCTAGGGCTTTGAGCATTTGGATGGGTGGTAGTTCGTCCTTGGAGAAGGCGTCGGTAGCGACGGGACCGGCTCCGGTCAGTCTTGAAGGAAATTTGTTAAATATGTATTTTTTAGTCAGTGAAGGATGAGGTAACTTACTTCATAGCCAAATAATCACCATCGCTGAGCTGGTTAATTGTCTCAAGGGTTCCCTTGTGCCATGCTTCAATGTTGGCACAGTGAGCAACCCGCGGGTGTAGAGGGTCATCGTTCTTTTCCGCTTCCAGTGCAGCAATACCCAGGCCCTGCTGGGTGTTGGTACGGTGATCAAACACAGTCTCTTTGGCATAAGTCATAATCACACCGCGGAAGCCCATATCCTTCAGTTCGCGGATTGTAGCTCTTGTCTCGGCATCAGTCTCGCCGGCACAGAACTGTTCATAGAATGTCTTTTTCAAGATTCCATGCAGAATGGGGTTGCGGTCCACATTCGTGAGCCAGCCTCTGTTGGGCTTGGAAAGAATTGACATAAGCCAGAGCGAGGGGCAGAGTAGAAGGGGCTTGGAGGATATGGTAGAGACCAGCAGCGATCGGAGAAGCACTTTGGTAGGCAGAGCCGAGAGGGGAAGCAACGGGGCAGCAGTATGGGTTCTGCTTTTCCGCGCCGCCATTTGCAAGGTAGATGAGAAACGTTGCTGGTTATACAGCATTGCGGTGGTTGTTTGGCGTATACTGCATCGTGCAACAAGTAACTCGCTGGTCCGGGGACCAGGAGACTTTCCAACAGACCATAGAGTCACGGTTGACATTGTTCGAGATAGTCAATTAAAATAGACTTATTATTTACTATGGCATCCAGAGTACGAGCGACCAGGTTATTTATCGTGTCAAGCTACCCCGCGTGTCCTCGTCCACCCCGCGGTATCTTCCAGATTTGCTATCAGAAACCCAATATCGGGCCTTTGTCGGGTGCTCGTCCGACAAGGTTATCGTGGCGAGAACCATTGCGAGGGCTGCTATGGGACAGATAGGCTGTGTAACGTCCTTGGTTGAATCGAGGGGGTTCATTTACCAATTCGGAAATAAATCTCTTTGTCATGTGGCCAGAAGAAGCATGGCCGGGAGGGCGTCCGTACGGTCAGCTTGTCCGGGGTCGGATGGTCTACCGTCCACCCGTAGATAGAGTTTGCACATCACGCAAAGGCAACAGCACAGAAATAGGTTGATAGAAATAATATAAGGCTGTGATGTAAGCCTTTTGCAAATAGTATCAGGTGAGTCGCTTTTTCGTTCGCTCAACTCCCTTGTTGACGAGGGTGTTTAGACGAGCAAGGATGTGCATGCTGTTCTAGGCGCCAAAAGAAGAATTCATGAGTTGTTTTTCAACAACTTGCTAAATCTTCAGTCGTTTCAATTGTCATGTACATCCGTCTAGACTCGGATTGTCTCTAACGTGGGTAATCGGTGATGTAGACTATACCCGATGTCGGGAAACGGCTCCCGTTCATGCGTAAGGCATAGGTGATTCCACATGCCAGTCAGGTGACCGGGTATGATTTCATTGCGTTACGTAATATGAACTTATTTTTTTAGTTTCGGTTTAATGCACGATTCAGGCATCGAGGCACCGATCGCCCCTCTTTGATAACATGATAAGTCAGCGGGGCAGTTCTCGCTCGGTCTTTCTTGATAATCCATGCGGTTCGGTATCTTTCTGCTTCGGATCAGCTCATAGTACGGGCCAATTGTCCCACCCCATTCGTCATATCTGTGATCCCGATGGGCCGATATGTGTAAGCGCCGGAAGCCGGAATATTAATACCGCCACTGCCCCTTGAAGCATTTCCTTATCTCTGTAAATTTAAACTTCTTTCCTCCCGTACACTCGAATTATCCCCATCTTCTCCCCCCAATTCAAAACCACACAATCAAAATGTCTCTCAAGGCCGGTGACAACTTCCCCTCGGGCGTCGTCTTCTCGTATGTTTTTCCCTGCATTTTTTCCCTCGACTTTCGCTCCCCCTCCATCCCCTCCATAATCCCTCCCGATTCAATTGCCGAAACTAATCAATTGCCACAGCTACATCCCCTGGGCTGAGGAGAGCGCCGAGTTCAAGGTCTGCGGTAACCCCATCAACTTCAACGTCGACAAGCAGTGGGCCAACAAGAAGGTTGTCCTTTTCGCTCTTCCCGGTTCGTCACCGCTTCTTTCCCCGTGATATGATCTGTCTTTTTTTCTTGCTCTCCCAAGGTTCTCCCGCTGACCGCCACTCTCCTACAGGTGCTTTCACTCCCGTCTGCTCCGCCAACCACGTCCCCGAGTACCTTGCCAAGCTCCCTGAGCTCCGCGCTAAGGGTGTCGATGCCGTTGCCGTCCTTGCCTACAACGATGCCTACGTTATGAGCGCCTGGGGCAAGGCCAACGGTGTTACCGGTGATGACATTGTACGTTCACAAATTCTTTCAAATCCCGATTCTCAACTAACATGCCTTTTTTCAGCTCTTCCTCTCCGACCCCGAGGCCCGTTTCTCCAAGTCCATCGGCTGGGCCGACGCTGAGGGCCGTACCTACCGTTACGCCATCATCATTGACAACGGCAAGGTCACCTACGCCGCCAAGGAGGCTGCCAAGAACGTCCTCGAGGTTACCTCCGCCGACTACATCCTCAAGCAGCTGTAAGCTTGCTTTGACCGTTTAGAAATGAGTTCAACTTAGACCAGCGCATGATTATGGGCTAGCGGGGTCCTCAACTTCCAAATTGGTGTTTCTGTTCTTGAAGAGAGATCGGATTGCCTTTGAGTCGTTGGTTTAGGGCCCTCTTTTAGATTGCCCCCTCCTTTTAGCTTGCTCTTGTGTCGACATAGAGGAATACATCCTAATGAAGCTATGACATTCCTTAACTTATTATTGTTCTGTGTCTCCGTAGTCGTTAATTGAAATCGCACACAGTGATTAATCCAACCCACCACCAAGTACGGGCTAAGCTTTTGTGGTGGCGCATTGTTCTCAGCCCAACAAAGCCCGGACCCCTTGATTGATGCGGGGCTTGTCACACGAGGTCTATTCGCAAGGCCAGTGCTCGCCTATTCTTCTATCTGATCCGCAGAGGGGCTCACTAGGGCGAGTGGATGATCGGCGAATAAACGCTTTTCAGAAGGACGAGATTCGCGCAGAGGTTATCGCGGCTCCGCTTGCGGAGCCTGTCTAGAGTCCAGTATGGGGAAACTCAGTGGATCTTTGACAGGCTTCAAAGTGTATAGAGCATAATTGCATAATAATTTTCAAAGCTTTCATAATGGACAAATAAGTCCCCTCCGATTTCTCAAATTTATCCAAGATGACCACCATACGCAAGTCGGAACGTTGAGAACTTGACCAGGAACTTCTTGGGGTCAGTAAGATCTCCATCTAAGAAGGCCAAACTCATACTGACTTCTAGCGGAGCCGCGGAAGTGCAATCACCATTTCAAATGCTTTACAGCCCTTCCTTGTCATGCCTCTCTGAATTTTCCACCTTCTCCTGCTTCAATCCATACTCTGACTCAACTGTCGTTCTCATTTTCACCTCCCTCTCAATGAGAGCAGCCAGGAATGCAGCCCCCGCAAAGGCAATGGAGATTTGCCATGTGCGCTTAAGAGACTCCGAATATGCATTAATAATCTCCGAGCGCACTGGTTCTGAGTATGAATTGACAAAAGCCTTGGATGCATGCTCATACACCTGTCCTGATGACAAAAGCGCCCGTGCATCGGGATCAGAGATCGTGTGCAGCAGGCTTCCGAAGCGATTGTTCAAAATAGCTGCAGGAATAGTCACCCCCCAGATAATACCAAAGCTGCGAAGGAAGCCCCAGAAGGCCGTCGCGGCTGCGGTATCCGTCTCTATAAGTCCGGCTTGCACAGCAGGCAGGAGACATAGGAGGACGAGGTTAGCGAAAAATCCGGTACCCATTTCAATGAAGACCCACGCTGCCGTGGACGAGGTAGGTAAAGCAATATATAAAAGCCCTAACCGACGACGTTCATCACGAGGCCGATTAGGTGCATAGGGATGAATTTACCAGTCTTTTTTATAAATCCGCCGCTAATAACGACAGCTAGGAGAAGCATAAGAACCGAGGGGAGGATTTACACACCCGCGCGGGCGGGAGAGGAGGCTCGCACGCCTTGAAAATACACGGACAGAAAGTAGATTCGCCACATGCTGAGAATTGACCACATGCCCGTGATGAATTAGGCGGCTGAAGTCGTGCGATTGCCAAATAATCGCAGGGGAAGGACGGGCTGCGCGGGGATGCCAGAGGCTTCGTAGGCAATGAATAGGCCGTAGCCTGCAAACCCGACAATGAGTGGTACGAGGACACTGTATGTTGATCCACCGAAACTGAGGGCAAACACAATCGAGACAGTGGATGCAACTAAAATTACATTTCCTACCAGGTCAATCTGAACGAGTCGTTCCTTGACAAGGTCCTTGCGATAGCCAGAATTGAGAGCAAAGAATACAACCGAGGTAGCGACACCAGCGATAGGAAGGTTTATATAAAAAGCCCACCTCCAGGAAATTGTATCGACAATGATGCCGCCAAAATGGACCGAGGGCAGTTCCAATATTCACAGCGGCGCTACCCATGGTCAGCTATCCCGAACGGAAGTCATCAATTGACCACAAACTCTTACCTTGTGAGGAAAAATGCGTTGATCACCCATATATAGTTGGATCCCGTGTTGAGTTTATTCGTGATGGTTGGCATAGCAGTTGTGACGAGAGAGCCCTCCAAGGAGGAAAGAAAGCCCGTGATTCAGAGAGCAGGAAAGATGACCCAGAAACGCCATGGGTAGTGATACTTTGACTCTTCCGTCACACTACTTTTGACGGGTGATTCATCTTTATTTTGATCAGGAGTGGAAGCTTGATAAGCATATTCGGATCTCCGAATAACGTATTTCACAAGCGAACCGGACACCCGGTCGGTCCGGACACCCCAACCAAAACGCGTTAATTAATTAGACCTTCCTTCTTTAACCACCCACCATGCCACCAATTCGCTCTCAAAGGCGTCAAAAATTGATAGAACAAGAGGGACGTATCTTGCTTGCTATCCAGGCTATCAAAAAGCAGGAAAAGTTATCAATCCGTCAAGCAGCGCTTATATACGATATCCCGAAATCGACGCTCTATGAGCGGATACACGGAGTCAAAAACCGCGTCGAATCACGCGCAAAATCGTTCAAATTGACTAAAATCGAGGAGAATTCGCTTAAGAAATGGGTGATCTCTATGGACGTACGTGGAGCGGCCCCACGACCTTCTATGGTTCAAGAAATGGCCAATCTTTTACTCACGACGCGCGGAACGACCCCGATTCAGACCGTCGGCAAGAACTGGGTTACAAACTATGTTAAAAGACACCCAGAGCTCGACATAAGGTTCTCAAGACGCTATAATTATAAGCGTGCAAAGTGTGAGGACCCAAAAATCATCACAGAATGGTTTAACCTGGTTCAAAAGACAATATCCGAGCACGGGATCCTCGAAGATGATATATACAACTTTGATGAGACAGGCTTCGCGATGGGCTTGACCGCGACCGCAAAAGTCGTTATAAGAGCAGAATATTATGGTCGACGCTCTCTTTTACAACCTGGAAATCGTGAATGGGTGACCTCGATTGAGTGCACGGGCGCGTCTGGATATAGCCTTCCTCCGATGGTGATCTTTAAAGGCAAAGTCTTAAATACAGGCTGGGCTGATAATCTTCGACTCCCTGGCGATTGGCAATTCCAGGTTAGTCCAAGTGGATGGACCTCGGACGAAATTGGACTTCACTGGCTTAAAAAGGTCTTTATTCCATCAACTTCCTCGAGAAAAAAGGGGATATATCGACTTCTCGTTCTTGACGGTCATGGAAGCCATTTAACTCCGAAATTCGACGAAATTTGCTCTCAGAATCATATAATTCCAATCTGCATGCCACCGCACTCATCACATCTTTTACAACCTCTTGATGTAGGTTGTTTTGCCGTCTTAAAGCGCGCGTACGGGAAGTGCGTCGAGGATGTGATGCGGCGTGGTCAGAATCATATCGACAAATTAGACTTTCTTGACGCTTTTCCGACCGCTCGAATCGAGGCTTTTAAAGCAGAAACGATCAGAAATAGCTTCTCAGCAACTGGCTTAGTCCCATATGATCCAAATCGAGTGATTTCAAAGCTCAATATTCGACTCTATACACCTACCCCACCACCATCTCGAGGAAGCCAAAGCAGCGCGTGGGAGCCTAAGACACCATCAAATTACAAGCAGCTTCAGAAGCAAGCTTCTTCGATTAAAAAGCTCTTAAAACAACGCTCTAAGAGCCCACCAAGCCCATTAAATTCCGCTATAGATCAGGTGCTTAAAGCGTGCCAAATCACGATGCAATCAACGGCTTTTCTAGCTCAAGAAAACGAGCTTTTACGCGCTAGACACAAGAAAATTGAACAAAAAAAAGCATATTCTAAGCTCCAGATAGCAGCCCCAGAAGGCCTCTCTGTCGCTGAGCTTAGAGAATTAGCTCAAAATGATGGAAATACTCGATTTGAACCTCAAAATAGTGAGCCGACCGGTCAACCAGGAGCACAAGAACGACGAGCTAGGGCGCCACCAAGATGCTCAGAGTGCAATATTCAGGGTCATAAGAGAACGCATTGTCCAAATTTGATTAAATAGCTTAGATATTTAATATTACGTTGTTTTGGTTGAATTATATTAGTTTGAATTATCAAAAGTTGATGGGGTGTCCGGACCGACCGGGTGTCCGGTTCGCTTGTGAAATACGTTACCTTAAGTGATTGGTCAACCCCTGACCCACTGATCTCCGCATGTTCCCGTCAACGCTGGTCATTCTCACTTCTATTTTATTGGCCTCCCACTCGGAATACAAGCACATGAAGACCGAGAGCGCAACTTCCCGGCTGCCTTTCATTCTATTTGACTATTCAACGAAATGTAATAGAACAATCGAAATTTTTAGTCGCTCAACGCCATGCATCAGCCCTTTCGCTCTATTCTTTATTTCGAAACACTAATTATTCTCAGCACTCCCAAGGTTTGGGTGCTGATATTGTAGTCTCTCGAGGCTATCGGTCAAATCACGGACAATGGCCCGGAACGTGAGCATCGGCCTTGGCTCAGGCTGAGATAAAACAGCTTTCAAATCATCATGACGTCAGACATTCAAGGCGGACATCGAGGCAAGAATTACGAAATTGACAGTATTAACCTTCGAATGAACAGGGAAAAAAGCAAGCAGAACTGGCATAAATTCGGAAACCAGGCTTCTATAAGAACAAGCTAGACAACCTGATCAGTGCACCACAATCTTAAATCCAAACCACACCTAAAAATGTCAGCTGGTACAAAAGGCATTCAGAACGAGCCTAGCTCCATCGCAGGGGAGCCCCGCACGACAAAGAGCCATGTGCTCGAGACCGGGGCAGCTCTAGTCCAGGACTTCACGCCCGTCAAGCAGATTTGCGCCCATCTAAACGCATTCCACGTCTACGCCAACGACCCAACTCGATGCGTGGAAGCCAACCATTATTGCACGCATTTAACCGAAGGTAAGAGCATGACTACTGGTCCTATTATAGAAGAGAAATCATGCTAAATCAAATCCCAGATGTCCGCCAGTGCTTAATCTACGATTCCCCGGATGCCAAAGCCCGCTTACTCGGCGTGGAGTACATGGTCTCACCACGCATCTTCAAAACCCTTCCACCCGAAGAGCGCAAATTGTGGCACACTCACGAATTCGAAGTCAAAAGCGGCATGCTCATCATGCCAGCACCGGCATCTATGCCCACTGCAGCATGGGAGGCGGCGGAGACTGCAGAAATGGAGGATATTGCGCCGATTTATGGGAAGACGTATCATTTCTGGCAGGTCGATCGAGGAGATGTGGTACCTATGGGACCGCCGCAGTTGATGGGGAGTTTCAGGACGGAAGAGGACGTGAAGAAGGCATGTCCAGGCGGACTTGATGAATTGCTTCGGGAACGGGATGAGAGGTTCGGCGTGGATTATAAGTCCAAGGCGAAGAAAAGGGAGGGTATTGCTGTTGTTGAGATACATTCAGGTACGTTGCGTATTTGAATTAGTGCGTTGACAAGACATTAAACTGACTAAATGACTGGATAGATTCAGATGCAATGTGGAACAAGTCTGACCGGCACAAATAGGACTTCAGCCCCACTCGCTTAAACGAAAGGTCATTGCAATCAAAGATGGTGATGAATGAAGATTGGCATATTGTATAATATGTCTGAATGGATTTGTGGTGTCTCTTCAAGTCAAAATCTAGTCTTACGATCAGATGGGGTCGAGTTGAGAGCAGATGGTGGGCGGCCAATGCAACAGCGTTGTTTGTGTTCATCAAATTCAATCACAAAAAGAATAAGAGACGAGTCTGCTACGAAATGCCTAATTTTACTTCCAATAAATCTCGAATACTATCACTGATTTGCGCCAAAGAAACCCCATGCTCGGGCCCACTGTCAGCCCCCAGCTTCGTAATCATATTCAGCAACAGCGCTGCATTAGATTCCTCTAACATTCCACTGCTCATCCCAGCACGCGAAATATCATCAAGCATCGTCTCGAGCCGGGTTAGCATCTGTAAACTATCTCGGGCCAGAATTACAAGTTGCAGGTCTTGGTGTTTCTCAAGCTTGAATCCGCACAGGTGGAGGCCAGGCAGTGGAGGGAGAAGCCGCTGGCGGGTAGGATCACTGGTATGGAGGGAGGCGTGGATGTGTGAGAACACGGCTTCGTATATTCGTAAAAGTGAGGTGTAGCATGATAGCACGGAGAACATGGTTGGGACGTCGAGGCGGATGAGGGTTATTTCCGGGGTTAACAAGGGAGAGTTCAGGAGAGGCAATGTGGTGGATGTAGAAAGGCCATCTCCAAGTAGCTGGGAAATAGTTGATGGGAAAGGATCGTTTGCACATTCAGATGTGTTTAGAGTGTTGTTGAGGTCGACGTAGGGAGTGCTTGATGGGAGGGGCATTGCGCTTTGAGTCTGGTCAGTTGAGGAAGGGCGCACGGCATGTTGCAGGATATCGATGAATCGCTCTGATTGTTCGAGGAGACGGCCGATATTGAAATTCCTTATCGGAGTTGATGATGATATCGAGGGGTTGAAATGGTCTTCGGCGGGATCCGGGGGATGGTCGCACACACGTTTGAGGTCCTGAAGAAGATTAGCACTGAGGTCGGACAGACTTTGTAGCAATTCCTGGCGTCGAACATCGAATGGTGACGAGGAAGTAATTGGATGTGTCGAGGGATAATCCGACACTAGGGTTCCGCTAGAACTCCCAGTCTCACGACTGCTTGACCCTACGGTCCTAGATAGACTCGGATTACAGATATCGTGCAAGCCACCTTCCTTGGGAGAGAACAGATCAAAGATTCCCAACGGGTCATTATATGACGTCTCCGAGTCTAGGAACATGCCCGAGGACGGCAGGCCTGCTGATTCTAAGTTCACCGACGTGATATCTGGGCGGTATTCAGGACCCTGGGGCTGACTCCAAGCTAGGCTTATCATCGAATATGGCAACTCCTGCTGTTCTGGGATCTCTGATGCAGGCTGGGCTGAAACATTTCGGTTGGTATTTTCTTCTCTCGTCGACTTGGCCTGACTTTTATGCCTAGCATTGGTTTGTGTGGGATTTCCGCTCAATCTTGGACGCCCAGTACGAAGAGAGGAGCTTGTAATGCATTCGGCACAGGCCTTTAAACACCGTTTACATGTGCTTGTGTCACCGTATCCACGCATGCGCTCGCATCGCAGCTGTGAATGTCAATATAAAGATAGATTGCAAGAGGGACGGGGAGGTTGTCACACACTTTGTGTCCACGACATCGGTCACAGGCATAGCGCCGAGATCGGTCTTCAATAGCGATTCTCAATAGCACGTTGCCTTGTCACTACTATTATAGATCTCCAGAGATTTGAATGTGGAGAATGATTATATGGACCCGCTAGTCCCTTAGCCCTATTTTAGTGTCCACGCGTTGATAAAAGGAATCGCCAGAGAGCGATAAACAATAATCTATACGAGTAATGGAGAGAAAAGGGAGGCAGAGTGAAGCTATTGACAGGGGTGCACATGGATCACATGATAACAAAGGACTACTAGGAAAATCACATAATCTTATATCCAGTCCGCCCCGTAAACACGGATTACTGTTTCATGAGTCTCTACCATACTATCCGAGTGCCAAAAATTGTTAGTGGAGTTATTCAAGGCCCCTAAAGGGTAACTGGAGGTAATGCGAGATAAGAAAAGAGACCTAGGAGACCTAGGAGTGGCTCGCAGAGGAGAAGTGGTCTGCATTGCTCATCCCTGCACAAAGGCGCTTATACACATTAATTCTGCATATTCATGTCCCACACTGCTAACTGATTTTTTCCTCTAAACTGGGTATAGACAAGAAAGAAATCCGTCCATTGAAATGGCCAAGAGCAGCGACATTACCCTTCAATGCTAAGCAGCGTACACGGAACTCTATAGGGAGCCAGAGTATCCTTTGACCTTGAACGCATAACCATTGGCGGTCTTTTATTGATAAATTGGCATCCTTTTCAGACCAAGCCCAATCAGAATGGCCCTCAAGAGTCTGGCGCAGGTCGCCCGTGCTTGCATCCCAGAGCTTGATGGTGCGGTCGACAGATTGGGATGCCAGCAGCCGGCCATCTGGTGAGAAAGAAACAAACCGAACCCCGCGAAAATGGCCCTTTAGAGTCTGGCGTAGCTCGCCTGTGCTAGCATTCCAAAGCTTAATGGTGCAGTCATCAGAGCTAGATGCTAGTAGCTGACTATTATTAGGTGAGAAAGCGATACACCGAACCTCCCTAGAATGGCCCTTAAGAGTATATCGTAGCTGGCCTGTGCTAGGATCCCAGATCTTAATAGCGGGGCCATTGGAGGTAGATGCTAGTAGCCGACCATCTATTGAGAAATCGATAGACTCGACTGAATTGGAATGGCCCTCAAGAGTCTGGTATAGCTCCCCTGTGCTAGCATTCCAGAGCTTGATGGTGTGGTCGTTAGAGCCAGATGCTAGTAGCCGACCATCGTTAGGAGAAAAATTGATAGGCTTTACTGAATCTGAATGGCCCTCAAGAGTATGGCGTAGCTCGCCTGTGTTAGGATCCCAGAGCTTAATGGTACAGTCATAAGAGCCGGATGCCAGAAGCCCATTTGGTGAGAAAGTGATAGATCGAACCCAGTCTGAATGGCCCTCAAGATTCTGGCGTAGGTCGCCTGTGCTGGGATCCCAGAGCTTGATGGTATAGTCATTGGAGACTGCGCCATTATAACAGGATGCCAGTGACTTACCATCTGGTGAAAAGGTTATAGACTCAACTAAACCGGAATAGCCCTTAAGAGTCTGGCGCTCGCCCTTGATAGGATCCCAAAGCTTGATGGTGCCATCAGAAGAGCCAGATACCAGTAACCGATTGTCTGGTGAAAAAGTGACTGCATTAACTGGCCCAGAATGGCCTTTAAAAGTCCGGTGTAGCTTTCCAGTGCTAGGATCCCAGAGCTTGATGGTGTGGTCGTTAGAGCCAGATACTAGCAGCCGACCATCATTCGGTGAAAAAGTGATAGACCGAGCCCATTCAGAATGGCCCTCAAGAGTCTGGCGTCGCTTGCCTATGCTAGGATCCCAGAGTTCAATAACGCCATCAACACCATTGGATGCTAGTAGCCGACCGTCGGTCGAGAAACTGATAGACTGAGCTCCAGAGCCGCCCTGAAAACTCTGTTGCATCTTACCTGTGCTAGGGTCCCAGAGCTTAATAGTAGAGAAATCAGAGCAAGATGCTAGTAGCTGACTATCCGGCGAGAAATCGATAGACTTAATCAAACCAGAAGGGCTCAGAGTCTGGCGCAGCTCGCCATTATTAGGATCCCAGAGCTTGATGGTGCTATCAGAAGAGCAAGATGCCATAAGCTGACCATCTGGTGAGAAGGTGATGAACAAAATCTGACCGGAATGGCCCCTTAGAGTCTGGCATAGTTCGCCTGCATTCGGATCCCAGAGCTTGATGGTGCGGTCGTCAGATCCGGATGCTAGCAGTCGACCATCTGGTGAAAAAGTGACTGACCGAACCTCACCAAGATGGCCCTTCAGAGTCTGGCGTAGCTCGCCTGTGCTAGGATCCCAAAGCTGGATGGTTTTATTAGAAGAGCCGGATACTAGCAGCCGACCATCCGGTGAGAAATTGACAGAATTAACCGAGCCACAATAGCCCTCGAGAGTCTGTAGCTCTGCCCTCCATTCTTCTTCCACCCGTGGTAATTGGCGCCAAATTGACAGGTGATTTTCAAATGTTACTCTGACAACCGAATTTCTTGGGCAAAACATTAGTCCCGAAGAATAAAGCTGAAGGGGTGCAACCTCCACCATTTGTCGATTCTTAAGAACAAATCGTCTTGCATCATGAAAAAACTCCAGCATTTTGCTTTTTTCAGCGTTCTGAAATCGTTAGAATACCGAATACATTTGATTTCTAGAGGGAGGTACTTACTTGAATACAGGATTGTAATCTGTGTATTGCTCCAAAAACCTCTGATATAAGGCCAAGGATACTCATTGCTTCCACCCAATGGAGGAAGTGCAGTTTCATAATCAAGAAGCCCTTTTCCAATGCATCACCTTGATTCTGGCTCTGCACCAGGTGCCGTGTCCAATAGCGGCAGGCATATCGCAATTCAGGTGATAGGTACCGATTGACAGAACGTGGATCAATGTCGGTTTGCAGTGTACCATCACTTGGTAGATTGCAGATGTTCCTGCACAAACTGCAGCGCATGAGTTCAAGGCATTGGTTTGTAAGAATCTGGTGCATTTCTTTCTCATTAATCCAGAAAGGTGTCTTATCTCGGGCATCTGAATCTAGCAGAAAGTCTCGAAATGATAGATGAAATAGTTTGACCGGTTTCGCCTCGTCATCTGGTACGGAAAGAACCGCGTGAAGCGAATCTAGCCTCAGCGAACTTGAGTCCCTCGTGATACCGGCAAGTTTGGAAAGGGATCCAGCTGGAAGTGGAGTCTCAAGAACAAGAATTGTTCCGATATGCATTCGATATTGTTGAATTAGTTTCATCTTTTTGGCCCCATTCTGATTGCGTAAGAGTCCATTGAGTAATGGTAGATATGTCCCATCAAAATTGGACTTGTCATTCTGATGAGAGAGGATCTCTCCTAGGCTCTCTTCTGGATGCCATTGGGGATCTTCGAGTATGCGACACACTGTAGCAGCAAAGATGAATAGTGGCACTGACATCATGACGAGAGTTGTTATACGCTGATTTCCCGGCCAGTCAGGGCGGAGCTCAGGCCATCTTTTTACCAGTGACCTTCTCATTTCTCCAATTTTGTGCAGGAGGAACAAAGAAATATCACGTTCGACAATAGATGGCGGGACTTCATGTAGAAGTAAATCCTGATGCTCATCAGTGATGGTCTGAAAACCAAGTCGAATTGGCAACTCTGGTCTGCTTGTCAATAAAAAACGAAGTCGTAGGAGACTTGACACCTTGACTTGTGGCAGGAGCCGGAGAATCAGTTTTATGTCGCATTCCTGCTCGCATTCATCAAGTGCATCTATAACGATCACTCTGGTTATTGCTGTTGCAGTCTGCCCGTGGCCCGCTTCGACAAGTGGCTCAAGAAGAAGTTTCTTGAACTGTTCATTCATCATCTTCTCTGAGATTCGGGGGTCACCCTTTATTGCTTCATGAATGAAGGGTCGCAGCTGGGGTACGTTGTTTGCTAGCTGTGCTATAAGGGTTGGAAAGAGTTTCTTTCCACTTGCTCGATCCTCCTCGCCCCTTTTGAAAAAAAAGCTCGCTCCAAGAAGTCCTTTTCCCTTCAGAAGGCTAGCAACTGTTCGGGATATTGTTGACTTTCCAGTACCTGCCTTTCCATTTAGCCAGAATATGCATTTCCCATTTTTTGAAGTTGACCACTCTTCAAGTTCGCGGAGCAGCTCGACCCGGGTTCCTGGGAGGCAATCTTCATGCTGATTCTCGTAGGAATCAAACTCCGCCCCTTGCACAATCTTCAACTCTTTTAGGTCAAGCGACTGCTCAATATACTTGGTTCTTTCATTCAAAACTCTGGGTATCATAACAGCATTAGCAAACTTCTTAGAAATCATAGAGGGTTACCATACCCCTGGGCATCCCGAATTTCGCTTCCAATCTTTATTAAACTCTCAATTCCATCAGCCAACCTGTTTTTCGTGTCTTCAATCTCTTGGTTGTCAATCTTGCAAAGAAGTGTTCTGCAGTAGGCAGCTGCAACAGCCGCCGCATAATAATGCCAGCCATCTTGTTTGTGAGTATCTGCATAATCACAGATTCCACGAACTATCAGGCATGGAATTTCATCCATAATTCCAGCCGCTTCCATTTCAAAACAGATTGCATCTTCATATCGCCGTAAATTATCACGATCCTGAGGACTCTTCACAACACCGTTTCCAGAAAGAATGAGGCCTCGATGAACGACAGGCTGTTCATTGGGGCGAGTGTTGCGGGACACAACTTTCATTTTATTTGAGGCCTCACATTCACCGCAGTTAGAGCCTTTGTTGATGTGATGAAACTTATCATCAAACAGGATATCAGCAGTATTTGGGCGTGAAAACTCAGCAATTTCAGCAATTCTTTTTAAAGTTCTCTGAAGTGGATTTCTCTTCTTCTTCAACGCTTCTCTTTCTAGCCACTTGTCTGCACTAGTCAGGATTGGCGGGGGTTTGTTCAGACATCCTTTCAGCACGAAACCGTCGAGCTGATATTTCCCAAAGTCATACTGTATAACACCAGCATGAGCGTCCTGAGGAATACTGACAGCAATATCACCCAGCCTGATATCATACTTGGGGTTAGGGATACCAGCCCCAATCCCTACCATTAAGGCAAACCGGACATTTGGAAATTGCTGGCTGACGGCTGTTGCACAATGGGCCGCTGCGACAACTCCCATCTGATGAGGCTGTGCGATGACAATCTTATGGTTTTTTATTCGTCCGAACGAGTACACATACTTGATCGGACCAGTGGCTTTTGGGGAGCACTTGTACTCCTCATCTAGCATATGCTCGACAGCAACAGCCTCATATGCAAGAGCACAGAAGATAGCAATAGTAATACTATCAGGGGATATATCCTCGAGCTTCTCAGAGCCGGATCCCTCAACTGTTTTGTCCCCTTGCTCGGATAGCTGAGACTGCCCTGGTTTTCCGGGTACACTTGGAGTCTCGTTATCGGAGAAAACAACAGACCGGGGCAGAAATGTCAGTTTGACAAGTTTTGAGACGTCTTTTGGGTTTTTTCCAGGGACTTCCTTGCGATTATCCAGTTCTAAAAAGTTCCGAGATATGTATAGCAAGGAAACGGCCAGAAATAAGATAAGGGCGAGAGATAAGAACATTGCAAGACACAGTGCAAGGTGTGTTCTTTGAAAGAAAGAAAAAACACTGCAAAATTATTCAAAGGTAAGCAAAGCTCCCTTTCCGCAGATAGGAAGGAAGGAAATGTTGGCTGGGAGGCTGAGCTGAACAGAGAGATTTGTTTATTTTTAGCAACCCCGCACCTGATCAAAGCTAACTCGTTTTTAAGCGCTATATAGTCAAGAGGCTTAATATTTCGATACCTTGCTATTCTCAGTCTGGTTTAGCATAGTGATTTCAATTCAGGCCAGATTCTATAACATCACAAATTCTCAGTAAACAAGAAAGATTGAGGATGTTGAATTCTCATCCCTCATATGGATGGCAAATAAATTATATGAGGAATCAAAACAAGTCAAATCGAATAGCTACACTGCAGCCTAATACTTCGTCTTGTAAGCAATCACCTATTTCCAAATTTTCCAAGTATTTCCTCCGATTGCTCATATTCATCTCGAATAACCTTCACCCGGTGTTCAGAACGGGGCAGAAACTCAACAGGGAACTTCTTAGGAGCAACAAGAAATCCATCAGAAAAGGCCGAGCTCATATTGATATCCAGCGGAGCCGCAGAAACAGATTTAATATCGAAAAGCCACACCATCTTGGCAATGTTAAGCATCTAGTGATCAATTAGTATCAGTTCAGCTTATCAACAGTTTTCTTATAACGTACCAGCGAGTTCTCAGCTAGCCGTTGACCAGAGCAAACACGTCGTCCTGCGCCAAAACTATAGGTCGTTCGACGGTGCTTATCAGTGACCTGAGTTTTAGATCCGAATTCGTTGTCAACGAAGCGCTCCGGTATAAATTTATCAGGTTCATCGTATTCGGTTTCATCCATGTGGATAGCCCATGTGTTTGCAAATAGGATCGTGCCCTTAGGCAGAAAGTAGCCTTCGTAGTGGTCATCTTGGATTAGCATGTGAGGAATACCGCCAGGTGCGATTGGTCGCCATCGTAGAGTCTGTATAGGTTAGTGTCTTCTGTCTCTCTTTCCCGGACCGTTCCATTGGATGAGTCTTACTTCCTTCATACACGCCGACAGGTACTCCAGCTGTCCAATGTCGTCAAAGGTAGGCGATCTATCAGTATTGCAGACACGGTCTACCTCTTCATGTGCCTTTTTCAGAACTTCCGGGTACTGTGACATGGCGAGCACGAACGTAAGCAAAGTCGATGATGTGGTATCGGACCCAGCCTCCATCTAGAAAAAAGGTTAGACGAATAGATTCTCGCAAGTGGTACGGCATCAAGAGAGGATTTACCAATATTCCTCCCAGATAAGCCACCTGCTCATCACTGAAACCGATCTTCTCCTGATCATCCGTAATCTTCTCCATAAAGCATGAAGTCGAATGTCCCTTCCGAATGCGATCCCTAGTTTCATCTAGAAGCTTAAAGTAAAGCGAACTCTGCTCTTGTCGTATTTCCTTGGCCTCTTTCCTCCAAGGATTTAGAAACTCCGGGATAGCTTTCAAGAAGGGGAATGCATCCACAGGTGGTGTAGCCCCAGGTTCAAGAATTGCAGTAAACCGGTCCTGTGCATGATACAAAGCTTGCACTTTGGGTGATTGAAAGCTCTCGCCTCGCTGACCAAATACAGAGGCGAGGATGACAGCAGTGGAATAACGGCGGATATGATCGTAATATCCGGCTGGGTCGTCCAGCAATTGGCACATTGTCTGTGTAGCTTCGGCTGTTTGTATGGGATGCAGCGCATCGACGGCAGATACATTTAGCAAGCCTTGGACAGACTTGCGGAGGGTCCTCCAACGTGGACCGTACTGTGCTAGCAGGATGTGGATTTCGTTTGGGCAGATGAGCTTCCCGCCAACATAATTCTCGGGTCGACTGGAGTAAAGAGCGCCTCGTTTATCGAAAAGTCTGCCGGAGGATTTTGTGAGCATTTATATCCTGAAATTTTTGCTTTCGGAGCTCTGTTCACATATTTAACTTACTCTGAGACATGACGGTGACTATTTAGCACCACAACGTTTTGGGGGCCTAGTTTCAGCCCAATAATACTCCCATATTGCTTGGTCCATTCATGTTGCCTGTAGATGGTCAATGAGATAGAACGAAAAACGAAGAACAAACTTGTCGGTCGATCTCGGGCTTGACTTACTGTAAAAACGCTTTCCGCATAGGCAACTGATGCAGGTTTCCAATAATAGGAAGCCCTGGTGGTCCAGGAGGAAAGTTTCTTGGTCGACGGCTGGCAAGTGCATACTTCGCGATCAAAAGTATCAATGGAAGTACGATCCCCGCGAAAGCTAAGTTGAAAATATTTAGCACAGCCATCTTCAAGCAGATAGTTGTTCAGAAGTTGAAGTTCTAGATGGCTGGCTCCACAGGTTTGGTGGAGCCTGAGAGTATGTAGTACAAGTCTTATCTTCCTGCAGATCTTACCCCGCGTTTCCTGATGAGGGTCGCCATCAGGTTCGTCACAGAGCAACTTTTTTCGAGATGAGGAGGTGGTGCTCATATCTGTGTGGGGACTCATTTCAGCGGGACTCATTTCAGCGGGACTCATTTCAACGGGACTCATTTCAACGGGACTCATTTCAACGGGACTCATTCAAGTGGGAATCATTTCAACGGGACTCATTTCAGCGGGACACATTTGATCCAGATTGATGTAAATTTGGAATGAGGGACCTGGAAAATCCCGACGCCCTAGTGGATACGCCAGTGGCACCCAAATTCTAGGCCAAATTCTAGGGACCGGGCAGCTTTCAATGAAAGGCAAATATAACAACACTAAGCTCTACAGGATAAGTTCTATACGGCTGACTAAGGCTCTTGTGATTCATATGTACTTGGGGGCAAACTCGTAGTACGATCTCGTCTAATGTATCAGGGCTCCTCACTATGTATCGAGGCTTGTAGGTATATCTGGAAAGAAAAACATCATAATATAACGCCTTTGGTATCAATGATAAAGACCCCATCTCAACGCCAATAATCAAACACATATATCAAATCAAGCATTACTTCCGCTTGGGCATGGCGATTGCCACAGATCGGTTCTTTCTCCGGTGGTCCTCCTTAGAGCGTAGACCTTGACTGAGCCCACCGCCCATACCTCGTGCGAGAGATGCAAAAGGTGAAGAGGTTTGGAACATATCCAGCTCATCTTCTTGTTGTTCCACGCTCGTTCTCAAGGTAGGTGTATTTCGGCCCGAGCTATTGGATCCTGCAGGTTCAGACTGGCGACGACGATGACGCTTTTCTTGAACAATTGTCTGCGCGGGACCGACGGGAATTTCTCTCGGATTGGGAGAGGCTGGCTCCCACGCTGGCATGGGCACGGCAGCTGCGACATGTTCGAAGCAGTTACAGCCACATCCGCTGGGACACGGTGGGGGAGGGAAGTTGCCAGGATTTTTTAGATCGGCAGCTGGGAGGAACCAACGTTGATGACAGTCGAAGCAGCTTACATGGCCACAGCTGAGGCAGGGTACCAGCATTCCATCCACGACTTCACGACAAATCACACAAGGAAGCTTGGTGGGCAGTGCTTGTCGCGGTTTACAGTTCGAACAACGGCGGAATGAAGCTTGACGGTTGCGCTTCGATGGAGTATCCGGAGCCACGGGTATCGGAGCGAAAATGGATATTTGCAAGGCATGGCCACAGTTCGCACAGTGACGCTGGAAATCGAGACCCTCAAGGCCTTCCCCGGCACCCTTTTTCGATTCACGAAGAGACATCTTGGAACTGTGACTATTCCAATAATGGCTCATGTGCATGTCATCTATATCGTCGGCCACCTCGCCAATCTTGAGGACCTCGGCTTGTTGGATAGGAAGATCCCACATCGACAGTATATCGGAATACGTAGCACGGTACGATTTCCAAAGCCACTCTTTGCTTCGGTCTAAAAGGCAATAGCCCGGTGTAGACTCGTCGCCATCGAATTCACTTTGATTTTTGAAAGTGACTTTGAACCGTGTGGCAGGCTTCATGACCTTGGGGAGAGGCTGATCGCTTTCGGTATCCGACAAGGGCTATGAATAAGAGTTAGAACTTGTTTTTCACAGTCAGGATATCAGTATACTAACCGCTTGGATAGTTACCACGCCCGGGCTCTCGGCTGGGCTCTGTTTCTTCTTGCTAAGATGGTTTACTGGAGGAGATGCCGATGATGGCCCAAATGTGAACGAGCGTGATAGTGAAGATGCTAGGACCGAGCCAAACCCGGACCCACTTCGTGGATGAGACTGTTGATCAGGCGAAGCCGCAATGGATACATTTTGGCTCTGTGCTTTTCGGTTAGCGGCTATGCCGCGTGGGCGGGATAGGTACGGGGGTGTAGTGCCGGTGGAATAAGGAGGCGTGGAGTCAACACGCCAAAGCTCGCTCGATGACCGTGCTGACGTGTGGGGAGGTATGACTTGGGGCTCCCTTGGAACAGATGAAGCCGGGGTGGTCGCCAGCGATTTGTTCTGTACAGTCGAGGTGACAGAACCGAACTCCAAGGAGAAGTCCTGTTGTTCAGGATGTGTTTCTTTCAATTTTTCCGATCGTCCTTCCTTGTTGGGTTCAAAGAGAACACAAGAGAGCATAGCGACCATTTGCACATCGCCGATACGCTCAAAATGATCGAACAGGGCGGAAACAAGCCAGTGGC
The DNA here is from genome assembly GCA_030710325.1 of Penicillium sp. 91 TS-2023. Taxonomy (NCBI): domain Eukaryota; kingdom Fungi; phylum Ascomycota; class Eurotiomycetes; order Eurotiales; family Aspergillaceae; genus Penicillium; species Penicillium sp. 91 TS-2023. Next base: position 1,036,921 of record JARWGP010000006.1, read on the forward strand.
TACCCAAGGGGTGATCGCCCCATCGAATAACACTATCAGCGACATCTTTGTAAATTCCGCTTTTGCCTAGGCTGTGGCTGATATCGAGACCTTTTTTCCTCAATGCCCGTCTTGTCCCCATTTTGGACTCTATAGGAGAGACCGGTTTTCGGTGGATGTGTAAGATCAGCTTGATCAGACCCCATATTTGAGCCAGTTCGTGATATCCAGCATCCAGGGCGACTGCAGCGTTATGGGCGCACACAACTGTGCCCTCGCCGCAGATGCGGTACTTGCTGGCCAATTCCCGTTTCACTGGCAGCAGATCGCTGAAGTCATGAATAGAAACTACATTTTGAACTGAATCAGCTATTTTGCTCGTCATGGCACCGCCAATGGATCGCTGCGAATTATCTGTAGACCGAGGCCGGTAAATTCCCATACTGCCGGCACTGCGCCAAGTCTGCGGTGGCTGGAACCGAGTCGCTGGTAGTCCAGACAGAATATCAGAAGAGCCTGATGAACTCGAGGTCTCGGAGTATGAATCATCGGAGTCATCAGATGCACCATCGGCCGTGCTTGTGATTGTGCCGGTCATACGTGGTCCCGGGGAGCTAGTCTGCAGGCGCCCGAACCCTTCAAAAACTTTGTCTGTCCGAGACAGCCTGCTCATCTCTTTGAAACCAAGATTGTCAAATATAGCCGTGGTTTTGTCCTTCTTAGCAGGAAAAAAGCAGATAAGGCGGCCATCATTTGCCCACAGCGCACCGCAACCTTTTGCTACCGGGACCATAACATTGGCATTTACCGGGCGGAGCAGCTCAGAGCTCATACCCAGTTCCTGACTCTGTGTCATACCGACCTCATCTTCGTCGCTGGATTCGCCGTCCAGTTCACCGTTGATCGGAGATTTGATCGTGTCGGTCGTTTCACCCAGGACCAGTGCCACACTCTCCTCCAGTGAACTCTCGCCCAGAAGATATCGCACAGCACCTTCCAGGCAGCCTCGTTTCCGAGACATGTATGTTTCAGCAATTGTTCGCAATTCAGCTGTAATCTTGCCAGACAATTCATCGGTAACAGCCGCGGTTTTCTGACAATTGAAGGTTGGAATAGCGGTTTTCGGATAGCTGACCGGAAATTTTATATCCACTTTCAGGAAAAGGCTATCCCCATTTGCGCCCCATGGTCCATTCAGCGATATGGTGATCTTTCTCTGGCGAACATCAACTGATTCGAAGACAACCTTCGTAAACATGTCTCCTACGTGGCTGATCTCGTCTCCCAGAGTCTCGATATCCCAACCTGAGATTTTCACACCACGCATCCAAGCAATGGGGTTTGTGTCTGCCCTGAGGTTCGATCGTGGCTGCATACCCATGCGAGCATCGACATGAGCACCCTTTGTCCAGGCGCGAGCAGGGGGGATTGAAATAGCATTCATTCCAGGTCCCCCAGCAAACTGTGTGGTCGTATTATGCTGAATCGAAGATGCTGATTCTAGGTCTTCCAGGTCTAGATCCGAATTGACATCTCTAAAGCTTCGATAGACTGCACCCAAGCGAGTCACATGTCGAGTAGAGATAAATGACTTGCCCTTCTCATATCCGACGCGCTCAAAAATTTCCGGGTTGACACGATGTAGTCGCAGTTCTCGGTCTGTGCCCCATGTGACCAGCTGAAATTCTCGGTGGTCAATTCCATCCACCACGCCGCCGCGGGGCCTCCATAGAAATTCTTTCACCTGACCTTTATGACCTGGGAAACTGTGCACTAACGGCAAGTCATCTTCGGGATTGCTGCCGTCGCCGACTCGTCGGCTATAAAGATGAAGGTCGCTATTCCCCCGCTGCGGCATGGCAGTCACACCCCAGCCAAATGGAGTATTTCTGGCGCGCCATACAGGAAATGGAGTCCGGATCATCTTCTCGGGTTCATCACTTTCCGAGGTATAGTCCCAAAACTTGATTGTCTTATCAAGCGAGCATGTCGTTAAAGCACCCCGTCGGACACGATTCCAATCCACACCATAAATCTTCGTGTCGTGAGCTTCGATAGACCGGATCGGGTACGCACCCATGCGATCATCCCAGATACGAAGAAAGCGATCATGGGAACTAGCAATCACATGAGGATCTTGGCGATTCCACTTCACCTGGGTAGCGCCGGTAAACCAGTCTGAAAACGAGATCACCGGACGGGAAGGGGTGCGAAGATCCCAACAATGCACGAAGCTGTCGACGGCACAGGTAGCGAGAATATCGGGGTGGAATGCCGAGAAGTTTATGTCCGTGATCGCGCGCGAGTGTGCGTGTAGTACAAACTCGATCGAATTCTGCCATGTCTTCATGGCTAAATTCCACACCAGAGCTTTCTGGTTAGATGTACTTACCACCCAATAGTCGCGGGAGGCGAAAGGCGACCACTGCACATCGGCGACCTCCCATGGTGTATGGTGAGGCAGATAACGGGGTGGAGAATATGGTGAGTCCAGATCAATGACATGCAGACCTTCCTTGGAGGCCAGAACCACATCCCGCCCACACGGGGATATGGACATAGAGCCAACCGGCTGTTCCACATGGAATGAACTGTCCTCATCGAAGGTCGGGCTCTCGAAGGCCGACGTGAGCGGCCGCGGCTCCATGGAGCTCGACATCTTGTCAGCGATCGAGGCAGTAGGCTAATCGGGGCCAGGGCCGTTGTAAATATTGCGTTGCTGAATTTTTATGCACTATGTAGAAGCTCATGAGGAGCCGGTGCTCCCATGTTGGCCATGCATATCCACGCTTGCATGAATAGACACTCGCGTGCCAGGGAGCTCCGATAAGGGAAGCGGGAACCGCAACGGGTGTGGCTGGTGTGAATCGTGTGGCTGAGGATTGTTATAGTGTGGCGCGGTTTACGGAACACGGCAGAACCCCGCGGTGCAGTAATGCCCCTCCGGTTTATCATCTGTTAGTAAACGTTGCTCAGCATTTTCTCAGCCTCGATCTCTCACTTTGATCTCTCTTGCTCGCTTTAGTGGTTGAAAGAGACCTTTTTTGTGCACCCCCTTCACCATATTGTCTCAAATATCCCCACACGTGAGCGATAAGCCTTGCAATCATGGCCCTGCCGAAGCGCATTATCAAGGAGACCGAGCGGTTGATGGCTGAGCCGTGAGTTATAATCCTGGTCAACAGACATCAATACAGGATTACAGCTAATTGAGTTGTATTCAGGGTCCCCGGTATCAACGCTGTTCCCCACGATGACAACCTGCGATACTTCGATGTCTCGATTCACGGTCCATCCCAGTCTCCCTACGAGGGTACGCATTACTCGATTTCGTCCCTACAAACATGATAACTCATTTTCTTTCTTGCAGGTGGCATCTTTCGTCTCGAGCTGTTCCTGCCCGACGACTACCCTATGACCCCGCCCAAGATCCGTTTCCTGACCAAGATCTACCACCCCAACATCGACCGTCTTGGCCGCATCTGCTTGGATGTCCTGAAGAGTAAGCTCCACTTTACAATTACGAGTGGTTCTCATGTCTAACTCATTCCGCAACTAGACAACTGGTCCCCTGCCCTCCAGATCCGCACTATCCTCCTCTCCATCCAGGCCCTCCTTGGAGCCCCGAACCCGGATGACCCGCTCGCCAACGATGTGGCTCAGCGCTGGAAGGATGATGAGCCCGCTGCCATCCAGACAGCGAAGGAGTGGACCCGTACCCACGCCATGACTTGAATACGGCCAATTGTGATGTGACCATGAAGCAAAAAAAAGAGAAAGTAACAAAGTGATGAGCAAGGGATATTCGATCCACTGAGATCATTGAGACGGGCAAGCTCGTGTTTTTACCTATTAGCGTGAAGTTTCCTTCTACCACATCCATCTTGTGTTGGTTGGTGGCTTATTTTAGAAGGCGTTGCATAGAATCAAATGTGCTGAAATCACATTACTCGGGTCTACTGGGCCACTTCCACGATCAAGATAACTACAAAAAACTCGCAATCGACGGTCCAAAATCTATGGATAACTGAAGCGTGCAGAATACAGCAGATCTTGCTAGCGGTGTATGATCTGGGTTAGCTGTGAGGGTTGCCTTGACTCTCTAAATCAACCGGCGAACAAGGACGTATGCTACCCAGAAGAAAAGGCATATCTTGGCGGTTTCGAGGAACTTTAACTCATCTTATTTCATTTGAGACGTAGGCTGGATCCCCGGCTCAATTGTCAGAACCGTTATGACAGCGAGGAAGACGAGTGGTGCCAAAAGATATTGAGATTCAGATAGCTCACTTGTTGACGACCTTCTGTCTCCCTGGTAATCGATGATGAAAACCACAATCTCGGCGCTTTGGGTATCTTCCTATCATATAGATAGTGAGTAGACCTAAACAATATTGTTTATCAGTTCCAGAGGCACCGTTGTGTAACTTCCTCGTTAATTTAAAAGGGGCTCCCTTCAGCGTGCTCTCTGAATCTTCATCAGCCAGCCACGACACCTCTACTTCAAAATCCGAAATCCAATTAAAATCCATGAGAGGCTTGAGTGTATCCTTCTCCTTCTTCACCACCATCTCCAGCAGAAGCTCTGGCGCCACCCTGTCCCAATATTGAGTGAAATTATATTGAAACCGAACACGCAGCTTACGTAGGCCTTTCATCGTACCGATTACCTCCCACATCTTGCCCGGTCCAAGATCCTTTCCTTCCTTAATATTGATATGCCTCTCTCCGTGATATTCCCAGAAGCTTCCAAGTTCATGAATATTCACCACAATTTCCATTCGCTGAGGTAGGAGCCTTTTCTGGAGCTCGGCTGGAAGGGTGTGAGCTGAATGACTCCCGTCCACTAATTTAAATGTATTTTCGGCATAGAATATGTCTATGGCCTCTGAGTATCTAGTATCGGTTAGTCTCGGAAGAAAGTGCTGGATGATTCATGGTATACGTACATCTTTCGACATGTCCGAAAAATTCCGAATCGCTTGATCGGGTACTTCATACTGACATGATCGGTAGACTTGTCCTGGGCACACAAGATACCGAAGTCTCAAGTCCACTCTCCTGAACTCCTTATAACAATAGTTTGGCTGCCGAGAACATGATGATATATTCGATATCGAACATGTTGGGGCAAAACGCTGAAAAATAAACACGGTTCCTTGTTTTGGATGTCATTTTTCTGAATCTTGTCGGATAGTGACTCATCGGACAAAGAAAGCGTGAGCGCTCGTCTGCGTGACAGTGAAGGGGCGGGAGAGCAACCAGCTGTTACAATGCCTGTCCTACAGCAGCCATAGCCACGCTTGCGCTCAAATGACCATCCGAAAGCCCAATTCGTAGCACAGAGACAAGGAAGGCATACAATAAAGACACTCCATAGCATCAAGTTTTGGTATGCAAAGTGAGGACTTGTGAAAGAGCTTCTAGCGCGATCTCCTTCATCTTTGCTGTCTCTGGAGGTAACAAGGCTACACATGACGTGGGGTCTGAAGGATACTCGTACGACCAATCAGTATTGATGTTGGGAAATGCATGGCATTGGGAGATTGGGGCGGAAAGTAGGGCTTTGGACGGGATTCACCAGATTGAATGATTTATCATCACCAGTGTCTTAATGTCACTCATAGAAGCCGGGAAGCGAGGCATTTTAATGCAAGTGTGTATCTATGAATCGGAAGACCCTGCGTCAAGTAAGCTTTAAGAACTCGGAATTGAGGAATTGCCGATTTCAGGAGCACCACGAGGCTTGACTGGGCCATTCAGAGCACTTCGGCAATTGATTATTTGATCTTTGGGTTTTCTGAAAAGAAGCTTACAAAGAAGCTTGTAGTAATTTGGTGAAGATCAAGCTGACGGTCAGCACAGACGTTACATTGAAGATCTACCGCGCTTGATGACGCTTGGGATGATGTCCACAAGCGCAATTATGACTATGCGTGCCTCGATTTCAGCCACGGGGGCACTTGGCATGGACATCTGGCGATGGCTACAGTTGATTCGGGTGTAGATGTCAACACAATGTGTAACTAGGGAGGATAGGAACTGGTGGGGCTTCAAGGGTTTCGAACTTTCTTGCATACAGATAACGAGATACTAGGTTTTTGCTTAGGGCCGTGGATGTGTCTGTATAGCCATTCCAAGTGCAACGACCTTCGCTCTGCCAGGTCGATGAAACTCTGATTAATTAGCTGGTGGGAGTTGAATGGTTATGGATAAGAGACTGGGTGAAGTATTTTAGAAAGGGTTGAGAATCCTCAATGTGTTGAAACCAATATCTATGGGTGATGTCATTATACAGCCTCAGAAGCTTCAATCTAGTGTAATTAGGCAAATCAGTATGAGCAAATCAATTTCAGTGGGAGTAAACAAGAAGTCCGCACTAAGAAGGAGAAAGGAAGATACAACATAAGCAACACAGAAGACGAACAAACACTCCCTTAAATGTTCCCCCCTCTGGTCCTACCGGGCTGGTTTCTTTCATTCCATTATCTCTTCGAAATATCCCTCATGTTCTTAAAATCATTCCCAAAGTTGACCAGTTTCAGGATCTATCGCATTCTCCATATGTGGGGAGATTCAATGAGGACGTGAGTTTTAGAAAGACCACCTAGGCCCTTTTCGTTGTTAATGTGTTCAATTTGAGTCTTAGGGGCCTCCGAGATATCTAGGCAAATCAACCTTGGAAATGGATCATCAGGGATCAGAATCGAAAAACAGATTTTAAATTCATCAAAATATAAGATAATGTAGACACCCTGCGCCTTCCAATTCAAAAGTCAGTAAGCCTTGGATGCATAAAAAATGGTACAGTATGTATCTACTCACACTTTGGTGGCATACTATAGAGATGTCCATTATATATATAGTCTGAGTATCATGGAGAGCATCCTTGACAATTAACAGTCCAGAGAGCCAAGCATCCGTCTGTGTGGTTTTTGGAAATCACCGTATGGTGGACAAGTATTTTGGTGGACCTGATTGTTTATTGAAGCATGAAAAGTGCCAGGGGAAGAAATGGAGCTGATTGGAGTATCATTCAAGCTATCTGTATCTGACTAGGAAAGTGGTGGAGAGGAGGGAGAGGGGGACAGAGATAGGGCCTAGATATATCTTTGGTTCTAGGTTATGTGTTATCTTATTACAAATGGGGTTTTAAGCTCTGGAGTGCCTCAAATTAGCAAACACCAAACATAGCTGAAGAGTGGAAACAGCGCTTCCCCATAATGAAATCTAAAGGCGATAAGGATAATGCTTATCGATAAACGATAAGATACAAAGATGAGATGTACATCATGTGACTTGAGCCGGTCCCGAAAAGGGCAGCGTGCGTCACGTGTCGCACTTTAGCGAGGCGCACCACAATTGGACCCAGCGACGCTACTACCGCGATCCCCGAATTTCGACCATCACCAACGCCAACCGACCGTCAGCGCATCGTCCACCGTCAAGATGCGTACCTACGACGACTCCTTCAGCGGCCAGAAGATCTACCCTGGCAAGGTGCGTTTTGTTCCTGTCCCTCGATCCCCGTCTGCGCGAGAAGGAAATGGAAATTGTGCGGATTCGAGATTGAACGATACGACACCACACATCGCGATGATCAACCACCACGACACCACCTACGGTTCTCTTGTACTCGATATCGCGTTCGACTTGTCTCCGCCGTTTCCACGAGACTTTTTGCGCAGACTTTATGCGGGGTTTTATTGTGGGAACTCTGATCGCTAATATTGGTTTTGGTGTTACAGGGTAAGCTGTACATCCGTGGCGACAGCAAGATCTTCCGCTTCCAGAACGGCAAGTCCGAGTCTCTGTTCCTCCAGCGCAAGAACCCCCGCCGCATTGCCTGGACCGTCCTTTACCGTCGCCAGCACCGCAAGGGTATCTCTGAGGTCGGTTACCAATCAATCCCTTTGGCTTTTGCTCGATTGTGGGGTGGAAATGGCTATTATCAAACCAATATTGAACGTGTTCGACAATCTTTGATGTTGGGGAGATGATGGCTTAACAAGAGGGTTATGATATCATTTCCAATGAAGTGGATCAGAAACCGGATACTTGCAAATGGAATACTGATCGTTCTCGAAAATATAGGAGGTCGCCAAGAAGCGCACTCGCCGTGTCGTGAAGCACCAGCGTGCTATCGTCGGTGCCTCCCTTGACGTTATCAAGGAGCGCCGCTCCCAGCGCCCCGAGGCCCGTGAGGCTGCCCGCAAGCAGGCCATCTCCGACGCCAAGGAGAAGAAGACCGCCGCCGCTGCCCAGAAGAAGGCTGACAAGGCCAAGAACGCTGCCTCCAAGGGTGGTGCTCGCGGTGGTATTGCCTCCAAGCAGGGTGCTAAGGGCTCTGCCCCCAAGGTCGCCGCCAAGTCCCGCTAAATTACCCCATGACAAAAAGCTGGATGGTGTTTTATTCGTTGACGGTTGCGATATGATGGAACTTGCGGACAATGGGCTGGAGTACTGTCTGTGAGGACTGGCCCCAGGCCAATTTTTTTTACCTTGTTTCAGATATGAAATGCAGAAATGGGACAAGGAATCTCAATTAAAATTATTCACCCACCGCAACTATTCTCTCATATTGATGTATTTCATCCATGGATATATCGGACATGATTGTCCGTAGCGTCAAGGCTATATGTGGGTCTGGTCTCCAGTCCTGTGGAGGGGTCGATCAAGCCCATGTATTTGAGGGGCAATATCTAACTTAGGGTACACGTACCCTTAAGGTCTATACACGGATGTGACTTATACAATGTAAACAACCTTGGATTCTTGAAGCTCTCTAAATTTGGACGTTCTAGTAGCAGGTTTTCCAAGGTTCTGGAACCTCGCAGATCGACTGTGCCAATCCACCAATATATATTGCTTTCTGATGTTCGCAACTAGTCCATTGAATCCTTCAATGCAGCACGTCTATACATATACACCATCTCAGTGTCTATCCTCCAATACAACGATGCCCATGGCGACCACTTCCTGTTTGAAACAAAAAGACTGATGATAGCCCGATAACCGATACTTGACGCACTTCTGGATGAAAAGAGAACAAGCTCATCAAGGAACTGCTCTCCGTCTCAAATCGTGCTTTCTGTTCAACGTCACTTGTACACCCAATGTTGAGCATACAAAAGCATCCAAGTAATGCTGTATGCGCCTTTGAATGAGCAGATGTTCCCATATGACAATTTCTAGAATAGAACAAAAACGCAACCTTGAGGCTACCCATCCGAATGCCCTGAACGCCTGACCCAAAACGGGCGGGAACAAATCTAAAAACAAACCCAAGACCTCAATCAGACTCAGTAGTAGTGGGCCATCTCCAAACCGGCACGCTTAAAGCCGCACTTGACATAGAAGCCCTCATTGGCCTCGGAACAATCAAGAATGCTCTGTCGAACGAAGTCAGCACAACCCCCAACATAAACCTCTCCTGGATCTAGAGATTCCAGAAAGGAAGGAACATACCTTGTAGCATCCAACTTGCGCCGCAACAAAGTCCAAAGCCTGAATCATTCTCAATCCCAACTTCATCCCCTGCTGACCCTTCTCAACAGCAATATCCTCAATATGCCCAACCATACCCAGCTCGTGAATGAACTTCCGCTCAACAATCAGCGATCCAGTACCAACGACCCGATCCGCTCCATCACACACAACAAGCATGTAGTACTCGTCATTCCGGGACTGGATCCAGTCAAACCGCTTATCCCACTGCTCTTCGCTGATCTCGCCGACGGTAGTCAGCACGCGCAAGACATCGAGGTAGCCGCGCTGGTAGTCTGAACGGCGGAGAGGACGGATGGTGTAGTCTGTTGGGAGGAGGGAGATAACCTCAGGCGAGATCAGGGAGGCCGGGAACAGGGGACCGTCTTCGAGGTCTGTGACTTGGGTGACGGTTGAGGACATTGTTTTGGTAGGTTCGGTGGGAATGGTGGTTTGGGCGATAGTGGGAGTTGCCATTGTTTTTAGTTGTGTGAAGATTGGTGAGGGTGTTGGAGAGGTGTGGATTGGCTTTGAGAATTTGAGGGTTGTTGATCCAGGGGAGGGGCGAGTACGGCGGGGTTTAGCGCAAGGGAGATCGACGTAGGAAATTGGTCGAGGATGGGTTTGGATCAGAGATCTTTTCTTTTTGAATTTATATTGAGAGTTGGAGGAGAATGTGAAGAATTGATTGAGGTTTACATTTGCAATTAATATGGTTCCAAGGTTCGGGTGTGAGACACTGCCCCTGGGGCTCTTGCTATAAATACATACCCATGCCGGCGGAGTGGATTCCTGGCGCACTGCCCTGCATAATAAATTTCTACTTTGTTATTATTCGCGCAGATCAGATGAACATCAATTCGATTGTTTTTCCTTGTCTTTATACATTACAAGAGGGGTTGTGCACAATTTCCGATCGCTGCTATTTATAACCCGCAATCGCCCCGCCATTAAAGTCTACATTCATTGAAGAGTGGATAATAGGAATACAATGCTTCTTATTCAGTATACAAGCCCTATTAGAGCTACTCTATAGTGGCGGTTGAACAGCTAGGCTGTCAATTAATTTAAAGCTCCTTGGGAGCAAGCATCAGCTCGGGACGGACGTGCTTGTCGAAGTCCTCCTCGCTGAGAGCCTTAAGCTCCATAGCGGACTCCTTAAGGGTGAGGCCCTTCTTGTGGGCGTTCTTGGCGACCTTGGAGGCCATGTCGTAACCAATGACGGGGTTCAGGCAGGTCACGAGCATCAGACTGGAAAGCCAGTTAGTAAGTGCAAGGGATAGGTAGGAAGGGGGAGAAAGGGACATACCTCTCGTGGAGAAGAGCGTTGATGCGGGACTCGTTAGCCTCCAGACCATCAACAAGGTGCTTACGGAAGCTGTCCATGCCGTCAGACAGAATGCGAACGCTGTGGAGCAGGTTGCGGATCATGACGGGCTTGAAGACGTTCAGCTCGAACTGGCCGTTCATGCCACCAATGGTAGCGGCGACGTGGTTACCCATGACCTGGGCGCAGACCATGGTCAGGGACTCGCACTGAGTGGGGTTAACCTTGCCGGGCATGATGGAAGAACCAGGCTCGTTCTCGGGGAGGCTCAGCTCGCCGAGACCGCAGCGGGGGCCGGAACCGAGGTAACGGATATCCTGGGCGATCTTGAACAGAGAGCCGGCAAGGGTGTTGAGGGAGCCGGAGGCCTCAACAATGGAGTCGTGGGCAGCAAGGACCTCGAACTTGTTGGGGGCGGTCTTGAACTCGGTGCCGGTCATCTTGGTGATCTCGGCGGCAATAGCCTCGTCGAAGCCCTTGAAGGTGTTCAGACCGGTACCGACGGCGGTACCACCCTGAGCGAGGAAGCGCAGGTGGGGAATGCTGTTCTCAACGCGCTCAATGTTGCGGTCAAGCTGGGCGACGTAGCCAGAGAACTCCTGGCCGAGAGTGAGGGGGGTGGCATCCTGCAAGTGGGTACGGCCAATCTTGATGATGTGGTTGAAGTCCTCGACCTTCTTCTGCAGGGCGTCGCGCAGGCTCTTGAGGGAGGGGAGCAGGGTGTTCTCGAGCTCCACAACGGCGGCAATGTGCATGACGGTGGGGAAGGAGTCGTTGGAGGAAGCGGACATGTTGACGTGGTCGTTGGGGTGAACGGGCTTCTTGGAACCCATCTCGCCGCCCAGGATCTCAATGGCACGGTTGGAGATGACCTCGTTGGAGTTCATGTTGGACTGAGTGCCGGAGCCGGTCTGCCAGACAACCAGAGGGAAGTGGTCCAGCAGCTTACCCTCGGCGACCTCAGCGGCGGCCTGCTTGATGGCCTCGCCGACCTTGGGGTCTTTTTAGAAGTCAGTACCGTAATTTGTTGGCGCAATTTTCTTGTAGTTCCACAGAGTTCACTTACCAAGGCCGTACTTCATGTTGACGGTGGCGGCAGCACCCTTGAGGATACCGAAAGCCTTAACCACAGGGGCGGGCATGCGGTCCTGGGGCTGGTTGATGTCGAAGTTGCCCAGGGAGCTGTTCCCAATACCTCATCAGTTTCCCTGTACAGTATGCCATTTGGAATTTGGTTGTGGTCGTCTTACCGCTGGGTCTGGGCACCCCAGTACTTGTCGGAGGGGACCTAAAGAAGACTCGGATTAAAACTCCGCGCAGATGAGGGGAAAGTAGGTGTGAATGGAGACTCACCTGGATCTCGCCGAAGGCATCGCTCTCAGTACGGGAAGCAGAAGACTGCATTTCTTGTCAATATAGTCCATCTAGACTTGGGTTCCAGACTCGCTCCCTACCATGTTGATGGTTGTGCTGAAGGCTCGCTTGTTGTTGCTGAGAACCTGGAGGCGGGGGAACTGGCCGAGACGGCTACTGGAGCTCAAAGCCCGGCTGGCATAGGCCGGGGAACGAGCAGCAAATGACACAAGGTTGCGGGCTGCGGGGTTGGCAGCTCTGGTCGCATGTGTCAAGGTGGCCATCGACCGCACCGCGGCTCGGGAGGTAGAGGGATTCATTTTGTGCCTGTGTATGCTTTAAACTGTGTCACAAGTCCAGTTAGAGTGCCCAATGGCTTGATTGAGTGGAGATGGACAAGAGTATGGGGTCAGAACGCTACCTTTATGAACAGCGAGCAAGAAGAAGAAAAGAAGAAACAATTGAACACCGAGTCGCAAAGCCGACTCTTCCCGGTATCGGCATAACAATACCAAAACGCTAGTCCGATCTGCCGTGGGCGGTTAATGTAGTGATATTTCGTACTATTGGTAATAAACTGTATTGTATGGTCACCACCCTAGCGCTTATACGTTCATCCCTAATATTTATCTGATCAATGATCTTCACGCTACGAGCTCCCGTTGGAGTGCCGCGATCACTGCTGCATTAAACTGTCGTCCCCCTTCTAGAATACCGTCCAGAGCACTTAGTACATGCGGTACTCCTAGGTATCGCTTGAGCTCTACGCGAACCCCTGCTGCTTCAAGTTTGGCTGCGTATACCTCGCCCTCGTCGCGCAAAGGATCAAGCTCTGCTGTCGAGACAAGGGCCGGAGCTAGCCCTGTAAAATCAGGAGCGAGCATGGGAGATATTTTCCAGTCCTATTAGAGCGGTCAGCTAAGGTGTTGCTGTAATCAATGGCTGTAAGACCCACGTCTTCAGATGGTGGAGGTCGAGGCGCGCCGAGGAAGTGTCGATGAAAGTATGCCATGCGAGCCGCAGGGAGTGCTGGAGCAAACTCCATCTCTCGGTAGGATTCATATGGGCAATTTTCACGGTCGAACTCGCCGTCGGGTGTAAAGACTTGGTGCATGTCGCACACGGGGACAGTCAAGACTTGTAACCCAAGAGGGATTCCCTCGTTGCGACAAAGATGAGCGATGACAGCTGCAAGATGGCCACCTGCTGATGCACCGCCTACAGAAAGTCGGGCTGGATCGAGATTGAACTCGGCTGCCTTTTCGGTCCGGATCTAGATAGCTATTAGTCCTAACGACACGACTCATGTTGCACTGGAGGTTGGATGTTCGCACCCAATTGAAGGCCGCCCAGCAATCCTCTACAGGAATTGGAAATGGATGCTCGGGGGCTAGTCGGTAGTCCACATCAAAGGCAACGAGGTTTCCATTAAGACCATCAACAAGGGTCTTGCAGAAATCATGGTCAGTGCCTAGATTTCCAAATACCCATCCGCCGCCGTGAAAGTTGATGTAGGCTGCTTTCTTCTTTTGTTCACCCTGGGTGTCCTGCTTTGGGGCTGGCTCAAATATGCGGACAGTGATCTCGCCTCCCTCGACGGGGCATTTTTGCTCAGTGATGCGATAGACATCGGGACCACGAGCACGGCCGTACGCGATGAGATAACGGGCAGGATTCTTGCGAAAATCCTCGATTGGAACTTCATGGGTATGCAAACGCCCAGCGTTATACTTATTGTAGTGTTCAACGTATACAGGATCATAGCGATTGATCAGCTCTGGAGGGATACCGTTGTGGAGAGGTTGATAGATCTCTGGGAATTGAAACTCGTGCAACGCCGGGTCGCCTGTCTGACACTCTTGCTGGGACATTTTAGAAGTTTGTTTTCTTTGAAATGCGCAATGAATAGGAGTCCTAAGGTGATAAATATATGGATATGTCGTGAGGGGAAGCTATCTCTATCTTTGTATTATCGGTCCATGATTGGCCCCTGTGGTTGTACGGCGCGGGGTTGTCAGTCTCCAAGTCCACGGGTTTCTTGTCCCGACTCCTCCGGTCATCATGATACGATTCCCTCCGATCTCCTCTTACTTTTGTTAATGGTAAATTCTAAATGTTTTTCATCTCAAAATGTTGACCGGGAGTCCGAGTTGGCAGTCATGGGTGAAACATAACAGTGATCTACTCCAAATCTGCAGGAGAAACCAACTATATATTTCCATCGAACAGATCTACTTGGGTGGCAACCACCCACAACGACCCTTTTAGAATAGGAACACACGGCTCTAACACACCCCTTCACACCAATACGAAGCTTTCTCCGTCAAGCTTGGAATATTTATCTTATATCATTACTCCAAAGGAGTCAGCATGCATTTGATGACGTCCCTTGCTGATAACAAGGTTTAGATCTCCCCTGAATCAATAAAACTTTGTTCAAACTTCAATATTATCGCATCCATGGATCATTAACGAAGGCTAGCAACGGCCTAAATAGCCTCGTGACATTCAGAAATCAAGATTAGAAAAACAGAATGCCAATATCCTTGGTGAAAGACCTGAGGAACCGTTATTAAGCGGCCGTTCCCGCGGGGCAAAAAATATCTTTGAAGGCGATATCGGGTTTGACTCAGCGAACCAAACCCTCGCCCGCATTCCATTTACTTTTGTCCCTTGTTCCACGCATCAATTCCCCATTGCATTTCTCGCACTTCCGAAGCCTCAATCGCCTACACTTCACAATGGAAAAAGTTCCCACCCGTCTCAACGTTGCCCCCGTCCCGCCGGATGAGATCTTCGCCTTGAACGGCGCCTACTTCGCCGATACCCACCCGCAAAAGGTCAGCCTCGGTGTCGGTGTTTACCGCACAGACGACGGCAAGCCATGGCCCCTCCCAGTCGTGGAGAAGGCCGAGAAGCAATTGGCAGCTGAGAACGACCTCATGCGACACGAGTACACCGCCATTGAGGGCGACGTTCCCTTCCTTGAACTGGCGCGGGACCTGATGTTCGGCTTTGAGAACGGCACCGGCGACGCAGAGGGCAAGGCCCGTATCGCATCAGTGCAGACTGTTGCCGGAACGGGCGCAAACCACCTCGGTGCCATTTTCCTGGCGCACCACATGAAGCCGCGTAACGTTTGGCTGTCGAACCCTTCCTGGGCAAACCACATGACTATCTGGGAATTGGCCGGCGTGCCCCGCAAGACCTACCCTTACTACCACGCCGCGACTCGGTCCTTCGACTTCGAGGGCATGATTGCTACCCTCGAGTCTGAGGCGCTGGAGGGAGATGCCGTTCTTCTGCATGCCTGCGCACACAACCCTACCGGTCTGGACCCGAATAAGGAGCAGTGGAAGGCTATTGCGGACGTGTGTGAGCGCAAGAAGCTCTTCCCCTTCTTTGATTCCGCGTACCAGGGTTTCGCTTCTGGATCTGTCGAGGAGGACGCTTGGGCTGTCCGCTACTTCTTTAACAACAAGCCTGATATGGAGATGTGCGTGGCACAGTCTTTCTCTAAGAACTTTGGTCTGTACGGTCAGCGTGTTGGTGCTTTCCACTACGTTACCAACCGTAGTTCTACTGTTATTCGCGATATCATCGTCAACAACTTGTGCCACTTGATTCGTGGCGAGTTCTCCATGGGCCCTCGTATTGGTACTACCATTGTGAAGAAGATCTTGACCAATGACGAATTGGTCGCCGAGTGGCACCAGGACCTCGAGGTTATGAGTTCCCGCATTAAGACCATGCGCCAGGCTCTGTATGACGAATTGGTTCGTCTGAAGACTCCTGGCACTTGGGAGCACATTATTGAGCAGGTAAGTTCTACACATTGGGTCTTATTATTGGTCGCACAATTAACTAATCGTCTATTTAGAACGGCATGTTCTCCTACACCGGTCTGACTCCCAAGCAAGTCTATTCTCTCAAGGACCAATACCATATCTACCTGCTCAAGTCGGGCCGAGCCTCTATCAGCGGCTGTAAGCATTCATACTGCATTCAATACTCAACCGGAACAATCCAACTAATAATATCCCTGTCTAGTGAGTGAGAAGAACGTCAAGTACGTGGCACAAGCCATTGACGACGTCATTCGCAACGTGCTTTGAATTGCATTATAAACATAAGTGATTTCGGTTGAAATTTCGGGTTCGCATTGCGGGAAAAAGCCCTACTCTTTGGCCAATGAGATGAGATGAAATGCATTAGGCGGGCTGCCGGTCCTTACCTACTAACGAATGTTGATGATAGACTTCATAGATCATGACCGCCATGCTATGATTCATCCTGAATTTTGGCTTGAATAAATATTGATTCTTTTCTTTACTTCAATGTTAAAATGGTCGGAATATCAGGTTGCATTAAGAAAACTATCTACTGTACACAGAGCGCAGCAAGTAAAAGAAGGGTAAACATCGAATATTCGTAACTAAAACACCTTGCCTAGCAGGCTCTAAACCGCGATGACGTGAAACTGTACTGGATATAATCGTAGAAGTGTCCACCAGACAAGAAAAGGCGGGACAAGGATCGGTATCAAGAAATGAGAATAAAAACCCTCTAGAGCGTTACTTCGCTGAAGTCGCCTTCGCCCTCTTTCCCTTTACCCTTAGGACTGGGCTCATCTCCTTCAGGCTTGTGTTGCGGAAGCGTACTCTCTTTACTTTCCTCTTCGGCATCGTCTGTCTGGACTGGTGTTTCATCGGGTTTCTCAGACTCTGTTACAGGCTCTGCGTGCCCATTCTGCTTGGGTGTTTCCCCTGCAATTTCCTCTGCAATTTCCTCTGCGGTTTCCTCTGCATCGGACTCGTCCTTGGGCGGTGGTGGAGGCGGAGCTTCTTCCTCATCTTGTGAACTGACCTCCGCTGCCTGCGCTTGTGGCTGAGTAGTCGTCTCACCCCCAGGGAACGGCGTCAGAGGTGGTTCAGCAGGAGGCTGCTCTGGTTCACTACGTTGTGGCTGGATACTAGGTCTGCCCTGAGCGGTTGTAGCAGCCGACATAGTGGATGTAGTGCGTTGATGCGAAGAGCCATGAATAACACCGAGCTGACGGGCCTTGGGGTCCGCATTCAGATAGTAACCACGCACACCAGCAATTGTACCCTCCGATTCACAGGCATCGACCCATTCCGGCACCACAACCGGGATGTTCATCTCAACAGCCTTCTCCCACAGAGGACCGCGGCCCTCCGCACAGACGAAGTGTGTAGTGTCGATTCGTACAGAATCAATCATCTTGCCACCAATACGCTCCAATGTAGCACCCAATGCCTCCTTGCGCGCCGGGTCCAGAATGCCAGGGGTCACTGTAATACCGGAGAGATCGGTCATCTTGTGTGTGCGGCATGTTAACTTCTCCGACTGGTAGGTTCCAGCGGTCGTGCGCAAGACGAGATGGAAGGTGTATTCGGCATGAATAGCTAGACCGCTAATTTTGGTGCTGCGAGTCTCGAGCGGGCGGGGTATGGATCCAGCCTTGGAGTTGTTGCGGTAGAGTGAGAGCGATTTCAGGGACGCGGTGGCCAGGTCTATGGGGTCCCACTCGAGAACGAGGGATGTTTGGGTTGCATTGCGCAGACGAAGAATAGGAGGCGAAGGGGTCTTGACGCCGTAGGTGTTTAGGATGCGCTTCTGGAGTGAGTGAAAGGCGTTGACGTTGGCTGTTTCCGCGGCGTGGTTGCGCGCAACATTGATGTCGACAATGCTGCCTGAGGAAATGTTATTTGGGAGGAGAACTGAGGGGAATTCAATCTATGTTTATTTGTATTAGTACACGGTTGGTCTTTGGTTCTCTTTCTTGAGTCTGGCATCCGTCTGGGGAGGCCTCAGGCGACCAGGGGCTGGGAGCTTACGATGCGGTTGTCCTGGGTCAAGAGCACAGCGACGCCGGCGTCTACCTTGCCGACAGTCAAGGAGACTAGCATGGCGAAAGGAGATCAGATAAATATGAGAGAATTTAGGAGGTGGTGGTCGGAGATGGGAGGAGGTGTAGTTGACAAGTTCCGTGTTGATTCCGCCAGATCGGCACTTACCGAGTCTTGAGGCAGCGGGAGCTAAGATGTGCTATATTTACTCTTTGTCTCCGGCGCTCCGCCAACCACCACCAATGATTAGGAATGCAATTAATCTGTATTTATACATTGATAGCTTCAAGCAGAAATGTACTAAAAAGTGGATATAGTTTAGATTCAACCCCAACGCCATGCAATGATGCTCTAATAATATACAGGTATGCCCTACTCGGGCTGGTGATATGATACATAATCTACACTGCCAGTCAAGGCCCCAGAGAAGGCTTCGGGGGCTTTGCAATTTTCAAAGGCCTTGCAGTTTTCTTGGCCGTATGTTCGAAATGCACTGCTCGTTGCTTCAGCATCTTTTGTAAGAGGTTATCGGCATCCCTCTGGACTATCTTGAAGTCCAGGTCGACACATGCAGGACGAAGCACCAGCTCCAAAGAGCCCGTAAGATTGTGTTTTCGGGGCGTGGGAAAATCCTGTAGCGGAACTCCCAACTCATCATATCCTTGCTTTCGCAGTGCTTGTTGAAACGCGATTCGTGTTCTGCGTGCGCACCAAGAACGAACTACCCGCTTCATATGTCCGATGGGTGAAACTGAGACCCGCCACCAAAGAGTATTCGGATCACGATTGGCCCACATATGGGCAATTTTAGGACGGATCGGATGGGTAGGAGACCCTAGGTAGCGTTGCGCAATGGAAGGAATGATGTTTTGCGGACAATAGCGAAGGTTCATGCCAAGCGACGAAGTGGTTAGCCACTTCATGATGAATCGGCTCGCACTGTGGGAAATTGCCGGATCGGCTGGTAGGAAATCGTATCGTAGCAGCAGCACATCGGTATCATAGCGAATCAAATTCGAGGATCATGGATGTCTCGAGACCTGGCAGGGTCGTGCGCTCCGGTGGTGAAGGCTTCGGGCCTCGCTGGTAACGAAAGTGGGCGATTCTCAGGAGTGGTTAGAGCGCGAATGTCGCAAATGGATTGTAATATCTCCGAGGATTCCAGCAGCCGCTCCGGACCCAAAGATCTAGAACGTCCACGACTTGTTTGATCGCACCTGATTGTTATCGCGTGTACCTTTTTTCTGCCAAGTCAACACCGGGCGGTGAAATGTCACAAGCCTGAAAGAAATGGCCCTCATTGCCACCTTTGTGCCTGATTAGGTAAGACGCAGATTTGAGCAGGACACAGATCCCCCACTCCCCAACTCTCTTTCTTTCTACTCGACCACTCCGGAGATTATCTACTCCTCTTTTCTTCTTCACCGACGAAGAAAGAACCACGAGTACCATCACATAGCGAGACTCGAGTCCAGTGAAGGTCACGTCCCGCCACTATGCCCAAGAACAAGGGAAAGGTAAGATTGCAAAATATTCAGCCCCTCCTTGTTGGAATGTGTCACCCCGCCACCGTCCCTAATGAGTGGCCACCCACTCATAATATGGCTCGATGAGCACGGAAAAGGGTGAAGATTTCAACTTTGGTGTTTTTCGGCCTCGCACAATCCCCCTTGATCACGTATACTAACAAATGAGTACAGGGCGGTAAGAACCGTCGTCGCGGAAAGAACGAGAACGACAATGAGAAGCGTGAGCTTGTCTTCAAGGAGGAGGGCCAGGAGTACGCTCAGGTCGTGAAGATGCTCGGTAACGGCCGTCTGGAGGCTCTCTGCTTCGATGGCGAGAAGCGTCTGGCCCACATTCGTGGCAAGCTTCGCAAGAAGGTCTGGATCAACCAGGGTGACATCATTCTCCTCTCCCTGCGTGACTACCAAGACGAGAAGGGCGATGTTATCATGAAGTACACCGCCGATGAGGCCCGTTCCCTGAAGGCCTACGGCGAGCTGCCCGAGCACGCCAAGATCAACGAGACCGATACCTACGGCGCTGAGGGCGCAGACGACAACGTCGAGTTCGACGAAGACCGTGACAGCGAGGATGAGAAGGAAATCGATGTCGACGAGCTCTAAGCTCACCCCTATCCACCCCAGAGCTCGATGCTCTCTGCCCTGCAAGGGCGCCATTATGGCGCTCTCCAGATGTTTCGCCAAAAACCCCTCCTACACTGCCGCTGATGGTGGTCAGTATACTGGATCTAATGCTCCCGATCGCTCGAGCCTCCTTGCTCCACGAGGCCGACATCAGATCATTACATTCGTTTTTTGAACGGGTATAAAAAGCATTCGTCAAAGTCTACGACGCTGAAGCCCATTACGGCTTTGCATGAGGATGAGGGCTTCCTTGTACCCCCTCTTAGGCGCTACGACAATTATCAGGGCATGAAGCAATCGACAACACTGTTTCGGGATTTGCATGGCTGGTATGGGTTTTTGGGGTCGATTGTCTCCTTCATTTCCCATTTGTCTTTGCAAAGCACCCGGGATCATGCTACAGAGAAAAGTGGTTGCAACGCGCATGATGAACCTGCGCGTTTGTTTACTTGCATCGCATCGTATGCTATGTGACTTAATCTGTTTAGCCTTGCTTTCCTTCCATTCCTTTCGAGTGACAGAGTTATGAAAAAGGTCACAAGAATTGAAAATACTTCTTATTGTTACAAACCACATCATAATTCCACTTCTAGTAAATTGTAATATGCGAAAGCCATCTTGAACCGACATTCAGAGACAAGAAGCCCCTATGATTAGGCCAGCAAGATCTATTCTCCTACTAAGTTATGACTATACTAGAACCATGGAACCTCCAATGCTAGTGGCTTCAGAAAGTGACTTCGCATCTTGATGGAATGAAAAACATTTGGAAACGACACTCATAACCTAGTAGCCCTTTATTTTGTATTCTGAAATTGGTAAAGCATGGATCAAAAGAAAATACACGAAGAAACAAGTAACCAATTCACGAATCATCCAAGCTACCCGTCCCACCCGTAGATCCATTCACACATCCAAAACTCCCAAACATCGCCTTAGCAGCAGCCTGCCAAACCGTCTCTTGCTGCAAATAATTCTCCAGCGTGTAGAAAAGCCGACACTCCGCCGCCTCATAAACAAACTGCAACGGCGTCTCATCATCATCCGGATCGTACTCATTACGCAGATTCAAATTGCCGCTCCATGCAAACGACTCCGCAAGACTAGGGCTGGACTCATTAAAAATTTTCCACTCGGCCGGTGTAAGGAGTGGAGAGGATGTGTTGGCTGCGTTGCGAATCAGTGTATTCGCTTGCTGGATGTAGCCGTTGATATAGTCGACTCCGAGAGATTGGCCACCCTTTACGCCGCCAACGCCCTGCATGGGTTCATTTGTGGGACGGCCGCCGAAGACGATTGTGCGGACGCCTTGGCGTTTCATTAATTTGACGAAGAAGGCGCAGGTGGAGACGCAGTCGCCATCTGTTATCTGGATGGTGTTAGATATTGAGTGCAAATGAGGCAGGATGGACTTACGATAGCGATGTTTTCTGCAGGGAAGAGAGCTTTGTTCGGGTTCAGTGGAACAGAACCGTATCCATTAATCGGGAATGACTTGGTTGAGGAAGATGTGTAATTGAAATTGGCCAAGAGGCTGGATGAAGAACTTCCCAAGATATCATGAGGACCATAAAGATCTTCCCAAGAACTGAACCCGGTCTTCTGGCTGGGTGTAACCATTTCTTTGTAGGCGAAGATGTTGCTCGAGTCCTTTGTATTGTCACGCGAGTAGGCCTGGGTCAGGTACTTCGCAGCTTCGTGTGCTCTGAATCGCGTCGCAGTATAGGGGAACGAGTTCGGGAAGAAAATACGGGACATGTCTATACCTGTGGACATGTATCCTCCAGGATTGGCAGTGACGTCGATCAGGAAATTCTTCTTTCCTGATGCACTGACATTTTGCAAGAAGTTTACAGCCACCTGAGCCACTTCTGATGGACTCGAGGAGAATGTTGGCAAGAAGAGGATAGCCGTGTCTTGCAGGCCAGTAAGGTTCGAGAAGTAGCCGGCAATAGAATCCTCAGGGTTGCCCAATGTAGCACCAGGGAGTCCAGTCGCTTCAGATGCCTGCTCAGCGCCCGCGTCGGAGCTTGTCTCTGTTGGCAAGCTTTGCGGAAGACAGTTGATATTGTACAGCTCTGTTCCATTTTGGTAGGAGAAGTACCGCTCCATTGGTGTAGCGACCTTTTGTACGGTCTGACTGGTTCCGTTGGAGTACTTAATGGTGAGCTCTGACCCTTCAGTCCAGGCGCCATTGGAAGCCCAGATGCCATTTTGGCTAGTGGGAGTATTGGTAAAGACACGTGCAATTGCTGGGAAGACTCGGTTGTACCTGAAAGCGTCAATTATGGGACACACCTTGATGGGAGAAACTGTGAAGGGACTTACTGTGCATCGCGGTCTTGCAGGCTTTGGCTGAACGCATATGATTCAAGATACTCGGCAACAGCAGTGCCGTTTATGGATTCAATAGATGATACATCCTTTGAACCGCCCTTTTGGGCCTTCGCATCGCCTAGTACCAATCAGCAAATAAAGTCGAAACTCAAAGTAGATGGGATCACCTACTCATCGTGTACACCTCCGGCAGTGAAAGTCCATCCGACGAAACAGATACAAGAGGCAAATCAATCCGAAAGTTGAAAATTGACTGCGAACACAGCTGGAACGCCAAGTGACCATCATGAGCAGAGGTTATGAGGTTAGAGACATCCAAATCCATTTCAAACTGGCTAGAGTATGTGTCGTTGTTGACATTGTCTAGAATAGAATCAATTCCTCCTAGAAGATCGACAGCAGGCATATCATAACCAGACGGTGGATCTATCGAGGACAATTAGTACCCAAAAAACAAGTGAAGATTGGGCTTCATACCCTTGAGAATATCAATCGTTGACTGAAACTCAAGCATCTTCCGAACTTGAGTCAAAAAGATAATCGCACGGTCCGAATTAAAAGGCATCGACATCAAACATTGATACGCCAATTCATGGGAAACCGAAGTGCTCGCTGTGACGATTAGCCGTGTCCATCCGAAACCAAACCGACGACATACTTTGAGCCTGATTGGCACTCGAGACCATATTAGTGATCTGCGCACATGGTTCAGCACCGCGTGCAATGTTTGCCCCGCAGACTGCTGCCAGTGCGACCGGGGCAAACAATATTGCCTTGAGATTCATGGTTGGGAGGTTGAAGACGTCAAAATGAAGTGGAATCGGTTTCAAAGAGTCTTGTATGGGGTTCTCCACTCTCAGGGGCCTAGTGGACCCTTGCGTGTTCCCTTTTTAGCGGATCTGCAGGCCCAAGATCTCTGCCAAGACGGTGTTGAAGAGTGCGAATTAAAATTTTGTCATACACTCTGGAGATTCGGGTTGGAATGTTAACTTACTTATCTTTGTAGCCAGTGGGAATTGGAAGACAAGAATAGGGAAGGTACTGTGGTCTGTTGTTGTCTGATTTGTTTAGTTGTAGGCTCCGTCGAGTACTGCAAACATGGTTGCCTTGGATACCCAATCATTTTCATCTCATTGTTATACTGTTTCCATTGAGTAGTGAAAGTTGTTTCATGTCTCTTGAGTCTGTATCTCATGAGATGATCTGCTGACTTCTATTTGTTATCCCGAGGTCGTAGATCATTCTGTGGTAATAACAAAGTCACCACGTAAAAATGGCCAATCAAGCACTCAACTTTCTGAGTACGTTGGGTGATCTGAGCATCAAATGGCTCAAGAATTAAGATATTATATGCAAAGTTTAATTATTACCGTACTCACTGACTTGCTACGCTAATAGGTCACAACAAGAAGTACGGATTGCCGCAATTAACACTGAACCAGTCATAAGAGTATGCATTATAAGGGAATAAGAATTACAACGGTTCCGCATGATTCCAGGAACGTAAATAAAGGATATTCAGGAGCATCAGTCTTCAGTCTTTCTTCGACTTATTCAACTCCTTCATGCGTGCCTCGATCTCCTCATGCGAGGCCTTTGGCGGCATTTCTGGTTGACGATAATTAGCTATTGCGTCGCTAGTCATAATTCGCCAACATACCATCAGGAATTTGCGGTCCCTTGGACATATGATCAAGAGCCGAAGCTTTCGGCTTCTCCTCGGGTTTAGTCTGAGGCTCATTGTTTCCCTTCTGGGTGGCAGCGGGGAAGCTTTCGGGATCAGGAAGGATAGGCATCTTGAGGCTGCGGTGAAGTAGTTTCAACGATGATAAATTCAGATTAAGCTTGAACTTTGTAGTCAAAATGGATACCATCAGATGGAGTGGTGAAAAGGCAAGGTTTTGGCGCTGATAACATGCCCTTTTATAGATCCCTGTGGAATGACGTCGGCGGTCGGGAAGCTTGGTCTCACACAGAGGCAACGTCAGGTAAGACGATGCCTAGATCTGGAAATAAATTACATAGGGAAGAAACAGACGCACCCTACAGAAACCGTAGTATTCGGTTATGAGCTTATAAGTAGTAATCTACGAGTCTACTGTTCATCTAGTTATGTGACAATTAAAATGGCTTATCAAGCATAGGGCGGCCGTTGGTGCGGACTTGGAGGAGCCCACTTGTCCACAACGCTCGGGATTTGCCAACAAGGCATCAGACACTATAGACAAAGTAAGATGGATTTCTTTAGAAGAAAAGGTCTCCCTTCGTCAGAGTAGATAGGAGGGTCATTGAATTGCCGCGTGCGCCGGCAGCTCCTTACTTAGTACTTTGAAGGTACCACGTGCCCTGTGGCAGATACGCGCCATCATCAAGTACCGCCTGAGTACTCCGCCCCCCCGCCAACGTCTGACCTCGTTCCGCACATTGCTCTCTTTCTCTCCCAAGGCAACCGCCGGTCGGCTCCTTTTCAATTCCTCACCTTCGATCACCTCGCGAGTCAACTCCCGAGGACTCCGCTCATCGCTCGACCGACCCCTGTCTCCACAGGCCTTATCCGGTTACCCTGTGAACTGGGGCCATTCTCGCCAGTGCTCCGCCCGGCTGCCATGCGCGCTCGACCAGTCTAATATCTACCAACATCGCCACACATACTCATTATCTCTACTCCTTGGGTTATACTCTACCATGTCTGGTCTCAAACTCCTGAGCAAGGCTGAGGAAGCCATTGTCGACAGACATCTGCCTAGAGAGATCGCAAAAGGTGTCGCACGACTCCTTGTCGCCAACCCGGACCCTACAAAATGGCAATATACTGGGCTGCAAGGCGTAATAGCCCTATGCGAGGATACAGTTGGGCATTGTTTTTGGCTGAAAATGGTCGATGTCTCGGTGCGTGATGACTATAACTTCCCAGATAACGATGAGAGACTAACATCATGCTTTGGAACAGCCCGGTGGAAGTGGTACTGTGATCTGGGACCTTGAGCTCGAACAAAACTTTGATTATGTCAAGGAAAGAGAATTCTTCCACTCCTTTGTTTTTGATGGTGCTCTATTTGGACTCCTGTTCGCTGATTTGAAAGAGGCCAAGGAGTTTCTTGCCGCGATCGAAAAGCGTGAGAAGGTCGCCAGCAAAGAGACGAAAAAGAACCCATACAAGACCTACGAAAATGGAGCCCTTCTTGTGGATCCTAACTCTACCAACGAGAAGAAAACCAAATCTCGGTTTGGAAGCTTGTTGCATCGTTCATCTCATAATCCCCATCCTACTCCGCAGTCAATAATACCCGTCGCGCCACTACCAACGCATATACCAACGCAACCCGCGGCGCAACCTCCAGCGCAACCCCCGGCACAGCCCCCGGTGCAACTACCCAGCTCGGCTCCAAAGGGGGGCTTGTTATTCGACCCCAAAGACCCGCAATGGAAATGGCTGGTGGATGAGCTCTTCACTATGGGCATTTCGGGAGACCAAATTGTTGAGAATGCGGACTTTATCAATGATTATATCAAGCAACAAGGATTTCTGTCAGCAGCTCAAACACCCGCCGCCGAGGAGCAACAGAAGCCAAGGGCAGCTCCCCCACCCCCTCCGGGTCCTCCAACTCCCAAGACCATACCAATCAGTCCCCAGGACACTGGAAGCAGCTCTGGCAGTCGACGTGGTCCTCCACCACCACCGCCGGCTGCTCGGAAGAGCCGAACCGATGCTGCAGAGGAGTCAGTCCCAACGCCGCCTCGAGAGCCATCGCCGCCAGCTCCGCCAGTTCGCAGATTTAACGCGCCGCCCCCCTTCGCGGATGCCGGCAAGTTTGCTGTTCCAGAGGGCCCTGCAGAACGCAGACGACCACGAGCGGTTTCGAATGCTGCAGCTCCAAATGCTCCCCCACCGCCGCCGCGACCCCCGAAGGCTCCGATGGATGATAGCCAGCCTCGGTTTGGAGTTCCTCCCCCATTCGCCGGGGATCGCAAGGTCTCTGCACCACCTGCACCCCCCAGTCGCAGTCCTGTTCCTGGTCCACCCCCACCTCCCCCTCGTGGAGACATTGCGCCTCAGCTTCCCCCAAAAATCCCAAATTCAACGGCTCCAGGGCTTCCTCCCCCTCCGCCTCCCAGAGGACCAACCTCTCCACCCCCACCGCCAGCTCGGGCAGTCCCTCCATCGATTACGCCTACGCTACCCCCACCGCCGCCACCCCGAGGCCCATCTTCACCTCCACCGATACACCATGCTCCACCACCACCACCCCAGGCTCCAGGCCGCGCTGTGCCACCTCCACCTGGTCCAGCTGGTGGGCCTCCACCCCCTCCAGCACGCAGTACTCCCGTGCCACCTCCCCCTCCCCCATCTGGTGGATCCGGAATGCCTCCTCCGCCTCCCCCTCCACCCCCAGGACCAACCTCTGGTGGAGGTGCAGTCCCTCCGCCTCCTCCACCCCCAGGTCGTGGACCTTCAGTCCCACCCCCGCCTCCTCCACCTGGCCCAGGAGGACCCCCACCACCACCAGCTCCGCCATTGCCCTCGACTGGTGGAGGTGGTCGAGACGATCTTTTGGCAGCTATTCGTGCATCTGGTGGCCAAGGTGGAGGCGGATTGCGGAAAGTTAGCGCCTCGGAGAAGAAAGACCGCAGTTCAGCCATGGTTCCCGGAAGCGCTGCGGAGTCATCTGCAGCAACAACTAGTTCTGCTCCACAAGGTGGCTTGGCTGGTGCCTTGCAGGATGCTTTGAAGAAGCGGAAGCAGAAAGTCAGCGGAAGTGGTGAGTTTTTTCTGTCCTGATTCCATAGGTAATCTTTTTGCTAACCATATTCGCAGATGATGAGAAGGAAGACGACGACGATTGGTAGATTATTGTTTTTTTTTTTTTTTTGCATGGGATCGCTCTCATTCATGATACCTATACCTTTGGCTAGGCATTTTTGCGGACATTAAGCATTGTTTCCCTCTGATTGATCTTGCAGCGGTTGGTTCAAAAGTTCGGATACGAGCGTTCATGAGGGAAGGGAGTCTATGCTTTGTATATAATCCTTAGTTCAAGCTCCGGTGATGCTTAGTTTTTATAAGGTGTTGTGTACAAAGTTAGTAGCCTGTATGGTGCAAAGTGATAAATGCCCCATTTTGAGAAAGAAACTGCTTATATCAACAAAGTCTGCCCATATAATATCTGTTACTGTCCACTACTAGGTAACTCAAAATTGTATCGTGAATATGACCATCGTATTGGAATATTGATTAACATAGACAAGGCCTTTTCATCATGCATCTAATCATGATTATCCGGATAGTACCGGTCACGAGCATAAACGTCCAAGGTTATATACAAACATTACACCCACCCCCAGGACATCACGTCACTCTAGTAGTTAACAAACTAAGGCTTCTTGCCGGCCGGGGTAGGCTTCTTTCCGATACCCTGACCCTTTCCAGGGGCCTGAGCACCAGAAGCAGTGGGCTTGAGCAACCAAAGTGAATCACCAACAGATCCATCATTGCCCTTAATGTACTCCCACTTCATAGCAGTGGAATTGGAAACAGTCAACTTGCTGAAACCATACTCCTTGGTGTTGAGCACAGCAGTGATGTTAGTGAGACCCTCACCAGTGCTGAACTCACTGTGGCTCTCAATGTTACCAGCCATACCGTTAATAACATGAGTCATGGACTTGCCAGGGTTCATCCGGTAAGTGTTGTTGTTAATGACAGAGGCAGTATCAATAGTTCCGTTACCAAGAGGGAACAGACGCTCATACCAGTGAATGTGTCCAGAGAGGTAAAGATCAACGCCGTGCTCAAGGAAGAGTGCCTCGAACGCCTCGCGGATCTTCTTCTGGTAGGAGGAGTAGGCAGAGCTGTACATGGGACGGTGGCTCATGATGACGATCCAGGGTGTCTTGGTGCGGTCGACCTTCTCGAGATCAGCCTTAAGCCACTTGTACTGCTCGTAGGACTTGGTATCGTCGACATCGCTGACGGCACCGAAGGGGCCGCTGTCAGTGATGAAGGTCTGGGACTCAGTGGGGAGGGTCTCGTCGCCGGAGACATCCTCAGCGAAGGACCATTCGGGGCTGTCGGCGTAATCGGTCTCTCCGTCCATGGAGACGAAGTGAGCGAGACCGTAGTCGAATGAGTACCAGAAGTTGCTAACACCGCCGGACTCTTTACCGGGCATGCGGAAACGGTGCTGGAAAGCAGTGAAGTTTCTATAGCTGATTAGCGCTCTGAAAGGATAGAGATGAGATGAAGTCTTACCTCTGCGAAGGAGGGCAGCTGTAGTAGGTAAGGTTATCGGTAGGCCAGGTGCTGTTGGGCTGGTTCTCATCCAGATAAGCGGTCAAGACATTACCAGGACCATCGAACTCGCCACAAGAAGCCTCGTGGTTACCGGGGAGAACCATGTAAGGAATCTTCATGGTAACGTTACCCATCCACTGCTGCCACAGATCCCAGTTGGACTCGTAGATAACACTCATATCACCACCCTGGGGACCACCCTGGTTAGGGATCTCGCCAGCAGGCAAAGGCTTCTTGTACTCCTCGGTGATACCACCCGGCAGCTCACTGCTAGAACCATTGTAGCAGACGGGCCAGTCCGACTCGCAAGCCATGATACCGGAGGACCAGTCATCAGCGTAACTGATATCACCACCGTGCCAGGCGAAAGCAGCCTCGCTAGCGGCCTCGGTCAGGTACTTGTGGGTACCCTGGGCGTTGGTGTAGCCCATATCGTTCAGGACAGCAACACTGAACTCGGTCGGGTCACCAGCCTTGCGGGCGGTGGTGAAGCTCAAGACCTCGGACTCGGTCGTGCCATTGGCAGCCGGGATCTGGTAGTAGTAGGTCTTGCCTGACTCGAGGTGGGGCAGGGAGACTTCGTGGAAGTACTCGCTGCACTGAGTGACAGCCTTGATCTGCGAGCACGAAGGGGTACGGTCATAGCTAGGTTTTATTAGCACAAGCCTCCATCAATTGGATATAGGAGCAACTCACGAGTGACTGTAGCCGCGTGCGACGTTGGTCAGATGGTGAGGGCTGGTACCCCACTTGACGGTGGGCGCTCTTCCCAGACCGAAGGGAGTCTGGTAGTGAATGAGCATACCATCGGGAATATAGGCCAACGAGATGACATTGACGTTGTTGGTCGGGTTCTTGGAAGCAGGCTTCACAGCAGGAGCCTCGACCAGACGGGTGAAACCCTTGCCGTTGCCATTGATTGTGTTATCGACCCAATCGCCAATGGGGACGGCGGGACCCTTGTAGGGGAAGCGCTCGTCAACAGTTCTGCGATCAACCGCAGGACTGGCATTGGCGGCGGCGGACAGAGCCAGCAAAATGGAAGCAGTGGTAGCCTTCATGGTGAAAGAAAATTGAGCCCGTGTCTCCCCACAACAAACGGCTGCAGGGCCGGCTTTTATCTGTAACGCCCATTGCTGCTAAGGTGCGCGTGCCGCTGATAAGCTAGGGCAGAGAGCTTCCACACGTGCAATTGGATGATTGAGCGATTGGTTTATGCAAGATTAGACTAGTGCTAGCCTCCGCAGCGCCATAGTTGGCGGCTATACGCACGGGGTTTGGTCAAGCACACGCACTTGCACGATGTAAACAAGGTGGATATTGTGGGGATTAGATTGTTTATCCGTGGCAGTACCGGAGCTCCCCGGAGGCAAAACCACATGGGCACCGAAGTGGTCGATGATTGGTTTGTCGCATCGTGGTTCAGGTACCTTGATGATGGAATTGTGGAACACCCATGGAACAACAGTTTCTTGTTTTGATCGTTCAAATGATGCTTTCTATGATTGATTAATTATTCAGATCGTATGATTGGCGGCATTTTGGCCAAGTCGGCCATTCCCCACTCAATTAGAGCCTCGGGTTTATCCTCCGCTTCCGCATCAACGGCCTGAAGCCAATGCCGAGTTTCCAGAACATCACGTCCCTCGTATCCATTTACCTAATAGACCCGGCTCATGTCTGTTCCGTAGTAGCTGGTCTACGTACCCTGTGCTTTCAGAATCGCTTACACTGCTCTAGTGTGAATGAAGCATCGCAGCATCCCCATATGTAGCTCAGCCAAGTCTCGCCATAGTGGAGAATCATCTCCTCTCCAAGAGCAGCTGGTCCGTTTCCTCTGGAGTAGCAGTGCTTACGCGCAAATTGACGATAAAATCATGATCAGAGTTCAATCCAATTTGCACGACTAATTTCGGCAAGCCTGGTTATTGGCAGCCGTCTGCCACCTAGAAAATCCCTGGCCAATCCGGAAGGTGCGTTCATCAACCACAGGCTAGCGGATCACATACATTATCCACCCGCAATTCTAGCATTCATCTGGACTAGAATCTTTGGCAGGTCGTATGCTGTCGCTTAGCATCCACAATCGGAAATAAGCGGCCCAGTGGAGTAGCGGCGGAGATCCGACGGCTAGCCTGAATGGGTACTTTGACCGTCCCGCCTTTCCCGTTATTCTTGCGTGGCTTGAGCTCGCCTGCAAGCGATATTGCAATTGCGGAGACTGCGCTTGGAGCTTGATTGCACGTGCTTCATTGTTCATCATGGTAGTTCGAGGAGGGTCTAGTCCCAAATGGGCGTCTTGTGACTGGCGCTTTCGGCTAGAGTCTCCTCTAGCTAGAAGCTATAAGGCTTCTACTCTAGGTCTGTGACAAGAGATTATTTCAACCTATTTACGAGAAATACTAGCTCCGCTAGCTACATAAGCTTGCATATAACCGATTTTATTTATATGGTAAGCTTCGCTAGACTACGACAGGCCCTTTATTGTGGAATGAGTATCTTGCGCATCTATGATCCCAGCAACTGATTTTGGGGGTAAGCCATGTCTGTCGCAACTTCGTCTCAGCTAAGG
The DNA here is from genome assembly GCA_030710325.1 of Penicillium sp. 91 TS-2023. Taxonomy (NCBI): domain Eukaryota; kingdom Fungi; phylum Ascomycota; class Eurotiomycetes; order Eurotiales; family Aspergillaceae; genus Penicillium; species Penicillium sp. 91 TS-2023. The sequence goes on from JARWGP010000006.1 coordinate 1,068,287, forward strand.
TGAATGCGGCTGTTGGATCATACGACTAGACCGCAGAAGATAACAGAGGATTATATGCATATGTTCAACATGAAGGACGGAGAAAATAACTAGCTAAAAAGAGTGCTTTTATGGCTGTTGAGAAGGTCATGTGACTCCATGTCAGACAGCTGCATCTGTAATTGGTGAGGCAGACACGAAATGTGATAGCGCCCCTCCAAGCAACCGTGACAGAAACCGTACTCGGCCTTCAAACTGCATGTCCATGAATTGGGAACGAGCGATGGAGAAAGGCGGGTGCTTGCGGTGACTGGTTGTTGTCCTGGCTTGGCGCAGTATTGCTGAAGCCTGATGCCTGTCTTATGATGAAACAAACAAACCCGAGACCTTCCCCTTTCTCGTACCATCGCATCTCTCACAGCAAAGATCATGTTGTCCATGGCTACAAATCTCCTCAGAACACAGATCCAGAGCTCGTATTTCTCAACTCTGCAGAGTGCAATTCCTCTTGCAAGAAAAACCATACGCCCTTCAATCAAATCTACCCAACTCCTTGCACAGAAATACCAAGTTCAAAGAACGGATTTATCGGACCACTCAGCAAGTACCCATGAAAAGGCATTAGCTGCGCTGGCAAGACTTTCCAGACGTGACCCACCTCGGCAACCTTCTAAGCGCACCCCTGATGAGGAAACTAGCGATAATCTCGCTGATCGCATCGAAACAGCTCTAGAAAAAGCCGGCTTACGCACCTGGGGCTTCCCTATTTACCGATGCACCTATCAAAGTGACTCCGACTGGGCCGAATTCTTAAATCGGTACCGATGGCATATCTCTGATAGTCTCAAGTTCTATAATGGCCTAGATATGCTTGACAGATTTCAGACCACTGTCTTTGAGGACCGAGCCCTCTTTGAAGGCGCGAGCACGGCGAAGATCCGGGAGCATTTTCAGAAATGGGCAACAGCTGCTATTCAGGAAGAAGGCGGCTCGCCTGATATGATTCGGTACTGGAATGTCAGAGTGGCACGTCATCGTTTCTGTCTTTTTGTTGATGAAGAATCATTGCAAAGTGTTCTTCAGGCACCTATTGATGACTGCCTCAATAAACATGCGTTCGTGAATATGCTGAACGGGTGGTGGAAACCTGAGACCATTGAAGATTACAGCCAGGAAGATCTTGAAGACGGTGATGAACTAGAGGATCTACTTGACGATGGTTATGATCCTATTGAAGGGTACACTGTGAAGGATGTTGGGTGGATGAAGGTTGCTTTATGTGATGCGGGGCTGGAAGGGTTTGAAAAGATGGGCGAGGGTCTTGAGTGGGAAAGTCTATACGAGCGACCTCAGGAGATTTGTTACAATATCTCAAATTTCCATGCTCGGCGATAGAGCCATGATAGTATTGAGCAAGAAATGAAAAGAACCAAGAATGCTCATTGAATATGGCGAGCATGGTTTGCGACCACTTGATGTATCCCTGAACCTATGGTACCAACCTTGGGAGACAGATTCTGTAAGGAATAAAAAATTTGGGCCTCTCTAACTCCAGGGCCCTTGATGGACATTGGTTCTATTTCCTCGACTGTGTTTGTTCCCAAATTTGAGTGGGTAAAACTGATATCGCTATAATTCGCCGATTTTGGCGGAGGAGGCAAGCCGGCTTCATTGTTCCACGAGACTAAAGTCAAAGACACGGACTTCAGCGCTCGGAGTCGTCACACCAGATTCAGTCGGTGATGATAATCTTAGCGATCAGCAGCGCTGCAAGGGCCTGTTTGAAGGCCATGTGGCACAAGTGAGAGGAGTTCCATCTATTCGGTTTGTTAGACCTTCACCAGGGTGCGAGAGAAAAGAAACACAAACTCACGTAAAAGTCTCTCCCATATGGTTGGAGCAGCATGTGTAGCACCAACTGTGGCTCATTCCCTTCTGTAAACCCAGCTGTCTTGAAGCCTGTAATCTCTCACGATCATCCAGCTCCAGCTCTCGAAGCTCATCAGGTGGGTTATTGAAGTTGACATCACGGCCATCCAATACCGTTCGACTCCCATAGACTTCAAAATGGCGAAGATATCTTCGCCATTTCCGGATTATTCAGGAGAAAAAGAGGGTTTGAAATCCAGTCTCAAGATGATTCCCAATGCCGAGCTTCAGCCGACGATATCTCTGTATATCTTCCATTCTGGAGAAAATGTGCATATATCGACTCTGGCCCGGGAAATTATTTATTTTCGTCCACAACATCTTGGATACCAAATTTCGCAGTGTTGGCGATTGGAGACCCATGCAGCGGCGAATGCTTCAACGAACTAGTATTGACAAAAACATCGGACCAGAGAAGAACGTGAAGAAAGATTTGGAATTATAAGGTGATTTCTTTTTGGAGAGAGATAAAGAGGTATTTTTAAGGGGGCAAGAAACCTCGGAAGAGTTACTAGAGGGAATCGATAAGGCACCAAATATTGATAGTTGGACCCCCGCTAAACATCATTGGGATAGCGTGGTAATTGTTATTCAGAATTTAATTCGGAAAACATGAGCATCAGCGCACTTGACTCATAAAAAGTGCCGATAAACCTAGTCTTGATGTATCACACCGGTGACCGCAGATGACATGTAAGCATCCCACCCCAACATTCCAGAATACCGTTAAATATACCTAAGCCTTAACCTCCTCATGAACATACTCACTCTTGGAACCACTATTCTCCGAATCCGGTCGATTCGACTGCAACTGCATCCGACGTGCCACTCGAGGTGGATCAAAGATACTCTTCGACTGAGCAAAGATCTCATCAATCTCCTCCAGCGTGCGTCCTTTAGTCTCTGGAAAGAAGAAATACACGGATGGCACAATGGCCGCATTGAGCACAGCGAAGACAATATAGTACTTGTTACCAATGCTCGAGAAGCCAATGGGAGTCACTTCAGCAAGCAAGAAGTTGAAAACCCATACTGTGGCAGTCGAAACGGCACTGACTGCAGCCCGGACCTGTAGGGGAGCCATTTCGGCAGCGTAGAGGAAGGTGAGACCTGAGTATCCCGTCGTAAAGATGAACTGGAAGCAGAAGAGCGCAATAACAGCTACCACCAGAGCAGCGGTGCTATCGGCTGCTTCGGGTGATGTTGTACCCGCAAGGACGGCCATACAGATGCACATGGCTCCTGCACTCCAGAGCATGAGTGGCCGGCGACCGAGGCTATCGATTGTATAGTAGGCGAGAAAGCCACCGAAGGGCTGCATCAGGCCCATTGATGCAGCGAGGATACGAGACTTCACAGCGTCGAGACCGAGATATTGCTAGGAATGTGTTAATAAATAAAGTGAAGAGAGAAGGCCCAGCAGTTTCATCTAACCTGGAAAATACTGGTCGCGTAGTAGGTGATCAAATTAACGCCACACATCTGCTGGAAGAATTGACCGGTAGCCGCTAGATACGCACGATGAAAGAGACGCTGCTCTCCATTCGTGAACATAGCAGTCCAGGAGGTGTTCCCACAGACAGAAAGGGTAGTCTGAATTTGTTGGATATTATTCGTGATTATCTCAGAGTCAAGCTCGAGTTCCTGGAGAGCTGACATGACTTCCCGGGCTTCTTCAATCCGACCCATCTTGATCAGCCAACGTGGTGACTCCGGAAGTACCAGGATGGAAGCCATGGCTATAGCAGACAAGAGTATGGGGAAGGCAAGGGGAAATCGCCACGAGACGGAGTTCTCTTTGACAAAATAAAACCCGAGATCAATCCAGAGTGCGATGGTCACCCCGAGACCGACAAATATTCCGTCGGTAACGACATTTGAGCCTCGTTTGTGTGCTGGCGAGATTTCCGACTGCCAAACGGGCACTGTAGCGACGTATCCACCAATGCCCACACCGAGGACTAGTCTTGCGACAATGAACTGGGCGAAATCGAAGGATGTTGCCATGAGAAGGGCGCCGATAATGTTGATCAGGTTGGTCCAAAAGATAACCTTCTTCCGTCCAAGAAGGTCACCCAGGTAGACGCATGATAGGGCACCGAAGATACCACCGACAGTGTAGAGGGCAATGACCGTGCCTGTCCAATCAATAAGCATTAGACAATGAAGACAGCCTCCCTGACTCTCACTCACCTTGAATAGTGGAGTTTTCATGTTGCAATGCTCCAGTTGTATTAATAGTGTCCATGCGAGGAAATTGGTTGTTGAAGGTAGGAAGTGTTAAAAGACCACCAGCCACGCTCATGTTGTATCCATAACACGTGAAAGTCGGACAAACAACTAATAACACCGCTGCTCGAAGGAGCGAATTGCCACGAAGGCCAAGATATGGTTTCAAGCCCATCGTGAAATCGTAAAATGCGCACAAGAAGATTGAGCGACTAGACTGGAAGAAGTGAAGATGAAAACAATCGCAGAGGGATAAGCGACTTGACTTTCATTGATATAGAGCCATTGTGTCGAAATAGGAAGAATTTTATCTGGATTAGCTCGTGTTGCTCTGACCACAGTTTATGGTTAAAATTGCGGCAGGCGGCGGTCGCCGTAAAGTCACGAGCCTAGCCACTCTGCTTGACGGAGGCAGCGACAGCCCCGGAAGTTTCCCCACACTTTTCCCCGGATGCCAATAGCTTGGCATGGCCACGCGCATTAAATTGTGGGGTTCAACTCCATATGTTGGTCCTAGCCGTGTTTATACTTCCGCTGTTCTCCGGGTGATCGATCGGAAAGGCGCCTCTTCCACAGGATTTTGTGTGGGCAAAGCGAGGCGAAGAGGCCAATAAATTGTGTTTCCCGCGGCAGAGAAAGTGAGCATTTTGCAATACTCTGGATGAAACTGCATATTTGGTGTGTTTTCAAAGCCATGTTCTCAAGTGTGGCATAGTTTATTTGCAATGATTCAAAGAATCCATATTAACACTTCAATCATGAAGCTCACGAATAGTTGATGGCAGATACTGACCCGGAAAGAAGGACTCCTAAAGTTTCACTGATACTTTGGGGATGTCTAAGAGAGATCGTGCCAATCATTACAGAAGCTAGAGGTATAATGAGAGGCTAAAGGCTCTTAGTGGGACTATTCCGATCGGGCCAATAGTCACTGTGATCGATTGGATTGCACATGCTTCTCACATTCGCAGCAGCCGTTGTCTCTCATCTCCGTCGTACTCGGGCTACGGCGGCATCCGTACCAAGGCTTACTGCAGCATATGTGCACGACCGTTTTGCATCGCCCCCTCCAATGCCTGAAAACCCAAAGGCTGCAGATCAACACGGATGTTCTATTCCCGGGAATGTGGTTGTCATGATTAGCCACAAGGAAATTTGCTGGATAATTCAAGTGGATTTGCACAAAACTCATTCATGGCGCTAGTAGATCTGCAGCCGAATTGATCCGAAATTCGGTCTAGAAGGACAGAGTGGGTATCATGAATGAGTATACATTAACACCGAGGCTACAGATTAGACCATATAGATGCATTTTATGAGTAGCGGTTTTTGGTCTAAATCCTCTTCATTCGTGGTCATTCTCATGGACCTAAAAATATGTAGGGTGGAAGTTTCATATCTAGAAGTTGCAAAGTCCCTCGTATAGGATGCTTGTCCAGTTGGTAAACGAAGTCAAATGAGTATGAGCTTATTTGACTTTTTGATATATCAGTTCCAGCTAGTAAAGGTAAGTAATTTTTTAATAGCCTCAAGTGCTCAGTCTTTTTGACCCGTGTACGCTATTCATGCTTTTCTCCAATACACCTTGTCATTATGTTAGTGCTGATGCCCATCTTCGCACAATGGTGAACTCAAGTACCGCTCAGTTCCTTATTACCTGACATGACCACTGTTGAAACTCAACCGCACATTTAATCTTGAATTATCTCTGATATCGTGTCAATACAAGTTATTAGTCGGAAACAGCCGAACACCGAGGCCAAAACACGAGTGATCGTCATGCCCTGCCGATCCTGTTATCTCCAACCCTCACGGTGAACTTCTAAAACAACCAGACAATACTACGTCGGCGAATATCAACTTCCAATCCAGCAAGTACAGCCTTTGGATTATCAGGTGAATTGATGTGACTGCCTCTTCTGATACCCAGGTAAGCTCACCCTCGTGTTTCATTTCTGGGGTCTTTTTGGGCTATTTAACGCTGCGATATCCTCGAGATGGAAGTAATCAAGCACCGCATCACTATTTTACAATGTTTCTGAATCTTTCTAGATTTACTGTTGGATTGCCTGCACTATGGCTGTGCACGGCATTGCTGAATGCTTGCGGCACCACAGCCACGGCATATTCATATACCGTCTATCGCGGTTCATTCATTCATCTGCCTCGCCTTAACTCTAGCACGGCGACGCCGGAGCTTGTCAAGAACCAAGGGGTTTTGTGGGTTTCTTCTGATGATGGCCGTATTAAAGGGTACGATTGGCAAGTCGGCGATGATGCCAGCTTCCAATCGTTTCTATCAAGCCACGGGTGGACTGATGCCAATGCTTCTCCTAATGGCGATGCCAGTTCTTCCACGCAAGTCCAGGTTGTGGAGTCCAACGATGAGCGAAACGAGTTCTTCTTTCCTGGATTTATCGGTATGCTCTATTCACTTCTCTGATGAACATCAATACTGAACATGTAGACACCCATATCCACGCACCACAATTCCCCAATATCGGGCTATTCGGATCATCAGGTCTCTTGGACTGGCTGAATGAATATACCTACCCAGTCGAAAGTAGCTTCGGCTCCAAGTCAGACCCAAATAATCAGGAAACAGACCCCAAAGATACACCACCAGAGGGCCTGCGCGTCTATGATGAAGTGGTCGCTCGGACTCTTGCCCAAGGCACAACATGCGCTTCCTACTTCGCCACCATCCACGTCCCAGCAACCAATGCCCTCGCCGCACTCTGCCACTCTCACGGCCAACGAGCCTTCATCGGACGCGTCTGCATGGACAATAAAGAAGAATGCCCTTCTTATTATGTTGACCAATCTGCAGATGAGGGCTTCAACGCAACAAAGTCGACAATAGAATACATCCAGGCCCTAGACCCGAACGGAACACTGATCAACCCAATCGTCACCCCCAGATTCGGCCCAAGCTGTTCCAACCACTCCCTCGATGGCCTTGGCAAGCTGGCCGCATCCTACAGTCCACCCCTCTACATCCAAACCCATATCGCCGAGACAATCGACGAGATTAATCTTGTCCACCAATTATTCCCACAAGCGGCCAGCTACGCTGATCTCTACGATAAGGCTCACCTACTTACGAATCGCACTATCCTCGCACACGGAGTACACCTCACCAAGGATGAGCGCACTCTCATCCGCGAGCGAGGCTCCAAAATCGCACACTGCCCAGCATCAAACTCTGCCCTGGGCTCAGGCCTTGCTCCTGTTCGCATCTTACTTGACGAAGGCCTCACGGTCGGTCTAGGCACGGACGTGAGCGGCGGCTACAGCCCCAGTATCCTTGAAGCCGCCCGACAGGCCTGCCTAGTATCCAGACTTCTTCAATACAGCGCCGAGTACCAAGCGATGACGGGCAATGCGGTATCGAATGGAAGTGAGAAACTCTCTGTTGAAGATAGTCTCTACCTGGCAACGCGTGGTGGCGCGGCAGTCGTCGACATGGCAGATGATATTGGTGGTTTTGATCAGGGGATGATCTGGGATGCGCAGCTGATTGAGCTGGGTGCAGTGGCGAATAGCACTGTGAATCCGTTGGATGTTGCTCAAGCAAATGTCCTGGCTTACCGGAGTGTTGTTGAGTCTGGTCCTGTTGGTAATGTTGATCTGTTTGGGAACGAGACTTGGCAGGAGCAGATTCAGAAGTGGATGTGGAGTGGTGATGATCGGAATGTGAAGAATGTGTGGGTTCAGGGAAGGTTGGTGCACACCAGAGACTAGATCTGGGTGATTTTGTAGGCTCTTGGGGATTGTTTGTTGTTTCGTGTCATTGTCCTGTGTGATAGTAACATACAGTGCGTATATACTACTACTCAAACTTCCTCAATGCTATTATGCGTGACCGGTAATATCCGTACGCACGTTGTGTGGGGATACTGGAGTATAAAATAGTTCCACCATTTAGCGAAGTCTCCTTTCTCACCAGACACATGCAATATTCACCACTCCAGATAGAGCTAGCATCTTAAGGTACTCTGCAATGTTATTATCCAGCCTCATCAACCAAATAGGCGTTGACAGAGCATCAAGATCTGTCTCACAAGACTTGAGGGCCTTGAATACCTAGTTAATAAAGGCTTTTCAGTCACTGTCCGTGCCAATGTCAGACTGGTTTCCTTTTCGACGTTAGCAAATTTAAATCCCCGTGCGATTATTCCTGGTGACGTCTACTCCTTTCCCTAAAGAAAGCACACTGCCAAATGTTGAACTCTATTTTAGGACTAGCACCTTTCCGTCCTGAATATGTATTTAAGCTTTACTTCCGTATCATTTTTGTAGATCCTCTTTTTCCTTCCTTGCCGCTCCCCCAATACTACTGTACATATGTTATATTGTATTTTCCTTGCTGCCCTTCCTTTCTGCTCGTACACCAAACCTTCACAATGGCTACCCCCTTATCCTGCCACGTTCGCTCTGCTGCTGAATACAACTTCAGAGCAGACCAAACCGAAGCTATTATTCGAGCCGTCACCTACCGCCGTTACGACTTCTTTGAATCCGTTATCTACTTCCCGGATCCCGAACACGACGATATTCTTTCATCAATCGTAACACCTTTTCTACGGGCTTCGAATGTTGGACTTGGATCTCTCGACCGGCTACCCCTCGAGCTCTTGCTTGACACCTTGAAATTTCTGGATATGCATTCTCTGTTCAAATTTCGACAAATAAACCTCAGGTCAACACAGGTGGTGGACTCTCTCGGCCAGTATCAGAGAGCAGTCTCACATGGGATGAATCTTTTTTGCGCCTTGTTACGAACACGACTTGCCATCGACACTTCTCTTCTCGACTTTGATAACTCATTATGTACCAAGGAATGTGCGTTTTGCGGCAAATTTGCCGGATTCATATCCATCCTAGCCTGGAAACGATGCTGTTACAAATGCCTCCAGAAGTCTCCTGAAACCCAAATGCGGAGCCTCGGCACAGTCCGAAGACTCTTACACCTGACCAGCCCCAAAGTAAGCCAATTGAGGTCATTCAAATCCTTGCCTGGAATATACGGACCCGATAGCTCTGTACAAGTATCCCGCATTGAGATTGTTTGTCTTCATCAGGCTACTCTAGCACACAAACCGCAATCGTGCGCACTCTCGCAGGTCCAACCAGTGAGGCTTGACAAATATCGAAAATTCGGCTTTATGGGGTCATGTGCACTCCCTTATTACGACAGAAAGACCTGTACAATTGAATGTGGAAGATCGTGTGCTGGGTGTGCACGTGCTGTTGGAGAAAATTTATTGATGGGGATTCCGAACGAGCAATTATCAGACGAGGCTCAAGACTTGTATGCGCGAGACGGCTTTTTGGACCACTTTCGGTGGTGTGAACAGGCACAGCTCTTATGGAAGTCGAGTTGCAAAGTTTAATCCTGTCACCCGAGCTACCTGTGCTTGCTCCGACAGGAGGCCACCTTCAACAAATAGGGAGATCGCAGTCCATTCAGCCAATTGATTGCAGCCATATTCTACCTAGCACGTGTGTGGTGGTGCCGAATGGCTCTTCTGAATGTTTCATTATTGCCGAGGCAATGAAAAGAATTTGAAATTTGAAATTTGATACCGTATTGTGTAGAAGATGATCTAAACGAAGAATTCATATTTGCCAGGCCAAAAGGGAGCGCTATAATTGAACACCACATAAATCAGTTGAACACCCTCACTAACCACATTCACAGTAGCACATTATTTAAAATGCAGGACAGTAATACCATCAATCAAGTACATAATTAGTTACCTACTTAGTCACATTACTCCGTAAATTACCTTAGAATGTGAAGGTGATTCAGGAGCCATTCTGAGCCAGCACTTTTCTTACCTATATCCCGGCTCAAATGACGCATTATTTGAATATGTATGTTCTTTAATACTTGAGATAGCATTTGGTCGGAATTAACATACTGTATGACAACATATTTGGTTAGTGAGGTGTCCAATTGATTTTTAGGGTGTTCATTGTAGATGCCCAAAGCTGTCACCACTCCCGTTGATCCGGGATTTGCCTGAACGGAATATTCTTTTTCCGTGGCAATCCCGATTCCCGTAAAGTTGACAAGTCTATTCCATTGGACCACTCCCCGTGCGTATTCAAATGCACAATTTACTGCTCAGTCTTACATAGATTTGCAGATGCAGTCGATCATGAGACTTCAGGTCAATCATTCATATACCTGGAATGATGTCCGTATATGCAGTAGAATTAGATTTCGGACGAGCGGATTGGTCAGTTCAGCGATCAACATAATTGCGAACCTGAATGCTTGAAAATTGTGAAAGATTTTTTAAAGTAATAATTATAATGATTTTTAAAGATGCCGAGGTCAGCATTGCTGTCAGTCAGGTTCCATCATCTCCCCCTCTTTAGTCCTGTCTGAGGTTATACTTTTATACTTCGGGTGCGGTTCAACCTTACTCCGAAACGCGGCATTTTTCCCGCGATTAAGATCATCGGCCAAACTCAGCGTCTGGACAACAACAGAGACATGCTGTCTCCGCTGAAGCCGTCTGCTCCGTCGGCATCACTGTTGCGGTTCTTACACTCCCAGTCAGGCTCCGTGGCTAGTCTGTCGACATGCGCTCTCACAAAATGCGCTTCGAGCCATAACACCCTCGCGATAGGATCGTCGCGAAGATACTCGGCTTGGATTCGCCCTGACAAGTCACGATGCGTCGCCACAGTCAACACAAAGCTCTCGGTCACATCTTCCAGACCGAGGGCCGAGACATCTCCGCGCGCTCTTGAACAATTAATCTTTACCCGGCCTGCCTCAACAACCCGTCGGCCGTTTCTCAAGCGCCTTTTCGATCTCAGGAAAAGCAAGACTGCCGAGTACAAGAATACGCAAAATGGACCTGCCTGGATTGATGAAGGCACGGATGGAATATTCAACATTGGGCGTGGGTTGGCGGCCAAGGCCTCCAACGAGTTGCGGATTCGATGTACGGAATTTGACAACAATGGGAATGTCACACTGGTGAATGGGGAGTTCCGGAAATTGGAACTAATTGCCAAGGTTCGCTGGCAAATCTCACCCCGATATAATGGGCTATTGCTAACATTTGAGTCTTTAGTACGGCCTTCTTCCTCGAGACCTGCGCAAGATCGATTCTTCCACCCTACCCCATATACTTATCCGACCGAGCGCCATCTTAATCAACCTCTTGCATTTACGAGTCCTAATCAAAGCCGATCGAGTTCTTGTGTTTGATGCCTACGGGTCGACGGACTCTTACATGCAGTCCCTTTTCATTTACGATCTGGAAGGGAAACTTCGCCAGAAAACATCGCAGGTTGCGCAGGCTGGGCCGGCTTTGCCTTACGAACTTCGCGCTTTGGAGGCTGTGCTTATTAGCGTCACAACTGGCTTGGAAGAGGAGTTCAATGGTGTGAGGGATCCAGTCGTGCGGGTACTGCGCGCGCTCGAGGAGGACATCGATCGTGATAAGCTCCGACATCTCCTGATTTATTCGAAAAAGCTCGGTACTTTTGAGCAGAAAGCTCGATTAGTCCGAGATGCTATTGATGATCTGCTCGAAGCGGACGATGATCTTGCTGCCATGTACCTGAGTGAAAGGGCGAAGGGCAAGGAACGAGATGAGGATGATCACCAGGAAGTTGAAATGCTGCTGGAGTCATACCACAAGGTCTGTGATGAAATTGTCCAGGCCAGTGGTAACTTGGTGACAAATATCCGTAATACTGAAGAAGTGTAAGTCATATTGTTCTATCCATTGGAGGAAACATTGTTCTAATACAAAACAGGGTCAAGGCCATTCTCGACGCAAACCGCAACTCGCTCATGCTTCTCGACCTTAAATTCAGCATCGGCACCCTATCCCTCGCTGCAGGAACATTATTCTCTGCTCTATACGGAATGAACTTGAAGAACTTCATTGAAGAATCCGACTTTGGCTTTGGCGGTGTCTCTGTTATCTGCTTCGCCCTCACCGCAATCGTCAGTCTCTACGGTCTTGCTAAACTACGCAAACTCCAGCGTGTCCGCATGTGGGGCGAATCTGGCGTTGGAAGCACTTCCTTGAGCCCATTGAGTACGAGATGCGGTGTGGTTGGACAGCGTGCGAATTGGCGCGCTGATTCCATCGAACCTGCTTGGGGCAGTCTTCCTGGCGAGGCACGATCCGAGCGTATCGAACGTCTCCGAAAGAGTGCTGCCGCAGCCGCGGCAAATTCCGCGGCTAGAAGTGCTGCAGCTGCAGCGCAGCGTTCTCCTGTTTTTGAAAATGCCTTGGATGCTGAACGTATCAAGGTCGACAAACAGACGTCTCAATAGCCTGCTGGCAAGATGTTCTATTGAGAATCTCTAACCTACTCTTTACATATTTCACTATACCTGTTTGACTGCGTTAGACTGCATGGCGTTCGGGCTTGTTTCGGGATCTCCAACTAACAGACGGAGTTGGAGAAGGTCACTCATCTCTGTACTTTTGTATACTATGTCATTCTTCCCCCAAACCTCCACTCTGCTCGGTGCTGGATACTAAAAATTAGAGCAACGTTGACAATATATCAATCAATTCATTCATATAGACATATCCATATTCCATTACATCACAGCTCATCATTACTCTTAACTTCCCTCAAACGCAACATAGCAACACCATGCGCCTCCACATGAGCCGTCACTGTCCCACTAGCCTTAACACTTCCAACCTTAGACCCCATAAGCGCCTTAGAAGTTGGCAAAGGCTCCTGCGCGTAAACCTTCTCATACCCACCAAGAGCAGTCATGTTGATCGGCCGCGTCGCATTATCGCCCTCGATAATCGCACTCGCAGTCGCATTGCTCATCCTGTCAGCCCAAAGATCATACACATCCCAGGTACTCTGAACCTGCGACGCCGTACCCTCAGGCCCATCACCCCAGAAGATATCAGTCAGAGTAGCATTCATCTTGCGCGCCGTAGATCCGCCATTCAAAAGTAAGACTAGCTGGTCACCGCCACTCAACGAGCCACTGTACATCTGGATCTGCCCGCCATCAACATAGTAGCGCCAAATACGCACAGCAGACGATGACTCTGGGTCTTGGGATACGGCTAGCACGGCCGTGTTCTGCAGGATTGAAAAGAGTAGGTGCGTCAATTTTTGTCATGACGTTAGTCATGAGAAGGGGTGATTTGAGGGCCGCCCAAAGACTGAAATGGGAGACTGCTTCGGTGTCTGTCAAGCCGCCGTTTCCGACCTCTGTTCGTTATTAGTGGCATTCTTCGACTTTTGGATTGTTAAGCAGTTGACTCACCGAGCATGTCTAGATCATTCCATGCACCTGCATATGGTTTCGATGGGTAGTACACGGCCTTGTTAAGGACGTTCATGACAGAGCACTGATATCCAGGGGTCTTGCAGTCCAGACCCTCAGTTTCAGAGCAAGGACAGTTGACACTCTCCCGATCCCAAACGTTGATCAGATCACCGCTCATCCGCCAGGAGTTTCCGATCGTAGGAGCAAAGTTCCATGGGCCGTCAACACCCCAGTTGCATAGAGAGTACAAAATAGGTCGACCAGTGGCATTGAGCGCTTTGCCCATAGTGTTATAGCGGTCATAAGAAAGCTTGGGAGTGCCCTCTTCTCCTTGGTTGTAGCAGTTGTCGTATTTCAGGTAGTCAATCTATGCGGATGTAAGCAACGCATTCCCCGAGAATATTAAGGAAGGGGAATACTTACGCCCCAGCTTGCCCAAAGCGCAGCGTCTTTATCTTCGTATCCCAGCGAGCCGGCGTACCGTGCGCAGGTCAATGTACCTGCACTAGAGTAGATCCCGAGCTTCAATCCCATGGCATGGATCTTGTCTGCTAGCTCTGCGACTCCATTGGGGAACTTGTCGGGATCTGGAATGAGATACCCCGAGGAGTTACGGCCTGCGGACCAGCAGTCGTCCATGACAACATAGTGGTAACCGAGATCTTTGAAGCCGAGCGAAATAATTTTCTCGGCGGCTTGTAGGATAACAGTCTCATTCATGTTACAGCCAAAGGAGTTCCAAGTATTCTGCAATGATTAGCTTTGTTCATTATTGCGAATGTACAGATCACCTACCCATCCCATCTGAGGTGTCCGCGCGAGGCCATTCTCCAGCGCGTTGGCCAGCCCAATGGCCAGAAAAAGAGGAGTAACACGCATTTTTTCGAGTACGAAACTTACAAAAGGACTCTCCAGCTGGCAGTCTTTTCAAGGTACCCATCATACTATTTATACCCCGCGTCCCCACGGGGTAGGGAGTATTTAGGATTTAGCCGGCGGAATGTCGGGAACACCACGGCGTAAACCCCGTGTTACAGTAAAGAAGATCGAATCCCCGAAATTGCGCCGCTTTCCCCACCTAGCAAGCCTCCGGATATTTAAAAGCTTTTTGGCACTGATCTTCACGGCATCAGAGTATGATTTCCGAACCCCATTCCCTTGTGCAGGCCCCGAGCGCGTTCAATCCAGGTCCGTGCGGCATGCTGAATTCCTCCATCCCTACAGCATTCACGTTCGACGATTTCCTGAATCTTTTGCCCTAGCTTCGCACTTTTGTCGGTTTGAGGGTCCACCGATGCGGGGGCCGAGTTCTCGTCTCGAGATCCTTTCCGTTGCCGTGTCACTAATTGCCGACCCCCCACTATTGCCATATTGCGGGTACTGGGGATTTGGAGCTGGGTTGACTCGACTTCATACCCAATCTCCTGGGCAATGTGCATAGTCTTTGCTGTAAGCGAGCCGTACATCGAGTTGGACATGCCGTCGGCCGTTTTTTCTTTTGCTTTTGCTGCTCTTAGGGCCCTGAGATCTCCTGATGCGGGCTGGGGGTTTTGTTCGATGACATCATCTTGCATATGTGGTTTGCTTCCTGGGTTTTCGGTGGCTATTTTGCTCGGTGAAGGGAAGCGGTAGCTGGACCCCGAGAGTGAATGCGAGCAGCATGGTATAGCCAGGAAGGGGAGTGGGGATGCAGGGGATGCAAGGGCTGCCATTAGTGGAGTCCATACGGTAAGTTCATCTGCATGATTCGAGATGATGAAGGTGCCAGGTAGAAAATCTCCTGTATGAATTTCCACGCCTATATTCTCAGTACCAATGCTGTCTGCGAATGGTTTGGGAATGTAAATCTTCTCCATCAGTCGTTCCTGCACTGATGCTGGGAAAATAGTCCATGTTTCGCGACGACGAGCATCGTATCCACAGCCTGAATAACCTTCCATAAGAAGTACGTATACAACTACACCATTTCCACATGCGATATCGATGAACCCGCAGAATTGGGTGTCGATCTGCGTCTCTTTGGTGATCTCGGCTGCCGGCACGGCTCCGTACATTGAGCGCCACAGCTCGATCAGAAATGCAGCAATAGCCAGGTGTTCATAGATATGCTTGACTGGCTCGATTTTCTCAACCCAGGTATCGCACAGATATTCTGCATATTGGTCCTTTAGACGCTCGTATGTATTGTGGACCAACTCGCGAGACACGATGTTGCCGTTGGACGCATCCACTCCATGAACCTGCGGGCTGGCATTTTGAGATGTTGCCAACATTGGAAACCCCTGTCGATCTGAAGAAGAGAGAATTTCCAAGATTAATAATGTCCCTCTCGGTCCTCAATTTCGTTTTCTCCTCTCTCACCAGGCGAAAGTTGAACATTGAAAAAGCGATAACATCACGCTTTGTGCGTAGATTTATTATCACGTGACCTTCATATATCCGCTTCATCTTCGCATTGTTTCTTTCATTTCAGGAAAGACACAGTATACAGAGGACGATAAAATGATAAAATACAATATTAAAGTGTTTCTCTTACCCATGTACCCGATTGGCTCACCACTCAAGTCCATTAGTTGGTAATGCGCGAGAAAAGGGGCCGTCATAGCTACGCAAAAACGACATTAACTAGACTAAGCTGAGGTTAACATATCCGCTGAATCCGGTATTTTTTCTTTTCTTTTTCCTTCAGACAAGAATCAAAGAGCGCATGTCTCGGCAGTCAAGAACAAATATCCTGGATTCCTCGAGGCTACAAAACAAGTACGTTCAAGGCAAAGCACGCCACTGTCACTATGAGACTACTCGACCTTTCCTCGGCATTTGTCTGTATGCTCTCGTTTCCAGCTACAACTTGCGGCGCTCCCACACCGGGTTTCATCTCCTCTCCCGTTGCCCACACAGACATAGCACCTCGAGCGGCTCCCGACACCTATAATTTCCAACTCTACGCTACTCGGGGTTGTTCTGGCACAGAAGTGAATTACACTGGTACCGGATCTACTGGTTGTATTCAGCGTGTTGGCAGGAGGGGTGCATGGGGATTTATCAGAGTAGAAATTGACCCGCACTGCACTGTCCATCTATTCAGTGACCTAAGATGCTCGGATTTCCGCAACTTTGCTTCTATTCATTCTGATACGACGAATAAATGCAGCTCGTTGCCGATAAAGGGTGTGAGAAGCTTTCAGGTGATCTGCTCTTGATGGTAGATTGTTGAAATATGACTATGTAAGAATGCTGGTGTTTGGGATGTGTTAGGGATGGGAAGCTCAACGCAATGCGGCTTGACTTTCTTTTTTTGGTTCTCGTTTCGCCGAAGACTGTATCTACTTTGCCTCTACGAAACGATACAGGA
Source organism: Penicillium sp. 91 TS-2023 (assembly GCA_030710325.1). Taxonomy (NCBI): domain Eukaryota; kingdom Fungi; phylum Ascomycota; class Eurotiomycetes; order Eurotiales; family Aspergillaceae; genus Penicillium; species Penicillium sp. 91 TS-2023. The sequence continues at coordinate 1,085,068 of JARWGP010000006.1, forward strand.
GCGCTCAACAAGGTGTCGTCGCTTGAATATCTTCAATCTTTTCTCGAACCCCAGCGTTCATTTGAATCAGAAACCAGCGGCGTTCAATTCTTCCGGTCACACCTCCACACACCTCCGCAACCCCGACATTTTGCTTGTAAAGAGTCTTTTGTATTTTGGTACCCACAATCTGGACAATTCCCCACTACGGGTGCATCAAAATATGAGTCGAGCATTTCTTTCACGAACTCTGGCACTTGTAGGGCAATTGAATCGTACTTCGCTCGAATTGTTGTATTCGCCCGTAGAACGTATTCCAGTTTATCTCTTGAAGAGCGAACTGCGAGCTCTTGAAGTTTCTTGTTGTGGTTCAATGGCGAAAAGAAGACATCAGGTAATGAGTCAAAATATTCCAAGGGCTCAAATTGATTCACAATCCTGCTCAAATATTTTTCAGCGGCCACATCACAAAGCTCTGGGATAATGTATTGATCGCCCAAGGCGAACAATTGGGCATGCAGTTGCAAAGGTGATACCGAAAGCACTGGCGTCTTCGGTGATTCATTAGTCGGACTCTCGTCACAAGGATCCGAATAATCACCCGTATACAGGTAATCCAGCATTTTTCTGACTACGGAGGTCGATTCACCCGTCATGTGGAACATAGACTCTGTTGCTTCCTTTACTTATTTGAGCGAAGTTAGTATTTATCAAAGAGGAGGCTAACTTGATAAACTTTCCTTGAAATTCCCGGTGCAGGCAGCTCGAAAGACAGGAGACTGTGAGCATAGTATGATTTTATGGACGTTGAACTCGGTTCCATCATCACAAGCAATCTTAAGATCGGTAAAATCGCCTTTTTCGCGAGATCTTTTGTTGTTTAGTTAAGCTTCAGAGGGTCTAGAGGAAGCCTTACTCCGAAATCTTGTCAATGATGCCTTGGATCTGTGATTCTGAAGCCTTGGACATTTTGAGTATGTTTTACGTGGGAAAAGAAAGGAAGAATTTTTACATAAAGCTAGTCCAAGGAGTTCACGGGATCAGTGGTCAGATACGTGGTAGGTCCAAGGTTGGAAGAGAGGATGGGAAATCGGAAGTTCAAAGTGAGGGCATTAGCGCTCAAATGCGTTAGAATAGTGGTGATCAAATTTGTTAGATAGTTAATTTCGATGTCCCACCTTCTATGATGACGTGGTCGACTGTTGGAGTGAATTTGCGGGTATTTTGCGGGTATTTTGCGGGCATTAAACTTTCTTTGTTCGCGTCAATGCAGTCCCTATTCCTAGCTTTAGCATTGACCCCTGGAAATTAACTCATGCTGTAGAACTTCCATTTTCCGCGGAAAATCACAATAGTTGTCCCGCCGATTGACTGATTTGTCACTGCCAGTTTGATTTATTTTGTGGTTTTGTGTTAATATTGCGGATTCATTTGAGTTAGTAAGCTGTCAATGCTGACAATCATTGCAGTTACTTCGCCAAGTTTCGTTAGTTTTCTTGCGCAGCCTCAGTACGGATGGGGCCTTTTAATTAGAGCAGGCGTCGCGGCGCGAGTAGCGACACCATTTTACGGAAGCAATGCACAGCAAAGTGAAGTATGAGCCCTGTTTTATGGTCTTGTGGTGATGTTTATGGGTCAGACAGCATAGGAGGAATTTTTGTAGAGCCCAATGTTCCAAACGTTAATAGGCCTCGGTTTGGGCTCTTTGCGCAGCTTGGCTCTTTGGTAACAAAGTCTATTATACTAGCTTTGAATGGGCAGTATTGTTACAACACTAATTTGGGGGTTTCGCCCAGGGATTGCTTTTCTATTTTGGGCCTCACTGCCAAGGCGCTAGTATAATAGGGTTATGCTTCTAGCATTGGCCTAACATAAACCATTATAAGAATATCTTCCATGACAGCGCACCAATCTGACCACTCCCTAAGAGAACGAAAAGGCGGCGATCATTCAGTATCTTCTTTTATTGCATGATTTCTCGCTACTATGACTTCATCAATTCGGTCGGGACTAGATGGATGGAATAAATGCAAATTTGAAGCTTACGCAAAGCTACTGCGGCTAAAGAGTGGCAGGCAAATTCAAGAAGCCTCCGATTTTACCGACATATCTGGCGAGCAGGCGGAAAATTCTGGCCTAGAGAGCACCGACTCTGTCGAGGTGAACGTATGGGAAACATCACACTTGACACTAAAGAAGGATTTAATGATCAAGGCCCAAGGTGAGCCAAATCACCACCCATCTAGTTTATGTACGCTAAAAATAGTTGAGCAACGATAACAATATTGACACTGTCGGTGCCTTATCCCTCCCAGAGAAAGGAATGCCTATTTATCCAGAAACAGTGCCAGCATCCATATTGGCACGAGATGAATGCCTATCATGCGGCCGAGAGACCAGTCGTCGTTGTAAACACTGTGACCTGGATTGGTTTTGTAGTCAGAAGTGTCAAGATCGAATGTCTTTGGCTCACCTTACATAGTGCTCTGCTCGCCCGATAACAACAGCCGACAGGCTTTTTGACGACGCTATAAAAGATCAGATTCCAGAAGACGAAGAAACCTGTGAAGCATTTGGATTCAGCCGTTGTGGCCGCTGGATGGAAAAGTCTCATCTCCTAGGCCTTTACAAAGGTCTCTTTCTTTACATGCAAGACCCCGAGATTAGTCCTGTCAAATTGCACGAATGGCAGAAGGAAGACATGCTTGCGAAGAAGATCATTGAAAAATTTTCCGCTCTCCCCGAAAATAGCAGAGGGGGCTACTTCTCGTGGTTTCTTCAAAACCAACATGTCGTCGACAATACAACGGCAGTGCCTCGGCTTCAAGGCCATGACAATCCTATACTGCAAGCTCTAGATGCTGCAAGGCCTTATCTCGAGCTAGAAGATCGCGATAAACATCCACACGACTTCGAACCCACAGAAAAATGGCATTGCTTCATTTTCTTCGCTTTAGCTCTGGATAGCTCAACCCCAAACCCAAATTGGGTAGAACTTGATTTGTGGTACGACTTTGGCTTTGCTTTATGCACCGACGAATATCATGAGAGATCCCTAGGGGCTCTCTATAGCAGGCTTGTTGGTGGTACCAAATTCTTCAAAGACTACGATAAAGGTCTAGGAATCGATTCTCATGGCCCATCTAGCTTACCAACCTGCTCCTTTGATGAGTTTTGGCGGGCATGGCAGAATGGCAGCATGGGAGCTCTATTCGACAAATACGGGATTGACACTGAATCAAATCGCGACCCCGGAAATTGGTTGGGGCATCCAATGGGATTTCCTCATTTGAGAGACTTTATGTCCTTTTCAGTGGAAAAGCATGGACTCCGCCCTTCGGTGTGGAGACTTAAACACCTCCTTGCCTTAGATTACAATGCATCATTATGAAGCTTTCCTGAAGTTAAAGAGGCTGCTGAGGAGTATGGCTTCACGTCGCAGCTAGATCCAAGAACAAAGATGAGTTTGCGCCGATTCTACGGACAGTTGATTAAGGCGGGTGATCCGCTTAAAGTCCACAGGGCAAAGGAGCGCGGAAACCTGCTTGAGTATGCGCAGAGCTCACTGGGGGTTACCGACGAGAGATTGCGAGAAGTTTTCCGAAAAGTGGATTCAACAAATTTAATGGCCAACGGGCTTGTCGGTCATTAGTAGCTTGTTTTGAACCCCCATTATTTGTACCATTCGTGGGCTATGTATCGACTTCTCTTTATGGGCTGAATTAAAGTATATACTAGCGTCTTGACTGTGGGACTGCCCAGGTCTGAAACTTTGAAGAGTCTAGGGCGGAAAGTGATTTTGCTACCGGCTGTAGCTTTGGATAATAAAAGCTCCTAATATATACCTTTCAGTTGTTCGCTTGAGCACACAATGAGAAAGGCTGAATAACTAAATGTTTTTTTGCCGACAGCCTTAGCATGGAGGAGATAGAAAAAATGGACTGGAGGGGCCAAGTAGGGCTAGTTGGCTTCGACCTCACCCAGAACTCTGGAGTCCTTCTCATGCCTACCACTATCATCTCATAAATGATCCGAGCTGGCTGATCTTATATTACCTTCTCTCCTATCATCAACTCTCCGACTTAGCCCTCACTGTGAACATTTCCTTCATCTTCATTATCAGCAACCAGGAACTTCGCATTACTCTCTCATACTAAGCTCCCGCAGCCACAAAACACCTTTTTTATATCTATCAACGTCTCGGGTTTAGTTCTTCTCTCCTGTCATCAACTCTCTGACTTGAACCATAAAGTGAACACCTGCCACTTAGCAACCAGGACCTTGACATTGTTTTTCATTGTTCTTCCAGACCAGACTCTACCTGGCAACCACCAAGCAACCCATCCTTTCCACATTTATCAACATATTTATGCCAGCCTAAGCCACCGCGATCTTCAAAATGCCAGGAGACTCGCCAGTCTCAATCCCGGGTCTGGATTTGCAGGGTTCCGCAAATGAAGATTCTCCCAACTCTATCCCATCGCCAACTTCAATGCCTGGTCCGGATTCCCAGAGCTCCGGAGATGAAAATTCTTCCAGCTCTATGTCCCAGGGAAAGTCGTCAAACTCCGCAGATGAAGATTCTTCCTACCCTGTCCCATCGCCAACTTCAATGCCTGGTCCGGATTCCCAGAGCTCCGGAGATGAAAATTCTTCCAGCTCTACGTCCCAGGGGAATTCGCCAACTTCACCGGGTCCAGATTCCGCAGATGAAAATCCTCCCAATTCTACCCCCCAACTTGAACTCAAGCGAAAACTTAGCCCTGTCTCCGAGTCTTCCCGACCCTCAAAGAGAGACCGCCTGACTGATTCGCGGGCTGAGAGCGCTGTTGGGTCTCCCAAACTTGAAGACGTGCCTTCCCATCCAGGCAACAAATCTTCACCTTCAGCCACGCGAGCTGGAAGCCCTGTGGTTCCTCTTGGGGATGTCCCTCCCCATCAGGGTAAAAAATCTTTATCTCCTTCAGCCAAGGATCTTGATACCATTCCCCTTGCTACAGAGTCGAGCAAGCATCTAGATATTGATACCCTCCCACAGGCTACAACACCCGACTCTCTGCCTTCCCCCGCTGTTTCTGACCTCTCTGAGGTCTCCCATTTATTGGAAGATGACGAAGAGGCAGTTGCTGCGCCTGAGGACGAGCACTCTAGCGTCTATGAGGATGTGCCGGTCCCCAAAGCTCCAGTCTATGACCCGAGTCTTCAGCGGGGATTAAACGATGTGAGGAAGCAACTTTCTCGGCTTGCGGATATGATGCAGCTTTCGGATCTCACGATCGACCAGGGCTCTATCTTGAAGGAACTCCGGCCCGAGGCCGAGAAGTTGAGCAAGTTTACATACCCAGAATCTCGCACGGTGGGATTCATTGGGACTTCCGGTGAAGGTATGCTTGAACGATTTCTTGCGAATAGTTTTTGACGTCTAATATGAAAACAGGGAAAAGTTCGGTCATCAATTCACTACTGGATAAAATGAATCTTTCTCGTGCAGTAAATCTCCCTGTTCTGGTTATTTTCGACTTATTCTAACTTTCAACTTTAGAGTGGGAGTGGTGCTGCATGCACTTCAGTGGTCACAGAGTTCCGATACGTGGATGACAGCCATCCTGGCCCATACACTCTTGAAGCCCTCTTTATGAACCCGACGGAAATCACGGAGCTTCTTGAGGAGCTTCTACGAAGCTTTCGAGTGTATTGCTGCCAGTCTTCTTTCAGTGAGCTCTCATCGAGCGAAGAGCAAGGGGATTTGAGAGACGCTGCCAGTCGTGCTGAGGAGACCTTGGAATCTCTATTCAAGAGCCAGCCTGAATGGAACCGGGAATTCCTGACAGATGATACCGAGGGAGCAGAGGCCGACATTCTTGCAAAGTTGCAAAACTGGGCGCAGACTGCAGTACCTCTCAGACCTGGTGGACGAGACTCTCTGGTCTATGCTGCCACCGCAAAGAATTTCCAGCAATGCACCGAGAAACTTAACTATCTGGTAGCTGATTCGCACGAAGATGGTCGACCTGCTTTATGGCCATTTATCAGACTCCTCAGGTAACTTTCATCTTCTTTCGAGCGGACGATCTCATCTAACCATTTTTAGGGTCTACCTCAAATCGCCGGTCTTACGGCCTGGGTTAGTCGTTGCGGATTTGCCCGGTAAGTTCCCAACACCAGGTGTACATCTATATTTGAACCAACGGCTCACCTTCTATAGGCTTTCGGGACATGAACTACGCAAGAGTACGGGCAACTGAGAAATACTTGTCAGGAAATTGCGACGAGGTTTTCATTGTCTCAAATATTGATCGGTGCCTCTCCGACCGATCTATCCCGGACATCATGAGACGGTGTAAAGGCAAGCCATGGCATATTGTTTGTACCAAATCCGATGTATTAATCCTCTCCCACATCCGATAGAGAAATTGCTGACATTTCCTTGCAGGCCATCTTTCCCGGGGAAGAGGCTCAGGGTAAGTCACAATATGCCGAAAAGTTGCGCAACATGGCGCGTAAACTGAAAAACGCCAATACTCAATTGAACAAGCTTCGCACCAAGGTTCGGAATACTCCGTTTGGCTCGGAAGGGAAATCAGAGATCGTCGAGTTGATGTCAGTCCATTCCTTCTCCTTTTGAATTTATAACATTCGCTTATCTTCTAAACAGTGATGTAATTGAGGGCCTTGAGATGAAGTAGGTCCGCTGTTGGTCTTAAAATACGCAGAGTACTCACCTCTTCCTTAGGCGGACGCGACTCATGATTTGCAAACGCAACGATCACGTTAAAGGAGTAATGAAAAGGAGATACCCTGGTATTGGGGTATTTTGTGCCAGCAATACACTCTATGCCATATACCGCACTAGCGAACATCGCCTTGCCAATGACTATATTGCTCTCAGTGAGATCCGTGAACTGCGTGAGCATTGTCAAATGGTCCCTGCAGCAGCTCAGCTGCGCATGATTGAGGCATACCTCAATCATCAAGTTCCCGGGTTCCTAGGATCCCTTCGTCAGTGGGTTCTGGGTGGTGCCGATTCCGTCTCAGAGGAACGAGCTGCTGCTCTTCGTACAGCTATATCCCAGGTTGATGCTATTATTCGAAAGGTAATATTTCTTTACTCTTTCCGCCCAGTCAGGCCCAACTATCTTATGTTATTTGAAGAATTCTGACAGAAAATAGGAAATTGTTTCCTCGCACGGATTTATCGAACGCACCAAAAGGGAATTAACGGATTTGTTTGAGGCAAATATCTTACAGCTAATCGGTGAATATCCATATCTCACCAGACCTTCCAAACTTCCGGATTTCTACTAACATCAGACACAGGGCAATCTGAGATCGCCTGGACAGAGAAGTGTGTTAAGTTAAGCGAAGAATGGGCTACTGTGAGTACCTCCTCAGAACATGATGACACCCAGCAAGACCTTGAATTAACTCAAGCTTCCCAGTGGTATCATTCGACCTACGGCGCATTCTGTCGACACAATGGCACGTGGAAAGGTGCCTCGGTAGGATATCATTCCTGGAATGAAGACCTAATGGAGCAGGCACAGGGACAATTAGCCCCTCAATTTGGCTCTATTCGCCAGTGGCTAGAATCCCAAGCAGTAAGTCTGACGAACGCGATCTCGATTTTGTTTGAACGAGTTTTGGCTCTCCTTCGACTCTACGAACCACGTGCTCCTCAAGCTCTCGGAAATCTTTTCTCCTGCATGGAACGCAGGAAGCAGAATATTAACTTTGAACTCGGATTTCGTCTGAGACAAATGATTGAGAGCACAGAGTATGTCTCTCCTTGAAACATCAGATGCAAATGGACTTTCGCTTCTAACAAGGTCTACTTAGTTCTACGTCGCGAGACATGATCAACGGCCACGACAGTTCCATGATGGCGGGTCTGATGCGTCCTGCCTTTCTGAAATGCACCAGTATCATCGGTACTTCTCTCCCTCTATAATTTCTATTTGAGCTCTGCTGACACTGTAAAACAGGCAAAGGAAGCTCCAAGTTGCGGAAAGATGCTTTTCATGACCACGTCAAGAGCTCGCGACTCTTCATCCAGATCCACGGCCTTGCAAAAGCAGCCTATGCTGCTGCCGTAGACGAGCATTTCAAGGCTCTGCTTGAAAGTCTGATTGATGAAGTGGGCAAAATTGGTCGAGACCTGAGTATGATGGTAGCTGCCGAGGGAGAAGTACAGGAAGCCGAACAGAAGCCAAAGTTGGCCCAGGAGGTGAAGGTGGGGGTCGAGACTGCACAAGGGGCTCTTGATAGGGCATGTTTTGATTTACTACATGCCAAGGGGCACGATTGAGATTTCGAGACTACTGTAATTGGTGCGAGCGAACTTGGAGGTGAAACTTCACACCTGGGGAGTTATTGAGAGAGCGTATTTTTGTTTGTATTTGGCCGTTCATGTTGGTTATTGTTTATTTTCTAGTACTACAGCACAGATTGGGTCAGTATAAGCAGTATTGAATGGAACAGATTGCAAATCAATGTCTATTTTATGCTCAACGGACTCTAGTACACAAAGAGAGAAGAAGAGCGCTATCATTTGATTACCCAAACAACCTACTTATGCTTAGCAACAATGAAATCCACAGCCCTCGCTCCTAGCGCATAAACAGCAACCTGCAAATGCGCCGCAAGAGGTAAAGGAATAACACTAGCATCCACAATCCTCAATCCTCTCACCCCATTAACTCTCAACTCCGCATCAACAACCCTCCCCATTGAACAGCTTCCAGCAGGATGAAAAGAAGTAATTCCCACACGCCTTACCCTATCATCAATCTCCTCGTCCGAAGAAGTAGCCGTCAACGCCTCGTAACCCGGCGGTGGAACCTCGCATTTAACAATATCCTTCAATGCCTCAGATCCCTGGTACACCTCGAATGCTTTCCGGACCGCAGAGCGAACAGCCACGCGGTCAAGCTCGGTAGCGTAGTAATTCGGATTGATGACCGGTGGAGCAAGAGGATCAGCCGAAGAAATAGTAATCTCTCCTCTGGACGTAGGAGAAACACCCAGTACTGTCGAGGAGATACAAGTCCCATCCATAGGAACATCCATCTCCGCAAGATCCGTATCAACGGACGTATAAAAGTTTGTCGTCTCGGTGAAAACACAGTGCGGATTCAGAAGAAGCTGACTGGAGGGATTATTAAGATGTCCACCATCCTTCTCAATTGATGTCTTCACAAGACTCCTCTCGAGCCCTGAAAAAACAGTCCAATCACTCGGCCACCCAAGCTTCATCACCGGATCCTGCATTAACGCCTCAGCAGAGGCGTTCAACTCCGGCTTCTTCAACCTCCACACAATCGGCACAGAAACATGATCATGAAAATTCCTCCCAACATACGGCGACTCAATAACCTGCGTAATGCCAGCTTTCCTCAAAACATCCTTCGGCCCAATGCCTGACAAAAACAGTATCTTGGGACTATTATAAGCCCCCGCAGAAAGAATGACTTCCTTCGCTAAGAACTTCGCGCCACCAACAAGTTCAACACCAGTCGCAACCATCTTCCCGTCAACTTCTGTAATAAGTATCCTCGCAACAGCCGACTTAGTAAGAACCTGTACCCCATCCAGACCAAAGACACGATGAACATGCTGCCTGCGTCCCTGATTCCAACACTCAACTCTTTCCGATAACCCCACCGGAAAGCCCGCATTAACGTCATCCACGAACTTTACCCCAGATTCCATCCACGCTTCCTTGACCGGTTCACGTAGCGGATACTTTCTCTTCTCATGCGACTGTGAAGGCGTAGACGTATATGTCACAAAAGGCTTAGCCGAAAACCGTGAAACATCCTCCTCTGCACTCCGGCTTTCTGTTTTCGGAAAATACGGCTGGAGGGCGTTATAGCTCCATCTTGCGTCGCCAACTAATGTAGCCCAGCGGTCATAGTCGACTTTTGGTCCGCGGGTCCAGGCTCCGTTGCTAATTGCTGTTGAGCCTCCCAGTGCCTTTCCCGCGCCTTGGTAGCAGGTCCTGTTTCCGAAGTGTGATTGTGGTAGTGTGGATAGGTTCCAGTCTAATTCTGACTTGAGGGCGAGGGGTGCTTTTAAAGGCTCTGTTGTGTGTTGGTGGCTGAAAGGGTCTGAGCCTGCTTCTAGGAGGAGGATTGATGATGAGGGGAGTTTTTGGTGCAGTTTTGAGGCTAGGACTGTGCCTGCTAGGCCGGCGCCTATTATTATGTAGTCGTATGCGAAGGCCATGGTTTGGCTCTCCTGATATTGATCTTAGAGTCGAGATGAAGATTTTTGAAGATTGGATTTTTGGAAGATTTGAATTTGGATTTGTTTCTGGTTGTTCGCTTCGGGGCCGAACTCATTATGACGAGGCTGTGTCTTTATCTTTAGAGTTACCTGATATGTGCCACGTTTTCAAAATGGCCCCATGAATGTTGGTGACCCGTAAGGACCGAAGGATGAGCCGAATATACGACCAATGGGATTGGTGTTCATCCGCCATGGTGGATGTGTTGGGGGCTGAATTAGAGTAAAGCGATGATTACCGCGGCTCCATACCCAGATAGGATGGATGAAGCACTTCCACTTTGAGACGAATCATACCAAATAGGAAATGAACTATCCATCACGCGAGTTTTTCAAAGCTTATCTCAGCTCAGTCTTACATCCTAAGATCCACTACTAAATATGTTGTCTGTTGCCTAGTAGACCTCAAAAATATTAAGTGTAAACAATGTAAACATTGCTATCGATAAGGGCCCGATTCACTCCTATCGCTATGACGCAACCAATCTGACCGAACATCCTAACACAGCACTGACCAAACCTATACTCTCCTCCTCCTCAACCCACTAGTTCAAGAAGATGGCCCCCCGGTGCTTCATTGTCCGCCACGGCGAAACAGAATGGTCTCTCAATGGCCGCCATACCGGCACAACAGACCTCCCCCTGACAGCAAACGGCGAGAAACGCATAATCGCAACGGGCAAGGCGCTAGTGGGGAATGACCGATTGGTCGTTCCTAAGAACCTTGTTCATGTGTAAGTATTTTCCATTTATTCCAGAATAACACCTACCCTACACAATCGAAAAAAGAGCTATGGCACGGAATACATAAGTTCAAATTCGGTTCGAGTTTTCTTTGCTTACGCTGATTTAGATACGTCTCACCCCGCACCCGCGCCCAGCGAACCCTCGAACTCCTAGAAATCGGCTGCCGTGAACGACTTCCTTGGAACGAGCACCGGAAGCCCGAAAACCAAGAGCCAATTCGCACGGAGGCGAAAGTGGAGGTTACGGACGCGATTCAGGAGTGGGATTATGGTGATTATGAGGGTTTGACTAGCAAGCAGATCAGGTCTATCCGGGCAGAGAAGGGAGAGGGGCCTTGGAATATTTGGACGGATGGATGTCCTGGTGGAGAGTAAGTTGAGATCATATTACATTTTCTCGCTATGTTGTGACGAAGCTTATCGCCATCTAGGTCCCCTGAAGACGTGATGCATCGTCTTGACGCATTGATTGCCGAGATCAGGGAGAAACATCAGCGGCAATGCTTCGAGAACCCCGATAGTCCTAAGGGTGATGTCCTTGTCGTTGCGCACGGGCATATTCTGCGTGCATTCGCGATGCGCTGGGTCGGTAAGCCGTTGACTGAGACTTCCTTCATCCTTGAGGCTGGAAGTGTGGGGACTCTGAGGTATGTTGTTTTGTTTTGTCGATGCGATTGTTTCTGCGTGACAGAAGAAGCATAGTGATTGAGGGCGTCGGCTGATCACCATCATAGCTATGAGCACCACAATATCAACGAGCCGGCAATTATGTTGGGTGGACAGTTCGTGGTCGAATAGATTCCGACGGGTTGGTTTCAGGATTCAGCGTGAATCAAGCCATTGTCGAAGGGTAACTTTCAAAGTAGTTAGCACACCAATCCAAGCACCGCTAATCCAGGCTGAGCCCAACAAACTTACATGTATATCCTGCATCGCCACATCCATATCCATTCATAACCCACCCAAAAACCAGATTCAATCAAATCCTCAATCCTCTTCGCTATCTTCAACCTTAACCCCAACCTCCTCCTCCTTAGGTTTATCTGCATTCCCCTTAACCCCTTCTTCCCCCAAAATCTTAGCAGATCCCATGAACATACCCCCAATATACCCACCCAAAAAACGCATATCCCCCGCCTGCACGGCCGTCATCCTCAAGAGGTTCTCAGTATCAGCCAGATTGGCATTCAGCTGCGCGAGCTGCGAGTGCAGATGTGCGTATTGCCTGGTTTTGGCGGCGGACATTGAGGGGGTTGAGGAGCCGTAGCTGTTGTTTGTGGGTTGGGTGAATGTGCTTCCTGGGAGGATTGAGGAGCGGGGGTAATTTTGGTTTTGGGAGTCGAGGCGGCGGTGGGATGGGGGTGGCATTTTTTTGGATTGAATTGGTTTTGTCTTTTGGCTTTTTGGTTGGATTGTTTGAGAGATTAATTGAAGTTGAGGAACTGATAGGATAATTAGAGATTATAAAGTGTGATCGAGAAAAGCGGGATTTGTTTACATCGCGCACGTGATGTGTATACAACAGTAGGTCTAGGTGCAGTCCGAACGAAAAGCGATAACGAAAGCTCCCTTATTGTTGTTCATTTATTTTGAATATTTTCGATCGTGAGCCCTACTGACCTACTGGTTTAGATCTCTCCAGAGTTCATTGGGCAGATTTTGGCGGGTACTTGAACTTGGCTAGGATGGGTGGGATCCGGCCTATTCCTACATGTCAATGGTTCTTGAGGTTCTTCGGGTACTTGAGTCGAGGTCCACTCCAACTACGAACTTCCGAAATAAACTGTCTACGTTGTAGCGGGAAAGGTTACTTTTAAGGAGTTTGAAAATGAATAACGGAAGGATCTATCAATTCGTGCGCTCCTTATAGGATACGATTCTGTTCAAAGGGCGATGCAAGTCACCATCATTAATTCCCAGTCAAGCGCAAACCCAGCCAAAGCAGATCAAGACAACTCAACCGAATAAATCGAACCCCCGCTCTTTTGCAATACGCCAGGGACCAGACCACAGAAATCAGACAAGGCCGCGATGCGTCACACCAGACAAGCAAAAGGAAACATCAGGAAGGATGGAAATGCCGGAGCAGAAATGATAACAGCACATAATAAATAAGGCGACGTATACGAGCCCGGATAATGGTAGTCCACAAAAAGGAAAGGCGCCGGATCACGTAGTGTACAGTCATGCAAGGAGAGGTGCGGCTGGTTGCGACTGGGTGTGGTCAAGAGGCCGAGGGCGCTATATCAACATGCTGTAAAGGAGAGAGAGAGGTAGGGAGATGAGGAGAGGTTGGTCCCAGTCTAGACGCACGCAGGTCTCAACAAAAAAAAAAAAAAAAAAAAGGAAATGATGCCGCAGGAGACAGGATGAGTATCAATGCAGAGCAAGGGAACAAAATCAAGGATAGACAAAAAAAAACACAAACCCATACCCCGACCACTCCGGAACAAGAAAACAGAAATAAGTGATAAAACCCCCTATGTCCCTCATGTATATGTAAAGAAGCGAACAGCAGAGTATTACCCGATAATTCATACCACGGAGGATCGAATAGCAATATTCCCCGGTGGAATGACACGCACACAACGATGCAGAAAAGGTCCAAACATGACAAGAGGTTTTTGAAAGCAGACGGGATATTCGTCCGGGTAGTGTGGTAGATGGAAAACGTCAAGGAGGAAATTCAGTCGTCATCAATAGCCCTGTTGGTCATAGAGAGTAAAACAGGATGAGGATCATCAACCCGTAACAGTGTTCAGGTTTCACCGAACGGGCTGCGCAGGCGCAACTCGTGGGTGTGGGTGATCACCCAAACTGATCTGACTGCTGTGAGCCGACGCTTCGGAATCGAGATTGGCACTGGCGCCACTATCACCACTCTCCGCGCTGGCGCTCGCACTTCCAGTCAGACTCTTGTTCTTGGGAGGGCCTTTAGCGGCATACGGGTTGCTCACCCCATATTGTTGTTCAATTTGTTGTGGGCCAACCGGGCCTTGTCCTGACGGCATTCGAGGGACCGGGGTCCGCATGTTTCCAGGCGGCGACGGGTGGCCATTGTGAAGAGGACCACTAGGAGGGCCGAGATTCGGGTCATGGGCCGTCATCGGGCGTCCCATGCGGGGATTAGGACCAGGGGGAGGTCCTCCGGGGAAGGGCGCTGCGGGGGATTGACTGTTTCGCCGGCTCTGGGGGTAGGGGCGGGCAGGGAAATCGCCCATCTGACTGGCCGTCATGGAGTTGGCTCGCGAGTCAGCGGACAATTGGTTCCGGTCGACGGCTCCGTATCTGTTGGATGAGTAGCTCATCATGGGGTGCTCCATAAGCGAGTCATGAAGACCGGGGATCTCCTGCATAACTCGGTCACTGGTGCGCTTGCGGCCGAAGTATCGACCAAATGCCGATGAGGAGGGACGACTCTGAGGCATTGGACCACCTGCGAGCTCAGGGTTTTTGCGGAATTGCTGCATCTGATTCTGGCCCGAGGTCTTGCGTCCTCGTCGTGATGTGAGACTCATCATGTCAACACTATCGGGGTCCACATGGGGGATGCCCATATTGTCCATCGGGTCGAAATAATCTTCATCCTCCTCGTCAAATACGGATGCAGGAGCCCGAGGGGGCGGTCGTCGTTGACCAGGGGTAGGACCCCGACGCATACCCATCTCCTGCTCACGAATCTGTAATTCTCGCTGGCGCAAGGCCAATTCCCGTTCTCTTAAAGCCAGCTCATTCGGTCCAGGGCCGTGGCCGTGGCCGCCATTCTGAGGTAACCCAGCTTCGCCTTCATCACCGTAGCTCATAAGATGACTGAACTCCTCGAGACCCTCGAGAGAAGGGTCACGGGGCATGCCCCGGGACCCGGGAGGGGGCATCGGTCCACCTGGTGGGACCCGCATCATCCCCGGGGGTGGGCCTCGACGGGCCTGGGGGACCCCCATGCTCGAATTAGTCCGACTTGATCGCATCGCTCCAGCTCCGTTCATTGGCGGCCGGTGCGGTGGAGGCGCGGAGGACAATCGTGGAGGTGGCTGTCCCATGACCGATGCAGGGGGTGAATCATGACGGGGCCTGGACTGGTTCAGAACGTTTGCGTGATGGAGCATGGCGTACATGGCCTCAACTCGTGGCAAGGGCATGTTTGATTCGGTGGCCAATTTGATTGGAGAGCCCAGGAAATTCTCGACTTCCATCGGGCGTCGGGCCTGGAAATCTTGGAACATTAGGCTTGGGGCATCGGCCGTGATCATTTTCTGAATGGTCTTTTCCCGGAAATCGTCGGGGAATTTGCAGTCCAAAGATGCAGCCAGTTGCAAGAGTTCGTCAATAATGCCCGTCACCAATTGACGCACTCCGACCTTCTCTAGCAATTGGGTGTGATTTGAGGTTTCGAACACGATGCTCGCGGGGTGGAACGCGATCGGCCTAAACATTCCAATGTTAGCATACAGGGGATCGCCGTTTTCGGAACGAGAGCACTAACCCAATCATCCGCTCGAACTGCTCCTGTCGAATATTGGGCGACACTTTACAGTCAACCTGCCCTGCGTTCAGGGTCAAGGAGAGGGCTGCAGCCATGTCGTTCTGGATGGAGGCGGGAATGGAGGATTTTCTGTTGGTCGCGCCCACGGAAATCTCGCTCGAGCTCAGGTGTTCGAACTCGCTGGCACCGGTCTGGGTGATTTCGACGTTGGAAACCAAGGAGAGGATAACATTGGTCGGGTATCTTTGCTCCAGGTGGGCTTCGATGCCGAGGGTATTTGTGGTGTTCACCAGGATACAGGTGTGTTGAGGGGTGACGACGGATTCGATGACCGAGGCCAGATCGTAGACATCCGGGAGCGCCTTCACGCAGAGGATGACATAGTCGTATACGTTTTCACGAGAAGAGGCTTCTTCGGGGGTCCGCACCACTGATCACAAGTTAGTTTCCTGTTTTGCCCGAGGGCTGGTCAAGGAGTCCGAGGGTGATCGTACCATGTCGTGGCTTGAATCGCTCGTTGCCAAATGCTTTTGATCTGTCGAAGAGAGAAATATGAGTCAACTGAATTCCCTGCTACCGGATCGAATGGAAACGTACCTGAAAGAGACACCATATTGTGAGACGGCTTCGAAGCCTTGTTTCCACACCAGTGTCACATCGCAAGAGGTTGTGGCCTGGAGTCGCCAGGATAGAAATGCTGAGATCGCATTGCCGCCAACTAAACAGTATTTCGTCAGTCGACCCATGATGGATTTGATGGAGACTTTGGTTTGCTGGTTGCTTGCACGGAAGAAACTCACCAGACAGAATGCGCAATCGTGGAGGGGGAGCCATGGTCTGAATGTGGCAGGAAGTGATGGGCGGGAAGGACCCAAGTTGAAAGGTCCGGCGCGAGGCCGAGCAGATTTACCACCGACAAGCCAGGGTGGGGTTTAGAAAGGGGAGCGAAGGCACGATATCGACAACTGCAGGGGTTAAGGAGAGGGAAAGGGGAGGGAAAGATTCAAGGGGAGAAAGAGAACGAGTGATGAAGGGAAGATGGAAAGGGAAGGGAAGTTTCCAGTCAGGCAGTTCGAGATCAGCCTCAACTTTCTTTTTTTTTTTTTAGTCTTTTTGCTGTCTTGTTTTCGAACAATTGTACTTTCCGCTTTCCGCTTTCTCCCCTTGATTATAGCTGGATTTCAACGGTCGTGGATCCCCCACCTGAATCCGGAAACGGAGATATTGTCACCGGATAGAGCTGGATGCAGAAGGTAAGTTTATTTGTTCTATCTACGACTATGGCCCTATGGCTTTATGCTTATGACTATGACTAGGGAGTTCCATATGCTAGTTTCTAGTTTTCCGCGCTATCGCCGTTTCGTGGCCCTCCACGCAATCAGTCCGCCTCATGACAGACCAGGTCGTACATGCACGAACGGATTTGCCTGGACCTGTTTATTCTGTTGGTACTGCAACATTCATCCTAGAAAAACAAAAACAACAACAAAAAAAACAAACCCTACAAAAGAAAAGAAGGACTATTGATTCTGATTTAAACCTGAAGCTTCTATGTACATAAATCCGTGCTATAATTAACTGTAGATTATTAATTTAGATACAAATGAAAAAAATTAAAAATTAAAAATTAAATTTTTCCTTGTTCCACTGGCTCCACTTCGTACCAACGTCTGTTGATCTGCATAAGCTCTCCATATCTCCGTGACAGCCATACAGTCATTAAACAATCTAGAAAAAAGGCCTAGAAGGTATATCGAGCATAAAGCAGCTCCTCGTTCATCACTTCCCTTTCTTGGCTACAAGCACCGAGTTCCTCGTGCTCTATATCAATCAAGTTCGGGTTTCGATGGGCCCCGACGCGTATAGGCCGCGTCCACCTCGTCACCACCCCACAGGCCAACTCGGCCGGGCACTAGAGACTGCAGATGCATAGATTGGGCAAGGAAAAGAAAAAAGGACTGTACATAAACGAATGGTCAAATCAGAATCTCAGGAATTGAGTTCACATAATGGACTGAGCTTGGGTCAGGTTAGCGTCGTATTGGACATACTCAAGCCACCAATGCGCACCAGCATGGATCACAATCAGCTTTGCCGATAGTGGCGTTGACAGGGACCGGATATACAATGAATCCATGCCAAGTATCCGCAAATACATCTGACCTTGAGGACACAGGTAGATAAGAGGGGGGCTCCCCCCACTTCATTGGTATCCAGGCTTAACTCTGTACAGGTACATAACCCTCTCCTACAATCCGATCGATCGGCTTTTCGATCTTCCGACTAGGTACCAAGCTTCATGATTTTTGTTGATGGTCCAGGCAAACTAACTATGAAATTAACTACCGTAGTCTCTATTTTCTTTTCTTCTTAAGGCAGTCATGTTTTTTCTTTGAGAAGTTCCAGGGATGTAGAAGGGGCGGTGTTGACATGCCATAGGGATCGACGTGCCGAACGCTGTTTGCAGCTCAAGGGATGTTTCAGGACCCTAACATTACCCGGGGATTTTCAGAAATCCGATGAACTACATTGAAACTATCCACAGGTACAGTACTCGTGTGTACTGTGTACTTCGGATATAAATCTAGTCATTTTATATAATTCTGCGCAGATCAGTCTTGGACCCCGGACCAGTCTTCCAAGCTTCGGTGGAGAGACCCGCAATGTAAATATTCGCGTCGCGAACGCGGTGGATCCATAAGTCTCCGGAACAAGAAACACACGCGGCCATGCCGACCGGTGGCAGGGGAAACGCGTGAGCCACGTTTGCAGAAGTCCCCGGAAACGGACATTTGTTGAGAATTCGTCTCTGGAGGATTGTATTGCATCCAGACTCCAGACTCCGCCACACTTTGCTTGGCGGTCGATCGATGACCTCAGATGATTTTCAGGAGAACCACGCCACATACATCAGAAATACAGTCCAACTACAGTTAGAACTTGACTAGGGGAGTCAATCAGTACCTGGATTATTCTGGACGACATTTTCTTCTCCTAATCTTACTCTATGCACTACGACCCCGTAACTATGGTTCGTACGTTTCAGGCCTGTCGAGAATTTCGATGGGTCCAAAGCCCACGGTCTCGAGCACGATCCTTCGATCTACCTTCCGTAGCTAGGATCAATGACTGTACACAGTACAAACAGTATACTACACTCACGCACATAATTCCCACATCAAGCCCTTTTTTAGGTCACAATGGCACCAATTCCTTAGCTCCATTTCATGTCTCACTAGCATCGGCTTTTTTGCAAATCACAAAATCCCACTTGAGTCAGTGGCGGCTGCCAATCGCGCCCGAAAACCAACTATTCCGTAGTAGGATAACAAGGTTACCATTACGGAACACACCGGACAGCATGAGCACGCGCAGCACAACTACGCCAAGAATGAAATGTTGCTCCTCAATGGCCACTGTCAATGTACCGAATAATTATCCTACTAATGCTGATACGGTCCTCCTGACTGAAAAATCAATTCCCGCGAGACAAAACCAGGTGTTTCTTATCGACGCTAAACCAAGACAAAGGGCGCCGCTAAGTGGATGTGTGCGAGGTCCGAGACAGGGTTCTGGCACTTAGCTTCCGCCCGCTGCCTTGTTTTTCTTTTTTCTTTCGCTTTCCTTCGTGGTCCATTTCCAAGGTTAAGTAAACTAAATAACCCTGATTTTATGGCCATTACTAGAGAATTAATAATGGTCGCGTATTCGGACTGATTCGCGGTCATGGATAAATTAACTATGGATTTCAAGTAAAAAATAGTGCCGGACATCGCATCCGTGCGTTTGAGTAGACCGTGCATTATTATACATGCACAATTATAATATGAGACATCAGGGTAGCGAATAATGACTTGATGTTATTCCAGGGTCCACGTTCTGTATCTTTCTAGTAAACTCGAGTCCCGGCTTATAGCCCAAGCTTCGTTTACCCACACTGTATCCCAACTCAAACTCAAACAAATCATAAGCTACCGCAATGATCGTCCCGCATGCATGTTCTATTGGATCTAACGGGCCGCGCGACGTAATCACAATTTCCTGGCCGCGTTGTATACTTTCCTACTTTCCTGATGGCTGTCAGTGGCCCTGCATCTGCACGGCAATACGAGGAAAAGGGGTTCCCCCGGCTTGCCTGCCCACCCTATCATCTTGTTGATCTGGACGGATTTTAGTGGCAATGGATGGAGCCTTGTGGGACGGAAGGGAAGAGCGAGAGCGAGACTGGGTCCTGAAATGCCGAGATCGACGTGGAGAGATATTAAATATGTAGATCTGGAGTTCCTTTATTCTCCTCGTTCTTTTACTTTATCTCATTCGTCCCATAAGATATCATAGGCTCGAGTTCTTTTTTATTTAAATAGTGTTGAAACCTCTTAAATGCATTAAGCTTCGAACGTTCTAGCATGTGAACATTCGAATGGGTATACATCCCCCTGTCAAGGTGTCTCAGCTCTGCTTTTTCACATGATCATCAATGCGCATGTGACGCGTTGTAGAGGCTATGAATATATATTAAGTACCATTGCAGATGGAATGGCACCATCAAAATGAACCTTCATATACATCTGGGTAGAACAAAATTCATCAAAGTAGCCCTGCCATAGGTATATGTCAAGTCCTCCAGGGCTTTCGGTGTCCTACACCTTCTACAGCTGCTCATTAGTGAGTGTCAACATATTTATTATTGGAAAATAAGGTACTTGTTCCAGTGTTGGTAAATGGCGGTTCCCTATGCGAGCTAAGCATAGTATCGTATCTACGGATTTTAATATTGAGGATGTTGACACTCATCACACACCAGAAGTGATATAATGGTAGTAGTCACTGCACAAGATTTGGAGTGGCAGTTTTGTATGTCGATGCCTTTCTTCGGATTCGGACGATACATATATAGGCAGTTAGTTACCATCATGGCGATATCGAGCTTGCAGAGATGGTCTCCATGACAAATAGTAAGGGACGGACTCCGTTACACTAGGTAGACCTCGCTTTACTAGTTATATCTACAAGATGCCTATACTTCTATGGACCAGAGACTGAGGCTGGGGAGACGCCGCAACGGGTGTTAGATGATGTTCTAGAGATGCAGGAAAAGCTCCAGCAGCAAGTGGCTGCCTGGGTCAAGGTGGTCGAGGTCGGGGAGGTACTCGGTGGTTTACATCTGGTGAAAAAAATCACTGCGTGAATCCAGAAGCCTGTTTGTGTGAAAATAAACTCTTATAATTAGTCCACGTCAAGGTTTCACTCGGGCCAAAAGGACCATTGGCCAGGTACCTATCAGGCACCAGAATAAAACCAAGAACTCCATATATAACTAATCAATTAAATCGCCAAGTCGCACCGTTAGACTTGGCAGTCACGCCAATCACCTACTATCTACATTTTAGGACTAGCGACACTAAATCGGGACTATGTTCGACCCTGAATGCTTCATCTCGGCTAGAGCACACGACACGAATACGACCATCCCTCCTGTCCAACCAATTCTTTCCCCTTGCCCCTTTATCTGAATTGACGATAGACGAAAAAAAAAGTAAACCAGCTGATCATGTTATATTTGCTTGTTTCGGGTTGGTAGCATCGATGGATCAGCTTATTAACGGTTCAAAGGTGTAGCTGACAAGAAACGGGGTATCGGAAGAGCGCGGACCACTGGCTTGAAAGGGGCTGTTGATTGATCGACTCGGTTGCGGTGGGGGGTGGGGAAGGGTTTAATTAGCTAGTTCCTGGAGGATCGTGGGTTCGTTTGTTGTTGATTAGTGTAATCTCTTGAGCAGGTTTCAGGATGGGGGCTGATTTTTGTGGTCTGATCCAGGTACGGAGTGCTAGGTGTTCAGGCGATTGCATTAATCAATTCAAATATTGCTTCCGATGCCTTCGATGTGAGGTGTTACATCTCGAAGCTTTCTTGAACGGATCTTGAGTTGCAGACCCACTGTTGTCTGGACCCAGATGTAGCTTACATAGCTTTGAGATTGACTTGGAACGTGTATCTGAACACGTCTCAACTTTAGAATTCTTACATGCATATTATGGATGAGAACAGATCTTATTTGCATTTTAAGAATACGGATTCCATTCTGATCTGGAAACAAAATGGGGATCTACTAGGTAGCAACCCCACGAAGAAAAACCCACGACCGAGCTATTACGCCATATGAAAACATTCAAATTTGGGTGACACAGAACCACCCACGCACCCATGGCGAATTTAAGCCATGTAGGTGGAAGAGTCGACACCACCTTCGGGGTACTCACTGTCGAAAGGTTAGAAGTGTTATGGGGGTTGGCATGTGAAAGGTACGTACGGCAGAGCAACTTCGAAGCGCTTCTCGATATCCTTGAGGACCTTCTCATCATCCTCGTTGCTGACGAAAGAGATGGACAGACCCTTGGTACCGAAACGACCAGCACGACCGACACGGTGGAGATAGGAGTCGGCATCAGCGGGCAAATCATAGTTAATGGCAAGGTTGATACGCTCGATATCGATACCACGGCCGAAGACGTCAGTGGCGACACAGATACGCTTGTTGAACTCCTTGAACTCCTTGTAACGTTTGATACTAGACACTCCGTCAGTAATGCCTACGTGTTGGCCTTGAGAAACAAAACTTACCGCTCCTCCTGGCTGACACCGGAGTGCACGGCGATACTGGGGAAGTTGCACTCGCGCAGCAGTTTGTCCAACTCGTTGGCACGGAGAGTGCTCTTCACGAAGATGATGACCTGGTTGAATTCGAGGTTGTCCAAAAGCTCGTTCAACTTGCGGTTCTTCTCTTGCTCGCTGAGCTTGATGTAGTACTGCTGCAGACCGTGCAGAGTAAGCTTGGTGTCGTCATCGACGTAAACCTCGAGAGGGTTGCGCATGAACTTCTTGCAAATCGGGCGGATCTCCTGAGAGAGGGTGGCACTGAACATCATGACCTGCTTGTCGGCGGGAGTGGCACGGAAAATATCCTGGACATCACGGCGCATGTCTTGCAAGAGAAAGAAATTAGATCCAGATTTCTTCCTTGGACAGAGCTGTTGTTTACTTACCGATCTGGTCAAGCATCTTGTCACACTCATCAAGAACGAAGGCCTTGACGTTGCGCAGAGACAGCTTCTTGTCACGAACCAGGGCATTCAGACGACCGGGAGTGGCGACGACAATGTTGGGGTGAGTTTCCGGCTTGGCGAGCATCTCAACATCTTTCTGGATGGGAGTACCACCGTAGAACACGGCGGTCTTGACATCGGGCAGGTACTTGGAGAAACGAGCGTATTCGTTCTTGATCTGGTAGGCGAGCTCACGGGTGTGGCACATCACAAGGATGGAGCACTCGCCAGCAACGGGTTCCAGCTGGTGAAGAGTGGTGAGAACGAAGACCGCGGTCTTACCGAGACCGGACTTGGCCTGGCAGAGAACATCGACGTTCAGGATGGCAGTCGGGATACAGACTTGCTGCACTGTAGGGAGGCGGAGCGGTGGTTAGACTTGGGTTCGACTCGATGAAGAAGCAAAAAAACAATTCGCGTCGCAAAGTCCGTCCATCCCCCGAAACGAATACCAGGGGAAAAGATTGTAATTATTCCACCTCTTTCTGAGAATGCTTCCCAAAGACCGACTATCACAGTCGTCATAACAACAAGCAGAGACTTCAACCCAAACAAAGTCTTGCAGACGGCATGAGGGATATCATTCTTCGAGGTACCAGCAATCCAAATCGCATTTTATTCCACCGTGAGCGGTTGAAATCGCCCTTGCGAAGACAGAAAAAAATCTCAGGTGGAAGTGAATGACGACCGTAGATAAAGCTGTCCGAGAACCCTGCAGCGCAAGGCTTGAGTAGCCATTCGAGAGGACTTTTCGTCCTTGGCTCTAGCCAATGGTCCTCATGCCGCCTGCAAACTCAAGAATGACACAGCATCCGTATATCGCTGGACATTTCGCGGAGATGGACAGACGTTGCGGTTTGCAATATAATTGGAGGAAGGCATGTGGGATAAACGAGTTAGACTAACCCTCCGAAGGATGTTCGAAACCACAATCGGTGATGGCACGCAAGAGTTCACTCTTGAGCAGGAAGTCGCGGAAACCAGTCGAGTGAATTCCAACGTAGCTGCCCTTCTTGTCGGGACGACCAGAGATGGTCAGATCACCCTTCTTTTCTTCATCGCCATTGGCATCAGCGGGCGCGGCAGCGGGGGCTGGCGCGGTCGTCGTCTGAAGCTCCTCGTCGGAGTAATCGATCAAATCCTCCTCGTGCGACATTTTGGTGAAATGGGTGAGAGGGAAAAGTTGGTAGGTGTGAGAACTGATTGCAGCGCGAGCTTTCTGTTGAGCTCAAAGAAAATGAAGGAACAAAGGGGAGTGGGGTAAAGGGATCAAAGATTACGGAAGATGGGCAAGAAGGAAGAATTCGACGGATCTGCCTCGGGTTTAAAGGGGGGCAGGATGGGGTTGACGTCGAGGTGAATGGGGAAGAATGGGGGGAGATGCGGCTGCGAGGGATAAGAGTCAGCCATTGGAAGTGAATGTAGTCACATGACTATCGTGGTTCCGCATCGGGACTAGTGCGGGAGCCCTGATTTTGGTCTCGACAGTCAACACATTCTATTGCGAATTCACTACCCAGTCGCGACCACGATTTCACAAAGATGGCTAGACTCAAGGCCCCAAAGGAGGCAAAAAACTCTAAGAGCCATCTAAAGGCTCGCATGGAATACTTACATCGGGTTTCACTGTATTTGCAAAGTAGTGCGACAACAAAGAACATTTCCACTACAAGCGCCACCAATGACATGGACTCGCAAGCCAAGCCCACTGGCACTGAAATAAAACACCTGGGTGATTCAAATCAGCCTCAAACAAAGGGTTCTCTACTCAATCTCTCGAGGGTCTGTGTTTCTCACATGCGGGGTGTCTCATTGAAAACACAGACGCGGCTCCCGATACCTGTCAAGAGATCTTTTTGCAAGCGGTGTGACAGCCTTCTTATCCCTGGGGTGAGCTGCATACACGAGACTCAAAATCCCAGCAGGGGTGGGAAGAAAGCCTGGGCCGAGGTGCTGGTGGTTCGATGCTTCACCTGCGGGACAGAGAAGCGATTTCCTCAGACGGACAGGCGCAGCCAAAAGCTTGTGACGCGTCAGAAAGAAAAGCAAACACAACAACCTACTGCACCATGAATTGAATTGAATTGAATTCATGCGACAATGCAAATTTCCATGCTTATCAAGGCCTTATCGATAAGCCTGCGCCTGCCATCCTGCAGGCTATTGTGGTATGACCTGCGGCGATCAATCCAGTAGGGCATGCCGTGACAGCCGCCAGATTTATGCGACTTCAGTGAAGATCCGTCAGCTGGGTCAGTCGCTCAGGCGATGCTCCTTGCAGCACCTGCACGTTCGACCCCCAATAAGATTTCCTTCCGTGGTTCAACCACGAGAAAGGATGCTTTAATATCTGCAAGACGCTTACGCTCGGGCATTGGTGTCGATCACTGATAGTCGACCCCGCGGCCCGGGGTATGTCATGTTTGGCAAGGAGCCATCCGGGGATTCTTCAGCACCAGACTAGGCCTTCACCCAAACGAATTGAACAATCACTCTAAAGCTACAATTAGGATTCACCTACGCAGAACATTTCAAAGCGAAATCGCGATCATCTTGGGTTGGGCAATGGCCCAGCAGAGCATCGAAGCTGAACCGATGTACGAACATGCAGAGAGGGGGAATCGAAACCACAAGATCAACATAGCAGAATACACGAAGCAGCAAATACAAAAGAGATGTTTATCTGCGCCAATCGAATCAAACAAAGCATTAAAAAAGTTCGTCAAAAGGTCGTCGGAATTTGGAAACGAATGCGGAGAGATCGTGAAAATAAAACAGCGTAGTAAAACAAACAAAAAAAACCCTGCGCCGCCCATATACTGCAAATCTCAGTTAAGCCGCAGGTTCGAGGGGTCACCGGGACCGAAAGTGCCGCGAGGCATGTAAGCAGTTCTTTAACCGACTGTCGATGATTCAATGTGTCAAAAACAAGAAAAGAAGGTAAAACACGTGTCGCCTGCATATAAGCCAAAAGGTGTCCGCGAGGACAGAAGTCGTATATAATCTGTTTTTGGTTGTCTGTTTTGGGAGAAGTCCGAGGGACTCGGGAATCGGGAATTGGAAGATAGAAGGATGTCGGATGCGTCTTCGCATTCTGTTAACGGGGAGTAGGGCGGGGATTGTATGTGTTGCGGGTTGGAGATCAATGGTTTGGAGCAATTCTGCCCTTGCGGAAGAGAAGTGGTGGCAGGTTTTTGAAAAGGTGGGACATGATATATCAGCGGCGACGACGGGACTGCTCCATGCGACGATCTATGCCCTCGATTCGACCACGAAAGGATTTCACAATATCCCGGATGTGGGCGATCTTAGCCAGCTCGTTCTCCAACTCGTCCGCAGATGCCATCATCGAGCGGGTTCGGGCCATCTCCGCTTCGACATCATGGATGGTTTTCAATGCGCCGCTGCGACTGCGTTTAACGGAATCTGTAATCTGTTGCGAGAGCTTTATGACGCATTAGAGAAGAACCTTTGGGTCACAAAAAAAAGAGACTGGAAACCCCTTTTCGGATGCTAAAGAAAACACTCACATAGTCGATCTGGCCACTGATGCGACGCTCCAGGGAGCCCAGCTGGTGCGACAGCGCGTGAAGACTATCGGGATCCAGCAATAAGCGGCCCTGACTGCTGGCGGCACTGGTAGCGCGCGAACTAGAGTTGCTGACTCTCCCCGCACCGCGACCTCTGGAGGCACCATTGCCGGCATGGCTGTTCTGGAGGGCAATTTGTTGCTGTTGTCGGAGGATCTGGATCTCGGAGGAGGTGAGGCCAAGCGAGGTGTCGGGGATCGAGGCTGAGACGGACATTTGGTCCCGGCAGAGACATGCTCCGACGGAGTCTACGAAGCGCCGATCAAACTCGAGGTGAGACCGAGCGGCCCGCAGGTCATGGTGAGATAAAGGATGCGCAGATGGGCGACTCTCGGGGAGCTATGAGGAGAAAGGGAGGCGGAGAAGAAGAGGTGTGGGAGCCGCTTGAATTCGGCGGCAACTGGCGCGGCTTGAAAACTTCCGTTACACTAAAACAGGAGCAAGTTCCACCTGGGCAAGGTTGTTTGAGAGTGAGGAGATAGATGGAGTATTATATATGCTTTCCAAGGTTGATGGTGGTGTGGATGTTCTTTTTTTTCTTTTCTTTTAGAGATATATATTTCAAATGTTCCAACCTTGTTATGGTGGGAGCACAGGCTTTTTTCCCGGAAAATATGATACCTCGGACGGGATCTAGAAGAAAAGAGAAGGAGGGGAAAAAGGTTCTTTTTTTTTCAAAAATGATTTTTGGCTTTGAAGATTGATTGGGCAACGGGTCATGATACTTGGGTCTTCAGGGTAGTATACAAGGGATAAGGTACATGGTCTTAGAGACAGTAATCAAGTTATAGACCTAGGATCTTCTAGAATTCTACGATGAAGTTCAGTGGAAGATTCTTGTTTCGTGATATATTATAGATCCTATATAGAACGGGTGCCCTGTACCAATGTAAGTACCGTTGGTTGCGCCTCTGATCGGGGAGAAGATGGGGAGTGAAACTGGCCTAGCTAGAATCCCAAGTGCATATGTTGAGTTTCAATAAAAAGTAATGGACATACCAGAAGTCGAGAAGTATACAGTGCCATCGTCTGTCATATCGCTATCGCTAATCTGGGTCCATCGCGAACCATGGAAAGCTCTCCGCCCACTCCGCCTTAGCTTCCAACCGCTTTTTCACCCAACGTCCCCTTCACGCCTTACTCTATCCTCACCCCCCGCAACCCGATCTTCCAACCCAATCCAATCAGTGATCGTCCTCCCACGCTGCCTAATTCGTGAGGCTGAAGCCAACTTTGTCACCCAAAAAGTCGGTGATCTCACCACTTGATTGGCACAGACGCTACCACCGAAGAGGCTTGCAGCTACCCAGACGCGAGCCCCATCCCCCCACGCAGAAGCCATAGCGCATCCCGGCTCAGCCTGTGAGCTTCGTCCATTGATTGCTCCGATCCTAAGGGCGTCCTGCATACGGTCTCGACCCGACAGCCTGACTTGACGCGACTGTGACGAGCTTGTGGAGCGGCGCTGACGCTTTGATCACGCTTTGCTGCAGGCTAAGCCCGTTTCTCAGTCATTGGGTTTACCCGTGATCTCTCGTGCCATACAAGCCCTGGAATTCCGTCTTCTCACCGCAATCTAGACTTCTAGTGAGGCTCTGGGTCTGAGCTGACGACGCCAATTCCCTCTGATTGGTGTCTACTGCCGACGAGCGAAGCATTGTGACCTAGAATCTCCCTGGGCTTTCAGAGTCTCACCCTGGTGATACTGCGACGAATCAATACCACTACACCTATAACACTTCAGTATGGCGAAGGACAAGGAGCGGTCCGTAAATCCGGCGGCGGCACACAGGAAACAAGAGAAGCAGAAAAGTCTGAAGAAGGGAAAGGCTGAGCAGTTAGCGCGACGGAATGAGAAACTTGCGCGCCGCAACCCAGACCGGATCCAGCGACAGATTGAAGAATTGAAATCAGTCGAGCAGACAGGAGGACAATTACGACCACGAGACAAGGAGGTGCTTGAGGCACTTGAGAAGGATTTACGGGCGGTTCAGAAGGCCCGTGAGGCGCTCGGCGATAAGGCACCTAAGTTCCACCCTAGTCGTGGAGGGGATTACGGACATGATGGGCGAGACGCTGTACTCGGGAAGCGAAGACGAGATGAATTTGCCCCGCCTGCAGACAGTGATTCTAGCGAAACGGATGAGGATGTGCGCCGGATACCAATGCCCCGAGATACACCCCCGCCAATCCCACGGCAGCCGCGGAAACGAGGCGAGGCTGAAAGGGAGCCAGAACGGCGTGGACCCCACGCGCTTCCATCTAGACCGCCTGCTCCTGAGGCAAAGAAAGTCTATGAAGCACAGCCTGAGATTCGGGATCTGCGAAAGGAGGCTGTTAATAAGTTCATTCCTGCTGCGGTGCGGATGAAACAGGACTCGATTAGGGGCCAAGGCAAATTGCTTGAGCCAGAGGAGATGGACAGACTCGAGAAAGCTGGGTATTCGGCTGGTACACAGCAACCCGTCACTGATGAGCAACTATCATTGGAAGAGGAAGAAAGACGGTTTAATAACGAACTAAAGACCGTTCAGATTGAGGAGGTTGAAGATGAAGATGCATAGACCCGAAGTCTCGAGGTCGATGAGGTTAAATGGAACACGAATGATTCGGAGGCATATACCCAAAATGTACTATAGATGACCAAGAAACCAGTTCACAATGGATATTCAAGAATTTCCAACGTTCAGACTTAAATGCATTAATTAAAGCTTCCAAGGCCCATAGACGAAATGTGAGTATTCAGCAGTCCTGGGTCCAAGTATTAAAACCCGAGATTGCGCGAAATGCAATATAAACACGAAACCAAATTAACACTAACACATTACCCAACAAATACCAATTAAATGCAGCAAATGCAAAAGGATAATTTAAAGACGAAAAGAAAACTTGAAATAGACTCGAGTCACCATTGTACGACCGATGCAATAAATGTACAAGAAACTCCTCTCCGAAAATTAGGAAACGGGCATCAATCATAACAAAGGAAAAGTATCAGTCGAGAGAGGAGTCCTCGAGAAGGCCCACGTAAAGACGAAAGGGCGAAACAATCAGATCAAATGAAATCAAAACTCCGAGACTTGCATTTAGCAAGCTCCCAAACCACATCAAAGCCAACCTGGCTTATCAAACTCCGTGACAGAAAACATAAAAACAGTAGAAGTAAAAAGGCAAAAGCAAAAGCAAAAAGGTATGCGCAAGAAGCGAAATGTAGTCGAACGATGGACATATAGTCAAGAAGCAGGGACGGTCTATCAAGTAGAAATCCATCCGTATCCGACGCCTTTACACCAGGAGAAACCGCTCCAAGATGGGTGCAAATATGAAAATGAGAAATTTAGAGAAAAGTAACTGAGATGGATATGAATGGGCCAGAGGGGGATGGAGAAGTCTACCGCAGGTTGCGGATGATCTTCTTTCCACGAGCCAAGAAGGGACTGGGCATCTCGTCACGCTCAGGGTCCCAGGTTGCAGGCGGGTCCCGTGAAGAAGATTGCAAGGAAATGGTAGCACGCGAGTCACTAGCGCATCTCTTGACTTCATCCATAGGACGACCACCAGCGCGAGCTTGGGCAAGCTCAACCAGAGTACGACCACCCATGTTGCGTTGCATGACAGCCTTGAACATCTCGTCACCACCAGTGGGCTTGGTGGGGCTTTGCTTGGTGCTGTTCTTGCGTGTAGGAGAGCCAGCATCAGCGGCAAGGTTGGCAGACGAAGGAATCTTGGACAGACGACGGTGGGGAGACTTCGAGCGGGAGCGACTGTCACTCAGGTTCCGAGTTTCAGACAGCGAGGAGGAAGGACCACCTGACATTTGGGGAAGACGGGAGCCATTGGATGGGAAGAGGGGTGGTTGAGTGCTGAGCTTTTGCATGAGAGCTGCAGTGTTTTGGCGCAGGAGAGGTCGGGGGGCGGCCTTGAATGGATCTGGCTTCACCTTTGGTCGTGTTGGAGATGGGAGATCGGGTGTGTCGTCTTCGTCGTCGGAGTAGGCTAGTGTTGGTTCCCATTTGGCCTTGTTACGCTCTGCCTCGGCAAAGATGTTACGACCTGTGCCGGTGCCGGATGTACGGCGAGGAGACAGGGAGAGGGAGGCGATCGAGATGGGGGAGGGCTCGGCCATTTGGACGTCCTGGGGGGAGTCGACGACAGTCTTCGAGCGGCAGAAGGGGGTACGAGCTTCCTTCTTCGGCTTCTTACGACCATTGGAAGTTGGCGATTCGGGCATGGCCTGCGTGATGTCGGCGGAAGAGGGTGCATCGCTGTCATCTGTGCTGTGGCCTGAAGAGCGAGAGGCACGGCCGCTGGTACGAGACGATGATTGAGAAGAGTCGGAGCCCTGTGTACTTGTGCGGAAGAGTTCTCGAGGGTTGCTGCCTCGCTTGGTCTTCTCCTTCTCCAACTCTACAGCAACTCGGCTCTGAACCTCAGTCTCAAACCGCTTGCGAAGTTGGCCAAGTTCCATCTGAACTTGTTTATCAATCTCCAATCGAGCTCTAACCTCCCACTCGCGCCGGAGGGTGCTCTCGATGTCTGCCTTAGCCTGCTGGTTTTCCTTTTCCATCTTGGAAATGTTCTGTTCCATCTCCCGAACCCGTTGAACGGCCGCGTCTTCACGTCGGCGCAGGGTGCGGCCAAGGTCCACAACCTCCTTCTCCTTGCGCATGAGACGAATTATGGGAAGGTTAATTAGCGCAGCCGTGTCTGGGCGGTGGTCTGGGTTAACACGCAGACAGCTTGAGATGACATTCTTTAATTCAGGAGAGTAGAAGTCCGGCAGAGGGGCGAATTTGCCTTCGCGGATTTTCTGGACCAGTTGAATGTGGGTGCGGGCGTTGAAAGGGGGCTCCTTCGCGCACAGCTCGTACATGATACATCCGACCGCCCAGATATCAGAGCGAAGGGTATACTTCTCCGCAGCACATATTTCGGGCGACATGTAGAAAGGTGTGCCGACATACGTAGAAGCAAAATCATGGGATTGCAGTTGCTTAGACAGACCAAAGTCACCAAGCTTTACGCTGTTGTCGCTGCCAAGGAAGATGTTTTCGGGCTTAAGGTCGCGATGCAAGATGGTAACCGATCCTTGCTTACCCTTGAGCCCAGTAGGTTTAGGAGGAGGACCAAGAATATTTGAACCAACTTCGGCAGGGTCGGAGCCATAGTGGCAGCGGAATAGGGCCGTGACCAGCTGCGACAGGCATCGCCAAACGAAATCCTCCTCCGCATATTTGTTGGCCTTCTTGAGGTTCTTGATGACCATACTCAAGTCTCCACCACCGCAGTATTCCATGTAAAGGTAAAGATCTTGGCTAGCCTTGAGATGTTCGCGGTGGTAGTAGGCAACGATGTTGGGGTGTCGGAGGGAGCTTAGGATATTGAATTCGGCCGTGAGCTGTTCGCGCTCCTTCGCAGACATTTTAATGTAGTTAATCTCCTTGCGGCATAGGATCTGGGACTGTTAGGGTTGTCACACATCAACATGCAAAGGCCACTTACGAATCCATCTGATTTCCGCTTGACCTTGCGAATGATGCCGAAGGAGCCACAGCCTTGAAAGATGTCAATTTCCAGCTTGTCAGGAAGTATGAGAGCACAGAGCACATGGGGAGACCTACCAATCTTCTCCAGAATCTCATACTTATCCGCCTCAGCCAAAGCAATCGCCATGGCTATAGATTGCGAGGCAATGTGAACAAAACAATGGAATAACAGAAAGAGATGAGACGAATGTTCAAGAAAAATAGGCGCTGAGCATAAGCACTGAGATATTCAGGTATCCCTGTTTTGTTAGTAAAATGGATTGAAGAAGTGGAGGGAAAAGTTGTCTGCAATATGGGGTTTAGAGGTCGGAGATCCTTTGATGTTTGGTTAATCCGTGTTGCTGAGCAACCAACAAACTATGACACGCTTGCCCCGCTACGGTAAGCGGTCAACGTAATGCTCATTTAGCCCCAGTGACGCCAATAAGTAGGGATAGCGTCACCAATAACATCATGGGTTCCCAAGAAAAGAATATTAGCAGTTTAAGAGATAGAGTCTTACGATATTGCATCCACTCAGGTTTTATTATGACACCATTTTCAATTCAATTATCTCAGTCGCATACAGTAATCTGTATGGCCTCATTGGATATGAACTACCACGTGACATGTCTTATCGATAAGATCTCGGAGTTCCGGTCCCGCATCCCTCCCCTCCAACCTCGAGTGGCAAGCTTCATAGGTGGTCTAGAAAATGGCGGAACTGGAGGAGCGGACTGTCCTGCGAAAAGACCAGCTGGAAATCAGCCTGGGCAATGAACAGCGATTGATCAAAGAGGGTACTATCAAGGATGATAACCCTTTAGATCTGAGTGAGCCCTTCCGGGAACTCTGCAGTGCTTGCCGTAAGGGCGACCTGAAAGTCTGCCAGGAGAAAATCACCGAGGGGGTAAATGTGAATGCCCGTGATGCATACGATTACACTCCTTTAATTCTGGTGAGTTCGGGGAATGGCTGAAGTATATAGTTTATTTGAACGTGCAGTAACTAAATACTCTGGGGCCAGGCGAGTCTCTGCGGGCACTACGAAGTGGCACAATTGCTGCTGGAATCTGGTTCACTCTGTGAGCGAGATACTTTCCAAGGCGAGAGGTATCCTGAGTCCCAGTCCTAAGATTGATATTAGCTAATGCGTGTCCATGTTCATAGATGTTTGTATAATGCCCTGAATGACCGTATACGAAACCTCTTGCTTGAATACGACTATTCCAAGTCAACCGATCCGCTGCAACCTCTTGCAGCGCATATTTCTTCGCTTCTCACTCGACCTACACCGGTGACTTCAGATATCGAGGTAACGGCGTCTGACCAATCGGTCCACCTGCATAAGTTTATCTTGGCTGCACGATCTCCATATTTCCGTGGAAAGCTCGCAGCCGCCCCAGAATCAACAACTTGGAAACTCCCAAGCAATGTTTCTCCAGATGCATTCACTGCGGCAATTAGATATCTATACCTGGGAGAGCCTCCGCGCGAGCTTAGGAGTGGACCTGGTACTGGTTTTACCGAGTCAGAGGTATTCGCGGCGATCGATAAGATCTCCAAATACCTGGAAATCCAAAGTTTGATGGACAGTATCCTGGACAGTGGTGACAGGAGAATGGCCAGACAGCGAAGGACTTTAGAGCTTGCGAAGGGCCGGGATCAAATGGAAGAATGGTTCCGCACCAACGTTCTCGGAAACAAGATGGTCATCAAGACATCTCAATCCAGCCAGGTGAAGTGGGATCGGAACAACACAATCTTTGCCGATGTTCTTCTGCAAGCAGATGAACTCCCTGAGGAGGTTGAGGAGGGTCAGGCCCCCAAATCGGTACTTTTCCCATGTCACCGAGCAATGCTCCTCCGTTCTGAGTTCTTTCAAACCATGTTTTCGTCCTCATTCCGCGAAGCTCAGGTCACAGATCATTTGCATATTATTGACGTTGACTGTGCGCCCGATGTGCTCGAGATCGTCCTCACATTCCTGTACACTGAGCGCGCCGATTTCCCTTTGGAAGTTGCAGTTGACGTTCTCTTTGCGGCCGACATGCTTTTCATTGAGAAATTGAAGACAAAGGCGGCGGTTGTAATTAGCACTTTGGGCAGTGGCGGCATGTCTCAGGCCGAAGCTGCGAAGACTCGAGGCAAAGATGACGACGATATTGATATCTATGCGATCATGCGTGCTGCCTGGTTGACCCGTGTCCAGCGTCTGGAAGAGTTTGCTGGTCGATTCCTGGCATATCGATTGGAAGCCCATATTGACACGCCTGAGTTTGCGGAATTGATCGCCGAGTCGGCATCGCGTATTAAGGCGCGTCAAGAGACTGACTCTATTGAATTGCTGGATGATATTCGATTCTACCTGAATGAACGTTTCCGGTTGAGATTTGACGATGCAGGCCTTGATGAGATGATGGATGAAAGCCCGAAACCTGCTAATGGTGATGCGCCGGAGCTGCAGGATGTTGATAAGATCATAGATGGCGTTGAGGCACTCGACGTGTCGAACGGCAAAGTCAATGGCAAGGAAGAAGGCAACGAGCAGCAGCCCGAAAATATTCGTGAAATTCGCACCTTAGACGGAGTTATGGTTGAAGACGAGTTTGACGAAGATGCCATGAACTATGAGATCTTGATGGAGAAGTTAGATGCTCTTCTGGTGACTTTGAACCTCGATGCTTAGACAAGGCCTTGTGGTACACCAGCGACAAGCTATCATGCACGACCCGACGAGTCAATCATGAACATATGAAAGGAAATTTTGTCATATATATACACATCATTTATAAATTGGGGCAATCAAAATCTAGAAGTACATATCAGTCGGGGTATGAACAAGTTGTACCGAAGAAGCTGCTTTTGTCCTCGCAACTATCTCTTAGAAACAACACCCCTGAAATTTACATTTCATGCATCCAAGGCCCCTCAGGCATTGTCGATGCTGGGCCTTTCTGGCCCTATGGTACTGAGGCATGAGTGAAACTGGCTTAGTTGATGACATGGCGGCCGGTGAGGGGTTCGTGACCTTGAAGTTGCTGGGGGTAACGGAACAATTAGGTGAGGTCCCATGCACCGTTGAGGTCTTCAATTGGTCGAGAAGCTGACCTCAAAGGCAACCGATTCAGGACATTCTGGTTGAAGGCAGGCTAGATCTGGAGGTGCTACTAAATCGATCACCGGCCTTCCTGCGGTCGTTCTTTGTCGTTTCCCTCTGTACTTCTTTGTTTCTTTTCTTGGATCCTGGTGTCCAAGTCTCGGATTTGAGTTTCGATCATTCCTCTTCGGGCTGTCAGGTTCGAGCGCATGCCTTGTAGAGCTGCCATTTGCTCATCGAAAGTCGCTTCTTGGCGTTTTTTGGTGACCTATAGTGCCACGAGGAGCTAGAATTAGTCATAATCCTGCAACAAGCTAAATAGGTCATGAAAGACCCCAGGATCACATAGATGTTGCTTGGGTGGGTGGTGAAAGCACTACTACTCACTTCAACAATCTCCTCGTTTGTCTTTAAGCCAGCTCCGTACAACGTGCCTGCAATAGTAACAGACGTTACCGCAGCAGCTAAAACCGCCCGACGAATATTCTGAGGGGACTGCATCTTTGAAGCGTCGAGATTGAAGTGACATCAAAGAAAGCTTGACAAAGAAATGTCCGGGGTTGCCTCACCGCCTGCCTAGACAGGACCCACTATCGAGTATCAAAGACGCGTCGCGTTTCCCATTTTCTCCTTATCAAGGTTTCACTTTCCACGTTGATGGGATTACCCCCCATCATCTGCGTGAACCATGTCGTCCCGCAGTTCGATCCCCCGTCGTCGAAATCAAAGCGAAAGTGCCGGTAGCGATGCCGAATCCAGCCCCTCTCAACCAGCCAGCAGTAAACGCCCTCGTCTGAGCCCCGCACACGAAGCCGAAACCTCAAGTGATGAAGCGACAAGTGAGACAGAAAGGGCTCTGGGGGACTCTGGCGAAGATGAGTCTTCAAGCGACGAAGCAGAGGGAGATGACGTGGCCGATGGAGGCGAAGAGTCGATGCCACCACCTCCTCGGCAACCACTCAAAGCCCACGCAGGATTCGACCTCAATGGCTACAAGCCTGGCGCGATTGTGCGTATCAAAGTGACCAACTTTGTCACTTACAACAACGCGGAATTTTTTCCCGGCCCGAAGCTTAACATGGTGATTGGGCCTAATGGAACTGGCAAGAGTACATTGGTTTGTGCCATTTGTCTTGGACTCGGATGGGGACCTCAGGTATGGTATACGGACTCGTTTCATTCTACAGTTTTACTGACTTGACTCGCTCTATAGCATCTTGGCCGTGCCAAAGATCTTGGCGAATTTGTCAAGCACGGCTGTCGAGAAGCAACGATCGAGATTGAACTCGCAAGACACCCGAACGGTACTCGAAACCCAGTGATTAGTCGTACTATCAAGCGAGACGGAAATAAGAGTTCATTTACCCTGAATGGGCAGGCTGTTTCCAAGGCAGCGGTGCTGAAACTAGCACAAGAATTCGCCATTCAAGTCGATAACTTGTGCCAGTTCCTGCCCCAAGACAAGGTTGCCGAATTTGCCGCTCTCACCCCTATTGAACTCCTTCACTCTACCCAGAGAGCAGCTGCTGGAGAGGATATGGTCACACAACATAACGCCTTGAAGGATTTCCGAGCTGCTCAAAAGAAGGTTGAAATGGACAATCGTGGTGACAAGGATATGCTGAAAAATCTGGAGGAAAGGCAGGAGGCGCAGAGATTAGACGTTGAGAGAATGCGAGAGAGGGCCGTCATCCAACAAAAGATCGATAATATGGAATTCTTTCGCCCGGTTGTCGAATACAAGGACTGGCACCGGGGCTTCGAAGAACTGAAGCTGAAGAAAAACCGAGCTGAAGAGGAGTTCGAACAACTCAGACTCGATCTTGCACCTGCAATGGAAGCCGTCAATGCCAAAGTGACCTACAAGGATAAAATCAGCGACGTGAAAGACGCGCGGGAAAAGCAGGTCCAACAATTATCCACATTCGCTCAATTGCGCGGGAAGAGAATGGAAGACTTAGATCGCGAATTACAAGATTTGAACGCCACGATTGAAGCCGAAAAGAAATCCGGCCAGAAACACAGGGAAGAGGCCGGCTTGGTGCAGACGACGATCAACAGGTTGACACGCGAACAAGAGAACGGTGCGGTGGAGTTCAATCCTGACGATTACAACCAGCAATTGGTAAGCCACATAACATATATAAGGCAGAGCCAGCACTGATTCTTTGAATAGCATGAGAAAAGGCGCGAAATTCGCGAAATCCAAGAAAAAGCCAGCGCAATCCAAGCCAGCAAGAGGCCCATGGCGGAAAGGATTGTGGAGCTGAAAAGCCTTAAGCAGACTGAAGAGCAGAAGCTGGCAAGGTTGGATTCGCAGCTGGGTCAACAAGAAAGCAAGCTGGGGTCACTGTCCAAAGACACATACACAGCCTACCAATGGGTTCTCGAAAACCAGGACAAATTCGAGAAAGAGGTTTTCGGCCCTCCTATCGTAACCTGTTCGGTTTCCGATCCTCGATATGCCAGCGCTATTGAGTCTGTGTTCCAGAGAAATGACTTGACGGCGTTTACGACGCAAAGCAGAAACGACTTTCGCACGCTACAAAAAGCGTTGAATGGAGAGTTGAAACTTTGGGATATAAGCATCAAGACTATTACCAAATCGCTCGATTCGATGAGGGCTGGGATTTCCCGCGATGATCTCCAGCGGCTTGGGTTCGAAGGGTTCGCCAAAGACTTCTTACAGGGCCCTGACCCAGTGATTGCTATGCTTTGCTACGAGAAAGACCTGCATAGAACACCTGTCTCCTTGACAGATATTTCCGACGAAGCCTACTCTGAGCTGGAGAGCGGAAATGTCAACTTGTGGGTTGCTGGGAGGCAGTCCTACAATATCACCCGACGTATGGAGTATGGTCCAGGAGCTCAATCAACTCGCGTGCGCGCAATTAATCCTGCGAAGAACTGGACATCACAGCCTGTGGATGCGGCAGTCAAACAGCGACACCTGGACAACATTCGGGACTGGTCATCTGAACAAGAACAGCTTGAGAAAAGGATGGAAGAAGAGAGGGCTAATTTGAATGAGCTCAAAGACGACATGGACCGACTCAAACGAGAAATGGTATTTACCCCTTGTTTTTGCTAGCTTCTGGTTTACATATTAATCTTGCCTACAGGACGATGTCGAAAAGGAGAAAGCCGAAAAGCAAACTGCTTACACGCACTATCGTGCGATTCCTGACAAACTGGGTATGTTTGTTCTCTTTTTATGATGTTTAGTATTCATGGACTAACTCCCTTCAGCCGCCCAAATGGCCAAAAAGGCTCACATTACGACTCTCTTCGAAAAGATGCGAGAACGGGTTACTGAGACTCGTAACAAGCAAGACCTGCTTGCCAATGAGAAAGCTAAGGCTGGTGCTGAATATGCCGTAAGTGTTACTCTCTATTACAGGTAGCATCCATGCTAATACATCACAGAGCGCTGTTGAGAAGATCTCCGAAGCATATAGAGAACTCTGCAAAGTTTGCATTTTACACGGAGAGGCAAAATCTGAGCTTCAGATCCTAAGGCTTCGTCACAGCGAGTACGCCAAGATGATAGAACAAAAGGCCGCAGAGACGAGACAGATAAAGGCGGCATATCTAGAATCAAAGGAGCATGGCAAGAAATTGAGGCGGACGGCAATACGCCTCTCAGATGAAATTAAGGAAAGACCCGGAGGTGAAGAGATCACTGAAATGACGAGCCCGACCGACTACAACATGGATCAGTTCAATGCCGACCTGGAGTCTGCAAGGGCCCATTTGGATTTGACCCAGGGTGGCAGTGCCAACATGATCAAGGAGTTTGAAGAGCGCGAACGAAAGATTAAGAAACTGCGCGACAAACTTTCTGGTTTCCAGGCCGAACTGGCTCGGTTTCAGGAGAGCATCGAAGAGATTCGTGGAGAATGGGAACCCAAGCTGGATGCACTTATCAGCAGGATCAGCGACGCCTTTTCAGACTCGTTCCAGCGCATTGGCTGTGCTGGACAGGTCTGTCTGGACAAGGTGGAAGCTGAGACAGCCAATGGCGAACCTGGCGGCAGCGAGTTCGACCAGTGGTCCATTCAAATCTGGGTCAAGTTCCGCGAGAATGAGAGCCTGTCCCTGTTGGACTCCCACCGTCAATCCGGTGGCGAGCGTGCCGTCAGCACCATTTTTTATCTCATGGCGCTGCAATCGCTCTCGGCATCACCTTTCCGCGTTGTCGACGAGATCAACCAGGGTATGGACCCGAGAAACGAGCGCATGGTTCACGGTCGCCTGGTGGACATTGCCTGTGCGCCGAACGAAGAAGAGATTGACGAAGAGGGTAATGTCGTCGGCGGCGGAGGTGGCCAGTACTTCCTGATTACGCCGAAACTCCTGAGTGGTCTATCCTACAAACCTGGCATGAGAGTCCTCTGCATCTACAGTGGCGAGCATATGCCCGAAAGTGGAACGGTCAACTTCCACAAGGCCATTGACAACATGAAGAAGATTGTCGCTAGGGGTGGACGGACCACTGGCACGGCCAACCCTCCGCTGCTTGAGAGGCGAAGTCAAGTCAACGTCCAAGCCTGAGGGATATTTCCTTCCCGTGACCGATACATATTTCCGGCTTTGATCTACACAACACAGCATAATAATGACCTATGATACCATTTTTTGCTTTCTTGCTTTCCTTGTTTTGAGGATCATGTTTCGGAGTTGGGGATCAAACTTGGTGGAACCGTTGGAGCGGGGGTGTATGAATTTGGTCCACTTTTCTGTAGGTAGCATTTAATTTGATATGCATATAACCTTGGAAGGAACATTTTAACGAGCAATCAACGACCTGCCCAAGCGGGTATCGTTGCAGTGGAGAAGGTTGTATCCACTCTGGATGACTGATTCTTTGGGCGCCATGCATGATCGGACATGCCGTGTCTGAGCCCGATTTTCTATTCGTACCAGCCCCTTGCCCGGTAGTTGGCATAGCGCGAACCGAAACAAACCAGATAACCGGGGTGGAGTGGACCAACGCAGGTCAAGTGTTACTGTTGTCGATCAGGCTGGTAGCCCTGTCAATACGACGGCGGCTTCCGATAGAAAC
The DNA here is from genome assembly GCA_030710325.1 of Penicillium sp. 91 TS-2023. NCBI lineage: Eukaryota > Fungi > Ascomycota > Eurotiomycetes > Eurotiales > Aspergillaceae > Penicillium > Penicillium sp. 91 TS-2023. The sequence continues at coordinate 1,124,944 of JARWGP010000006.1, forward strand.
CTCCAAAGCTTTAAGAAGGATTCATAACCATGCTCTGATTGGACAAGCGGAAAAAGAAAGCATTCAAAAAAATGTAAAAATAAGCAGCACTTCATTTCCAACCTCCAATTACAACTTTTGATAGGTACTGCATCGAATCGGTCTCCCTTACCTCTTTCGCACCGTCAGCACTGGGAAACCGACAGCAGTGTCATGCAGATCGACCACCGGGCGTTTCCGCCGCAGATCACAGGCTCCATTTCGGAGGTTTTGCATACCAATCGTTGGGCGACGTTGGGCATCCCCTCGCTACGGCCAACTCTATTTCGTGGGCTTTGTCCCCCTGTTCGACCCCTCACCGGCCACCCTCCGCTGCTCTGTGGCGTTACTCGTTGGCTGCATCATGCAACCCCATGGATGGTGACCGTACAAGGCTGATCGACACTGCGCCTCATCTGTGTGGTGGAGAGGCTGGGTGATTGGCTCGATATTCCACGATCCGCATGGTCGATCCTGATAGATACAGACCAGGCTACTTACAGTATGTTGACCTTGGGAGGATGCATTGGCCAAATAGCCAATGCACATACACGTTGCATTTTATCTTGCATGCTGAGCTGGCCATGTACGCTTTGACTGGAGAATCAGATTCCCAGGAAGCTAAGCTCCCACACAAAGTTCATAGAGACTTTGCGTGGATACTCACGGTTTTTGGCTCTTCCAATTCACCGCTTCTCTATACCACAAACTGTGAGTATGACGCACATCACCCCTAGGAAGATGCATAGGAAGTCAACCCAAAAAAAAAACAAAAACAAAAAACAAGAAAAACAAGAAAAAGAAAAGAAATCCAAAACTAAAATAAAGTCAGTCCAAAAGTCAACCACAGATAACCCCAGCCCATGACGCGCGGACGATACCGTGGCGCCGTTCCCTGTTCCAACGTCTAGGATCCCGACGCCAGCCCCCGGTAACTACAGTAGCAACACTAAGGATAGTAGCATGTAACGCCTCCTCAAATTGATTGTCTGGATCCGGGACCCCGGGGATTGGATTCTCCCAATGGAATGGCTCGGGGCTACTAAAATCTGCACAATTACCAGGTGATGGAGAGGGGATGCGGATGTGGAAGCGGAAGTGGAGGGCGCTTGCGACAGCCGAAGTTTGTTGATTCGTGCATTCGCCAAAGTAATTTGCACACGGGCCGCTCTTACGGTGTAGAGATTAGATTACAGGTATGGAGCACAAGCAAGACAATTGCTGAACAGAAATGAGAGAAAACAAAAGGCGCAGTCTGATGTTCTCAGTCTAATTCCCGAGGTCGAGGGGCCAAAATTCTAATAAACTCACTTAAAGTAAGTTTGAGCAACATCGCATTTCGCACCCAACAAAGTATAGTCCGGAAAATCATTATCCACTCTCAATCTTAATGGCCCCCAATGTTTCAGTTTCAATCGGAGCTCCAAACACGTTCCTTAGATGCCATGCCGTGTAACAGTAATGTCGGGAGGATTCAGATCTGGTCGGCCAGATGTGAATCCGAGTGTTTCGAGTTCGGGTTCGCTTAGGTAGAAAGATGGAATTTATGTAACCCCATGTTTGTGTGCAAATTACTGTTGCATTTTTAGTTGAATTTCAGACTGGATGTGCAGGTATGCGTACTCGAATTAGCATGCATCGTACATCACATCACATAGACATGCGTTTTCATTCTATTAACAGAATATCTTTTTTTTTTAGTCGCTTGGGGATTGATGCAACCGTGGGATGATCTACGCATCAACTCGCGCATTGTAAAAAAATTATAATGCACGGTGTCAAGTGCATACACAACCCACCTATCGTACATGCCCAAACTGTATACACCCCCGTTTACCCAAGGTTTATGTTTCTGGAGAATTCCCTCAAAATTCTGGGGCAAACTTTCTTTACGAGAACCCATACAGATCCCTGCGATGGAAGAATTCATTGCCGGGTACGAATTGTCCTCGAATCAATGCTGTTGATCATCTAGGATCTGCCTCTAGTGCGTGTTTGCCACGTCTCCTACATACGCCTGTCGTGCACCCGATCACCCGCATCAGGGTCTGAAACGATCGCCAGGCTGAATTACTTTTCCTTAGTGGCCCTTGGAGGGGGTCAGAGGGTCAGCATGTACACGGGGCCTTTGCTGGCTGCAAATAGATGATGACCCGAACTACTGGTACATATATATCCTTGCACTAGACTACGCCTATTATGGTACTATGTCCTTGATGCTATCAAGTTGATGCAAGATATTGTAATGCTTACCAAGGACCGCTTTAGGCAAGAAAGGTGTTTATCAAAGAAACCCAAAACTTAGTCGACGTATAGGTATAGGTATAGGTGTACAGGTACATCATCGTACATCGCTTTGTCCAGTAGGGGATACGGGGTGATACGCATTCGGAATTAACTCGGAAGGGCAAAAATCAAAGTCACAGCCCTCGGAATTCCCAGCTCCCAAATTACGGGCTGTAAGTGTAAGCGCTGAGAAGATCGTGCAAATCATGTGTACCTCGTACTTTGTACGTGCATGTACATGTACATATACAGGATCAGGATGATCTACAAAGTCAGATGAGCCCAACCACCTTAGTGAAAGTCGAAAGCTGGAACCTCCGGGGCTTAGCTTCAGAACCTTGGAACGATTACCGACATTAATAATCGAAGGAAACCATCCCCCTCACCTCCCCAATCCAGTTACTCCCGCCCCCGCTAGAACGAAAAGAAACTGTAATGTAAAAAGGGAAAGAAAAAGAAAAACACCGGCCGATCGGCAGACGGGGTTTATACTTTATCCGGCCTAGTGCAATATCGCTAAGATCCCAGCTTGCTGGGGCTTGAACCGAGGTGTCGATCCTTAGCTGTGACGAACAGGTCGTGTTTCAGCGCGGCTGACACATTCATTTCGGTTTCTCCGATCTTTGATCGTCAGTCGATCCAGGGGTGTTACACACTCTATGAGCTTCGTTCTGGAAATTGGGCACTTTTTTTCCCTTTTTTGTATAGTAAAGGGATACGGGGTATACGTCGACATTGTTTTTGCTTTTGCTTTTGCTTTTGCACGTATTCTATACGGGCGCTTCCGATCATTTTAGATGCATTTGCATTTGGACTTGCATATGATCTTGTAGATTTAGGAGAATTTTGTATTCTTTAGAGTAAAGGGAATTATTCTGCAGTTTTTTACTGTGGTGGAATGTTGCCTCTTGCCTCTTGCCTCTTGCCTTGCCCCTGAAGCGAGGCAATACGAATACGCTTAATGTAAGAACTGAGCGGCAAATCCGCCGTTGTCCGATGCTTTCTAATGATGTATAATCAAAATTTATGAAGGCATTAATCAAGTAAGGTCGCGTCGGAGAGACTGCCCGAATGGAGCTATGGCCAGCAGTTGCCTGGTGATCCACCGGGGCGATCCGCCGGATCAGGAAGGAGGTTAGACGCAGAGTGACAGGTCCGCTTCCGCGTCAGTTGGATACGTCAAGGGGACCTCATTTCCACGTGTGGGAGGGTCTTGAGGGGTCTACGAAACCTGATTGAGACATTGGTATTTTCTATGATTAGATTGAATTCGATAGTTGCGGCTGTATGGTTGAAAAGGGATCAGATCCGGGGTTAGTGATCCTCATGCACTAGAATTACTAGTCTACTCATAATTCCCTCTGAATCATACTAATAAGATTCTAGAATACAATATTATTCTTATTAATTAATATTAAGGATTAAGATGCCGTTTTTAATTAAGAACATAAATTAATGGGGACATATTTATGCCGACACGGATTCCGTCGGGACTCAAGTCTGCCGAGCACCCTTTTCACCTTCCCAAGATGGTTCAAGGTCCCAGGGCCCAGTCCTTTGCAGATCGTGGGGAACATCTACCCACACATATCCCTCCATAGTAAAATTACCATGAAAATTAAAACTCAAAATTCTCATCTCGCTTCGCGCATTTCTTCAAAGCAAATTCTATGCAGCTCCAGGTCAGATGCAAAGGCGCATGCAGGTGCCATGTGTTCATCGCGTGGTTGGACACCGTACGATATGGGGAGATTGCCCCACACATGTGATATGGGATAAAAGGGGTGAGACACATTCTCGCGTGGCCATGGGGCCACGCATGGGCCGGGATGATCCCCGATCGATCACTACCCGGGAAAATGGCTGAAAAGGTATTAGTACGCGACGCATACAAATTACATAGACCAGATCTACGTCAGGTTCGGACGGTCGTTCAGATCGGCTGATTTGACAATCTGATTGCCGTGCTCCGTAATGGAATCCATTCTACGCCCTAACCAAAGACCAGGGAAAATAGAAAAGTCGTGTGTTACTTTGTTAGTGTAAGGTAAATGTCCATTTCACCCAAGGCACCGGGCCCGGGCCACACTTCTGCCGTAAATTAAGTTTTGTCCTGGAGAGGAATGTCTTGTCGACAGAGTTTTGTTTCAACCATAGACCAAAGCCCAACAAAAAAAGAGATTGAAAAGAACCTTCGCGCGTTTCCCCGTCGGACCCAATCTGGCGGGAATATTACATCCAAGTACCATGTAAATGGAAATTTTGGGTTTTGTGTGGAAATGAAGAGCGTCAAGAAAAGAGCAAAAAAATGACCCAGCCCCTTCGAGCCGCAACGCCAATCAAGCCGGACGGAATACTAACGCCGGGACTCGCGAGACTAGTCGATCCCGAAGAGAAGTGCCGTGTTTGGTGAATGGGTGGGGAAGGCATTGTTATTTTTTCTCGAAAGGGCCGATCAAGAGGATCGCCGTGGATCACGCTCGAGCCTTTCCACGCGCGTTTTGGGGGGTCGGGGAGGTGCATCGGCATATGTCTAGATTGATCTTAGTGAAGTACGAGGTCAATATTTGTTTTCTTGATTACGGCCATTAATAGCAGCAATCGGGATCCTTCCGGCACACAGCTCTCAAACACCTCAAACAATCATATTTCATGTCTTTGAGACAGTACCTACTGACTCAAAAAAAGGTAGCTGACGAAGGCCTTAGTATCCTGGTCAGTTTACTCACCTCACCAGGAAAGAAGTGAAACTCCCCTTGCTTCCCCTAAAACGGCCGCACGGAGCAGGCGATCCTGGAGTGGACTAAAGCAGAGTAGTGGAGCCTCGCTTCCACGAGGTCGGGACGGATCCAGGACTAACGGCCAATCCCGATCTCGCCTGTGCAGAATCGTGCACGGGCCCAGACAACGGCCCCGTTCCAGAACGCCGATCAGATCGTTTCTACTTTGGGACTCAGGATCTTCAGGAGACCCTGCGATCGACTTTTGGCACCTTCTATTTTGGTAAATGCGGAGCCCATACATTCTTGGTTCATTTTTAGCTTTGGTCGACACGTACGCCGTACCATAGTGGACACACAGTTAAGTTAAATTTTAAGTGCAAAAGGCAGGATCTGTAACTTCGAGGATCAATTGTAAGGTTTGTGTAAGCGAGGCAGCGGTCCCGAGCGCTTAGAGCCGCCACCGCCGTCATGTGGTATTTTTCATGTATTGTGTATGCGTGTCTGGCCCCAACGGAGGTTTGTACATTTTGGGCTTAGCGTAATGCGGGTTCTTTTATGACCTTCCCTTTTGGCTTCCACGCGACATGAATCCGGGGCCACCCCTTACTGACATATCAAGTGTACTGAAATTGAGAAAAAGAAAAAAAAAACCCAAAAAAAAAAGGGAAAAGGGAAAAGTAAACATGGGCAAATGTAGATACACAATTCATTCTAGACTTTTACTGACTTCTGCTCTACTGAGTAGACAATACGAAGGATAGATCGAGAACCGTTTATGGGGCGTATGTGACAGGTAAGCAGGATCTGCACTAGCTAACCGAGGCCAACGGGGACTTTCCGGCCTCCCACATCGGGCCTAGTGGCTTCGGACGCTAGGCACATCGCCAGACTTTGATTGGCGCGCGCATCACATGTGGGGCCTCGCTTTCTCTTGATCTTTTCTCTTTTTTTTCCTTTTTTCTTTTGTTCGCATGGCATCGTCATCTTCCCCACTGTAGGGTTAATCTCCGAAAGAATTGTTTTTCTTTTAATATTTTATTATAATTAATTAAATTAAGCTTTGGAACGGACTGTCTCACCTTTTTGTACGAGATTCAATCAGGAAACCCACCCTGGCTAATTTGCTGCTCGCTTTCCCCCTCGGCACTGTCGATCATCCACGCGAGTTCTGACTATAAACCCTCGTGCCCCCCATACTTTACTTCTCTATAATCCTAATCCTCTCCCCCAAATCTCATACCCCATAACCTCGAGGTATCTTAATAATCATGGATCTCGCCAATCTTCTTACTGGCGCTCCCAAGCCATACACCGCGACCTATCACAAGCGTTCTTTGCAAGCGCCTCCCTCGCCGCCGGTCGAGGATCAGGTCAAATGCTCTTTGCCTTCTATCTCCAGTTTGTTGGAAGGTGCCGACGGCCAGCACGCAGCTAGTATGTTTCATCTTCGATCTACATCTACATCAAACAATGTCTAACATGTACCAGAGCGCCAACGCCTCAGCCCATCGCTGTCCCGGGAACGTGATGTCTACGACACCATCCACCTCCCACCAACTCCCCCTCTTCGTCCAGGCTCTGGATCAGGTCACGCCCGCTCCCCGGAGATGAAGTCCCACCACCGCTCCTCAGTCTCAAGCACTGGCTCCGCCCCAATGTCCAGCGGTCCCTACGCCTCTCCCGCTCCAAGCGTCTTCTCATACTCTTCTCCCGTCGAGGCCCAAGCACCAATGTACTACCCCCGCCCACCAACAGCCTCCAGCTTCCAACCCGCGACGCCCGTCACCGCGCTGCAAATGCCTCCACAACAAGCCCAGGTTCACCACCATCACACACAACAACCTACTCCTCGCTCCCCATCTCTCATCACCCCCGTTACTCCTGCTTGGCAACACCACCACTACTTCCCGCCTTCTACCACAACTCCCTACCAGCAGAACCATGATCGCTACATCTGCCGCACATGCCACAAGGCTTTCTCGCGCCCTTCCTCGCTCCGCATCCACTCCCACTCTCACACAGGCGAGAAGCCTTTCCGGTGTACCCACGCTGGTTGTGGAAAGGCCTTTTCTGTGCGCAGTAACATGAAGCGTCATGAACGGGGTTGCCACTCTGGTCGTCCCGTTGCGCCTATTCCGGCTGCTGCTCCCACTGCTCTTGTGTCATAGACACTCGAACAGTTCAAACGGTTCAACCCAAATAAAAGCCGAACCGACCTGCTTTGCATTACCACCTTTCCTTCCATATTTCTCACGGAAGGACTGGATGGATGGTCGTTGCATGGATGATTTGAGTGTCTCAAATCTTGTTTTATTGCATTTTCTTTTGTTATTTACTATGTCATTTTATGGGGGCGCTGGGATCTGTTTTTGGCGTTGGATCTGGGATGACTACTGATTTGTCTCCGCTCGCCGTGATACCCTGGATTCTTTGGAGATTTTTTTTTGGATCGGATTAGAGGTTTTGAAGATCAGATCTATAAATTTAAAATTTATGAGAAATGTATTATTTATGATTACTTCCTTCTTTTCCACTTTTGATTTTAGTCTTTTAGTCTTTTTCTTGGTTTCGGGTTCGGGTTCGGGTTCGCCAATTTAAATAGTGAGAGAAACTACATTTATTACAAAGTAAAGACATATCAAATGAAAGTACAAACTTCTCCTATTTAAACTTGATCTAACTTGTAATCCCATTCAAATTTGCCAACCACTCTCAGGCGGGTATAAATGCGACCCATCCGATGTAGCCATCCGTCTTTGACACATTCTGATTCCACCCAGGTCCTCAACTCATCCTATTCGAGTAGTATAGCTCCGACGACAAACATTTCTCTCCTGACCGTTTCGAATATCCCTAGACTCCCTAAGTAAGGCAATTTCCTACGTACTCTGGTCTGCATCTGTCGTGTATTCCAAGATTATTCGTAATGGTGGAGTTTGCGCGATATATATTTTGAGATGGATGGGTCAGCCTTACTAGACTAGACTAAACCAAGGCTAATATTTCATTCTAGCGAACTCTTTTTGAAATCCTTTGTTCCAAATATTCGATTCGCACTCACTAGCCCTGGAGATATTTTGATTTAATGATTTCATATTTTGGGGATGAAAGCTTACATGGATCGGGGAAATCCTAAAATCCTAACTCCGCTCGGATGTTCCCCGGACCCGGCCGTGACTCGTTTATGGATGCGATACGTTTAGCCGTTCAAAAGTGGAAAAAAGTAAGAACCACACAAAAATTGGAAACTCAGTATAGGCCAGTATGACATCGTCAGAAGCTAAAAAGCGCCGGAAACGAAATCCGGGAAAATTGGATGTTTGCAAATATGTTTCAAGTCCTTAAAAATACTAGGAGTGATGGGCGAGTTCCCACTTCTCACCAGCTGACCGCCTTTCGCGATAACAAATCGAAGAAAAATTGACAGAAAATCAATTACGTAGGTATCCAATCCAGAGCAACTAAACATCAGTCTAGGTTTTAACTCATTTCAAATTTATCAGATCCTGCATATGTTTGGAAAGCATTCTGCGTGTTCAGGGGTCTGGTCACATGCCAGAGCTGAGTTATAGTCTGTCCATCCCATCTGCGATCCCGTGTAGATCTTCTTGGCGCGCTGATATGTGCCTTACCAGGTGCGATGTCCGGTCTGGTTTGGTTATTTATGATTTAAACCTCCGAAAAGTTGGAGATTCACGGGGTGAATGTTTCAGTTTTAAGGTTCTTTGACGGCTGTGCAAGGTTCCAAAGTTGAGGTTGGAACGGAAGATTCCCGAGCTTAAGGTGATTGATGTCTGTACTACTCTACGATCTATCCAAACTATATCCACTTTATACCGTATCCGATCCGAAATTCCAACATATCCTAAATTAAATCAAACCCGAAATATCATAGATCCCATCATAATCATAACTTCATCCAAAATCATAGATCATCCGCTCCACATAGCCGGAATGAATCACTCATCCAAAACCCCCCTGACCAACGCAGCAAGACTAGTCTCATACCTCGCCGGATTATGATCACTCAACATCCCCGACGCAAACCTTAACTCCCCGAACCAACCCTCCACATCCCGAATAAACCTCATCTGCACCCTCGTAGCCGGCCGTCCAAGTCTCGGATACCCATCCCCAAACTCCGGCTGCGGCGTGAATGCTTCGCGCTGCAACACGCGCATAGTCTCAACAACGAAGACCTCGCCGGGCGGCATTAGTTTTGGCGCTCGCATCGCGTCGCGGAGGAGGGCAAGCGTTTTCCAGGCCCAGGCATCTTCGCCTACGCCGTCGCCGGCGTTCACGACTAGGGGCGGCTGGTTGACGTAGAATTTGTGCACAATGCTTTGACGGAGTGTTTCGTGGAGACGTTGACGGATGTGTGTTTTTGCTTGGGAGACGTCTGTTTTGAAGAGGTGGGATGCTGTGTGCATGTCGTGTAGGATGCCGAGGGATAGACTTGGGACTATGTCGGAGCCGTTTACGATTGTTGTTATTAGGTTTCGGGTTGCGAGGCGGAGGAAGGGGGACATTACGGATGGGGGACCGTAGGCGTAGACGTGGATTGGGCGGCCAGGGGGGAGATCGTAGTGTGGTGTGGATTCTGAGGTTTGTGTGCTGCTGTCAGTTAGGAGGCGAGTTGAGGTTGGGTGGTAAGGTGCTGTGACGAAGGATGGGCCTGTCAGAGAGCTGCTTGGCTCGGAGATCATGGTTGCGAGTAGAGCTGCCACGCCGCCGCCTAGGGAGTGGCCGCAAAGTACGACGCCGTAATCTGTGAACTCTTCTAGTGCTGCGCGGAGGGTGATCATCACTCGGCCGCCGCCGCCTTCAAGGAGTCGCTTTGCGGAGGCGTGCATTCCTTTGTGTACCTTCCAATTTTTGCCTTGCCATTCTAGGTCGTCGTAGTCACAGGTCATGTCTGTGAGGATGTCTTCGAAGCCCCAGGTGCCTCGGAGGGTGAGAACTACTGCCTTGGACTCGTGGTCGATGGACAGGTAGTGTACGAGTGGGAACCCGCTTTCAGTTTCACCGGCTGCATTTGAGCCTCCGGCAGGATCCACGAAGGAGGAGAGTAGGATTGTTGATGGGGGGAGACCGGCGTTGTGCTCGAAAGCACTATGCTCGTAGCTGTCCGTCATTTTATGCGGGATGCTTTTCGCATCTTTAGGTACGCCCATGACCTTCAACGCACTGGAACCGTATGAAGCAGAGGAAAAGCGACAGAATCGGCGTATGTTTTGAACGAAATGCCTCTTTGGGAAGATTCCTGGTATCATGCCGTCACGGTTGAGTGCTTGAATGGTATCCATATCTTCGTAAGCACTTTTGCGCGAGCGATGGGCTAGCAAGAGCGATGTTTCGGAGCCAGCAGTCGCGACAGAGTACATGCTAGGTGTATATGACTGAGATCTTCTGTGCAGTGCTGATGAGCCCGGGCGATCATTGGAGACAGGCCCGTCCGTTTCAGACCTTGATACCGACAAGGAACTGGTGCTGCGAACATGGGTTCGAGATGTGGTAGGAGATCCTGGGCGCAGGTCTGCAGCACGGCGTGAGAAGGCATCGGTGTGTGTGAGAAGAGACTCTTGACTTCTTTCATGTGAAACATAGTGCCCTGCTCTAGAATTGTTTCTATCATGCAAACCGCGAGGAGGAGCATGGTTGGCTTGCGACCGTGGAGAATGGCCTTTGGGAGAATTGGAGAAAGGCGATCTTCGTAACCCACTATTCGGGCCAGGGGTGGTTGGCCGATAGTCTGCTGTCTGGCTTGGTCTGGCTGGAAGTGGCCGATTCGTCTTCTCTCGCGCAGTCGCTTCTTTCACTGACGCCACTCCTCTTGTAAGCTTAGTAGGCTGTCGACTGGTTGGTGTGCCAGATGGCCCGGGTGCTTTGATAGTCGGCCTTTTGGGGAGCGGTGGCTTCACGCTGCTGGTTTTCTCCTGGCCAATGGGCCTGAAGCGTTGGGCAAATCTAGAACCTTTGCCCGCTGCCTTTTCAGTCTGGCTAGTTGAAGACCTAGAAATTGAGGACTCATCTTTCATTGTCGCATCGCTGGATGAACCTTCTGACTGGGCTCGCTTGAGCTGGCTTCTCGGATTTTCAGCCAATGCCGGCTTTACTTGTGAAGGCCGCTGGTAATCAGGCTCAATGAAATCCGGGATAGATGAAGGATCCTGGGGCCGCAGCTGTGTGCTCTGCGACTTGTTGAAGGCTGTGCGAAACACGACAGTGTGCTTCGGGAGTTTCGAAAATTCCGGCACACTAGGGCTCGCATGGTCATGATGGTGAAATCGCTCTTCAACCATTGTAGTCCCAGGAGGAGCTGCGATCTCAGCTATCTCGTCATCGAAGATATCCACAGTGATTGTTCTCGCGGTCAGAGCCTCAGACTTTATGGAAGCATGACAGCCTGGTGGTAATTGGCTCATGATGTACGCCCGAATATCTTCGTCCGAGACCTGCTGTTGACTGTCCAGCGGGAACGAAAGACGAGACCCAGGAAATGAATCCGGGATACTCGAGCGTCGCTGAACGGCATTAAAGGATTGATCACCAGCACCCGGCATCACGAATGAAGCGCCCTCCTGCTCGTCGGGTCCTTCTTCACGCGCTTCATTCGGGAATTGTAGTTGATGTGTCCCAACAACATCTGCCCGGGCTCCATTATCAAGGATGACGGTATCCCAAACGACTTCATCACCGCCATTCTCTCGTAACCGTCTTTCGGTATTCCTTTTACCCCAGCGCTGCAGAAGTGCAAAGCCCACTGAGCCAATCAATAGGTCCCCCACACCAATCGTCTCGGTACTGGTGCCGGTATCAACGGACCTGAACTCACGCCGAATGAGGGTAATAATAGCCGCAATGGCCCTGGAAGACTCGGTCGATCCTAAGATCGCATCTAGGGTCGACAGCAATGCCTGCGAGAAGTTCGCCACGGACGCCAGCGTTGTTGACGAGAAATGAAAAGTAGCCGCGGCGAAGAAAGATGCCGAGGTCACGGTTGTATGTAATGTTGCCAACTGGTTGAATGTAAGCAGTAGATCTCTCCTTTTGTAAAGCAATCTTACACTTCTTTCCAGCAATGATTCAGCCTCCATTCGTCCATGTTCATCCCCACTACGAATCGCGACATCGCGACCGGCACGCGTTAGAATGCCTTCGACCACTGCGCGACCCAATTCTAAGCTGGTTAAGGTTGTCGCTCGTGCGCCATCTAGGGCCACCCCACCGAAAAATGATCCGATGCGTAATGTAAGTGAGGTGGATTGGGTCAGCAGAGATACCAAGGACGCGACTGGACGCGGGAGGAGTGTCGTGCCCGACGTGGCGGGGACATGGCTTGGAACTAGCGTATTGGATTCCTTTGGTTCATCAACTTGTTCAAACATAATGAGCCATGAGTAGATTCAATGATAATGTAAAGGACAAAGAAATCAGGAACAGCATGAAATCAACATTGGGCATCTATGGAATCTAGATAATTTGACATGTGATTCCCACTTTGTTGGGAAATGACGTAGTGGCCAATCGTCTATCGGGTATATCTTCACATCTACATCATCGCCTTCGAATCTCCTCCGTAAGTGACTCGACGAAGCTGTTTCGGGTTACACTCTTTCACCGAGCGAATTCCTGACAAGGTCATGTTCTGCCACAGATCACCTAGCATGTTCTTAATCACCTGCCGAGCACCTTCTTTTCCATCGATACTGAGTCCATAAACAATGGGTCGCCCCACCATCACGGCTTTAGCTCCCAGGCACAGTGCTTTGACGACATCCATGCCGGTGCGGATACCGGAGTCGAATAGCACTGTCATCTGGTCGCCGACCGCCTCAACAATCTCGGGGAGAACATCCAGCGAACCGATCGCACCATCAACTTGACGACCTGCAGAAAGTTAGCCACTGTACATCTATGGAACGCTGATTGAAACATACCACCGTGGTTGGAGACCACGATTCCTTCACAGCCATATTTAAGCGCCAACTTCGCATCCTCCACATGTTGAATACCCTTCAAGACGATGGGACCGTCCCAGTGCTCCTTCAGAAAGGCGATATCTTCCCAAGAATGAGGCTGACCCATGTGCACATCGGCCAACCATGCGACGGCTGCGCCCACAATGTCCTCTTCAACTGACTTTCCCGACCTTTTCTCAAATTTGGCGCGGAAAACCGGGTCACTGAACCCGACCTGGCAGCCAGTACCCTTAAGGAACGGGATGTACCCGTTGTCAAGATCGGCCGGTCGCCAACCCTGGGTCCAGCAATCTAGGGTTATGACTAGGACCGAGAAGCCACTAGCCTTTGCCCGTTGTAAGATTGACACGGTGACATCGTTATCCTTAGGCCAGTAGAGCTGGTACCAGCGTTTACCATCGCCGCTGGCTTCTGCGAGTTCTTCAATAGAGCTGGTACCAGCCGTGCTCATAGTGAAAGGAATGCCTTCCTCTGCACAGACCTTGGCCAGTCCAGTGTCTTTATCTTCGTGGAAAATGCGCTGAACACCGAGGGGGGCCACGATCAATGGGGTGTCGTACTTCTGACCGAATAGTTCTACTGAAACGTCCTGCTCTGTGACCTAAAACAAACAATCGCTCTTGTCAGCGAAAAATAACAATTAGAAGCCATCAAAGGCGGAACTAACATCAGGCATCATTCGAGGAATCCTAGAGGAATTAGTCCCAAGTTTCAAGTTGCATGATACGAATAGGTTGGTCGGACGTACATCTTCCACTGCCGAAAGGCCAACCGGTTACTATCCATGGTCGCCTTCTCACCGGCTCCCCCAGAAACAAAGTTATACGCCTCCTCACTGAGAGCCTTCTTCGCTTGCTCTGCGAGCATCCTCGGATCAGTCGTGACGGTTGGCTTGACACCCATCAGGGTACCCTTGGCAAAGACAACATTCTGGTAACTTCCGTAGTTCGTCGACATGATGATGATAAATGAAAGTTTTAAGAAGACAATTACGAGTGACTGAAGTGAACTAAAAAAGGCTGGGCAAGTCTGACCCAACAGGAGATCACTTTATATTCTATCAACAACCCAATATAATTACCTGATTGGGATCTATGAAACAAACGCCCCCGAAACTTCCCATATCCGGAGTACCTAAGATTTGATAGACTCCGCCTGTGTATTTTCCCCAAGCAAATTATCGTAAGATCATGGCACTGGGTAGGTCAGACCTACTAAAATACCGGACACAGAATTTCCACGCTATATTTTGGGGCCGAAGACCATTCTAGTCAAATAGTAATGGGGCCAAAGACTAATCTAGCCAAAAATACTCGGGCCGAAAGAGTAATTGAGTCTTCATAGGATATCTTTACACGCGCCACACGATTTTGTGCTCACAGCATGGCTCATTACTCCGTCTACGTTGTCTGAGTTGAAATTACGACTGGGGCTAAAAGAATAAGTGAGTATACTAGTGAATACCTCCGTACCTGACAGAATATTGTTATTTCCAGGTTTAGACTTGGATAAATTAGCCCCCAATCTTCACTTGAGCGCGTGTCTTGTACTTCATACAGCTAAGGTCCCACTATGTACGAGTGCGCAAAATAAATACGAGGGAGCTGGCTTTTGAAAACTGTTCAAATCGGATTCCTTGTATGTGCATAAAATGGTGTTATATAGCGTAGGTTTAAACTAATCAGCAATAACAAAATTCTCGACCTTGGGAATGATCAAATCTTGATTACAAAATTCACCTGACCGTGGCTTAGTCAGGTTGAAATCACCTGACTGGGCTGCCACACGTACACGGTACACGTCTCTACGGCGTTGTACGTGGACATGGGCCGTTACCTAACCAGGTTCTGCCCCTCAGCCAGAAATTTGGCTTAATATAATCAGATGAAGCTTATTGGGCAGCTGTTACCCTTAGATACAACGCAAAGGCTTCGATTCCCGACAGCTTTAGGCATACGTTCGATGTGTTGATAGTAGGAACTTAAGTAGAAAGAATGTTTAAGACTGAGCCTCTGCATTCACATAACTGTATAGGGAAACCTAATATATCAGGGAAAACCTATACCAAGGCAGGAAAAAGACTGGTAGCTAATTTGAAAGAAGACACAGATTTTCCAAGGCATTGCTTGGCTAGATACCCTGGCACCTTGATACAACATACTGACTGGAAAGGACGTTGGTAAAGACCTGCTGTAATAAGGCTGCTATCTTACTTTTGGCGATTTCCCAGAACTCATGGTATCGGTCTGGTAGTTTACTAAGATGGGTTCGTCTGCGGTATTCCTAAATTCATGCCTAGCGCGTAGATCAACCACTTACAAACTATCCACAGTCCATCTCAATCAGCCCTATAATCACGATTAATCTCTTCAGCATCAGAGGATCAATAACTTACGCTCTATTCATGTTATCTTAGTCAGCCCTATATTTTCAATCAATCTCTCAAGCATAGGTCAGTCACTTACAATCTATCCACAGCTCATCTCAGTCAGCTATGTACCCTCAATTAATCTCTCAAGCTCAGATCAAAAACTGACAGCCTATCATAATTCATCTCAGTCAGCCCTGTATCCCTAAAGTTACACGAATCTTATATCTAAAAATGAATCTCGTACCTGGCTTTCAGCCTGATTGTCAATCTGGTTTTCACGCTCCATCACGGGCCCTGCTATCGCAAGGGTGGCAAAGATCATGGTGGAGAGGATGGTTAAAAGCTTCATATTGCTGATGTTTGTCTTACTTTCTCGTGTTTTGGGAAATAAGAGGATATTTTCAGAAAGAATGAAGTTGGGAGCAGGCGTGAGATAGCTGGATATTTATAATAATATTTATTCATGTTGACGCAAATATTCCAGAACAGCAAATGGATTAAAGACGATATGCATGTTTCTCACAAGTAATTGGGTTTCAAGATTGATTTTCCATTTTGTTCCAAAATAGCCGATGTGATATGACGTGAGATGCACAAACCGCATAGATAGACCCTAAAGGTGGCTTGTTTCCAAATTGTGCGATAGACCAGTCGATTAAACTGATGGAAGCTCCCGCTGCCCTGGATTGATGTGTTCCGCCAAGGACGCTGGGGAACTCGTGTTCTACTATGCTATATTTCGGAAGAAGCGAACATTTCCCCTGCGTCAAAGGCCAATCTTGATTAAAGAAACCAGCTACAGCAATTTTTAAATAGCCTGCCCGTGCAACGCAAATTGCCTAATTCGTGGAGACCAACCGCAAATACCCTAACGTAAAAATTGTCGTCAGCGATCGATAAGAATAGCTATGACTTCCGCTATAGCGCCAGTGCTCAGATTGAACATGCACTACACCATGCAGATAATTGCGGGGTCTTATCCAATGCAATAGGTCACATATATTAGGATTGTATCCACATTTACACGGGGTGGCCTCCTGGTGGGCGCATAGAAGCATCCCCAACAAACTGCAGTGTCGACCGGAGGTAGCTAACCTGTTGATTTGTGGATATTATATATGTAGTATCCCTATTCTCCATTAATGAGGTGGCCTTGCTTGTCGCTAGGCATGTACTCGCTTATGATGGATTTCTTATTGCAATGGCCGCCTAATGTTCTTGCAGGAAGCTAGTAATCGCATTTTGGTCAGCGCCCCACTAGTGGTCAGAGCATGTGATAATTGTTCCTTCGAACTTAAAATTGGCCTCTACGCTCATGCAGTAAGATCGAAACTGTTTCTCCATTCGGATATATAGAGGGTAAGCGGATCCCACATAGAATATATGTCTAAGCGATGTCAGATCTACACAATTACGCTAAGAGCGAAACCCTCGAAAGGTTAATCTAAGAAACCTTCATAGATTAGGACCCAACTTCCTATTCATAACATTACTTTCGTTAAACAAGGAACAAACGCGGGGTTCTCATTATTTACACTACACACCACCTATAATGGCCGCTTATACCCAATTGAATAATGAGAGCTTTGATACTACTGATGCGGGGCAACTCGATTTTCAAGAGAGAAAACAGCTTAATCCAAAGATTTCGCTCCCCAGGGTAACGGCTCTATCTATAGTGGCTGTTATCCTGTCTCTTATCGCTACGACACTAGCCATAATCAAGCATATCCCGCATAGTCACAGCAGCGTCTTCCATTTCGACTGCGGCGAGACCCCATCTGACGCAGCCCGACTAGGGTGTAAATTTGACTTGTCATCGTTCGTCTGGGTGCCAGCTACCTGCTTCGACGGCGAGACTATGGAAGAATTCCTCAACGCCAGTGACTGGAGATGGTCACTAGACCGCGAGGGCCAGCAAATGGTCACGGAGGAATTTGCCCGGACCGGGAAATTTGAGGGCCTCTACACCACCCTCACATACCATGCCATGCATTGCAAGTACACATACAAGCGTTTGGTCCAAGCGATGCTGTTGAGGGATCAGAGCAGTATCGATGGATATATCGGGGCTGTCGGGCACCTGGAACATTGCATTCATTTGATTGAGATGATGAATTCTACGGCCAATATGAATGTGATGGGTACGAGCTGGGGAGTTACAAAGATGGCTTCCTGTGGTCAGGGGGTCTTTGAGTCTGGGCATGGCTGGTTTGGATGGCAAGATGGAGAGAAGATCTGGGATTTGCCTTGAAGTCTGAATAATTAATTTCAAGACGACTAAAGTATTCCTACGCTACCCATATTTAGTAGCGCTACGGTTGGAAGCTATTTACGCTAGGGACTGTATCACTTCGGCAATCAGTGTCTTCATTTACTCCCATCCCTCAATACCCGCTTCAAGGCTCTCCCTAACATCACTAAAACCGGATAGTCCGAAAACACTGCGAAGAAACTCCTCCGCTCTAGCCCTCGGAACAACCTCCGTTTGGTCTTTGATTGGGTTAGTAGGAGGATCTGGAATCTTTTTATTGTTCGGTCGAAGTTCGCGGAGAATGGTAATGATATCAGCAATGTGCATTTGTTCACCAAATGCAAAGATGCGCTCTGATTTTGCAGTCGGTTCGAGGATACCGACTATACAAAGTCGAGCAACGTCTTCAACATCGACGTACCATTCTAGGTAGAAGTTTCAGTACTAGAATTCCATAGGATGGCACAAAGGAAGATACTTACGTTCAGGGAACATGAGAGTCATCTTGCTACCCTGCAGAAGTGTGCGTGTATGGCCCATCGTAGAC
Source organism: Penicillium sp. 91 TS-2023 (assembly GCA_030710325.1). Classification (NCBI taxonomy): domain Eukaryota; kingdom Fungi; phylum Ascomycota; class Eurotiomycetes; order Eurotiales; family Aspergillaceae; genus Penicillium; species Penicillium sp. 91 TS-2023. The sequence continues at coordinate 1,143,125 of JARWGP010000006.1, forward strand.
CCGTAGATTTCGGGGCAAAGCGTTTTCCCGACCTGTTGAAATTAGTAAAGTACCTCGTACGCGCGGTCCAATGAACAACTTACGTTGAAGCAGGGCACCACAGTGTTAAATTCAAAATGAGTTTGATGTGCCTTGACCCATTTCCACGACCCTCGCTCTGCCTCCATTTTTGAGGCTGCGTAGACCGCAACTGTCTTTTCTTCTTTCGGAACGTTTTCGTCCCATGCAGTCTTCAAGGCAGTATCATTCCAGCTATCTGCGACGAAAACCATCAATACAAAATATTGAATGCGGACAGAAATTCTAACGACTTACTTTCATCAACGCGTCGTCCATTAGGCTCCGGAATCATGTTGTACAAGGTACTCGAAGAAGAAACCAAGACAACCCGTTTGATGGCGGGATTCAGAGCCGCGACTTCCAGAACATTTACTGCAGCTTTCACCACCCAGGGGATGACAGCGCTTGGGTCACCACTAAAGGTCATATCCGAAGCCTGAGAGTGAAATAAGAGAGGTCAGCATCACTTGAACAACTGGTTGAAAGATTGAACCTCTTACCGAGTGAATGACTCCATCTACGTCTTCTATAATCCCCTTAAGCTTATCCTTATTGCCAAAGGACTCCACGAAGACGGTTTCAAAAACATTAGGGCCGTACTTTTGCTCGAAGTACTCGTTCAACCATGGCTTCGGCGCGCGGACAGTGCCCCGCACCAGGTATCCGAGACCAAGGAGTTTATCAACAACGTGAGAGGCGATGTAGCCATTGGCACCGGTGACGAGGATTCGGGATCCTAGGGGTAAGACGTATGAGTTCTTGGCCATATTTGGTGAGTGGTAAGGTTGTGGTGTGATGGAATCTCGATAGAAACCATTCGCAAGTCTGGAGCCCTTTTATAATTGGAACGGGACCGGTACGGCCCCACGTAAATTGATCTGCAATTTCCATCGAGTTATCAGTCTGACGAACGCTTTCTAATGTTGTCCTTTGAAAGACAAGGCCAAGCCCGACTGGCCGGAGTTGACGGACAAGTGGATCATCACCCCCGCTCTGTGGATGCACTGGACCGGTGTTCTCGGCAGGACATAGGTTCGGGCTTTGGTTCTACGGGGTTGTGTGAGGAACCCGAGAAAAGCCAAGAGATCCGGCTTCATTTCCAGCATTCTGCGTTGTGTCCATGGGGTCCATGGATAAAAGTGTGGGGAAACGTACCCTGTTGCGTAATCACCGTCATTCATCATGACAAGCTTTCAACCAGCCGCTATGGCTGAGCCGGGGCAAACGTGGCCGACACACCCGTGTTTGTCGCCCCCGCGCGATTTATTCCCTCATGGCTCTTCATGCGCCCGCATCATCGCGTGCTTATTTTCTCTCGATTCCTGCATGCAACCTGAAGATCGCTAAGAACCATAATCGGTTCCTTACCGACAGCGACCATGCAGTCCTCAAAGATCAAGATGCCAGCCGACCTTCCCCCCTCTTATTCAGCCCCGACCGCACGCAGGATCCCACCTGCACTGCATACGAATGCAGTCATCGAAGCCGGCCATGTCCGTGCTCGGGATGAGCAGGAGATGCAGTTTCTGCTACAGAACGTCCAGCAACTATCTCGCATCTACAATCCGGAAATCGAACCGGAACACGACACAGACTACTATTGCAGCTGCCATATCCACCAGTATATTGGCAGAAAAATAAACCGCCTTAATGTCCTGGAGATGTGGTCAAGGGCTGTTATGTATCCAGGCGAAAAGTTCTATCATGACTGCTACCAAGTGAGCTGGTTTACCAACAATCCGTACTCAACCACCGTCGTCTCTCCATATGGATTTCAAGGCGCGACTATATATGGGTCCCAAAGACCCAGCGCGAACTACCATGCTGTCTCAATTCGACAGACAATAAGGTTGAATGAATCCCTGAATGCCAAGGCCCAGGCTGCCGTTCGCGCCCAGGAACCGTCGTTTAACATTTGGGAGACCAGCTCACTTGAATCCTCGATGTCGAGCATGTCTATCGCTGATTCGGCTTCTAATTCATCTGGCCAGCCCTCAAAGCGATCCAAGCTTTCTGGGCTCAAGCGGGCATTCTCAATCAAATCATCCGAGGAAAAGGAAGCCATCAAGGCCAGGAAATGGATCGAGCTGCGCCCCGCCATACTCTATGAAGAGCGTGGAAGATGGCCAGACGAGGCGACACGGAGAATCGTGAGTATTTACCAAGAGAAGATGGGGATGACTGAGAAAATATCCGAACTTCGAACTCGCTACCCTCTTCAATACCTGCATTTGCTTCGAGCCGGATACTTCGAACCTATCCCCGTATCTTGGGCAAACTTGGCTTCCAATCCACTCAAATTCTCGATCGACGCCGCTGCGGGGTGGAGAGGAATTACACCAGCGTGGAGAGGATACGAAGACACTGCCGAGGAACGCCTCTACTGGGTCTTGAATCATAGGGCAGGGAGTACCGGGGCTCGCCTGAAGCCAGATATGATATCTGCCTTGGATAGGGCTCGGGCTCGAATGGCTTCTGCAGTGGAACCACCTCCTGCATACTATGCTGTCGATGATGTCTGTCACGTTCAGCATACATCCAAGGGCTATTCACACCAAGTGATGCCTCCCGCTTTCAGACCATTCGACGGGGTTGAAACTCCTTTGGACGATACGATGATTTTGTTGGACGTTTCCGGCTCCATGGATTTCGACCCTGTGCGACCGAACTATAACCAGTATCTCGTCACTGGGTACTCGAGATCGACTCAACCAAAAAACAAAGGTTAGTCTGATACATTATAAAATCTACAATTAACACTGACATTCTGCACCGCAGACGTTGCAAAGGCAATAATTCGTCGCTTCACCGACGCAATGGCCAACCACGACCAAAACTGGCAAGGCTACGAACTCACCACATTCTCGAGCCGCGCAGATCACATTGGCATCATAAATCACTGGAACTTGGACGAAATGTGGCGATGGGTCGGATTCGGGGGTCTCACAAGAGTCATGACCGGATGGCAGAAAGTAAAGGAACTGCATTTCCAAAAACATTCCGAATCAGCAACATACCATCCAATTTATGGCTGGCAAGCTGGTCCACAGACCCCGAAACTGCGGTTACTTCTTTTACTCGACGGAGAAGCGCTCGACATGGATGAGTTTGAACTTGATCTTCTCGGTCTCTCTTGGGTCCATGTTACAATCTTCCTGATTGGCGTGGACGGATGCCCACACCATCATCGCCATGCAAACGAGCTGCAGCGAATCAGCGAGGTTAATCCTCATGTTTCGTTTGTTGATGCGCAGGGTAATGCTCCGGAGCGATTCATTACTCATGAATTGCTTAAGCGGCATCTCGGGTACGAGCTTTCGATGGTGGAGTTTGAAGAGTTGGAGCATCCGCCTCCATATTCGGTTTCTGCAGACATTGTTTAATAGTTTTAAAGGGAGAGGTATACATCAAGGAGCAATATAAATTTTGATTCGATAATGCCGGCAGACCCATCTTTCGAGAACATTAAACTAAGAGTATCCTGAGTTAGTACATACGACCATAGGGTGTGGAGAACAGGGCTTCCCGTCCGCTCAGCCGTACTTAAGCCCATTATAGTACGCCGTCAATTCTCAATGCGCCCTGAGCTCTAAAATGGCGTCGGATTTGATCTTAGGGTGAGTGTGGGTGATATGGGTGAGAACAGGGCAAAGGATTCTCACCCAGGTCACCCACTTTCCCTTTTACACTTAACTCCGTGCCATAAATATGAGCCCAAGGCGCATGTACGATCTGCTGTTCTTTTTCCCCTTAACACTCAGCCATTCGAAGAAGATGCTCCTGAAGAACGCCCAAAAGAAACTTGAAAGAATTGCACGTGCTTCGTCACGTGGCTTCACCCGTGAGTAGGTGGGAATACGCGATTTTAGATGAGAACACAGGTCGTGCCGCCATTGACGGGGTCTTGGCGTCGCCATTGAATTGAGGCTATGCCTAATTGGCACGCCCCACCTGAAATTTCAGTTTCAGCTACGGAGTAAACATGCCTCCTGCCACTCTGTAGTTTTTGAATTTCCACGCCAGTTCCCCCCTAGGCCCCCTTCTCCTTAGTCTTTATTAAGACTACGCCCTACCCTCCCCTAACCACGCCTTAGTGACGCCCTAGCCTTTAACTAGACCACCCCTAGTTTAAGCACTTACTAAGCACTTAATAAGCGCTTATAGTATTAAGGATTTAGGGGGGTTATTTAGGGAGGGTCAGGGTTATTGGTCAGGTGTAGCTAAGGGTACCTTTAAATTAGGGTCTAGGGTCGGGGTTAGAAAGGCACGACCTAGGTAGGTGGTACTCTACTTAGATCTTATAAGACTATATTTGATTCTCCCTTAAAATAATACGTGTGCGTAGCAGAGCGTGTGTAGCGATAGCAGATAGCCCCAAGCCCTTGCGTAATACAGTTGTAATTACCATAAGTTAACTAGGTCGTGCCGCCATTATGTAAGCAATTAGACTTTTCAATGGCGACGCCAAGACCCCTTCAACGGCGGCACCTTCGTAGGCTTATATTACGTACGTCCGCGTCTATAACTAGTTAGTTATTCCATGCCGAAACTTTTGCCTACGGCCGACAAAATTCGTTAGCATCGCCGCCCACTGGTAATGCTATACTCATACCCAGACAAGACGAATACTAACCATACTATGTTTGGTCAATACTTCTCTGGTGACTTCTCATCAGTTCCACCTGGGACCTTGTCAAATCACAAAAAGTCACGGGTCGGCTGCCAGCGCTGTCGGGCGCGGAAAGTTAAGGTTAGTAGTAAACCCCAAGGAGAGTCTGTGAATCCCTCCCGAGCAAAGCACATTTGCTGGTATTTAATATGGGGGGAGCATTTTTTAATGTTGACTTAGTGTAATGAGGCGAAGCCGATATGTGAAGCTTGTTTACGCCGTGGTCTAAACTGTGTTTATGACCGTCTTGTTGGGCATGACCAAGGCACAGGGCTCCGGGAGAATCCAAGTCCCACTCAACAAGTCGCCTCCAAGGTCACATCAATGGAAGTTAACCTTGAAGGACTTGATAATGGTGTGGCAAATCTGCCAGAGACGGCGCAGCGGCGTAAGCTCGAGATGGCTCTGATGCATCATTGGCGCGAAACTGCCGCCGCCTCGATCTCACTGGATGACACATCTGTCCATATCTTCCGCAATGAAGCGTGTAGGCTGGCGCTAATATCTGATGGCCTTTTATACATGGTTCTGGCCATATCTGCTCTTCACCTGCACACCGCTGGGGCTGAGGGCATGAGGAATTTGATTACCCGACTTGGCTTCACAACTGGGGACATATACTATCGCTACTTTCTCATGAGCCTGCGCGAGCAGCTCAATGATACTCTGCATACGGACTCACACAACATGGATGCAATGGCTGTTACGTCGATGATTCTGCGTACTTATGTCTTTGCGTCACTACAACAGCGCAGTCTGGACCCTCCCTACCAGGCCCCTAGAGAATGGCTACGCACTAGCAGGAGCACAGCATCGGTATATGAGGAGAGAATAAGGACTAGTCGACAGGGAAACTCCAATGAGGAAAGCATCGTGACTGCGCACCTCTTAGCGCACGGTCGTTCCATTAAACGACAACTTGACAGTACACGATGGGACATTCATAGCAGGCTGAGTCCTATATTAGAACACCTCCTCGACGGTATCGAGGCCGAGGACGAAGAATGGAATAACTCAGGCCGTGTCAGCACGGGAACTGCTACTGTGCTTCGAGATACTTATATTGTCACTCTGCGCTACTTGGACAAGGCCCTCAGGATGCAAGAGGGAGAAGAACCGCCAAGCCAAATCTTGCGAATGCTGATACTCTTCCCCGTCTGTGCAGATGTTGCATTCGTGGATCTTGCTTATGATGGACGCCCTCGCGTTCTAGTAATTTTGGCGCATTACTTTGCTCTAATCTCCTTATATTCCCATGTTTGGTGGATAGGCGAGTCTGGTAAACGTGAGGTGCTGGCGATTGCTAGTGATCTGCAAGATACACCGTGGAGAATTAAGTTGCAATGGCCCTTGCGTATCATCGGAAACTAGTCAGCTTAAATCCGGGTATGGATGGAATGAATCTGTCTGCGAGGTGGTCACGGTCTTGATTTCCTTTTTAAAGGGCTGAATTGCACTTGATAACAATTTGGTCCATAAGAGTCTTACCGTACTTTACATTGTTCATATGGCAGCATCGAATGCAAGTTGCTGTTTCTGCCATAGCGATACGATATGTAAATCGTCCCAGTTTCCATGCAAGAAGAACTTGGCTGATCTATAGTAAGACGATGAGCGTTGCGGGTAGAAACAGGGTGTGACGTCCGGCTGCTGGTGTACGCGATTAGCCAGGGTGTTGAATGCTTTATACCAATTCTCAAAATCAGCGGGTTTGATTTGGGTGGCAGCAGTCAAAACTTCCCCAACGTCTAAGCCTTGATACGATAATAAGGAGAGATTGCGGAGAATCTCGAAGTGGAAAGTCTTGTCTGCACTTGGCGGAATCATGATGAAACTTTGGTAACTTATGATCGGTGATGGCCACGCTTCTGTCAGGGTTTCGTGTATTTTTTTTTTTTTTTTTGACGAGGCGCAGAAAATGTGTTAGTAAAGACAAGTCTTCTACAAACATGCCACTTAGTTCAACATATGGCCTTTTGTGTTGCTGTTCGACTTGCGCTTCCTTCTTGCCTGCTGGCGGATATAATTCGCTAACACCCAAAATAGATAAAGCGAAGGACCGCCCGCTTAACCTAAAAACGGGCAAAGCGACGGACCACTCGTTTAACCCGAAAACGGACTAAGCGAATTATTTCTCGCTCAACCCTAAAAGGGAAAAAGCGACAAACGCTAATACATATGGTCATCTTATGCGTAGGGTCTAGAATTCTATAAAATTTTATATCTAATTTATTATTTGCAAACAAATTTTTGCAGCTGATCATATACCACGGGTCTATGAAATGAACCCGAGAAAGTGTCCATAGCTTTTTGTTTACTAGTCTGCTAACCATTTGTTGGAAATTGGTAGGTAGACCCCAAGTGCGCCTCAAGCTTGATCCCAGTACTGTAATTTGACGCTGTTCAATCGCAAAAACATTGTTGAGTAGTCACTGGGTATGGCGCAGCCGAAATATGGTCAGGATAGCTACATTCATACTCCATAATATAACTGACTAGGGACAAGCATCCCTTTAATAGACCCGGGCTGATATAATCATTTCCAGACGTGCTAGTCACCTAGTACCTATGTGAATGTCTCTAGCATCTCAAATGTGCTAGTATCTCTTAATTTAGCAAACAATTTGAGTGTGCTGACTATTTACAGATCAGTCAATCACTACACACTACCTACTGGTTTAATGAGGCTGTGTTTCTAGTGTTTGGTACACATTTACTCGGTGGGGGCAAGACAGAAGCTAACAAAAAGGAAAGACTGACCTGAAATACGATAGCAAGGGCTTGGCGGATAAAAATAAAATTCTCTCAACTCGTTCGCAAATATAAATATCTGGACTATCAGCGTCATTTTTTTGTTTCTTGTTAGGTAGGAACTTCGAGGCATATTATACGACCTATTCTATGCCACAATGAACCACACCATCACCAACACCACGCTGCTTGAACATCCGGAGCTATGCACGCTGGCAACATGTCCTTTGGACATGGCACAGGTCCAATATGTGCCCTCTTTAGCCGGTAATATGCTATACATCATTATCCTTTGTCTCGTCGCTGTTGCCCAGCTGTGGCTGGGCATCAAGTATAAGACATGGACATACATGGCCTCTATGCTGTTTGGGCTCATTATGGAAGTTGTTGGTTACGTTGCCCGTGTCCAGATGCATGATAACCCTTTCCTTTCCGATCCATTTTTGATGTAAGTGTTTCACCCAGTCCCACTAACACTGTATATCATCATATCATAGGATACAGGGTCACTGATATTTGAATATTCCTGCAGGTATTTGACCTGTCTGACAATTGCCCCTGTATTCTTTGCCGCAGCAATCTATCTTTGCTTGTCGCGCATTGTTGTTACCTATGGCGACGAAATCTCCTACCTACGACCGCGTACTTACACCATCTTCTTCATCTTATGTGATTTCGCGGCTCTCATGTTACAAGCGGCGGGCGGAGGGATCGCGTCTTCAGCAGAGAATAATGGTGACCGGGAACTAGGAATCAACATCATGATCGCCGGTGTCTCGTGGCAAGTCTTTAGCCTCGCGCTATTTGGTGTGCTATGTGCCGAGTTTGCTTTCCGCGTGCGTCGCACCTCCACATCTAAGCGGAGCATGATGTTTACTGTCCTACGAAGCACACGGTCTTTCAAATTCTACCCTATCGCGCTCGGGTGTGCAACTTTGGCTATCTTCGTGCGATCTGTCTTCCGCTGCGCAGAGATGTCTGAGGGGTTTAGTGGAAAGTTGGCGAATGATCAAATCACGTTCATGATTCTAGAAGGTGCAATGATCTGTCTATCTGTTATTTTCTTGACAGTTCTGCATCCCGGTTTGGTTTGGAAGGGCCAGTGGCGTGATGCAATGTGGCATGTCCGCTCCAGAGCAAAGGATCAGACACACTACACCGCGCTAGAGATGCAGAATAGGAGCCCATCCACTTCGGTGTAGGGGCGGGGAGGCTCTGATCATGGTGATATGAGGACTGGACATGATGAATATCTTTGTTGGACTGAATCGATTGATGCTCATTTTAGTCCGTCCATCCATTGGTATGACTGGGCATTCGTGTTGAGGTACGTGATGTGCAAGCTAACTAGATTTTTCATGGTTCAGCATTGACAATGAATCTTGCACAGGAGGCCTCTGAGCCATTTCCTAAACAGAAATTATGTAGTATAGCGGTGGGACTGCTGACGGGTTTTGGTGAATTGCTGAGATGAGCAACTAGTCAATCTTTCCTTTGGTCTTGTTGATTTCTTTTGTTTGGTCCTTTCTCACTGCTCTTCATTTGTTTAATCTTACTGTTCGGTTCGGCTTGTTTGATTGGTTGGTTTTGAGAGCTGCGGCGAAAGGCCCTATATAGATGGGTGGACAAGGGGATATACAGTTTTCACAGCTTACACGCGTTGTTATATTCGTTATTGCCTGTCTTTAATACAACCCATTTCGGTCTATATCTTTGCATCTTCTACTAATCAATTTCCTCGCTTCTTATTGGCCCATTCGGCATTGGTTCCCTGCCTCTCGAGTTCTTACCCTTGGGTGATGCGCGGTGAGCCTTCCCATTGCCATTCTGGTGGTGTTTTGCATGGCTTCGGGTCTTTCTCTAATTGCCTATTTCTTTCGTGCCTCGACCTATCTGTGCCGTCCAGACTATCATTAGCGCATCCCCTTGTTTAATAAATAGTTACATTGAATGTTATGATATTAGAAGGAGCGAGTTATTATGCGGCTTACTCTATTGCCTCCTTCAGGTCGTCTTCATAACACAGATCTTATATTTCGAGGAGCCTTTGGCCGACATCATAAAAGAAGACCCGATAGTGTAATAGAGTAGGATACTTTCTTTCATCTCGTATCAGTACATCTTCGCCGCGGTCAATTCAGGCACTAAATTCTCTAGACCTCGTTTATAGTAAGCCGAGGGGCTAGATATAACTAGTTTGCTATGCATACGCAGCCCTCCTTCTAGAGTAGGGGTATGTCGACCAGGCTGCTGCTATTTATTCTGCGGATCTAGGGATTAGAAAGAATATGCAAGGTCGGAAACACCCGAATAATATGTGGGCTCTTCATGGATTCTATGAATGTTTGCTTCGAACGAGTCGTATTCTAGAGGCAGAAATAATTCAGCTTCAACTCAAAATCGCGCTCTTTATTGCCGATGTTACGGTTGAATCCTCCTGCTTTTGCCGCAGAGGAACATTGGGAATTGTAATAAGCAGCTGCTGTTCTGGTGTTGGAGAGAAATGAGAGGGATCGCTTATTGATAGCGACTTATTCCTGACTGGCCCTATAGATCACTTCGAACAAATTTCTCCAATAATAACTCCCTTTATGTACACTATGTTGCCTTCCTGACACTTTTACATATTTTTAGGGGTCTACCCTAGCATGAATTCACGCGAGTGTACATATTCTAATTTGTTATTTCCAACCAAAGCTCGGATCGGAAAATTAATTCTTACGTAAATGTTCCTCTCGAGCTGCAATGAACCGAGAAGGTAATCAAAAAATGACACTTGATATGTACTAAACGTCGACGTCCATCATTGCCCACAAAGATGGTGTTAGAAATCGCAACATCCTGGCCAGCTTTCCTAGATTACTCCAGTTTTAATCAAACGCTTAGTTCCTATCGTATTGTTAATAATTCGATCTTAAGATTCTCGTGGTGAAATACTCACCATATCATACCAACCCCCACCACCAAAAGCGCATGGGCTAGGTCCCAGGTTCTTGAAGCCGAAGCTTTCATAGAACCGAATGAGATGGTCGTGGGCAATTATCACGATACTCTGTGACGAATCGATAGAGTGTCGAACATATTTGATATATTCATCCATCAGGGCCCTTCCCAATCCCTTGCCCTGGTACTCTGGCCGAATTGCAAGGGAATGTACACCGACGAAACGGCCATTCCCGTCATTTCCGATCACATGTCCATCCACCGTAACAACATCGCAGCTACCGTTCCATTTCTCGGGCATTTCCATTGACCCATCTGTGACTCGGTTTGCGGATACTCGGGTCGCAATCACGTGGCCAATAAGTTGAGAGTTACCCTCATCTCCAGACTTCTCGACAAATAACCCAAGGCAAAGCTCCGGACATACTGTCAGGCGGTAGATGAACTATTTTTCGCACGTCAATCCAGGGTAAGTTCCAGTCTTCCGAAGTTTCGATGACATTAATAGCGTACCTTTTCCTTAGAGCATCGCTCTTGTTCTGGAAAAGCGCTCTCAACATCGACACAGCTTGCCACATCACCCACCGCTAGAGGCCGAACAAAGGCTTTCAAGCCAGCCAGCTCAGCGAATTGCACGGTTTTCATCGTTGAGTTAAAGAATGAGATGGTTTCAGGGATAGGAATGATTTCCGCGCAATGATGACCAAGATAACAGATGGGATGAATTTTGTTGTGGAAGAACGAGGGACGTTGACTGACCTAGCGATAGATCGTTGGATTCGCTTATAGCCGTTGTCAATTAAAGGGCGTAAAAATGCCCCGCTAGATGGCAAAGTTTAATATTTGGGTAGCCAACCAGACGGAGAATTACGCAGAATCGGCCAGTAGATCCCCACTCGAGTTTTGAGTTGGCTGTATAACGACCGTCGATATTTTTGCCACGGAGCCGCGTTCGGGAAAATTGCAAAAGACTAAAAATGGAAGGCTAATTGAGACGGACTTATCCGCTGGCCTCCGTACGGCAACCTAACGGGCAATTCCTGCCTAGACTCAAAACTTGGCCATATGTGCAGAAAGGAATTAATTTGTGTTTTGCTAGTGATTTGGCGTTCGAGACATTATTTTACGACTTAAAGTAATCATTGTATTATGGTTGGGCGAAATATTGTTTTCTCGAAGTTGATCACTTCTTTGACGGAATGCTAAGACCAAAATTTCTCTATCCGTTGATACAAAAATAATTAGAATATACGAAGGTTGAGGGTGAGCCATTTCCCGACTTTTGCCATATAGAATCAAATGATAATAATTAGATTCAACATGAGGGAAAGAGGGATGGTGGTGAATTTAGAATATTGTAGAACCATCCGCACACACAAAGCGATATGCGGAGACACACTTAGATATGGTGATCTGTCCGCTGTAGTGCTCGCTGGTAGGTGCTACTAGCTTCCACACTCCGAAGCCATTTGTTCACCTGTGGCCAAGATTTACCTTCCGTACCTAGTCTCCAGCCAAAGATGACAACTAGAGGAACTATCATCATGGTATCTGCCACTGTCACTTCGTCCCCTGCCAAAAAAAGTATAAGAGTTTCTTGACAACTTCTTCTCTAGCCAGTCTAAGTCATTTTATATGGGTTTCACGAGCTCTGCTTCAATATCTGGCAAAGCTGACGCAGGAGCGGCGAGACGGGCACTGAGAAGTGCTGCAGTATGAAGTGTGAAGTTGCCTTCAGCAGCCCACATAAGCTCGCGAATTTTTGCTGCCTTAATTGGGTCGGTGGGTAAGAGTCTGCTGTGACTACCATATTTTGCGCAAAGGTATCTATATTTATTAGTATCGTGGCAAGCCTATGTCAGACGGAGAATCGTTGGTAACTAACTCAGCAATTACACCGGACTCGGCGAGCACGAAGGCACCGTCCTGGATGGCTGGTGACTTTCCGGAGGCTGTTGGTATCCCCAGCTCCGCTGGGATGGAACCATCAGATTTGCGTTCAGCAAATCTCAGGTTGTACTCCACGCCCAGTTCTTCAAGCAATCAAGCGGTACGAATAGCCCGTGAGGTTTGTAAGAAGTATAGAGTAAGCATTGCTGATAAAATTCTGGCAGTAAAAGCCTTGTCTCCGAGAATATCACAAAACTTTGTGTAATTCACAAAATGATGGGAAGATGAAAATGCTGGTAGAAAATGAACCTCCTCCTATTCGGTTATAGCAACAACGTTATTTCTATTTAAGCAAGGGTGGACGCACGATGTGCTTACAAACCAACTAAGAAACATAAAAATGCATGTGGCTTAAATAGCTACATAGCAGAGTGAGGTTGGATTACATGATCGATCTGCGGACCAAATTCATCGGACCAACTCATAGGGAATTTGGCTCTCATATTGCCAAGCTAGATTATCCCATTTTCTAATACGGGGTTAAACACGTCAACACCGGGCTTAAGGTAGGATGGGTTTACGTATAACTGAAGTCAAAGAAACAAATCCACTTTATTCCACTTTGGGCAAAATTTGAATGTGGGGCTAGAGTTCATTACTGCCACTGTCACCTTTCCGCCTCAAACTCCCAACAGACGAGAATGTGAAACTCCATTCATCAAGGATGGATGCGCGGCTTGCTTATAAATCTTGTTATTTGATTGACAATATGAGATTGCATGCGGTTCAACTAGCTACTTACCAGAGTGAAATTGCATTACATGATCGATCTGCGGACCAAATTCATCGGACCAATGCGTCGGATCAAGCCGTCGGACCAAACTTTTCGGGAATTAGGCTCTCATATTGCCAAGCCACATTATCCCATTTCTAATACGGGGTTAAACACGTTAATAACGGGCTTAAGAAAGGATGAGTTTATATATATATCTCTCTGAAGTCAAAGAGTAATAGAGCAACCAGCCTAAGTCTTCAATTCTTTGGCTCGAAGGACCGCAGTCAGCTCTGTTGAGTGGGTGAATTTCTTTTCATCAGTTTTCACGAAAATGGCGACTTCAAATCACATCACTAAGGTTGCTATTGCTGGTGTATATGACCCCATTGTCCATGGCTTCTCATACAATCAAACTAACCCAACAATAAAGGCTAGTGGTAACAGCGGTGGTTTCATGACTGAAGCTCTGCTCAAGACTGGCAAGCACACTGTCACAGCGATCACGCGAATCGACAGCCAGAATTCCTTTCCAGATGGTGTGGTTACGAAAACCGTCGATTATAACAAATTCGAGACAGTTGTCGAGGCACTCAGGGGTCAAGATGCACTGGTAATTGCCTTGAGTAATCAAGTTCCTGAGGAGACCCATATACAGCTCATCAATGCCGCCGGTGAGGCAGGCGTGGCATGGATCCTACCAAACGAGTGGGCCCCCGACACGGCAAACGAGGCATTAGTCCAGGATGTGTTTGTTTTGCAGCCAAAGAGCGAGTACTTAGTCTCATCCTGTCCTTTCTACGGAGACCGGACTGACCATAGATTTGTGTCTGCAGGATCCACTCGCCAGGCAATTGCTGATCTTGGCAAGAGCTCTTACGTCGCTGTATGTACAGGCTTCTGGTACGAGATGAGTTTGGCCATTCCCGCGGCATTTGGCATCGACTTTACCAACCGCACGATCACTCTTTTTGACGAGGGTGAGACTAGAATCTCCATCTCGACCTATGAACAGGTATGCCCGGAGTTGTCAAGTGCCTCTTTGATATGTGAACTTATACGTGCTAGGTTGGTCGTGCCGTTGCCGCTCTTCTAAGCCTGCCTATCAAATCCGAGGGAGAAAACAAAAAGCCAAGCCTCGCGAACCTCAAAGACAAGGTAGTATATATCAATTCCTTCACTGTCAGCCAGAGGGATATTTTGGAGTCTGTTCTTCATGTGACAGATACAGAGGCACGAGACTGGACCACCACCAAAGAACCCACTCAAGAGCGTTACTCTGCTGGTCTCAAGGAGATACAGGAAGGCAAGCCCACTGGCTTTCCCAAGATGCTATTTTCCCGAGTCTTCTACCCCGATGGGTCCGGTGACTTCGAGAACAACAAAGGCACCCTCAATAGTTTGCTCGGCCTGCCCAAGGAGGACATCGATGAGGCTACAAAGGTTGCCATCGCCAGTTTCGTTAGTTAAAAGCATTTAGGCCCGAACTTTGCCACAGAAAGGAGGCGTTTCCTCCGAATGCCAGCGTTGTAACACGCTAAACCAGGTCTCTGTGTTAAGACGCCCTCAACGGCGCTCTATTATGTCATCTAACCAGTATTCAATCCAGTTGATTTCTAAGATATATACCCAGTACCGGTATATTTTTACAAATATCCCATACTCTAAGGTCAGTTGGAGTAAGGAATCAAATCTTTTAGTGAATAAATGAAGAATGCCAGTAAATAAGCTCCGGAATATTCAGAAATCACGAACATATCGCGCGTTGAGTAGTTGGTTTGTGAAGTCGGCCTAGATGTGACCGCGATGTAGAAGTTCGACAGAATATGAATGTGAAGGGCTAAAGCCGGACTTCATTCAATTCGACTAAATTAAATGCAATCTACCAAAGCTCAGAGAAAAGAAAAGCTTAGGGCGATGCTGTCGGTGTAGATATACTGATCTAGCATACACGGCGTTTGTATACTCGCACGTGACGTTGGAAGCTGTTAGTTCAGTAGCTCTGGGGACTGTCACGTACTTGTACGTGACCAACATCGGGCCCTGGCCCGTTACAATAAATATTAGATATGATACTGTATAATAAACTCGTAGCTCCATCTACATACGGTACGTTGATTTAGTCTTTTTCATTTTATTCATATTGCCGTCTGTGCTCTCCTCCAACTAGCACTAAGACTCTAGATTGACGGCAAGCAACGAACACAGCAATATTTGGCGATGATGCTAGGACATTGATATTTCCTATATATGCTGTGCTTCATCTGGTCAGATGACACGGCAAGGATGTCAGCGCGCATGTGTGTATTGGTTTGGTTTGGTTTCATTCCTCAGGCTTTTCACGACCTTAGGTCGTATGCAGCCCCCCTAGTCTATGTATCCTAGACGACAAGAGTGTTCCAAGCGATAGTAGTATCCCGGGGACTAGTATCCTGGGGACAAAAACAAAGCATAGTGCTCAACTCAATTCGTTCCAGTCAGAGGTATAGATAGTAGGAGTTCTGCGCCGCGCGATCTCAAATGTTCATGCTTACTGGTGTCCAGTTGGAGTTTAGTAAACTTTCACAGAGAATATTGGCTCCATTGAATTTAAGAAGTATTTGTCATTAACTACTCCGTTTTAATAGAATTGGTGTAACATGCTATTCCAGTCCTGATCAATGTCCATCGCAAATCGGTCTTGGAATGAAAACTCGTCTGAATCCACCATGGAAGAGGGCAGGTGCTGGGGATTCGGTACAAAGCTGCCCAAGAAAGGAGAATTAAAATTATCAATCCCTACAACTGGGCCGTCCGAAGCATGTTCTGGTTGCAGCAGCATGGTAGTATCTATAGCCTGCGTCGCGTCCTGATCGGGACCTCGTCTGCCGCCGCCGCCGACATCATTACCGGGTTTGGCAGGGTGTGGAGACAGTGCCGTCACCGGCACGTCTCCGTACTTGACGCCCGGCAGCAACGAGATCATGCCGAAGAACGGGACGAAGATGCGGCATCTCCACTGCTCGGCAGGGACGCTACCGCGCCCGATGGCGATGAGCTGGTCGAGCGCCTGGAGGCACTGGGCCGCGACGAGATTCTCGCGCTCGCACATCACGCGGCTGAGCACCTCGACCGTCTTGTCGACAAGGGCCCAGTCGGCCAGCACTTGTTGCTGCTGCTGATCCTTCCTCTGGCTCCTCGGCTTGTAGCCGAGCAGGCCGAGGATGACGATGACGGCCGCTGTGAAGGCCTGGAAGTCGATCACCCGGCATATGTTGATCTTGCTGCCGACAAACTCGCGTAACTGCGCGTAGATCTGGATCATCTTGCGCGATCCGGTTAGGCATTTAGTGCGGTTGTTGTCGTAGCGCACGTCTGCTGGCGACTGGAGCATGAGGGGCAGGTGGAGGTAGACCTGGGCCTGGTAGTGGCAGAACTGCGTGGTCATGCGCTCGTGGAGCTGGAGGATATCTTCGCTGGTGCTGAGCGACGATGGGCAGGGGAGCCGCCACCACTGCGGCGGCATGAGGCCCGCTAAGGCTTGCAGCTCCTCCTCAATACTGACGGTGCCGGATGGCGACTGGGCCGGTCCATCTTGGTTCCTGTGGCTAATGGATCCGACTATAATGGCTAGCTTCTTCCGGTAGTATTGAGTCGTGATTTGACTCTCATCTCTTCCCTGGTGTCTTCCTAGATTGTAGACACACCCTGCAGCGAAACTCGGCAGCCCCATGAGCAGACTGAGGTAGCCATCGCATTCGACCAAGTGCCACCAAACGCCCTCTCGCCGCTGTAAGCGCGCCGAGCATGTACCTTTAGCGGACGCTGGAATCCGATGCATGCCAAGCATGACGGCGTGTGACAACCCCCTGCGCAGCGTGGTCCACGCCTTGCGTGGCCGACCCAGATTAGTGTAGAACTGAGCCTGCAGCAGGATGGTGTCAATTCCCTCAACAGCTAGCGAGAGCTCATCATCAGACATGACTAGTCGTTCAATATTCGCCGTGTAGTGCTCTGTCAACTCGTCAACGCTGAGCGGGAGACCTAAGTTCTGGGTGTCGAAGTGGAGAGGAAGGCACTGCATGCTCAGAACTATCCACGACAGCGCGCATGCCATGGTTGCGGGATTGTCTTGGTTAAGCGCCAAGACCACATAGGCTTGAACAGTCATGTCAGGATCCTCCGAACACAGATAGGAGTACATATTCCTCAAAATGTCCCACCAGTACCTGCCGGCTTCGAGGATGGCATAAATGGCAGTATAGGACGGCAGCAGGTAGGTGAGGGCCTCGCAGGCCTTGGCCCTCTTGAGTCTAGACTTCTGGAAGTGGGGGCTGCTCTCAATGTTGGGCGCCCTGTGGTGCTCGCCATTGAACTCTCCATGAATAGAGTGATTGAATGTATTATTTGTATCAGAGGCCAGAATGGCGTTATCAAACAATGAAAGTACTGGGAAGCTTTCGCCGGCGGCTGGCAAAGCTACAGCTCCGGTCGAAATGCGGGCAGGCTCTGCGCCTGGAACCGTGGATCGCGGCTAGCTGCTGCTGGCGTCGTCGTCACGCGTCTTTCTGGGGCGTGGCCGGGGCTCAGACGTAGACGGGTGATCCGAATACATGAAAGCCAATTGCTGTTCTAACAGAGCCACTCTTTCGCTCAGGTTAATGCGTGAGGCATGAGAGGGAGCCACGGTAAGCGCGTCCTCCTGGCTCACACATGGGATGCCGCGGGAGAAGCAGCCAATGCAGGTAGTGGTATTGTTAGGTCGAAAGGTGCACCGAGTCTTCCGCTGTCTGCCTGAAATGCTCCGTTAGCTATCCATTTGGGACAGTCCGGACTCAGGACGATCTGGTACATTCGAAACAACTACGTGTCCCCTTCCTCAGCTTCTTCGTGGCTGCGGCTTCGGGCGCCGTAGCGGGAGACTCGGACATGGCGAGCGTGATCGCGCGGCAGATTCAATAATATTTGGGCCGGACCTGGGCGGACGAAGAAGCACAGTCACACAGTTGCTTTGTGGCAACAGAATGACTCATCATTTTGTGGGCGTTGTGGGCTGCTTAGTGGTAGCATCTCACCCGAGCATTAGGCTCTCGTGGCGATGGCGAAGTAGCTCGGACGAAGATCGACGGACGAACGATCGCGCCCATTCCCAGTCCAAACCTAGACCCCTTGCATGGGAGTTCTGGTTGGAAGGACAGAGATGACACTTTCATCAGCTCTCTGATTAATAATTGTTGTGCCTCCCGAGACGGCAAAGTTCAGCAGATGCTGAAATCGACATCAACTCGACTGTAGTATTTTTTGGATATGCTATGAACAGGTCTGGGTGAATATTATTAGGGTCTTTTACAAATACACTCGGTGGGCAAACATGTGGAAACGTGTATTTAGGTTATATGAAAACCGGGAAACGGAAGAACTGTTAATGCGCGCAAAACGCGTTAAATAAATAAGATGAATATGAATGAATAATGCGCTTATTCACGCGAAT
Organism: Penicillium sp. 91 TS-2023; assembly: GCA_030710325.1. Lineage (NCBI taxonomy): Eukaryota > Fungi > Ascomycota > Eurotiomycetes > Eurotiales > Aspergillaceae > Penicillium > Penicillium sp. 91 TS-2023. The sequence goes on from JARWGP010000006.1 coordinate 1,161,680, forward strand.
ACGAGATTCATTTATTCATATTCGCATTCATTGATTCCATTCGGAGCCCTGCCTTCATTTGGTTTTCAGCCCAAAGTTTGGCTTTACAAGGTAATCACGCCGCCGATAGTAGCTTCTGGCATTTAAAGAATCAATCATTAGGTGTCTAGTCAAGAACAACATTGCTGCAGAAACTTCAGTATTCTTAACGATCGTATCACGACCTGACTGCTAGTACGACGCCCTAAATACAGATCTGCAATGATTCCCGAACGATTTGCCAGCAGTCGTTGAGATATGATCGAATTTCGTCCCTGTCATGCCAGGCTTCGTTGTACGCACAACTTAATTCCAACTGCCCTCTAAAAGTTCCCAAGAACAGGCCCAAACCTGTACCAAGCTCCTCGCCTGTCACCCAAGGATTGAAGATTTCAAAGCAGTCATGATTAGGCTGTAATATTTTGTCAATTAAGCCGAAGCTTGAAATGGACACACTCGGTGATATGTCGGGCTGGGGTACCGATGGTAAGGTTCCGTCTGGGGAGGGAGTCCAAGAGGGTCGCGCCTTAGACCAAACCAATGGGACAAACTGAATATCTTCCTGGTTATTCCGGACAGAGGAGTAAAAGGTGCGTATATAAGCAGTAATGTTGAGAAACTCTTGTTTCTTGGTGGTGAAGTCAACACTGGAGCTTATGGCGGGCACCGTGAGGTCTACGCACAGGCTCCTGTACGGAGATGAGTGGTATACCGTTGCAGCATGTTTCGCTGTACCGTACTCACCTTGACACCGACTGCGCTCATTCGCAAGGATGTAGTTGATATACCTGACCTTCCTAGGCTTCTGTCTCCGTTCCTGACGGTCACGAATCGCAAGCGAAGCAGCAGCGTGGAAAGCATGGGTCGCTGTCGCACCAAGGTTTCGACAGGCAGCCAAAAGAGCATTTGTTTGCTCCACACTCAACAGGATAGCCTCACGCTGGTGCTTAGCGGGCAACAAGGCTCCTCGTTTGAACGGAATACTAGCAATTTCGACTCCTGTTCGACTCATCATATGCTGCATAACAATTTTGGGCAGTTTAGCCTTTTGAAGCCAGGACAATGATGGAGAGATTCCCGCTGCGACGCGCAGAGGAGGACTCAGATTCCTCACCTCCTCTCCAAAGTTGAGAGTGGGGTCCGAGAGGTTGTGATATGCGTTCGCGGCGTTCGCTAGCAAGTTGTTGAGGATATGAATAGTTCCCACGCCATCGATGACGTCGTGCGGTGCGCGAAAGACAAGATCCCGCCGCACAATGCTGCCCGTGTTTCCCGCGGCAGGTATGATGAGAAACAGCGTCGGGAGGGCAGGCGCCGGTGGATCCGAATTACACCATTCTGCTCCCGTCTGTCCAGTAGTGATACTCTGGAAGGTTTGCGCCAGCCAAGTGTCTACAGTATTGTCGTCTGAGAAGACCTGGTATCGTTTCTTTACCCTCCCTGTCTCTTCGTCATAGACAACCTGGGAAGCTATTGTAGGGCAGTCAAAGCGTAGTTGAAGCCAGCCATGGCGGAGGGCATCGTCAATACGAGATGCGATCGCTTCGTCTGTATAGCCGTCGGGCTTAATTACAGAGAGTGTCAGATGACCGGTAATGGCGAAGTACATGCGACCAGAGCCCTCATAGCTTCGCATAACATGATGGTAATACAGCTCCGCTTCATCGACATCTCGCACCCAAGTGCCGGGCCTGGTCTCTCGCCATACAAATTCTTCATATACATTTGGCATGGTTGATATTGGGTAAGCTGATCGTACCATGGGTTCTGTGGGAAATGAAACGATGTTTTTTCAGGGTGGTACATACCAAGAACCTTATAACTACGTTACAAGGAAGGCAAGACGTACGCGGAAAGTCAGCCCGGAAGTACGGCCCGGAGCCCGTCTCTCGCAATTAAAGGTGTGCGAGCTTAATTACCCAATTAGGTATGTAGTTCGGCCAGGGAAAAATAGATTCCACAATAGGGAGTTTCATTGGTCGACTCTGGCATCGGTTCGCCTTGCTGCCAAACTTGATGAACTCTATAATAGAACAGCACGTACGGTATTTGATACACGACAAAATTTGACAATGGGCTTTGCCAAGGTCTATCTCAGGACTTTAACGCAGCTTTCGCCGAATGACGATGTATCGTAACGTACAATTGGGTGTTCTGCCTAACTAGCGATAAGAAGGGAAATATCCCCAACTACGTATAACCTCTATGTATCCACGTGATCCCAGTCCGCATGATCATCTCAGTGAGGTGATATTGTGGGGCGGTGTGGGGTGGAGGGTCTAGAGGAACACCCGCGGGTGGAGTGTTAGGTCTAAGGCTGGATGCGTAAGATCTGTAATGACGGATTGTCACCCCCCGCTTTCATCCGAACTCGGCCGAACTCGAGCGATTTAGAACGACGCGCTCCTTCCCGCCTCTCACGCAGCAGTTGCGAAGCCTCGCAAGATTACAGACTCACAGGCGCATGTGGCATATTCAGGCTGCGCCTCTTTCCCTGTTTAAGCGAGCGCGACAGCGTGGCCGGTTTGACACCCACGCAACAAAGGCACGGGGCTTGCATCAACGAAAATACACACGCGCGGCTATGCTCCGCGGCCCTTGTCTAAGCACAATACTATGACGCCCTCAAAGCGCATGCGGCTCGGCACCAAAAGCTGCACGGAGTGTCGCCGAAGGAAAGTCCGCTGCATCTTTCGGGCAGACGAAAGCGCCTGCGAGGCTTGTCTGGCCCATGAGGCCGACTGCATCGCTCAGCAAGCTGGAGCGCGTGAAGTGCCTAGCGACGAGGTTGACGCTCTGAAGCGGCGCTTACGGAACCTCGAATCTATTGTCCGCAAACTTCCTTCGAATACGACGGCGTCGCCCTGCTCTGACTTCGCTGGAGACGATGTGTCTGTTGCGCGGGAAGGAGATGTTTGTAGCAGCCCGCCCTCCACAACGACACCGGAGCACTCACAGGCGATGACACCATTTACCGTGGACGGGAGGCCAGTTCCGGCAGCAAAGCGTGACGGAGTCGAGCTGTCGTCAAAGGAGCCGGCCGTTGAAAATTCGCCCTTGATGCTCCTATTCAGGGGCGCCTCACTACTGGACAGAGAGAATGCGCCTGCGTCTGCAGCACCGCCGCCGTTGCCCGTCTCCGCTGTATCTGGCGTCGTTCAGCACCGAGATCATTTCGCCTCGCTGCTCCCGTCGACGCAAGACCTTGACGCCTTACTAGAAGCCACAGAGAAGTACTGGTTGATATGGCCGCCATACTACTATGAAGAGCATGGGGCGGCCGACGTCCTAGGACCCGGAAAGAGGCAGCTGGCGCGACAGCTCATGTTCAGAGTATCCGCCAGCTCCCTAGAGCCGGGACTAATAGCAAGGTCGGCTCTGTGGGTAGCGCTTTGCGTGCAGCAGACGTCTAGAAGCGTCTTGTCCAGTATGAGCCTTGCATACCCACAGAACGACTTGGTCGACACGTACATGAGAATAGCAAAGTTGCTGCTGGAGCTGGACGGAGAGCGTGGCGGGACCATTGATGGAGTCGAGAGCATGAACATGATGTACAAGCTATACATCAATATGGGGCGGCCGCGAAATGCGTGGTACTGGTGTCGACAAGCCATCACCATGGCCGTGAGTAGTGGTCTTTCCGGCAAGGTGGACACGCTGGACGTGCGTGCCTCGTATGCGTGGTCCATGGCGTGGCAAGCAGAGCGGTTCATGGCCCTTATGCTAGGGCTGCCGACGTCCGTCTCAGCAAACCACCCGGGAACATCGTCCAACTCGCCTTCCGCCTCGTTAATCAGCCGCATCATGTGGTCCTTGGCACTCATCTGCGGGAAGGCCATCGATCGTGACCAGGCGCATCATGATGCAGCCAGTTATGCGACAACCATCGAGATTGATCAGGAAATGGAAGAGGCCTACCGCCTCTTCCCGGACGAGTACTGGCTCCCTCTGGCACCGGACATGTCGCTCTCCGACTGCTGGAACCAGCAAGCTAGCAAGATCATCTTCTTCACGACCCTCAAGCTCATACATATGCCGTATATGCTTAAGTCGGCGGGTGGATCTAAGTTCCTGCACAGCTGGGACCGTGCCATGGAGGCTGCCCGTGGCGCGGCGACAGCATACACGGACTTTAGGAAATGGCCCGGCGCCGGCGCGGATCTATGTGAGCTAATGGACTTTCAGGCCTTTAGTGCGGCTATAGTCATCATCATAGGACACCTGATATCCCCTACGAGGGCTACACCACTCGTCAAAGAGCAAGACTGGGCGCTCGTCCGAGAAGTATCCCTCTGTCTACGGCATACCGTCGCCATTATGGACTGTACCGTCGCCGCGCAGGCCACCCGTATCCTAGACCTAGTTAATGCGGCACGACACGGCGCCTATATTGCGGACGAGGACTACACCATAGCTGTTCCCTACTTTGGGAGGATCCGCATCAACAGGAAGACAATCACGGCAGACAGCCTCAGTAACAACGACAGTAGCTACGCTAGCCGTCGTCTTAGTCCTAGTCCTATGCTACCTGTCGACTGGCTAGCTACGCCCCCGGACACCCACTTCAACACCGTTGAGTTTTGCACGAACGTCTTCACGCACGAGTACCCCTTCAAGCTCGACTTTGAGACGGAGCTCTGCTCCGACTGGGCGGACCCGGCACTGCTATACCCAGAAATCGACTGGACCCAAACTTTTAGCTGTGGCCCCTTTTACCCGTTGGACAGCTAGTCTAGGTTCGGGAAAGATGTTGCACGTCGCTAACAGAGCCGGCCATATTGGCATATTACCGACAAGCCGAAATGTCAGAAAGCAGAACACAGCAAAAAAGCCGCTGGAATCGCCGTTGCACACTATCCGTCACATGGTGAAGATAACATGGTCAATTCGAAGTATGCTTTGGGTGCGAAGGGATATGGAGGCGGGACAGATACCCGGTGGTGTCAGTGTACGTGGAGGGGAGCGACGAGGGGGTTTTGGCCTCGGCGGTGGGACAACTCCATGGCTTGATTCAACAATTCCGTAACTGAACCGGTCGGTGCACTGATGTGGTGTCGAGAATACACCGAGGGTTACTAGAAATTTCTTAGCGTATATTTAGTCTTGAAGAAATACAAGGCTGCATTACCGTATGGAGCCTTTTCGTTGGACATAATCGCGAAATTTTCGGCAATTCACTCAAGCATAAAGCAACGATTGACAAACGGTTGACGGTTGGAACTAAGGGAACCATCCTATTTTAAGTTACGACACCCCCGGTACATGTCAGAAAAATGTGGTCGTCCACCATCGGCCCTGTTCTATGGCATGCGCGCGTCATGCGGGGATCCGGAGCCGTGTCCCTACTCCGAACACAATCGTGAATAATCTAGCCTATTTCGGCCTCGTAGCTCTGTCGGTTTACCCGGTATCCATATCGGTGGATCACGGCTGGTTTCGGACATCAAGGCGATCTTCGTTGCTCCACAGCGGCGGTTAGACTCGCTCAAGACAACTTGTCAAGCGAAGGGCGTGGCCTTGCTTAATAAACAAGTCATTTCCGTTTACTTGCAACACGAATATCCAGACCCGCAGTCCTCCACCCATTGCTCCTCCTATACCACCTTTTATCATGTCGCGCGAAGATGACTGCCATCATATCGTAGCCATTGAGGCCGTTCATTGCCAGATACCAGAATTCGACATACCCGGGAAATACACCAAGGATGTCCACCACTGGACCGAGCCATCGGAGCTTATTGAACGAATCAAAGATGCCACAATTGTCATCACTACAACAATTCGTCTAAATTCGGAAGTCCTAAGCAAAGCGGTCACCCCAAGACTCCGTCTCATCGTGGTCATGGCGACCGGCACAGATTGCGTCGATCGAGCAGCAGCCAAAGCCCGAGGAATCATCGTGTGCAATTGTCCAGGTTCCAATGTGGACAGTGTGAGTGAGCATGCCGTTGGGCTTTATTTTGCTACGCGACGAAAGTTTGTCACCTTGCATAATGCAACAACTGCTCTACCTGTGACCCCGGATCGTAATACCGAGTGGAAAACGAGCGGGTCGTTGCGGTCGAAATTGTCCAGATCGGATGGACGGGGACCGTTGTTGTGTAGTGATGAAACTGTTGGAATCATCGGATACGGAATGCTAGGAAAGCGCATCGAAGCCTTGGTCAAGGCTCTTGGCATGAAGGTAAATATAGCTGAGCGAAAAGGCATGCCTCCTCGAGGAGACCGGATCACCTTTGAGGATGCTTTGAAAGAATCGAGTGTCGTGTTTTTGTGCTTGCCACGAAGCCCTGATACCATCAACTTGATCTCGACCGCAGAACTTCAAACTATGTCTCCGGACGCTTTGTTGATAAATATTGCGAGAGGCGGAATTGTTGATGAGCAGGCTTTGCTTGAAGCTCTTAAATGTGGTGCCATTGCAGGAGCGGCCACGGATGTTTATGCCATTGAACCTTGTGGAAGAGGGGACTCGCCTTTGTTAAGCCGGGAGGCTGCGGAGCTGAACTTGGTTTTGACCCCTCATCTCGCTTGGTATGCAGAGAGAACGTTGCATGATCTGGAGGCTGCTGCGAAGGCTACTGTCGAGGCGTGGTGTTTTGGTCAACCTATCAATCAACTTTTGTAATCGACCGGTGTTGTATATAGCGGCTTGTACAATACGGTTCAAAGGTTGAATAAAGCGATATCGGGTATAGTGGACAGGTGCTAGCTTGGTAAAAAAGGCTTTCGGCAAACTGTCGGTATTCGACAAAGACCCTTGTTTTGCAGCCCTCCATTCTCCCCTCTCAAGATTAATCCTTTTAGTACACACATTGGCCCCCCAAGACAAAAAACATTTATGTATTTTGATCAAGCCGCGCCACCCATTCATTGCGAATTATAACATTACGGGCAATCACAACTCGCTCGCTATATAATTAAAGTCTGATTTTTAATGCAGACAACATTATTTGCCAACACACTACTGTTCCTCATTATTTTCAAGACTAAGAGATGGAAATAAGAAATGAGTACCGTTATAACCGAACACGCAAAGATTCAGAAGTAAAGTAATGTTTGGTTAGGTTCATAATTATCGCCTGGTGGTGCAGAATAGAATATGCTAGCTAATAATATGCTATTGTGGATATTTTGCTGACATCCGCTACGACGATCATGATAATGACCTATTATCATTATCGTACGATATGACGTAGCCTAGACTCAACTCGGACGGCTTCGGTCGAATCTGTCGTCAATCGACGTCCTTGCTGCACCCCATTGCCGTTGACGATTATAACAATACATTAATAAGTCGGACGAACTCGCACGAACTCGTCCGAACTGTGTACAAATATACAGGCTATATAAAAGGCATTGGATACACTCGGTTAATCTGATGTTCCTTCACAGGGCCTTCAATTGATCTGTCAGGGGTATCTATATTCATTAATAGGGTGAAGATCTTCAGCGACTCTACATCCAAAGAGGAAGCACGGGACTTTGCTTGCCTGCACTTAATCACGCCTCTACCCGAACAATCGAGAATGCCGGATAACATGTCAAACCCTCTTTCACGATATGAGGCGTATATTGAAGAAAATAAATTCGTCTTCGTCGTTTGTACGTCTTGGTGGTCCCCTCCAGTAGGGACTCAGACTAACGCTATTTCTCAGTTTACCGTGGCCACTGGTGTCCTTTCTGCATGTCCTATTTGAAAACTCTGCAATCAATTCTCCCTCGCATCAGTGCCGCCGGAGGCAAAGTTATCGCTATTACTGCTGAGCCTGAGAAGCACCTTCCAGAAACGATCAACGCCACGGGATACACTGGTGAGCTAATCGTCGACGAGGCGAACAAGATCGCAGCGGAGATAAAACAACGGACGAATCTCAATATCGCCATTTCGGAGAAGTCGGGATACGAACATGGCATGGCACAGCCAGCCATTCTAGTCATGAAGAATGATGGGACAGTGCTCTTCGATTGGGCCATTGTGCCTGGGGTAATGAACCTTGGTGGCGCGAAGGACCGCCCAGATCTAAATCAGGTTTGGGAAAATGCACTTGCGCGGTTGAATGGGCAGCCGCTTATACACAAGAAATACACTTTGCAGTCATTTTGGAAGGTCATGACGGAGAAGATTTTTGGTTGAGCGTCTGAGACTAGGTAACGGGCCATGAGGGTGCGCGCTTTGCTGTCTGTCTTCGTTACACATCTATTACTTCTTGGTAGAACTATATTAATTTGGACCTTGCATCTTGGCATCGCTTGGCAAAAATACAGTACATGCGAAAAGGCAGAAGTAAAGTTGGTTTATTTGCTTCCCTACTCCCAGACTTTAGTCCCACCGCGGAGTACTTTTCTTCACTTAAAACGGCTATCCAAAAACGGCGGAAGAAGAACAAGCAATTTGCAGCCTCAGACTTCAATATATTCTTGGAATAGTTAACGTAAACGTAGATACCCCGTCGTCAGTCATAGAAGGAAATTTGAAGATAGATAATGCAACATGCGAGAAAGGCTGCGGTGTGTTTACATACTTCGATGGTGTAGATATCGCTTGGTAAGTTGGTGAAAGATGAGTCAAGTTATAGATAGATCCTGCGCAGTATAATTAAGATGGTGAGACTAGTGACCTCAAGAATCGAATCCCTCTTTTACACACAATTTGCTAACGCCAGGCGGTTAGATGAAGGGCGACAGGTAGATTTCCAGACCTGGCTCTGAAGTTCCTGCAAACTCTTTCGACGTCGTATGGTTTTTTTATTCTCTGTGGACTCCTATAGGTTAAACGATCTGGAAGGTTCTTGAGATATTCAGGGTCCTTTCGTCAGTCCGTTTTCTATACTGATACCTGTTGTGTCCATCCGCTAGGTGAACGGGTTGTGGCTCATGCGGCTCTCCATTGTCTACAGAGGGCGTGTCTATCCACACACAGGGCGTATTTTTTGATATTATGCAGTCCCAAGTCCTCTTCACTAGCGAAAAAAGAGGAGTGCGTAGCAAGCTTGAGGAAGCCGGCAACGACTACCTTCCCGTTGAAATCAGATTCAATAGTACGGGTCAAAACCTTATAATACCAGTTGACATTACAAATCCTTGGATATAATGACGACAAAGCTCCATCCCGCCCTCGGCCAAGGTAGACCGAACTCGGATGAATTCGGTCGAATCTGTCATTGATCGAAGTTCTTGCTGCACCCCATTGTCGTCGACGATCATAACAATACATTAATAATTCGGACCCCGTCGGACGAACTCGTACGAACGATTTACAAATCCACCAGTCACAAAAATATAAAATGTAGGGTACTCGCATTCGAAATCACCCATTATCGAACCTCACCTTCCAATATTGACACGTGACATATCACTTGAATTTACCCTCGACCTCAGCCAAAATGAGCCTCAATATCGAACTCGCGGGTGTGCGCGACAACTTCTACGCCAATGCACCAGAGTCTATCGTTGATCCCATCAGGGAATCGCTTTCAAGCGTCAAGGCCGCGTATGATCCAAGTTCGTATCACCTCCCCTTTCCAATTTAGAGATTTGTGTTGAACGATCTGACACAAATCGTGGGCCCAGGAACCGCCATCCAAGTCGGTGCTACCCTCCCGGAATTCACCTTGACGGACGCCCTTGGCAAGGATGTCTCCAACAAGACTCTCCTCGCCAATGGACCCATCCTCATCACCTTCTACCGTGGCGAGTGGTGCCCTTTCTGCAACCTGCACCTCGCAGCTCTTCAGAAGCACCTGACTGAATTTGAAGCTAAGGGCGTCACCCTCGTGGCCATTACGCCCGAATTGCCCACCGAGACACTATCTACGACAGAGAAGCAAGGCCTGAAGTTCGCTGTGCTCTCTGATACAGGCAATAAGTACGCGCGGAAGCTAGGTATTGTGTGGAAGATGCCTGAGACTTTGAGGCCGATCTTTAAGACTTTGGGCAACGATCTCGTGAAGAGAACTGGTGATGATTCTTTCGAGTTGCCCATCCCGGCGTCGTTGTTGGTGGATGGAAAGGGTGTGGTGCGAAAGACTTTTGTTGATCCGGATTATACCAAGAGACTTGAACCCGAGACGGCGCTGCAGTGGATAGATACTCTGTAGACCATGGTTGGTCGGCTATCCCGTGAAGCAGGTGTATATTATGCAAGCAGTGGCTTGAATTATCCATTTGTGTCGCCGCGTTGAGAAATATTGCTGCAGAGCTGCCGATGTGTAACTAAGAGCCTTTTTGTCGTCATCCGCAGAATCTGCGCGATCGTTAGATCGCCAAATATTATTTCCATAGATGGAGCCTCTGTCACAAGTCATATCTAAAATTACCCACCTGATTGGTGATAGTCTTAAGCTGTCCTGTACAGACCATAAAGTTATCCCCATAGCGTAGCCGGACCGCCTACTTACGACGAAGGTTGAGGGTTTTCAAAGGCTCTTCAATTGGTCGGTTCTATTTTGAGCAGGAGAGAGTAAGCATAAGTTTAAAATAACTTCGAGAGGATAGCTTACAAGTACCATGTCTTCTGCGTCCACTGGTGAAAATCGAATTAGTGTATTCACTGATTCATGATTTCCAAGGAAGTCGTCAATCCAGCTATCAACGGCATCCAAATCCCAATGGCCCTCAGAAGTCCTTAGATGTGGGTGCTGTTGGGTTACAGAGACGAGTTTGAGTTGAATAGTGCGGGTTGGACGGTCGTAGCCTCGACGTAAAAGAAGGTAATAGAGCGTTTGAGGACGAACTTGTCGGGACAGGAAATAAACTATAATAACTATCTCCTCATGCGACCACTGAGGTGCCCCCGGCGTAACAAAGCCCTGCTCCTTTCCATCGGGACTGGATCCCTTTCTCACCAGGGGAGGTTACTGCAAAAAGGATGGGCGATTCAAAAGCTCGGGTGCCTAACAAAATTGAGATATTCAATCAGGCATCAGACGACCCTGACGAGTTCGGCTGAGAACTATATTGTAAATTAGCCCGCGTTAACCACTGAATCAGGGAAATGGGTGACAATAAATCTTGTTGGCTTGTATAAATCATGAGTCTAATCGGACACTAGGTATTGCCGCCGTCTGCACGGGAAGGGAATGGGAAAACTTGGTGGTGCGAGGCAGATGACCGAATATGTAGTTGCAAAGTGGGGTTAATTCACCAATCACGAACTCCGCTTTTTTTTACTTTGTAGTTATCCTACGTAGATGGTTCCACATATGAGACGAAGAACTGCATGAATAACTGTTTTCACTGGCCTGAATACAACCTGGATACAAGGCATACAGCAGGGTCTTTTGCCGTTGTAGCTCTTGCAATCGCACATGGACGATCAATCATTGAAGAACATGTTCCGCTCTGCGAATGAAGGTAGACTCGGGGGGAAAGCTGGCGCTAAGTAGTCATTGATAGCATCACATATTCTTTGCTTCAGGGCCGAGGTTCAAGCGTGGCTGTTCAGACCCGCAAACTTATGTCTCCCTCCCCTAACCGCGAAGCATAAAAATACCCCAGCAACGCACCGAACTGCACCGCCACGGGCCACTCTTTTCCCAATCTGGCATAGAGTGGCGCACCTGGTCATTTGGTTCTCAAACCGCCGTGTACCTGGCCCCCTAGCACAGGAACCGCAAGAAAACTGACAGTTTCAAGGGAAGGAGGCTAACAATGTGTCGCGGCGGTGAAGACCGGCAAACGTGCCATTCTTTTCTATTTGTCTATATAAAAGGCATATTTCCTTTAATAGGATAAATATATCTCTTTCCCTTTAATACTAATACTAGCAATTGTTTATATACAATTTTGGATCGCTACTAAGGAGCCCCCGTTCTGCCACCCTGATACTCCCTCTTTATCCTCACAACGAAACGTTTTCGTGGTTAAGATAGCCCCCCTAGAGGGGAGGATCAATTATGAAAGAAAGGACAGAACGTGACTTAGGTCGGTCGGGCGGACCTTGCTATCCTAGCGTGACCCCACGAAGCGGGGTCGGATCGGGTCCAAGGTCGTAGCGTCTTAGCGCGAGGTAATCCGACATAGGATAAAAGCTACAGTCGCAACTCTAAAGTCTGAATCCTCAAGATTCAGACTTATGCTTTCATAGGACAATCTAACTCAGTTACTTTCTCTTCTATCTTAGCTCCTTCTGTTCACCGTATCTCTACCTGATCAGCCACTTCCTCCCTTGCTGAGTAACCGTACTCTGACAGATAGATAGGCAGTTCTAGCGAGAGATAGCAGGTGATGAATCAGGTCCCAGTGGATAGCTTCGAAAGGCCGGTTATATAAGATAGGCCTACGGGAGACCTAACGCTTAGCTTTAGTCGTCTTACAGACTTCGTAGATATCTAACGAGATATTGGTTAAATCTACAGTGATGTTGGATGAGTAGGCCTTAAGATGGTTGATAACGTCAGAGTTGATATAACCTAGGCGACGGTGCTAGAGATCTGACGAGCCTTCTGACTGCTTTGGCTCGTACAAGGATGATAGGGTAAATTAGCTAAGTTCTTAGATAAGAGATAGGATAGCGGAGACCTAGTAGGCTGAGTGGGTGCCTGAATTAGTAGGTATGCCGTCTGGCGTGGTCGTGTCCTATCGAATTAGATAGACACTAGATTTGCGATTTAGGCGGTAGATTAGGATTCCGTCGGCTTCTTGAAGGATATAGTCTCTACCGCGAAGGAAGATACCGGCGCTAGCAGCGCGGTTAGCAGAGAGTAGGTTAAGATGAAAGCTTGAGCTTTACTGACAGAGTTTCACAGATGTTCCGAGGAGTTGCAGCCATATCAACGTCCTCTTCGCGAATAGGATATGCAAGCAAAGATGCCGACGCGCAACTCCGGTCAGTCAAAGAAATGGGCATAGTGTTTGAATATCTCAACCATCCAAAGGTGTGGCCAAAACTTTTAGAGCCAAGGATGCTTTAATAAAATACTAAGTGTCCAGAAACTAGGACAGGTAGACTGCAAGAAATCCAGCATACTAGACAGTTCTCACTATCAGGTGGGTGTCCATTTTTGGCTATATTTAAGCGCAATACAGACATAGACCGCAGCACACAGACGTTGAACAGGGCAAGCTTTCACTAGTCAGGAACCCCCGGTCGCACCACCACGGCCGGAATATCTTTAGGAAATGTCGATGGGAAGCGAGCAGCCAATGATTTGTTGGCAGAGAGTCGATAGAAAGTTGAAGATGATGGCGACGAGCATGCTGCTAAACCTCATGTTTCAATAAGGCTACAAACAGGATAAGACCAATGTTGTGTATCACGTGAGTCGACCTCAGAGATTCATGAGCGCTCTCAGGGTCATGCAGATGACCGTTTCAATATGTAGGAATTGGGAGAAGCTTCCTTGAGCTGATTGGGCAGGAACCTTGGCATTAGGGTATACACTAACGTACTAGTCGGAGAATACGAATGGGTTGGGCTCGATACGAGGAATGTGGCGGAGCAATAGTACCCTGAGAATACGAATGGGTTGGGCCCGATACGATAAAAGGCGGTCATTCCCATCTTTTGCTTCTAGAAATTTATTTTCCAAGGAAATAACAACAGTGGGAATCAAGCGGATGATCTATGGAAGCCCCTCCGTTGCCGACAAGAGACCACCACTCCATCGCGCTCGCCGCCACCGAAGGGAATATCGCAGGAGCCCTATCGCATCTCAGCACCTGCATCGACAACGAAAACCTGACCCAGTCCCTTAAAGACACCGCGCTCCGACACGCAGCAGAAAACGGCCACACCGAGCTTGTCAAGGTACTCCTTAGAGCCGGCGCACGGATCGCGACGGCGGACGAGGAGTATCGCGCTGGCCCCAGAGCCTACAATACGAAGCCGCATGTGTCGCCGCCGACACCATGCCCGCCCACGGCGGTCCACCTAGCGGCACGGAATGGACATGACGAGATTGTGCGGGTCCTCCTGAAGCATCAACAGCGGCTCGCGATATGGCCGTGGTTCTACATGAAAGGATACTGGATGACCGCACTGCATGAGGCGGCGGCCCATGGGCAGTTATCGACGGTCAAGTTGATGCTGGACCGGGGTCTAAAGGTGGACTTGAAGTCCAGATGTGGGCAGTGTATCGCTGCCGGTTTTACCGGAAAACGTGAGTGCTGGATTTGCAAGACCCGGACGGCAATCTGGGCCGCTGTTGAGCATGGACGGGGCGAGATGGTAGAACTGTTGATTCGGCGTAGGGCAAAACCCCCGAAGAAGCGGGAGGTGAATGCGAGTGACATGACTGCTCTCCACGTTGCTGCGAGACGGGGAGATGAGGAGATCGTGCGCCAGCTGCTGCGCAGAGGATGGGACCCGAACTGCTCTGGGCCGTATGGAAACACAACTCCATTGATCGAGGCCGCAAAGCACCACCATGAACAGGTCTTCAACATCTTGCTTGAGAACGGCGCAAGGGTTGGCAGGTGGGAGGGGCGACGTATTACCGAGATGATCAGTACGAACCCCAAAGCCCTGGATTTGATTCTGCCGCATCTACCGGTTGAGTACCATGATATGAGATCGAGCGACTATTGTGCTGGTCCTTTCGACGCTGCGGCGTCATATGGGAGTGCGGCGGTTCTAGATTCGCTTCTGGGATACGCTGTTAAGCATGGCATTATCAGTAAGGTTCCGTACATTGGGGTATTCTCTCAAGGCTGTGATAGGACGGATGACGAGGAGGTGGTGAATGTCCTTATCAAGCACTGCCCATGGAATGACGCCACGCGAGAATCTGAGATCTGTGCCCTTATATGGAAAAAGGCAGAGCACGGACACCTCAATGCTGTGCTGGCGTTGGTGGAGTGGCACTATGAGATCAGTCGGGACCCTTGCCTGCTTGGCACCGGCCTTATGGGCGCGATATGGAAAAGTCAAACTCAGACGGTGGAGGGACTGATCAAGAGCGGGGCGGATGTAAACGCCGAACTGGCAAATGTTATACCCTGGGTCAGACTAGAAACCGCGTCTTCGATCCCACTCCATGTTGCCGCACGACATGGCCGCGCGGAGATTTGCAAGATCCTCCTTAACAGCGGCGCGGATTTGCGTGCCCGGGACGGCGTTGGTAATACCGCGCTACATGAAGCAGCCACCAGCGGCTCTCTTGAGACGGTAAGGCTGCTGGTGGAGAACGGAGCAGACGTCCACGCAATAAGTAAAGATGGCTCGACGCCGTTGCACTCGGCAGCGACTAACCACAACGCCGCAGATGTGACAGAATTTCTTACAAAACATGGGGCCGATATCAACGCCAGAGACTCTGAGTCGAGAGGCCCTGCTCACGTTGCAGCGCTCTGCAAGTTTAAATTCTTTCACTCGCCCCATACATACTGGAAGCTGGAAGAGTTGGGAGCCGACCTTGCGCTTGTTGATGGGAATGGCCGTGTCCCTGCACAGTATAAGGAGGAGATGGATGAGCAGCGGGCAAGAGAGAAGTTCGAGCATGAAAACCCATGGTGGTTTCGAAATTGAATCTGGTGGAACCACGGCATAGTGGAGAACTTATGGTTTTTTGGAAGCTGATTGGACACGTGGAGTTGGCAGTTTGAAACTGCGAACCCTACGACTCGGAGGAAACGAACTTTAACGAAGCTCTTAAGTGGGGCCTTGCGGCAAAAATCCTTCCTGTTTAGGAAAGGATATACGAGGGTACCGGGACTATAGGACGGTGGAGCAATGATAGTCTTCAACATCGTTCGATTTGGTAGGAGATAGAACAGCATAAGCTTCGGGTCGCGCCCCTTGGAAGACACTCCTAGAAACGATCGTCGGAAGAGAGGAGTACTCGGCTATTACCCCCTGCCACACGGGCACGGCTCCTTAGGACCGGCAATGTGAGGGTAAGCAAGTGAAAGAGCTTTCAAACCTGGTATAATCCCAGAAGAGTGGATGGAGCTACAAGCATTTGAATTCCCAGAAGCGCGGGCAATACTTCAGTCAACAGCAGAGGCTGGACAGAGGTATGGCCGTTCCTTGCGGGAATATCAGTGGGACATCGTAGTGGCTCTGATATCCTCACGTCTATAAAAATCTCAGTGGGTGATTAAAGAAACAAACGGGGAAGAAAGTCGAGGTGTGTGACCAGGTAAAGGATGGTGAGAGTGGTGAGAGTGGTGAGAGTGGTGAGAGTGGTGAGAGTGGTGAGAGTGGTGAGAGTGGTGAGAGTGGTGAGAGTGGTGAGAGTGGTGAGAGTGGTGAGATGGTGATGAAGAGATATCAAGACGATATCATGTCGATCGTTTCGACAGATGCTTTTAACAAGTACGCCCGCATTTCCCGGCTGTTGGCTCATTCAAGGACTGTTATGATTCATAATGCTGTTGACGATACGATATCGGCAATTGGCAATTTTAACAAAAGGCCTGCCGATATCTTCAGTATTGTCAACGGTTCTGATTTTGAACTTGGGATTGTCGATCGGTATGAAGCGCAGAGCGCAATTCTACTCGCAACCAAGCCCTTCCCATTATTCAATCAGCCTCAATAATCGACGGTGATGACAACGGTGAAATAGTAACAGTGGATTGCAAACTTCGCGGCGGGGTGTGTCTCACCTTTGATGAGCGGATCCCGGCCTCAGCCCAAGGCTCGGCGAATCCACAGCGCCCAAGTCTCATAGTCGAACGAGTTCTGCTCCTGCTGCTTTCCAAGAACCAGCGTCGTACGGTATCAGGATTCCCAAGTCCTGAAGTCAGGCGGTAGCTCGCTGCAATTTCAAAGCGCCAGAAGAGGTAGAAGGCAAGCTATGCAAGCGGGCAGAGGACGGGATCCTGGTGACGCAAAATGCTCGTGTAATCCGTCCTCCCGGCGTCCAGCGTCTTTCCCTCAGTTATCATGAGAATCACACATGGTGTCCATGTCCGCTTCCTCTCATCTCCACCAAGTTGCAGCGTGAAGAGATCAGGAAGTTCCGCAAGACGAGTGGACTCGCTGCGGGGCACACCAGCATGCAGAAGCTGGATATCCAACCGGGTTCGAAGCTATATCCCCAGCTGATCCCTCATAGTGAGGGTCGCTGAACACAGGCAACGGTACTCTTTAATAGTATAGCCATCATAGAGCTTGGCCACTGCACAATCCTCGAATGCCTCTCGCAGCAGCTCGGCCTTCTGCGCCTTCAAAGTCTTCAAAAGACCGCGAAGCAACGCACCACGTGGATGCGAGTGCGGATTCAACCCCAGAATGCTCTTCTCAGCTCATGGTTTAGATCAATGAGGGGAGATATAGTTAGTCTCGGTCGTCTCCGATGTCAACGACAGCATTGGTGGTGTCAGGGACGGCGTTGACGACTGAGAAAAGGCGAGACTCTCTCTATCGTTAGGGAATATAACTCATTCTGTCTACCCTTCTGACCCCTTATTTGGTGTTTGCATTATCAACACGTCTTCCTTGAGGAAAAGAAGGATCTTCTTCTCATGGACGTCTCGCGCAGAAGGCCGTCCAGCACACAAGCCCCTTTCTGTAACAATTTACTGTTGCTTTCGGCCGTATCATCCTCCGCTGCGCTACCACATTGCGCGCGGCATCCGCCATCCCAGCGTCATTGGAACGGGCGTTCATCTGTGCGATTGAATCCTCAATCTTCTCGAGATCAATGTCAACTGAGACATCAATCTCGGCATCATCGACCCGCACGGCAAAGCCAGTTTTTTTCTAGTGGAAGTAAAACGCGCTTTGTACTGTATGTTGTCAGGGTAAATCTCCCACTAGTAATTTACTAGGTGGTCCATCTGCTGCATCCTAATCACCTGATCTATCATAGAAACTAGGCGTCTAGGGCAATTTCCACATTCCGGCAGTTTTTTCCGCTTTCTGCCCCTATAACTAATAGACAGGATAGACAGACTGAATACCATCGTTCTCATCATTGTCAAATCAGACTACCTGGTAGATTTACTAGTGTATACGCAAATTCCTCACTCCCACATAAAGTAATTTTCAACTATGTTACGGCATTTTAGATACAAGAAACTGCCTTATGAAAGGCAGACATTTTCATCACGTGGGTTTCGCTCACGTGCCCTCGGTGCCATGCTCTACGAGGCACAATGTGGCCTCTAGCAAAATGTGCGGGAGCGGGACAAACACAAAGATCCATTCAATCTATAATCTTTACATCCTCTAAATCTGAGCACGCAGCTCTTTAACCTAGTTTCTCTCAGTCGGAAGTTGGTGCACTACGCACAACTACGCACAAGGCCTATATCCACAGAAAGACATCTTCTGCCGCAACCGACTTTACGTTCAACCAACATGGTCGCGGAGAAGAAAAAGGTTGCCATCATTGGCGCGGGACCTGTAGGCTGCGCCTTTGCGGTTCATCTCGTTAAGGCCGGACACGATGTCACAATCGTAGGCCGTGGCCAGCGACTTGCAAACCTCGAGGAAAATGGGGTTGTCCAGACGAAGAAATCGGAGAAAGCAACGGAAATCTCGAAGACTCCTGTGAAAGCTGTCGGATCCCTCGATACTGCACAACTCTGGGACCTAGTCCTCCTGACCGTTACGGAGCACCAATTTGACGAGTCATTGTTTGCTACGCTTAAAGCATGTCCAAAAACAACAGAGATTCTATTCATGTTTAATACTTTCGCATCGCTGGATAAGTACTTTGACGTCCTGGGAAAGGAACGCTGCATCATGGGGTTCCCGGCGATCATGGCATTTTTCTATGATGGAGCATTGGTGCACAAATTCCTCAGCTTCGGCCAAGTCACCATCATCTCATCACCCAAATGGCGCTCCATCTTCTCCTCCGCGGAAATCGCGTGTGTCCACGAACCTGATATGCAAAGTTGGCTACGCACACATGCCGCCATCGCCGTTGGGTTCCAGAGCGCGGCGGTTGCAGCTGCCAAGAGGAAATCGGGAGTGACATGGGCGGAAGCACAGCTCAGTGCTGGGGCTGCTAGGGAAGGGTGTGCACTGGTCAAGAAGCTTGGAAATAGTATCACGCCCAAATTCATATACTATCTTTTTGTTGCAGGGCCGAGCTTCGTGCTCACTGGGTTGTTTTGGGTTTTGACGAGAGTACCTGCTTTCCGCAATAACCCACAAGTATTGCCGCACTGGGAACGAGAGATGCATGGTTTGGCGGAAAGCATAATTGGAGCAGCACCTTCCGATGACGACGTACGACTGATTAGCCAGCTAAAGTCGAAGTATGTATGAGTGAATCAAGCTTGCCCAGCCTCTGCAGACACTTGCCCAACTTGGGACCCCGGGGGGTCCAACGGTCCTGGCCCCCTGATTGGCTCCGTGTGCGTCGCCCCAACCGCGCATCCCCGTGCCCCCAACCCGCCCAATCACCGTCCACCGTCCGCGACCCCTGGATCTATACGCGCGACCTCTCACATCGACCGCGGACACACCACCACCACCACCGCCACAACACACCACACGACCACCCTCTTCTCCTATATCTAAATATACTTTTAGTGTAAATACTTCTATACTATCTATATAACTACGCCTAGACCTTTAAAGTTCTTTATTATAAAGGGACCGCTTAAAATAGGTTACCTATAACACCTTCTTATATCACTTTAATATATTAAAAGGTTATAAAGAAGAAAAATAAGGAAGGGAAACGAGGTAGTTCGAATTTATACTTCTTTATAGAGTCGCCACCTCCACATCTCCATCACTGACGGGGAGCGTTTTCATGTCGCTGTCACCCCATCTGCATTATCATACAGCAATCGAGCCTGCCCCATTTCAATATTAACATCGCAGTCGCGAATAAGATAATCAATTCCCCTATAACTGACTGCAAAATCAATCAAGCTCTACCCTGTTTCCTGGACCATGACATCAATTTCCCTATCTTTACTCATACGACGCCATTAAGGTATTCCCCATCACTTTCGATGGAAAGGCTTCTTCGCCCAGGGCTGTGGTGTGAGCCCACGGTTTCAGGCTATTCTCCCGATGGATCGTGGCCACAAAACAGTCACACCACTGCATCCGAGGAAAGTGCTTAGAAACATCCTCGATGGTCAATCGATGCACTAGATCCGCGTATGAACCGGTGTTATCTGTTTGTATAAGCGGTTTGTCGATTTATGAAGTTTAGAATGGGAAACAAACCGAATATTGTTGCCAGTTGCAGCAGTTGACCGACCGCCGTGATCTTGCCGACTTCACAAAGGTCCTGATGGCGAATAATAGCCTCCACCACACTCTCCGCTTGGTCTTTCGGGGCAGCATCCTCTTTGGATTCGAACTTCTGCAGAACTTCTAGTGCCAACCAGCCGCCATAAAACTCAAAACTCAGCTTGGTTGCGTTGAGATTTTCCTCGGTGGTTCCAATATCATGCAGCATGCAGGAGAGGAAGTACGTCTCATCCGTGAAGTTCCAAGTAGGGAAGCGATACTGCTTGATGGCCAAGCCGTAATGGTACACACGGAGGGAGTGGTTGTATGTCTCCTCAGGGAGATGAGCCTTGGCATATGCGTCAATACGCTTGGCTAAAACGGTGGACGGGATAGGTGTTTGTGTAACGGGAGTGAACGGCGCCGGAGTTGAAGGGGGATTGGTGGCGAGAAGAACGGATGGAGATGCGGCGACAGCTGTGAAGCCGTACGCTTCGACTGGATCGAGGAGAGGGAAAGACATAGCGGCCATGATGGAATGTTCAGAGAGAGAAATAAAATTCTTGATTAGAAAAACAAAATCCTTAACAAGTTCGAAGGTCTACAGAGCCTATAAATAGGTAAACTTTTACAAAAGAAGAGACCGGTATCATCAAATGCGCATGAGGCTGTGTTTGTAATATAGATCGCCTCTAGACCTGACACGGATTCGCCATGCGGGGGACTAGGGGACTAGAGGTTGGTCCCATAACCCGACCTACAGAGCGAACGATAGACTCTGTGGGGCCCCACGGTGGTGAGTTCCCCAAAATATGAGTTGGTCAGCAATGGAGTTATAGATTGATAATCGTCGAAGGTCCGCATTCCAGCCCCTTTTGGTTTGAGAGTATACGTCCACACAATCATGCAGGAGTTTATTCGGCAATTATCCATGCGTAAATTTATCAAGTATAAAGTTTATTTTTCAGCAAGTTCAACATGAACTTTGGTTGCAAAATTGGACAAGCATGCTGACTAGCGCCAAGATAATTTCCATATCGTAACGCAAAGCGGACCAAGTTTTTGAAAAGCTTATTGGGCACATAGAAAGAAACCCCCCCCCCCATGGTCATCAAACTCCACATAAGATAACTTCCTATTTAAAAGATAATGGAAAACTTATTGGACCGATGAATGGAATCAGATGCTCACTCAGCTTCACATAAAATAATATCCTATTTAATTAATAATAGAAGCTAAGTGGCCCCACATAGGATAACTTCCTATTCAAGTTACTATGGAAAGGTAAGTGGGACCATAGCAAGGAACCTCGTGTTCACTGAGTCCCACATAGGATAACTTCCTATTCAAGTAACCATGGAAAGCTAAGTGGGGTTGCCGAATGGAATTAGATAACCTCTCAGCTTCACATAAGATACCTTCCTATTGATTAAGAAGAAGTCACATACAGATAATCACATAATCATGAGCTAGTACCGAGCGCGAAGGTGAGTCACTTCTTTATTACTAAAGTTAGGTCCTATTAGCTAGACTATGCTCTATCCTTGAAGCTGTATCATGAAGCAGAAAAATCGGAAGATGTAGTCATCATTGAGGAGTTATCTACTCTATCTTCTCATGTGCGAGGAATGCACGCACCTAGGTATCCTGATGCACTGATGATGCCTCAGAAACGATATACAGTATTAGTCACCGGTTCCACCACTAAAATATATAGGATATAAGAGCCTGGTGTCTAAGTACATAGTCCGCTGAATTCGATATTTTAATTGGACAGAGGTTGCTATCCTGAGTATAATGTATGAAGTTAAAAGGATTTCTCATAGATAATATATATATTATCCTAGAATTTCATCTTCAAAGACCATCCTTGGCAAATAATGCGAGCAACAACAAAGGCGACACAGGTCGCGAAATAAAGCACTCCACCAAAGATAATGAGACCACCATACGCACCATGGTCTGACTCCTGTATAGCTCCCGCAATAGGAATCCCAACGAGAGTACCAAAGCTGACAATTGTCCATGTAGTACCAACCCTTTTCCCGTAGTCTTCAGTCGCACATATCTGGGAAATACAAACCGGAGCTAAACTAATAGCTGCTCCGCTCCAAAACCCAAAAAGCACAGTATAGCAAATTATAGCAGTCAAATTGTCGCTTGCGTTATACCAAAGTGCCAGGGTCAGAATTGAGCACATCAACGTATTCAGTATCATGACATTGAAGCGACCTAGCCGATCAGCCATCAAGCCTGGTAGGAATCGACCTGGGATAGCACCCAGATTGAGGAAGACAATAGTGGCGTAAGAAACCATTTTATCCACGCCCATGTGAAGTGTGTATGAGGCAATATATGTAATTGGAATGAACACGCCAAACTCGACCAGGAACACTCCAACTGTCGCTGATGCGTATCTTATATCCCGTAGTGCCCTAAAATCGACTGTAGCACCGGCATTTTTGTTAGGTGGCAGCCTTGTCTTTATAAGGAGACATGCCGCAGTGCATAAAAACGCACTTAGGAGAGCAATAATGCGTATTGACCAGGCGAAGCCAATCTTCGGAGCCGCAAAAAGAATGATTACCGGGAATATGACCCCTCCAACCCCGCCTGCTGTGCATGCCACGCCGGTGGCATATCCACGGCGGGCGTTGAACCAATGACCGACCACAGAGACCGTTGGCGTAAAAAGTGTGCTTGCAGATATTCCCCCAAACACACTAAAAGATAGAAAGATCTGATAGTATTCTATAAATTCATCAGCAGCCATCCCAGCAGACGTCATTTCCCAAATACCTTCACTGAAGCTCAAGCAGATTAAGGAAACAACCATTCCGACAGATCCAGGAATAATGAGATAGTGCGGTCCGTATGCATCGAGAATCGGTCCTGCCATTAAAAACGCAATCAGTACACGACCATTGTACTTTTTTGGGGAAGGATAAAATTAATGGATCGTGCACCGTACCGACTTGGGCCCCCCCAAAGAAAAGGAAGAATCCATATGCACCATATATCCAACCAATACTTGACTCTGAGTATTCCTTTAACAGGTGTGTGCTGGTCCACACTTGCAAAATCCCCAGACTATTTAGCATACCCATGGAGGGCACCATTGCACACCATGCCCCCAGCACGACTAACCAGGCTCTGAGTCCCCCTTCAGGATAATCTTCAACTTCCAACATTCCCAACTTATCTGGGGAAAGGTGTATATAATCCAATGGTTGTCTTGGCGGCGTGGTAGTTGGAAGGGGAATTGGCGCAGCCTTAATTAATTCGTCTATAGGCCAGTGGATGGACTAATACCTAAATAGTTTTTTATTTACAATCTCAAATAAAGTGGTATGTTTTCCCGTTCTCCTGTACATCTAGAATTGCGGGATATGAATGATGACAAATTACCTCATTTAAGATAGTTTTTAGTTAGGGTATGAATAGAGTCCGGACGTTGTTAGCGGCGCTCGAGAAGGGGCGAATTCCGACCCGCTTCGTAACGCTAGGCTGCCAGCCAAAGTACGGCAGCCAAAAAGGGTCAGAGGTTACGTAAAGTAAATGACCACACCAAAAATCTTATTATCAACTATTCAGCATCTACTCGGCTTGTCAAAGCGTTAAATTGGGTTGATGACAAACCATATTGTAAGATCTCCTAAAAAATATTCGAATTCAAGTACAGCAGGTCATCGAGACAGGAAAAGTCTTGGTCTTCCGTATCTCGAACAAACTCACGCTGTCGATGAAATCAAGATCAACATTCTGACTGGCTATGGGCCTTAATAGGAGCTTCATGGTGATGTCTTGGTTAAATAATTTCTCTTTGGGACCTCGAAGTAAAGTAAACGCCAGAGAAGTAATGAAGAACCATACATTTCAAGGGACTATATGCTGCCGAGTTATTATTCCAGCTGAAGAGTAAGTCTAATTTCCTCTAGTACTAACTATTATTATACCTTTTGAGTGCTGTGACTTATTTCGGACTTCCGATGTCCTAAAAAACACGGCTACTTAATTTCATCGGGTCCTTGTCATCTCGTCATAGTATTTTAGCGACTTGAAATCCCCAGGGCCTTTTCTCTGTTTCATTCCTCTCCGGGATCCACTAGCCACATTTTACCACTATGGTATATTTGGCTTTTCCCCCCTCTTTTGGCCGAGCCATAAATCCCAGCTAACGACTTATACGACACATGCACAACAGGTCATTCTATATCACCCACTTTGACGGCATTTCCAGTACATACGACCATAGGGTGTGGAGAACAGGGCTTCCCGTCCGCTCAGCCGTACTTAAGCCACACGCCGGTTAGTTAGTAGTATGGTGGGTGACCACATGCGAATCCTAACTGTTGTATGTTTTTTTGTCACCCATTCGTCATATATTCCAACTTACAATTTGTGGCCAATCCTTAGTGCGCCCTGAGCTTAAAACAGGCATTGGGTACCACCCTAAGATCCTAAGGTGAATATGGGTTATATGTCTTGTCAGCCTCAATATTTCTCGATGTCAAGGAGAAAGAGCCATTCGTCGCTTGTCATTCATTTCCGCCGATGTCAAAAAGTTGGTATATTATTTGCAACGCAATTCTGAATCTTCTCCACTTCGATCTTAGACAGGTCCGAGAGACTGTCAGGAAGCACTAAAACATTCGCATCGACGGGGAGCTTGTCGAGGAGGGCTGTGTTAATATTCTTGATGGGAACATCACGGCAGTTGATGGCGGCAGTCGAAGTGGTAGTTCTGCCTAACTGTCGTAAAAGGCGTAAAATTGAGAGCCTTATATAGTGGACTTTACCCTAGATTATTCGACAGTTTAATACTACCTAGACTTTCTCGCGGGTCGTCCAGAGCTTGTGGAAGTCTGTTACCCACGCAGGATCAATATAATCCTCCTATTCATGAGCTGACTTTCTTGGCACAACCATATTTCCTGCCAATTGACAATTCCAACTTCTGGATGGAGCGAGGGGTTGCAATCAACTTGCAGTGATACTATTCTACTACAGTGGGCACAAGTAGTTGACCTAGTAGCGACAATCCCATATTCAGGGCTGATACATCTGGTTCCTGAAAGCATCGTAACTCTTTTCTCAAAAGCGGCATGAGGTCCGTGCCCCCTTGGCCTCATGGTATTCCGCCCCCAATCCCCGGCTTCTCCACTTCTCAGCCCGACAAGCTCTGACACGAGGTGAAAAAAACCATTATCACTATGAATTCACTCTAAGTGATCTATGCGTATGAAAATAGAGGTTTTTCTCCAAAGCTGTATCTACTCAGAACCTTAAGCGGGCTTATCTAAGGTCGTTTGATAGTCTCAAAATGGCCAATCAAGTAGCCTCGGCTGCAAGCGCATCTAACTAGTTTAGCCTCCCCCTAATCAATGCGACCGTGTTCGAATTTTCAAATGACTTTTCTCTCCTGTCCTTGTTTCATGACCCGACCTCTATTCTTTCCTCTTTTACACCTTGGTGGCTGTCACCCTTCATACTTCTCCTACCTTAAATCAACATGCCAGAAGCCACGACGATCTATATCACTAGTACAGCAACCAGAGGCGCTGTTGCAACAGAAACAGAAACCGAATCTTCCAATACCGACACTGGTGTCTTGACTACCTCAAGTAGTACACGCCATGCGACGACAATCTATATCACTAGTACAGCAACCGGAGGCGCTGTTGCTACTACAATCAAAACCGAATCTTCCAACAATGATACTTCCTTGACCACCTCAAGTAGTACATCCGATGGATCGGTCACATATACAGCGGGGACAGGGCTTTCTACGGGCGCCCAAGTCGGTATTGGGGTTGGAGTCGCACTGGGCTCGCTTTTGCTTCTGTTTGTGGTTTTCTTCCTCTATTTGCGCAAGCGTAAGCGCCGAGGGCTTGCCCAAGAGGCATATAATAACGTTCCAGTGTTACCGGAGCTTGGAGTCGATGGTCAGAAGCATGAGTTGCCGGCCGAAGAGTCAAGACGTGCTGAACTGGGCGTCGATGAACAAACGAACAAAAATTCCAATTTGCATGAGTTAGAATGATTTGATATCATTATACTCACATGTTGATCTTTTCAGGCCTTATGATATATGGTTTGTTTTCGTGCTCCGCCGAGGCGAATGTAATTTATTTGCAGTCAATCATCTGACTGAGTCTCTGGTCTTGTTATCGGCCATTCAGCCCTTGATGGTGTTTCCAAGGTTGTTACTCTCTCTATGTGAGAGGTGGCCTGGGCTTCTTGTCTTCAAAACCTGCATGCTAAGGGTGATGGCCATTTGTGTTCCTTTGATAAGTGCAATTGTATAACTATAATGATAATACGGTCTCCACTTATGTATGATCCACGCTATCATCCAATCAAGTCATAACGAAGGTCAATATATTTGCTAAACGGATTATGACTAATAAGCCGACTTCCCGGATCCGTTCCGTCAAAGGAGTGGGAAAAGCCTACTATATTCCGGTATCACACCTAAACCCAGTTGTGTATCGTTTGCCTTAAGTCTGCTTTGGAGCTACCTTATCTTTGAAGAAAAAACAAGCGAACTAAGGCGCTACTGTGCGATATGCCTGTATTTTGACGAGAGTATTAAAGGTTACTTACTACAGGTAACATACAGAAGCATCTTCCACGTGATGTCACCTTTCAATACGATCTAATACTTGAAATCGAGTCACAGAAATGAAATAGCGTATTTCAAAAAGGGTTCGAGAGAGATTCTATGAAGCAACGTAGCGAAACTAATGCCGATCCATCTTGTAACAAGATGGGCCCAATCCGTAAAAGGTCTAGTCTTTTGTTCAAGCACAAGCACTTTGACACCTAAATGAGGCCATAAGGAATGCCATTGCTTCAAACGGACTATTTGTCGAGGTCGTACGACTAATGCGTCCACATTTAAGAGGGATTAGTTGGACGGTGACGCGCGCCCGGTCTCCATGCCAGCGCAAGCCCGGGCCGTTGTTTGTTGATGGTGATATATCTGTATGTCAAAGCCTGATCTATGAAAGTGCTGAATACGCTTTTCGTTCTTTGTTGTAAAATGTCAACGTCCAGCGGGCGGCACACGGCAAGCGTAACCTTGCTTATCTGACATGGAGTACAAGGACATTCTCAGCTGTGAGTGTTGAAAGTAACTATATATACATATAAGTGTGCTGACCTAAAAATACCAAAAAAATTGAAGGTCCCTGCCGGGGTCGAACCGGCGATCTTTCGGATCAAAACCGAACGGAGTAACCGCTGTCCCAAGGGACCGAATTGGAATATCTCGACAATCAATATGATTCTTCTTCCGCAGTTCCTTCACAAATAATAGCAGCGAACCAGGAATATGATTGACTTCCAAAAAGTCAGTTTTAATACAACAAGGTTGAAACGTGGGGTAGGGAAAAACTCGA
Organism: Penicillium sp. 91 TS-2023; assembly: GCA_030710325.1. Lineage (NCBI taxonomy): Eukaryota > Fungi > Ascomycota > Eurotiomycetes > Eurotiales > Aspergillaceae > Penicillium > Penicillium sp. 91 TS-2023. The sequence continues at coordinate 1,189,193 of JARWGP010000006.1, forward strand.
GACATTTCATGATTCTCGGATTCATCTAACTTTGGAGTGATACAATTAAACCTGACGTCGAATAAACGCGTCAGAACATTGGGTACCCTGAAGATTGACAAAATGACTTCATTTGTCACACTAATACAAATTATTGCATATTGCTTTTTGATTCGGTCCAGATTTGAATTTCATGATCCAATCACCCAATCACCGCCGACAGCATTCCGGACCCTGTCTTGGCAACCTTATCATTCGACCTTGAAGATCTTCAGGTCTGCAGAGATTTTTTCTTCACATTATCAGACCGACTATGTACCTCAATTCCTAGCATGAGGCTGTTATTTCCGTGAATCAATCGGTGATCTTGTTTACGCATTGTCGCAACATCTAATTGCAAGGGATGGAGGGGCACGTCCGACCCGAGAAAGACGTGGGTCCACCCCGGACAAACGACCCCGAGCTTCTTGATGAGATCAATTCGACATCTAAGGCCGATGAAGAGAGGCTAGAGCGGGTCTTGATTCGGAAAATTGATTTGCACATTCTCCCATTTGTCGTGTTGATTTATTTGTTCAGCTTTCTAGACCGAGGTAGGTGTTACACTGGCACAAGGGATGACTCAATTACTGATATCTGCAGTCAACATCGGCAATGCCCGCTTATATGGCCTGGAAGAAGATCTGGGCTTAGTAGGCGACCAATACCAGATCGCCGTATCAATTCTCTTCGTGACATATTGCGTATGTGGTGGTCACACCTGCTGATCTGACAACACAAAAGCTAACCCCCATGCCAGTTCTTCGAAGTACCATCAAACCTTGTGATCAAAAAACTGAAGCCGTCTCGGTATATCGCAACTATTGCTGTCCTGTGGGGTATCATCGCAACTCTGACAGGAATCACCCAGAATTATGGCAGCCTCATTGCATGCCGAGTATTGCTCGGAGTCGTGGAGGCAGGACTCTTTCCAGGATTCTTGACCTACCTCACCATCTTCTACAACAAGCGTGAGATCGCTCTGCGAACAGGGTATCTCTTTAGTAGTGCCGCCATAGCCGGCGCATTTGGCGGTCTACTAGCGTATGGCATCGGATTCATGGATGGAATCTGTGGGATGCGCGGATGGCGCTGGATTATGATTCTCGAAGGCATTCCGACCGTTATACTCGGGGTGGCAACCTGGTTCTTTCTGGCCGATGACCCCGATACGGCGTACTATCTCAACGAAGAAGAGCGGGCGCTTGTTGTGCGTCTCCGCAGCCGTTATGTTGGTCAGACAGATTCAGCGCAGAAATTCCACTGGGCTGACGTGAAGGAGGGTGCGCTCGATTGGAAGATCTACGCTTTTTGCATCGGTCAGTTTGGTGTTGATACCATGTTGTATGGGTATAGCACTTTCCTTCCTACCATCATCGAGGGAATGGGAGATTGGTCTGTTCCCCAGGTCCAGGCTCTGACAATTCCTTGTTATGGTTTGGGTGCAATTGCTTATCTTTCTGTGGCTTGGCTGAGTGACAGGACACAGCACCGTGCGTTATTCACCTGTCTTTTCAGCGCGATCTCGGTGATCGGATATGGGATTTTGATCTCCGATTCCTCCTCCGGTGTCCACTACTTCGGTGCTCTGATGGTTGCCCTGGGATTGTATGTGGCTGTCGGGTTACCACTGGCCTGGCTACCTACCAATCTGCCTCGATACGGCAAACGCACATTTGCGACAGGCTTGCAGCTTACCTTTGGCAACATCAGTGGTGTCATGTCGCCATTCTTGTATAAGAACTCCGAGGGGCCGCGATTTGTCAGAGGAAATGCTGTCACGCTGGGCCTGGTAGGCTTTGCTGGTGTTGTATATGGTGTGATGTGGTTCTGCCTTCGTTTTATCAATAAGCGCCGTGCACAAGGACTCGAGGATGATAAAATCACCAACCTGACGGAGGAGGAAATCCAGGAACTTGGAGATCGGAACCCTCGGTTCCACTACAGCACCTGAAAGCAATATGAAGCCGAGGTCAAACCCCGGAAATAGAGTTTATTGCTTTCAACGCGATCATTGACTAGATGTCGAGTTGGTGTGCATAGTTAGACCTTAGATATGCGACTAGACTGATTATGTTCACGCTGTCCTGTACGATCTCGGAAATTATTCTATCTGGTTACGAGAACGAGGGGTCTAGATCAACAAATTCCCGAGAATTCAATAGCTTGACTCTCGGAACCTGGCATTCCCGCTCCTTCTACGTCAACATCCGTGGTTCCTGGCTCGCTCTCGCTTTCGCTCCCGCCTTCGCTCCCGGTCTCGCTCTTAACCCCCCACGAACACTGCGGCTAGTTGAGTTAAAACTTTCCCCAAGCTTGTTTATCTACCCTTCCATGCGGAGCTATGACCGAGCTTTTGCCTTCTTGGGCAAGATCGTCCCAAGATTTGAGCCCACGCTAACCACGTTCTCACATTTAAAAAAGTGTCCCTGCATTGTTAGCCCGGGACTTCGTTCCCCTCCAATCCAAGACGATATCGTTCATCAAATTTCTCCGGTCTTGTCACTATCTTTATCTCGATTTGGAATATTGGTAGATGATCCCGAATTTGATTCTGAGACTTGTTCATTTCCCGCATGCTGGAGTTTGTCGACCAGAAAAAGTAAAATACGAGCTACCATTCAAGCAGGTCAAAGCAAAGCGAAGGCCATGACATCAATAATTGAAATTGGTGTCTCAGGAAACTTATAAGTATCTCGTATTTTCTTGCACTGGAGAAGAAAGTAATTGTCAGGATCAGTCTTCAGCTTGTCGATATAATACCTAATACCGCATTCATAATGAAGGTCACCAACATTGCTCTGGCTGGTGCTGCCATCGGTCTTTCTACGGCCAGCCCAGTCACCAAGCGTGCAATCAGTGATGGTACGTTTTTCAAACAGAACTTTCATATCAGTGTTGATTGAAATATTTGGCCAAATATCTAACATTCCTCTCTTACTAGCTGATATCCTGAACTACGCCTTGACACTCGAGCATCTCGAGGCCTCCTTCTACCAGGAGGGTCTCCAGAACTACACTCAAGCAGACTTCGTGAACGCTGGCTTTATGGATCCCTTCTATGCCAACCTCAAGGAAGTTGCTTCTGATGAGGTGACCCACGAGACCTTCCTGACCCAGGCTTTGACTGGTGAGACATATTCCCAATGAAAACAAAGAAAAGCAGACATATTGACCCCTTCTCTAGCCGCTGGTGCATCCCCCGTCGCGCGCTGCAACTACTCGTTCCCATCGACCGATGTGAAGAGCTTCTTGGCCGTTGCCAGTATCTTGGAGGGTACGTACACACTCGCTCTACATTATCATGGACAATACTAACAGCATGCCAGGCGTCGGAGTCAGCGCCTACCTCGGCGCCGCCGCCAGCATCATGAACGCAACCTACCTCACTGCCGCAGGTAGCATTCTGACCGTCGAAGCACGTCACAGCGCATACCTACGCGCCAATCTGGGCGAGAGCCCATTCGCCCAACCCTTCGACAACCCCCTCGACTTCAACGAAGTCTACACCCTTGCCGCGCCCTTCATCACTGCCTGCCCTTCCACCAACGGAAAGCTCCCAGTGGTGGCCTTCCCTACTCTCACAATGACCTCCACGGGCACCCTGACGGCCGGATCTATGGTCCAGCTTACAGCCGGAAGTGGTTTCAATACCTCCAACACCAGCAACCTGTACGCTGCTTTCATTATGGTTACCGGTCCCGTTTGGGCTCCGTTGAGCTCCAGTGGTAATGGCATGTTCACTGTTACTATCCCTCAGGGAGTCGCTGGACAGAGCTACGTTGTTATTACTATGGGAAACACCACGGCAACCGACGACAACATCGTTGCGGGTCCTGCTATCGTTGAGGTACAATCCTAAAAAATCGCTATTTAACCCTGTGCTTTGTTTTTGTCGCAAAACTGACGTGGGGATGATTGATAGATTGGAAAAGCTATGAGTGGTATGGGTATGAACATGTCTTCGCCGTCGATGACTGCTACCATGACTGGTGCCATGAGCAGCACTTCGGCTACAGCCCCGGCTTCTTCGTCCCCATTGTACAATGCCGCAGTCCAGAAGATGTCTGGCAGTATGTTTGGTGTTCTGGGTGCGGGTGTACTCGTCGCTGCTGCGCTTGTTTAATCATTTGACTTGGTCTGCAAGATTGGTTCGCAGATTGTGTTGGATGGATGACCTCGGGAACGGATGCAGTATATGATTTTTAACTTCTCGCAGTAATTATTTTAAGGAATCACTCCAGAATGGGGCCAAATTAATCTCACATCTTGGCTGTCTTGGCCTGTTTTGTTCCAAGAATATATGTACTTCGTAGTTCTTGGCGTTGGAAAGTGCCCTTACAAACTAGGTCGTGTAAGACGTGTTACTTGAGGAGATCGGAGGTATAGAATGGCCCCCACACTCGACCGAGTTGCAAATGTGACGATTTTCATGGTCCAGACTGAACAGGGGAGAGGAAATGATCATCCGACCAATCAAGTGTTCTTAATGTACCCGTACCTTGCCCCGTATTTGGGAGCTGCTCCACTTCTTTTCTTCTTCCCCAGTCTTGATACTTTTGTTAGAATGCGCGATTTCTTTCAATTTCTTGGCTTGTATCATGAGAGCCTCTTGGCGATACCAAGAGCCAAGTCTTCAAGCCTCGGTCGTAAGCTTCGGGCATAACCCTCGACCCCATTGTGTTGATGATTAATATTGAGTAAAATAACAGCATTTTGAAGCTATCGCGTGATATCAGGATATAATAGCTCTTCGGGCATGATGGATAAAGAGCCGAGGCTACCACTTAAAGTCAGGGTGGTGCTGTTGTCTTTGAGGTTCGCTTTTGATCCGCACTCATGTCATTCACTCGTGCAATGTCTACTCCATAGTCAGTCGGGTCGGGTTTGGACCCCTAATGAGTGGGGACAAGAAAACCACACAGTATATAGAGTATTTGCCTCTCTTCCTCATCCTTCACAGATGATCTGCCTATTAATTCTACAGGAAAGGTAGATCAGTATACTCTTAGGAAGGTGGAAACAGACTCAGCCCCGTACTCCCTTGGTGTATTGCTGACATTCTCCACCACAGCTCTGTGTTTGAAGTATCACAGTTTCGTGATGTCATAGTAAGCATAGAAGGATTTTAAAACTCTTGGCATCAAGTCCCTGAGACATGGAGGTGATCAGAGCAGGTATAAAAGACCAGTGAATCGCAACATCGAGATGAAAGCATCCAGAACAAGAAAGCTACCAGCCCAAAAACAAAACATTTCAATCTACCTGAATTCTCAATTGCAACAAACTTGAAATATCACAATGCCTTCTCTCCGCAACACTCTTGTCTGCCTACTGGCCACCTCCGCAACCGTCTACGCTGAGCACTTGAAGGTCGTCTGGTCCTCTGGCGACTTCTCAACCATCTCTGGTCCTTCCGGCGGCAACGAAAACGGTCAATACTCTGGCTTCGCTATAATAAACGACGCGGGCGAAGCTATTTACGACCAAGGCTTTCCTGATGACCACTCGCCTTGCTACAACACCGGTGACGGTCGCGAATTTACGATCGAGGGTGACTGCTGGAGTACCCCTCGTACGTTCAAGTGCAAGTCTGACTTTGCTGGTCACCCTGATACCTGTGAGGTCAAGGATGGTGATGGAAACAGTCTGGGCACTGGAAAGGGAGAGACAGATACTACCTTCATTGGCATCGCTATTGGTGAGGATGCTAGCTGTGTTGTGGAATTTGATTCTGACAGTGATGGTTGTCCCGTTGATGATGGCAATGGCCCTCTTCATGTGACCTCTGGATGAATGGGTCTGTGTAATGATGAACCGAGACTTTCTCAAAGTTGCATATTGGAACTGGCTTGTGTATCTAGAAAGAGGTTTATGATTGCAAGTTGTACCTGTGACTCGGCTTGTCTGTTTTATTTCTTTTACAATGAGATCCAATATTTTGACCAGATCCTTCAAGGATCCTGGCTGCTACTTATAATATTGAGCTCATATTTTTATCTTGAGTGAGTCTTTGCCTAGCTTTTGACCACAAGTCCTCGGCTGCGGCAAGTGTGGTTCTTTATTCTGAATTGCCTTGCTGCTCAGCTATGGCATCGATAATACTCGGTTGACGGTTATTATCTTCATTGTCCGGTTTCTCTTCCCGTTCAATTCGAATGAACCTCAAGGTGCGACCAAGGCGTTGTGGATCGATGGGCGAAGCTTTTTTTTTTGGCTTTACAATCAAGAGCTGTAAGGTCGAGTGGTACTGATTTTGGGGATTGAGACAGCTCCTCAGTTTCAGCCGAAATAACAGAAAAGTTTACTGACGTGACCCTCGGCGCGTAATTATGCATTAAGGGGAATTGAGTGGGCATGATCTTAATCTGGCACCTAACACGCCGGGTACGGCAGATTGCATAGGGCAAAGGCCAAAAATTAGAAACGAGTATTCTTTCTCGCTTTATAGTCTTCCCGTAGTCAGGGTGATTATTTTCTGCTTAGCATTAAATTTTGCGGATTAATTTGTTGCTAACGAATATGTATGGAAGAAACAATACGTCCAGCCACTGCCTTTTGAGTCCATATCTTGTTCCTTGCCCAGTCTGTGTCTATATCTTACGTAGAGGAAGGATACTTCAGCGCTTTAGGGACATGTGGGACATTCAGGTACAAAAGAGTGGTGCTAAGGGCATTCAGGTGAATGACCTAAATAGGCTAAAGGGTAGGGCGGCAAGGGATCTTCCCTCAACGAATCACGCGAAGCCTAAAAATTTGAAAATTGTCATATATATTGTCTTCCAAATAGTCAAATACTTTTAGTAAAGCTGGAAGCCTTTGTATTCTTTTTCTTAACCACCAGTCCTCAATGCGTCAGCGATAGCTCTGGACGAAAGCCAGTATCTCACATTATTACGTTACTAGCTCATTTGATATTCAATGATCGTTGTTTACTCATAAAGCCCGAAAGATGACAGTGGGTGACCGCATGATATTAATTTGCTCATTTCTTTGGCATTTTATGGTAAGAGGTAATCTAAATGACCCGGAATTAAAGGTGCTACGGACCTTTTTTCTTTATATATGAATGAGTCTGTATCACTTACCGGTCAAATTTTCGATTTGATTTCGATGATAGTCATCGGCCACAATTATCTCATCGACTCTGTTGGCTGATATTTTATGCTTTGTGTCATATGAGCCAGCCGGGTGGCAAGCAAAAAAGAAGGCGCGGGCACACCGTTTGCGTTATTCATTTCCCATTTCCCATTTACATGCCCTACTATCACCTGCTTAGCTCTATCAGTTGCAGTTCCTCAATGAGCTCCGCTTCACTTCGAAATAGAACGTATAGTGAACTGATATGTTCATATGCATATGCAACAACGTGACCTAAAAGTATATTAATACCTTGTTTACAAAGGTGCCCGAATTGAACTTCTAGGGTTGAGGACGAATCAAGGAGCGAATATAATATTTCTTATCAACGCGAAAAGGGACTTTGGCACACAAATTTATCGTAGCGATCAGACTTCCACCCCACCAGCATCGGAATCATCCTCACTTTCAGCCTCTGCGCTTTGACCACTGGAAATCGAATTAATGGTCAAAGGACGATTGACGTCTACAGAGGATGCTCGGAGATTGAGATTCTCTAGCAATTCTTCGAGGGAATGATTAGCAGTTGACAAACCGACATCAAATTCGATATCAATAATTGTTGACATGCCCCCTGCTGTCGAGTCTGCGTGGTTCATCCGCCTGCCGGCACTGGTAGCAATGTCGTTCTCTAAAGCAAGTCGAACGGCGTCAGTCATGCGAGTTAGGACGTTTTGTTGATTCTTGAAGCGTATTGCAGCATTGGACCCGTCGACATGAATATCAGGGAGTCGCCAAGTAGGATAAAGCTTTTGGTGGGAGGCGGGGCTCGAATACCGTCCCGGATGGCAAGAAATGAAAAGGTGGCAGAGATAGCACGCCGGCTTGCTGCATCCAATGTACCTGTCCTGTTCAAATAGAAATCTGCCATGCGTCTGCTCAAAGTGATCGAGGACCAGAAGTTCCGCATGAACGCGCGTTTTGCTTTTACAAAGATTTTTGGAAAGTACCCTGTCCAATTCCCTCTCTGAGTAAATCTGTCGCAATTGCTGCAAGAACAAATTTTGTGTGGCAGTCACAGAGGACATACGACGGCTGATATCACGTATGTTACAAGAACGGGCCAGGAGAGGAATTCGCTCTTCCGGCGACCCGCTGATAGTCTCGATGCGAAAGCCTCGTGCTAGCTCTGAACGAAGCCCGATGGTAGCCGAAACCAGATGTTTACATTGAGCCACGTGCTTTCCCAGCTTGCAGAGCAACTTAAAGAGTCGCTCAAAGTTCCGAGACTGCTCGAAATTTCCAGGATTGTTGTGTAAAGCCTTGAAAACCTCCCGCTCACTGTAGCTGGAGCGGGCTAGCATTGGCATATCATTTTCGTGAAGTGGGATACCATCTTTTGATAGATTTGCCGAAAACCAGGCGCGAAGCTTGGTCATGCTTCCCTGATCTGATTGTGGTTATAATAGAGCATTAGTCCTAATGTTCAACTTGACTTGGCCTCTGTGAAAGGAAGAAGTGCGTACCTTTTAAATGAAGCTCAGTAATTTGTCGATCCATCACTAGCGACACCATTTTATTCACTTGCTGGTAGTATTCGAAAATTTTGGGGGCATTGAAGGACAACACATGGTCAGCCAAGAACTTCAGGATAATTTGGCCCTCTTTCGTGTCCAGTCGAATGGTATGTTTTTTGATGACCAATTTGAGAATATCAAGAACCTTCTCGAGAAAGTTGACAACCTCTATATCAATGCCACCATTCGCGGCCAACAGGACCACTATATCTTCAGGGGTCTCTTCTAAGGCTACTGCGGTAACATAGCCGGGCTCCTTTCGATATGCACAAATATAGGCAATGGCGTCCACAAAACTTCGATAGCACTTAGGGCCAGTCAGCCCCAGGCCTGCGTGGGATATTTCACTGGGTACGATCCGGTCCCCCCTAACTTGACTTAAGGTGTAGAGCAAGCAAAGGGGCTCATATAGTAACCGTAGTCTTCTGGGCTGATGGGCGATCAACGAAGTTTCTGCGAAGTCTTCGTCCATTGCGCCCATTCTAGAAAGCTTTCACAGATTCGACCGAAAATTCCCAGTGTCAGTTATCTGTAAAACTCATCCCTAAAGGTTTGATTTAAATACCCTCGAGATTACTCTCTTAACTCTAATCGTCTCAGGCCTTACTTCCCATCTATGACTCATTATGCCCAGGGTGATTTATGGAAATCAGCCCAATTCACTATCCCTGCTCAATCCTGTCCACCATTACTTTCGGGTTTTACTTATTCTGTTCCTTTGTCTGATGTCTTCCCCCGTGTCTTTCCGGTTTACCCCTCAATTATTTCGCTCACCAATTAGTATCCCTGTCCTTACCGTCTTTTTCTTTTTTCTTTTTACTTTCATTCGATCCCTACATGACAGGTCACATTTGGGCCACGTAATATGCGTTCGTAAAGGTGAAATGTGGGACATTCCGGTGGCATCAATGGATCAGTAGATTATTTCCTGTTTCAAAACCCTGAAAAAGGATGTGCTGGGCGCATAGTACGTATCTTGGTACTTTTAAAAAGAGAATTCAACCCTTGTCTGCCAACTAATTGAACAACTGATATTACCCCGCATGGACAACACATCTACGATAGCATGCCACGTCAGAATCCAGACAGCTTTTGCATGTGATTTATCCGTAAAGTCTCAGGCGTGATAATGAATTTCGGGGTTACTATTCGTCACGGCAGAGCCTCACTGAGAGTCACAATTGAACGTTTCCATCCCTGGAGGTCTTGCACTATCCTTTAAAACCTATTTGAAAATACTGAAGGTCAAGAAACCATCTCCAATACATCACCACACAGAATCGGCAGCATGGCAAGCTTGCAAGACTATAATCAACACATCGGCTCCGATGGTGAGTCTACAGACGATCTCTATTCGCATCGAATCTGACGTATATATAGATCTTCTTATCGGGAAACTTGTCTATCGCATGTCGGTCATTTCGTCCCTTATAGGCTCTGGAACACCGCATAACGATATTGAGGTCAATAATCCAATGTTATGTCATTTCCTAAGCTTTCGGACTCACATTGACGCAGGCTCATATCCATCATTCTTTCCAGCAGTTCAACTGGAACGGAATACTTGGTCCCCTCGGGATCGGCGCAGACTCTTCTTTGACAACCACTAGAGCAAACAATGGTGACCAAGACCAAGTGGTCACACTTATAGGGCGAACCTATAGAGTCTGTCCCGAGTCGCAAAAACCTGCTCTTTTATGGGCCCTCGCTGATATATTCTCACCTGCTGCTCCCACACAGACCCGTCAATGCAGCCAAGACATATTAAATCCGGAAACACCCCTTTCGGGTCCCTCTCGTCTTGTCCACCCGGAAACCATGCAAAATAATGATCATGCAGTTGCTCTCCATCGGTATACTTCTATGCTACATGACAGATCCCAGAGAGAGAAGAAGATATTCCAGCGAATTGAGGAGGAGGCAATCACAATTGAACCTCCTTTATTCAGAGTGACGGTCCAGTATGGTGATGTTTTCTGCTCTCGCGAGGCTCGGACAAAGAAAGAAGCGGCACACTTGGCCGCCAAAGCAATTTGCGGCCAATTGAATGAAGACTTTTGAGGTTTTTAATAAGAAATTGTTGAGGAATGCTGCTTACAAGGCTCATTCACTGGCATAAAAAAGAGTAGATGA